>OZ038480.1:113613800-113656300 GCA_964036315.1 Acanthosepion esculentum
CAATAGCTAAAACAATCTCTTCATATCTATCTATCTATCTCTAATTCAATAGCTAACTCAATCTCTTCATATCTATCTATCTATCTATCTCTAATTCAATAGCTAACTCAATCTCTTCATATCTATCTATCTATCTCTAATTCAATAGCTAACTCAATCTCTTCATATCTATCTATCTATCTATCTCTAATTCAATAGCTAACTCAATCTCTTCATATCTATCTATCTATCTATCTATCTCTAATTCAATAGCTAACTCAATCTCTTCATATCTATCTATCTTTCTATCTATCTCTAATTCAATAGCTAAATCAATCTCTTCATATCTATCTATCTATCTATCTCTAATTCAATAGCTAACTCAATCTCTTCATATCTATCTATCTATCTATCTATCTATCTCTAATTCAATAGCTAACTCAATCTCTTCATATCTATCTATCTATCTATCTCTAATTCAATAGCTAACTCAATCTCTTCATATCTATCTATCTATCTCTAATTCAATAGCTAACTCAATCTCTTCATATCTATCTATCTATCTATCTCTAATTCAATAGCTAACTCAATCTCTTCATATCTATCTATCTATCTATCTCTAATTCAATAGCTAACTCAATCTCTTCATATCTATCTATCTTTCTATCTATCTCTAATTCAATAGCTAAATCAATCTCTTCATATCTATCTATCTATCTATCTCTAATTCAATAGCTAACTCAATCTCTTCATATCTATCTATCTATCTATCTATCTATCTCTAATTCAATAGCTAACTCAATCTCTTCATATCTATCTATCTATCTCTAATTCAATAGCTAACTCAATCTCTTCATATCTATCTATCCGCTTTTCTTTCCTATCTATTAACTATTTATCAGCCTATCAGCTTTTTTTATGTATCTCAGTCTTCACATATCTGTCTATGTATGTATGTATGTATGAATGTATCTATCTATCTATATATATCAATTCGCTTTTCTTTCCTATCCACTCGGTTTTTATCAATCTATCTGCTTTTTACCTATCTCAGTCTGTACATATCTATCTGTTCATTTGCTTTTCCCATCGATTTATTCGCTTTTCTAAACTATTTACCTTTTACTTCTCTATCTAGCTAGCTTTCATTTTTCTCTCTGTCCATTCTTCTATTTCTCTCTCTCTCTCTCTCTCTCTCACCCCCCCCCCCCGTGAGCAAACTGACCGACACGCCAAGCACAAAACAATCGTTTTGTTTTGGTGAGTTCACTTAAGTGCCAAACGTTACTTCCCAAGACAAAGATCACATTTTTTTTTCTTATACTTATTTATTATTATTCACTAGTTTTTCTTGTCTACCTGATCATCAAAGCGTAGCAAGCGACTTGTCAGATTAGGTCGCCTGGCCGACCAAGCATGGATAATTGCGGGGGCCGTGGGAAAGAAATGAATTCCCCGTCGTCCGATCACCACTCCGTACAAATGACCGCAATCATGTGCAGTTTGGCAGATCCTGATCCAACAAATTCGCCACAAATTGTCTCTTCATGTGAAACGGGCGTTAAGCTTGTTACTCAACGTGTGTGTTCGGAAAGAGTAACGTTAATATAGAACACAATGAGACATGATATAAGGATAATGGTAATAATAAATGCAAAAAGACCAGTGAAAATTTCACGGTTTTCCTATTTGAATTTTCTGATGAATCTTGATTCTTAAGTTAATGATTGAATAAGCCCATCGCGAGTTCTACGACAATAAAATATCCGTACAAATTCCTCTATCACATCGTTAAATATTTGAGTTTAACATTAACAAAATATTACCATAACAATCAAAAATATGAATGCTTGTAATTATTTAAAAAAATGGAAAAATCTGTAATTGACAGCTTTTTCCATTTCATTGAAACAGCCGTTAAACACTTCTATCTTCCCTTCCCTCTTTTTTCTGTCGTTCTTTCTTTCATTTTTTTTTTCACTGAAACCAAGTAGCGTCTCTGATATATGTTTTTTTCTCCACGCAATCAAAATAGAATAATCCATTATTTGAGCTATTGGCAAGAGACATCAAACACTTCTATTGTCCCTTCTTTCTTTGCATATAAAATTGAGTATAATTTCTAATGAATGAATTATTTAAAATGGGCAAACAATTTACATTAAAAATTTGATCATCATGCTGCCAGCGAAGCAATAGGTACCGAATTCGTAATGATAATAATAATAATAATAATAATAATAATAATAATAATAACAATAATAATAAGTGAGACTAATGATATATGAAGAATCTGTCCTAATGAATGAAGCACAAAGAATTCAAACGGATGACCCAATCTAAGCCATACAACTGGATCAAGTAGTTGTAAGGAAAGAGGAGAAGAAAATTCTAGATTTCGCTGTTGCAACAGACTAGAAGGAAATTGAAAAGATAGATTTCGAAAAAAGGACGAACTGGAAATCGGAGGAAAGTTTGGACTATCTATACGATGGCATTGTCGAAAATAGTTAAAATGGTACAACACAGATCAAGCATTTATTCCAAATGAATATTCATTCCTTAACCTTTAGTTTGGCGTTTCCCTTTTGCCCACCGTAGTGGCACTCACCGCAACAGAACTCAAATGGCCCACAAAGAAACTCGTGAAGAGATTTCAACTAATGAAGAGCTATGAGAGTATTTAAACACAGACAGTAACATGGTTGAGGTTGGAAGAATAAAGACCAAAACAGAACACCAGATCGTGGAACATTTGCTATCAATTGATAACCAATAGTTCAGCAGCCGTAGTAACAATTATAATAATGGTAATATTAATATATTAAATATTTGCTATCAATTGATCTCCAACGATAACCAATAGCTTCAACGAGTAGGAAGACACAGCAGCAGTAGTAACAATTATAATAATGGTAATATTAATATATGAACAAAGAAGAATCTGTCTAAGAGAATGAAGCACATAAAATCCTTTGGGAGTTTGAAATTCACCCAATCTAGGTCAGAAGACTGGATCATTAGTTGTAAGCAAGAAGGAGAAGATACAAAACTCTAGATTTCGCTGTTGCAACAAATTAGAAGGAAATTGAAAAGGTAGATCTCGACCTTGACAAAGAACTGAGCGTGTTGTGGAAAATGAGCTTGAAAGTCGTTATCGGAGTTCTGGGAACGACACTGAAAGTCTAGTCAAAAGAACGAACTGGAAATCGGAGGAGAGTTTAGACTATCTATACGATTTCATTGTTGAAAATAGTTAAAATGATGCAATGCAAATCAAGCATTTATTCCAACTGAATATTCATTCCTTAACCTTTGTTTGGCATTTCCCTTTTATCCACGAAAAGAGCAACAGGAAACAGTTCCGAACAGCCTGGGGAAATGATTGAAAGAACCGGACAAAAGAAGTAAAATTAAAACCATCCATACATCAGCATCGTTAAAAACAGCTCAAATGCTGCAAAGGCTTTTGGAATATTAAGGAGACTTGCTATCACTTAATATCGAGATCCTTATTTATTACTGGCAAGAATAGCTAATGAGGGAAATAACAGTGAAGTACTGAATGGAAAAGAACGTCTCAAAATTGTCGTTTTTTTTCTTCCGACTTCACCTATCATCTTTTCCAAGCTTTTTAGATTGCAATAAACCTGAATATATTAACATTTCCTAACAAACTGTCCTACTATATATATGCCGTAATTATTTGTGTATAATACGCACCCTTAACTTGGGGTTACGAAATTCTTGGGAGAAAACATTCTCTCATGTATATAACATACTGACTTTTAGAATTTGTAGCAGTTAAATGTAACCTAAATCTAACATTTGTTCAAATTTTATCATTGTATATAGAGCAAAAGGACGGTCTGGTTCACACAAAAATGCAACAAGCTTGCGGTTAAAATAAGCTCACACTAAAAACAAAATTATAAATACATTTTCCAACGTCTAAAACGATAAAGGATTGATTTAAAATAGTTTTCGTACATCCTTATGGGTTTAGATTAGCAGCAATCTTCTTCTTTTAATATACCGTGTCCTTTCATGACGTGCGTGATCATGGCTCTCCACAACTTCCTATCACTTGTTCCTTTCTATTCCTTCCACACTTATAAGATGGGTTATCTGATGTTTCCCTCGATCCCTCTTGCCTTCACTCTGTCCTCTGAGTGTCAAATTATTCAAATCTTCTTTTCTCATTATGGGTCCCATAAATTTCAGCTGTCTATTTCTGATTCTAAGTACTAGCGTTCTTTTTGTTCCCATTTTCCTTAAAACTTCCTCTTTGCTCGCATGTTCTGCCCACGGTATTCTCAGAATCTTTCTGTAGAACCACGTCCTGCCTATAAAAATTATCAATTTCTTCTTCTTCCTAACAGTATTATAAACTACATCCGGGAGCAAGGCCTCTGATCAGGAGATTGGACGTTTTGAGGAGCGTGAAACAACCTCTTATTTTCTGCTGTTCACAGATCGACCCTGATTCGGAGTAGTAGTAACTGTTAGGATCCCTGATATGAGTAAATAGTTCCTCCTCCGGCCTCGACAGCAAAAACACTATGAAAGTATAAAAACACATTCAATACATTTTTATATAGTTACCAACAATACCTAGAGGGTGTTATGGATAAAATATCGTCTAAATTACGCAAAAATGAAAATAACACTGACATCTCATTTTAACAGATATATTTACCAAATTACACAAAAATATCTTGAAATACTAAAGAGTAAATTTATTCAATAAAATCGCCATTGCCTTCAACCATGGCCTCCAGCCGACTTCGGAATCTCCTGCAACTCTTCTGGGCGGTCTCCTTGTTTAAGTTGGTGAATGCTGGCATAATGCTTGCCTTCAATTTATCTTTGATGTTAAAAGGAGTTTTGTTGGTCTCTCTCTCTCTCTCTCTCTCTCTCTCTCTCTCTCTCTCTCTCTCTCTCTCTCTCAATTGCGCCCCACACATAATAACCAAGGGGGTTGCAGTCCGGGGAGTTAGGTAGCCAGATGTAAGGGGTGATGTGGTTGACCATGACTTGATTCTCCTATTTGTGTGGCCCTCATCAACAAATGCGGAAGTTCTTTTCTTATCAGAACGATCAAAGTGAGTTTTCCGGGCTGCCGTACCTTCATAAGCTCATCCAATTCTTTCCGAATCCTCTGCACTGTCCTCAGATTGACACCCAAACACTCTGAAATGTTCGTATTGAAGCTTCCGGCGAGAATGCCAAGAAGTACAGCATGACGTTTCCAAATATCTGACAGAGTAAAATGCGTAATGTTGCTTTTTTTTTCACACAGACAGTGCCCAACTCAACAAAATAATAATAAAAACAACGCGCATGCGCGAAATTAAAAATATAAAATGGCGACAATTTACCCATCGCACCCTGTACTTCTTTATCTGGATATGGAATATATGTGAAAGTTGGTAAGAAAAGTAACCCTTCTTCAGTATAAACAAACAAGACATACCAAAATGAATACAAAAGACACAGGATTCCGAATCTACTCCTAAATATAGTCTCCTTTCACAATCGTTGCATTCTACCTTGAAATGATGACAGATATTCTAGCCTCATATTAGCTTCTTCATTGCTTTCTTAGCCTTGTGTGAGTTGCTGCTTTCACGTCATCATCAACCGCTGTCCCCTGATTCCCCCTTCACGGGCGCACATACAGATGAAAGCCTGAGTGTACCATGTTAGGGCTGTATAGAGTGGATGGCGCAAGGCTATTCAGCCATGTACTGTGATTGCTTGTTTTGTCTTTAAGCTGATTTTTCTCTGAGATTGCCATTAACTCTACTAACCCATCTCTTTGTTGTGCTTACATCAGATGCAGCTTTTCTATAAACAGTCACTAACTGACTGTCAATGCCTATATATCACTTTCTTTGTCAATAAACAGATATTCTATTACAGCTCTTTACTTCCTGCGTGCGTCAAGAGGAGCAGCCATTTTGAAAGAGGATTATGGATAAGAAAAACGCCACAAATCCACCCCCACACGGCGATTCTTATCACTTATGGCTTATAGCTATAAAAAAAAATAAAAACAGTAAATCTGGCAAATAATTTTGCAATTAAATTAGGCATTATTTTCGACCGACCCCCGTATTTTCGGGCATCTTTTTTCTTTTTTTGTGTGTGTGTGTGCCACTAACTCTTGCCCACCGGGTCTGCTGTAGCCGTTCGTACAACAAAGTTCTGTAAAAGGTCCCGAAAGTAGATATAGTTTCTATTATCTCAGTCGCCTCAATGAAAAGATCATGAATCAGCTAGAGTGATTTTACTTACAGAGTTTTAGCGGCTTTTGGCAAGAAGGGGAGTTGCCTTTGCATAGGCATATATTTGGTGCTAAACATTGCCTCTCTTTTGAGCATGGTGGCTGGCAGCGGACTGTAAAAGAAAAAAATATTGACGTTATGATCAATATAATATAAATAACAGTTTTGTTATTTGAAGTTCCATTAGTATGAAGTCCAAAATGAAACACTAATACTCCAACTGAAACGATACAAACTGATGTTTCTCAATTCCTACGTAACTAAGTTTGAACTTTTATGGCTTACGACCACATTACTTTGAAACACCGATTGCTGTACGATCACCAAAGTTAAGCAACATCGCGCCTGGTCAGTACCTAGATAGGTGATTGCTTGGAAATGCTAAGTGTGTATGCTTGGATGTGCGGTGGTGTAATGGATAACATCTCGGAAGTGTAAATCGGAGATCCAAGTTCGAATTCGTTATATTCACTTACAAACAAATACCCTTGGGAAAGGTATGAATCCGCCTCTTCTCCTCCAGCTATGGGTTAATTAGTAAAACTTGTATCACTAAATTATTATTATCTCAAAAAATAAAAGGAAATCTTACAATTCAAAAATATTTTCTGGCTCTTAGAAAGAAAAAAAAAAAAAACAGCAAATCTAACAAATAATTTTACAGTTGAATTAGGCATTAATTTCGACCGATCCCCGTATATACTTTTTATCAGAGGGTTGATTGGCCGTAGAAAATGAATCACTCAATCAACTGAAGCTTTATAAAAAAAAATATGCTTTTCTATAACAGTCTTAAATTAGTTCGAATTTCTTAGATAAAGCATTGTTATTGTTACTCTTCATCTCGGCTTATTATTCCGACTCACGTTGCGTATTTGACGATCGTAGAATAAGTAGAAAGACAACTTGAGCGTTTAAATGAAAAAAGCATTAAAATAAGATGCTAGAAAAAAAGAAGTAAATTAAGATGCTAGAATAAAAGCATTAAAATAAGATTCTAGAAAAGCAGTAAAATCAGATGCTAGAATAAAGGAGTAAATTAAGATGCTAGGATAAAGGCATCAAAATAAGATTCTAGTAAAAGCAGTAAAAAAAGATATTAAAAAAAGCAGTAAATTAAGATGCTAGATAAAAGCATTAAAATAAGATTCTAGGAAAAAAGCAGTAAAATAAGATGCTAGAAAAAAAGCAGTAAATTAATATGCTAGAATAAAAGCATAAAAATGAGATTCTAGTAAAGCAGTAAAATAAGATGCTAGAAAAAGCAGTAAATTAAGATGCTAGAATAAACGCATTAAAATAAGATTCTAGAAAAGCAGTAAAATGAGATGCTAGTAAAAAAAACATTAAAATAAGATTCTAGAAAAAAGCAGTAAAATAAGATGCTAGAAAAAAGCATTAAAATAAGATTCTAGTAAAAGCATTAAAATAACATTCTAGAAAAAGAGTAAAATAAAATGCTAGAAAGAAGCATTAAAATAAGATTCTAGAAAAAGCTGTAAATTAAGATGCTAGAATAAAAGCGTCAAAATAAGATGCTAGAAAAAAAGGAGTAAATTAAGATGCTAGAAAAAAAGGAGTAAATTAAGATGCTAGAATAAAAGCATTAAAATAAGATTCTAGAAAAGCAATAAAATAAGATGCTAGAAAAAGAAGTAAATTGAGATGCTAGAATAAAAGCAGTAAAATAAGATGCTAGAAAAAACGCAGTAAATTAAGATGTTAGAAAAAACGCAGTAAAATAAGATGCTAGAAAAAAAGCAGTAAATTCAGATGCTAGAATAAAAGCATTAAAATAAGATTCTAGTAAAAGCATTAAAATAACATTCTAGAAAAAAGCATTAAAATAAGATTCAAGTAAAAAAGCAGTAAAATAAGATGCTAGAAAAAAGCATTAAAATAAGATTCTCGAAAAAAGCAGTAAATTAAGATGCTAGAATAAAAGCATTAAAATAAGATTCTAGAAAAGCAGTAAAATAAGATGCTAGAGAAAAAGCAGAAAATAAAGATGCTAGAATAAAATCATTAAAATAAGATTTAAAGAAAAAGCAGTAAAATAAGATGCTAGAAAAAAAGCAGTAAATTAAGATGCTAGAATAAAAGCATTAAAATAAGATTCTAGAAAGAACCAGTAAAATCAGATGCTAGAAAAAAGCATTAAAATAAGATTCTAGAAAAGCATTAATATAAGAAGCTAGAAAAAAAGCAGTAAAATAAGATTCTAGAAAAAGCAGTAAATTAAGATGCTAGAATAAAAGCATTAAAATAAGATTCTAGAAAAGCAGTAAAATAAGATGCTAGAAAAAAGCAGTAAATTAAGATGCTAGAATAAAATCATTAAAATAAGATTCTAGAAAAAAAGCATTAAAATAAGATGCTAGAAAAAAAAGCAGTAAAATAAGATGCTAGAAAAAAGCATTAAAATCAGATGCGAGAAAGAAAAGTAGTAAAATAAGATGCTAGAAAAAACAGTAAAATAAGATGCTAGAAAAAAGCATTAAAAATTAATAATACTTTTTTATTTTCACTTTTTAGAAGACACACGCGCCTTCTTGTAAGAAAAATATTCGATCCCAAATTTATTTTCCTTATGTTTTTCTGATTACTCATTCCGAACTTAATTTGACAACATTTATCTACTTAATTAATGTTAGTAAAAAAGAAAGAAAGAAAGAAAACGTTTAATACGTGAATTAATACTAAATAAAAGACAATATAACTTTATGTGCACATTTAGTAATATTAGTAAATTTCCATAAGTATTCTATCCCCAGTGAAATATATTGCATTGGAACAAAAGTTCGAAGCGTTTTTCAATAAGTCGCCTTTAAATACGTGATTTAATTTCACACGTAATTAAAATGTATGACATACGAGGTCTGTCTGAAAAGTAACGGGACTGGGTGTGCTGTGTAACCTATGGGTGACAGGGAGATACGCAGATTGTGTTATCATCTAACATGATATCGTGAGAGTATATAACTGCAATCTTAACTTACTGCAACCATTGCGTTCTTTTTGCACATGCTTTTGTGGCAGAACAAACTGTGGCTGTTTCCCCACGACAATGCATTTGCTGGCAATGCCCTGATCATCCGGCAGTTTTTGACCGAGAAGACCATTGCCGTACTGGAACGACCTCCCTATTCAGCTGATCTTGTTCCGTGTGACTTTTTTCTTTTCCCCAAGTTCAAAGGGACCATCAAGGGGACCTGTTTTGAAGGCCTGGAGGCCATCAAGACGGCTGTAACGACGGAGCTGAGGGGCATCCAAGATGAATCCTTCTAGCAGTACATAGAAACTTAGCAGAGAAGGATAGAAAACTGCATTAGACTCGAGGTGAGGTTAATTTGAAGGAGAACCATGTACATTGTTTAGAATTTAAATAAAATGTTTGTGATACCAATTCCGTTACTTTTCAGGCAGACCTCGTATATCCATGTTTTTCAACGGTGACATTTCAATGGCGTCGCTCTATACAATTTGTGGCTGCATTGCAAATTTTAAAGTTAAATGAGAGAAAAACGAAAATCATTGCACAAACAGCGAAATATATATGTGCCGTTTATGTAGATGGTCCTGTAGCTGAGAGTAATATTCAGAAGTAGAAATTTTGATCTGGAAGACCGAGAACATTCTGGCAGACCAACAGTTGTTGATGATAACCAAATCGAAATGCTGACTAGAAATAATCGCAGAAATACACCACATATCTCATATCATTGGGCACTTCCACGCGGTGTAATGGTTAGCAAGCTTGTCTCTCTAGATCAATTACGACTGAATAGTGAGTTCGATCCTCACTGGGCGCCCCATATCTTCTGCCTGGTACTACATCTACGCTACCGTTAGAAAATCGCCATATCATATCAGTGTTGTAAAACATTTGAAAATACTAGGACATGTAAATTACAGCAATGTTTAGGTTGCTCAATAGTTAACGGAAATAATTTAAATGGAACTTATTTCTATTTGTGATTCTTTGCTAAAAAAACAACCCCTTTTGAATAGATGGTGGAAAATGGATTGTTTGCAACAACATGTAGCGAAAAAGGTTCTAGGGAAGAAGAGATGAATCACCCATGTAAAAACTGGTCAGCGTCCAAAGCAAGTTATACTGTGTATCTAATGGGACTGGAAGATCATTGTGCATTACTACATCCTACTGTAAAATGATACTTTGAATTCAGATATATACTAATTGGACCTGTTAAAGGCAGCAATCGATGAAATGTGTCCGGAATTGACCAATCGCAAGGGTGTCGTTTTCCACCAGGACAACGCCACACCTCTTCGCAGACTCGTCAGAAATTGCTACAACTTGGTTGGGATGTTCTGCTACACCGAAGGTACTCACGTGACCTTGCACCTTCAGATTACAATTTATTTCAATCCCGACAAAATTTGCATAATTGATAGAACTCCGATTCTCTGGGAGCCTGTAAAAACCATTTAGATCAGTTTGTCACCGAGAAAGTTGTCAAGTTCTTAGAGGATACAGCTGTCTCAAAGATGATGGAAGGTAGTTGAACAAATAGCACAAATTTGGTTCAATAAATTTTTATATAATTTGTTTGTAATCATTTAGCCCCAAGCAACGCGATAATGCCACTGGGCCGAGGGAGTAAATGAGGATGAGAAGGTTTTAATGAGGAAAAGAAAAATAAAGGAACGGGTTATAGGGAGGCGAGTGATGTTGTATCTAAATTCTTAAAGATTGTAGGTGACATGGAAGCAAGAAATAGGAACGGAGTTTCACAGACGAGAAGTGCAAGAAAAGAAAGTATTAGAATAGAACAGATATCTAAATGCTGTTCTTTAATTCACTTAAAAAACAATACGAATTTTTGTTCCAAACCAGTAAATTTGGCAGTATATTAAGTCATAGCACAGGCTGAAATTGGATCTATCTTTGTGTTCCGCTCCATTTTGAGAGGCCTATATAGATATATTATAAAAACTAGCAGCATGGCCCGGCGTTGCCCGTGCTTGATTCAAAAATCGTACGACTCATACAGCAATCGCTATCACTTGACTTTTTGCCCTTCCTTGCCTTTAAAGGAGTGCCCTTTGTCGTGCTGATGTTGCTACATGCCTTACTTCTTGCCTATCTCACACTGCGAATTTTTTATAAGCTCTGTACTAAACATTAAATCTATTACGAAAAAAGAACTAAACAAAATGAACACAAAACGATCAGCTTTAAAAAAGGACTCGTAACTGGAAAAACCGAATGAAAAAAGAATGTTAACAACAAATACTTTTTCACACTTAACACAGTTCGGCGGAATCAGAATCAACATTGAGTTTAAGCAAGCGAATGAGCCAATTGGAGTAAGTACCATGCAGATTTAAATTTTTCCCAATTGTGACGAATGCAGCTATCAATTTTTTTGCATGCTAGCAAGCTAGTTAACATAGTGTCAGTCAGCTGTTGGCTCTCACGCTGGCCAATAGAATCTTCCTGCCTATTCGTGGCAGCCAGCTATAGGCTCTCACTCTGGCCAGTAGAAAATGACCGCAAACTACATGAAAACTGCCGTAGAAGCATGAAAAAATCGATTATTTCCACTATCGATGGGAGTTGAGAAATGTAAAGTCGGTCTTGGCCTTCCCACTAACTTGGAGCATGAGCATGTAAATTTTGGTGCAAATCTGTAGAAAATTGCGGCCGTGCGTTTGTTACACACACACACACACACACACGCACGCACGCACGCACGCACGCACATCCTGCATTTTATAGATAGAGATTAAAAATTAAGCTATTCACGATAAAAACAATAGAATGCTGAAAACCTGTAAAAGAAATTGATTGAGGCTTATCAATTCAGGGAAGTTATAAGAAAATCTCCAGACTATCTACAAGTATTTCTTACAAGAAAATAAATGTATATAGCATTCACGTGTAGGTTAATCAGTAGCGCTAATGGTAATGGCATTATCATCAGGTTCTTTATAAGGAAATATTTGACATTCATTGCCAAGCAACCAGTGCTACTCAGGTTACACTTTTCATCACTATCTGCACATTGGTCGGGGATCAAAGTTTAATATCTGTTCGAATGGCAAAAATTAGCCGTTTCCTTATAAGGAAATATTCGGAATTCACTGACCGAGCAGCCGGTGTTACTGTCGGTTGAAATGTATAAAATCTTTCTCTTTAAACAATTTTCCAGGAAAATAGTTTTCTCAAGTTCACTGTTATCGCTCTTTCCAGTATTGATGGGATTTTACTTTCTAACATTTTTCGTGTTTGCATTTAAGTTAGTCATATATATATATATATATATATATATATATATATATATATATATATATATATATATATATATATATGAGCCTGGGCGGCGGGATGAAGAGAGGTCAACTGCTGATGGTTTAACGGTTTTTGCTGAAAGAATCTAGCAAGCGTCAGATAAGAAGGGTGAAGCTCGATCTGTTGCTTTGTGTATCTCAAAGATGTTTGACAGGGTTTGGTATACTGGTCTTCTTCACAAGTTAAAAGGTTTATGTTATGGTATTTCTGGGTGAATGTTTTAACTATTCAGTGTTTCATATCGAACCTCGAAATGAAAATGTTTCCTGAACGGCCACTCTTCTAGATATTTTTGCGATAATACAGGCGTCCGCAACGGCTCTATCCTTGGACCCACGTTGTACCTAATTTTCATCAGCGACCTTCCCGATGGCACCAGTTCTCAACTCAGTATCTATACCGATGACAAAATCATTTATCCCTGTCTTAATAGTCAATCTGTGCGGTTCGATAAAATGAAATTGGCAGTTGATCTAAAAATTGATCTGCTTTCTGTTGTTAACTGGGGCAAGGAATGTCTTATTAATTTTAACGCCTCCAAAACAAAATGCTGGAGAAAAGTGGATAGATCAAGGCAACTGGAGATGTCGGTTGACGCTACACTTAAACCGTTGGAGATTGTATTTGTCAGGGAAACAGTAATAGGGAAGGGAGTTCCATAGGCGAGATGTGCGAGACATGAAGCTATTGGAGTAGAAGAGACGTCTACATCTAACAGTTTCAACGGTGTAGGGGTGGGAACGGGATGCCAGACTCGTAGGACGTTTAAATTCACGAGGCCTAGGGACAAGCGAAAGCAGCTCCTCGGAGCAATTACCGTGAAAGTACTTGTAAAAAAGGCAGAGCGAGGCAACATCGCGTCTGTGAGAGAGCGACTGCAGACGAGATGACAGATCAGGGCCAATCACATTGCATATCCGTCTCTGGATCTTATCAAGAACCCTGAGGCAACCAGCAGGGGCCCCAGACCATATATGGCAGCAATACTCCATGCAAGGGCGAATGGTCGATTTATAGACTTGGAGGATCGATTCCGGGGAGAAAGATTTCCTGGCTCGGCACAGGGAACCAACTTTCCTTGCGGTGGATGATGCAACTGACTCGATGTATTTGTTCCATCTCAGATCAGCGGACAGCGTTTCCCAGATCGCGAAATCACTTCACCAAGAAATAAAACATCTTATTTTCTCTCAAATGTTATCTTTTATTGCATTTCGTACCTTAAGTTTGCAAAAATTTTATTCAACTCGTTTTCTTTTTGTTTTTATTTTTAAGAGATGAAAATGTGGCACCGAAATCCGAAAGCACATCAGAATAACGGAATAGCGGAATATGCCTTCGAAAATCTTAAAGTTTTAAGAAACAGAAAATTTTCATTTGAATCAAAAAGTGTCCAACTGCTATGTAACATCCGTTCTCCAATATGGAAGTGAATGCTGGACAATTTCATCACAGATAATGAGGAGTCTTGAGGAAACAGGGATGTAGTTCTACAGAATGATGTTGAGAATAGCACGGATGAAGAATGTAAACAACGGGGGGGGAGGGGGTCAAGGAAAATTGAAACAAAAAGGACATTTATACTTGGAATCAAAAATGAGACAGTTGAAATTTCTAGAAAGAGACAATTGAAAGTTTGAAGAAAAAAAGAGGCTTGGAAAATTTGGCGCTCATAAGACAAAGCAAAGTCAATAGAGAAAGGCAGAGGGGAAAAGCTACCTGACGTGCTTGCATAAATAGATTGAAAAAAAAAAACAGGAAGTGGGAGAGATAGTAAAAAAGATAAATATCGTTAAGAGCTACAAAGGATAAGAAGTTGTGGAGAACCATGATCACCCACGTCCTGAGGTGACATGGTACATAGATCTTACGTATGTATATATGTATGTGTGTTTGTACAAGTTGTCAAGGCACGTGTGAGTGTGAACGCGTATATGTCAGCTGCACGTGTCAACGCCTACTTGTCTTTTCCTCGTCTTACCCACTCGTAAGTAGGTGTTGTTTTTTTGTTTTGTTTTTTTTTGTGGGGGGAGTAAAGATTATCTTCGCGTCCACTAGTCCAGACAAAGGTCACCACTTGATGCGCCTGGCATGTAGCTATAAATCAAAGTCCCCTTCATAAAACTCGGCTGCATTCAGATAATACTCATATTTCTCTGTCTTCCTTCTTATTGTCCAACTCCGACTGCTGCACTCGTGTTCAAGAGCAAAGCCACATTGACTAGAGGCTCCACTTAATATTTAAGAAGAAATTCTTAACTGAAGTGGGTTGCAGCTTCGGCTACTAGAGGATAAACGATGCAGAACGGAGCCCGATAAGGATAAGGGCGAGGAAGATCGTTTCGCGACAGGAAGTTAAAAGTTGAAGAGATATAGACTGGGCTGATAAATTTTGATATAAATATGTATGCAAATAAAAAGAATATGGGAGAATAATTTCAAGAAAGAAAGAATCTTTTCGTGACATGTGCTTGAGATGTGGAGTAAGTTTATGGAGGGGGATAATTTGATAAAGGTAGATATAAACCGGTGTATAAGAAGTGGAGTTTTTTTTTTAAATAAGAAAGAAAAATGAGGAGGAAGAAGCGAACATGAAAAGAGAGAAAGTTGGAAAGATAAAGAGAAAGAAGTAAAACCGAAGAGAGAGAAGGAGAAATGAAGAGGGAGAAAGCAATGAAAATGAAGAGGGTGAAAGAAAGAAAACTGAATGGAAATAAAGAAGGAAAATTGACGGAAAAGAAAGAAGTAAAATTGAACGGAAAGAAAGGAGGAAAACCGAAGAGAAAGAAAGAAGAAAAACTGAAAGGAAAGAAAGAAGGAAAAATTGAAGGGAAAAAAAGGAAGAAAAATGAAGGGAAACATAGAAGAAATAGAAAGAAGGGAAAGAAAGAAGAAAAACTGAAGGTAAAGAAAGAAGGGAAAGAAACTAGGAAAACTGAATGGAAAGCCGAAGAGAAATAAAACAGGTAAATTGAAAGAAAACAAGCAGGAAAAGAAAGAAGGGAAAGAAAGAAGAAAAATTGAAGAGAAAGAAAGAAGGTAAATTGAATGGAAAAAAAGAAGGAAAAATGAACGAAAAAAAAAGAAGGAAAACCGAAGTGAAAGAAACAAGGAAAATTGAAGGGCAAGGGAGAAGGAAAATTGAAGAGAAAAGAAGAAGGAAAATTGAAGGGAAAGGAAGAAGGAAAATTGAAGAGAAAGGAAGAAGGAAAATTGAAGGGAAAGGAAGAAGGAAAATTGAAGGGAAAGGAAGAAGGAAAATTGAAGAGAAAGGAAGAAGGAAAATTGATGGGAAAGAGAGAAGAAAAATTGTAGGAAAAAAAGAAAGGAAAACGAAGATAAAAGAAAGAAGGAAAATTGAAGGGAAAGAAAGGAAAATTGAAGGAAAAGAAAGAAGGGAAAGATAGAAGGGAAAGAAAGAAGAAAAAATTGAAAAGAAAGAGAGTAGGAAAATGAAAAGAAAGAATGGAGAGAAAGAACGAAAAATGAAAAGGACAAATGGAAGATAAAAAGAATAAAAACATACAAGAAAACATAAAAGAGAAAGAACAACACAAAATAAAGTGTAACGACTTCGATACTCACTACGTATACCACAACTGTGGTTTCTTAGCAAAATAAAATAAACGGAGACAGAAAAGGCTGAGGTAACCATATATTTCCAGGTGCTAGTATTCGGTTTTATAGCCCAGATAAAGAAAAATATGAAGGTTTTCACGGCAAGCATGAAAGCTCTCCTCCCATAGAAGTACGATACAACATAATGTATATTAATAAATATCAACAAACACAAGAGAAAAAAGGTGTCAAAAAGCAAGGAAACAGAAGTAGAGAAATAAATATGCGAAAAAATGATAGATGACAGACGATAAAAATCAAGAATTCATTGACTAAAAAACGCAAGAGAAAAAGGAAAGAAAAAATCTTAAAAGTAGAAAAATCAGACAAAACCAGAAGTCACGTGGTTAACTTTTTTTTTCTTTTTTTTTTCTTTCTTTTTCTTGCAAGAAAACCTTCTATCCTTGAACACAGCACCGCGTACCCCGCACTCATATTTCAAGGAAGATCAGCCCTTGTTATAAGCAGTCATAAAGATGCCTGCCAAATGACATACATGATAAATGCGCTTTATTAGCGATATCAGCGCACGAAATACCGGTATCAGCGCTGACAGCAACGACATTACATAAAGATGAACAATAAATAGATAAACAAACAGATAAAAGGAACAATAAAAAATAAAACTAGAATAAATAAAATAGAATAGAAAATGACGATTAGTAATAGGAAAATGACTGCCGACGATATAAAAAAAACTTGTGGCCGTTTCCTTAAATTAAGTGACGTCACTATGTAGTGTAATATAATCAAATATATTGAATGCAAGAGAAGCAACGAGTCGCCTATTTACTGAGTTTTAGTGAATGAATTAGAGATCAAGAACAAATAAGGATTGTAAAGGGTGAAAAAAAAAATGGAATTTGTGGAGAGCCATGGTCGCCTATGTCCTGCAAGGGGCATGACATACAAAAGAAGATGGTTAATCCGCACGCCCACTCAAACGGAAGATGACTCGAGACGGAGTTTGAAGTGGTATTAGGACTAAGAAACCCAAATTGCTCTACATCTTCTGACACTTCCTATTTCAGGAACGTCTTAAGCTCCAGATAATCATCATGGCGCCCTCTCGAAGGACAAGTATGGCATGGGGGACAGATTCCTAAAGCTTGAGCACATTATATTAATGAATGACTTGCTGGCCGTCCAATAAATGATTGAAAGATTGATTTGTGTTTTTACGGCTTATCAACCCTTTTGTGTGTTATTTAAAGCCCAAGAATAATTTGGATTATAAGAATATATATACAGGGTGTCCATAAAGTTCGTGTGCACTTTAAAATTTTATAACTTTATTTGTATTTGCGATAGAAATAATCTGTAAAAAATGTTATAAAGTTTAATGTACCTAGTTTTAAGTATAGCTAAAATAACTAATGTGATTTCAGGCATTAGTGTAAATCAGTTGGCAAATGTTTTCTGTGAACTGCAAAATCGTATTATCCTTTGTATTGCTAATGATAGAGGACGTGTGGAAACTTAAATAAAATTTCAATAAAACCTTTAAAAAATAGATTTACTTCTTTCTAATCCTTTTTACAAATTATTTCTATCGCAAATACCCATAAAGTTATAAATGTTTTTAAAGTGCACAAGAACTTTATGGACACCCTGTGTGTGTGTGTGTGTGTGTGTGTGTGTGTGTGTGTGTGTGTGTGTGTGTGTGTGTGTGTGTGTGTGTGTGTGTCTATATATATATATATATATATATATATATATATATATATTGCGAGTGAATTTTGCGTTAACAATCTTTGAAGATAAGAATGACTGTTTCAGATACAAGTCCTGGGTGTAGGGAATAGATTCGTACCTTACCCAAGTGTATTTGCGCGTAAGTGAATCTAACGAACCCGACTGGAATTCGAACTCTGCTTGCCGATTCCAATAAATGAAGACAATAATGTATTTTCATAGGAAAAATGTTATGAATGGCGATATTTATTTCTATGCCTACTTCGTACAAAATGTGACACAAGATAGAGTTTAAAACCTGGGGTCGGTACGTAGTTTCTAAACAAAGATAGAGCGCCTAGTCTACTTTCATATTTAACTCATAGCAGTAGGGGTAGAGAAATGGATTCCTGCCTTTTCCAAGGGCATTAGTGCGAATGTTAACGCAAAAGATTAACATAGAACATGAACTCAACTTGTCGATTTCACTTTCGGCATCGATAACCGTTACCCTATCCACATATCCTTTACAATATAAAGTTTCTGTCTATATTTCTGAGATGAGGTATTATGTACATTATTTACATTATTTGGACTATTGTCCTCATCTTTGTCGCCATATTTATTACAACGTTTCGGCCGTTGTACGCTCCGGCCTTCTTCAGAAACTACAGAAGAACTCAAAATTGATCGCTGCATTTAAGTATTGAATTAATGTTTAAGCTTACCTTTTAAAAGTTCAACGATAATTCTTCTGCTACCACTTAATTTAAAGACGATTTGATGTACGTAGGTCCTTATTTTCCGTACAAGCAATTATTTTTATTTCATGAGTGAGAGAACAGGGGACAAATTTATAAGATAAAATTAATATAGTGTAAAGATAAAATTAAGATACTGTAAAGATGGAAAAATAGAAATTAGAATTAGTTACACATTCAACATTTGAAGAGTTAGAGAAACATAATAGCTAAATAAGCAAAAATCAATATTATGGAATCTTTAGGAACCTCCACTTGGTCGCGTAAAAAACAGCATAGCATGATGAAAAAAGGCCCAAACTCAATAAAAACAAAGTTTTGTCATCAAAATGTTTATGTTATTATTATGAGGAAAGACCAAAGTATTTTTTGATTATTTTTTTAAATGTTTTACTCCTTTGTAGCACGTTCGAAATTTTGGTTAAAAATCTTGTTTTCTTTTACGTCAGCGGCGGACCAAAGATAGAGGTTAGTTTTTTTGCGCTTTTTCCAGTAAAAAATATTGATTTGGAAATTCTTGCAAAATTCAAATAATTGTCGGATTTTAATGAATTTCTTAAGATATATTCAAAAATGCATGAAATTATTTTTGAATTTTTTTCTTTTTAGAAAATGTTGGAAAAACATTTTTTTTCCATATGTTACCACCCACTTACATAATTTCATGAAATTTCGAGAAATTAAATTTTTAAGTGAGGGGAGTTTTTTTATTAGTTAAAAACATGACACTTTGGAGAAAGTAAATCATCAATTTTTTTTTTTTTTTTTGTAAAACCCGTTTCATCGAAAATTTGCTCTGAATTGTAAAATAAAAAATGCAATAAAACTATGACATTATTTAATTAGAAAATCTTTTAATTGCTTTTGTAAATAATTTATATTAAGGACATGTCTGAAGAAATTAATTTTTTTTTTTGATGAATAATGAATTTTTTACAAAATTTTTTTCATTTTTTATAATTTTAATTATAATAATATAATAGTTCAAAAATCGTTTAAAATTCTTCATTGCTTTCAAGACGGCGGTTTGGTGATATCGTTAAGGGAAAAGTACATTTACGAATCAAAATTTGAAAAGCTCATAACTGTCGTTTGAACACAAATATTTTTAAAAATTTTAAAACAATTATTAGTTAAAAAAACGTTCCTAATTTATATCCATGGAATCTATACATGACACAGTCCTTAAAAAGGTCAAGTAATTTAAGTGTCGTCTGACGCACTGCAAATATTACACTTTTAATTCAGTTGTTTCGTTATTAAATCATAACCTTCAAAATATTAAAAAAAAACTTTTACTTATCTTAATTGCTATTTCACTAAATATTTTTATTTTATGTATTTATTTTAGTTTGGGTCATACTTCAAGTAAATAGTTTTTTTTACGGTAGTAAACTGAAGAACCTACAGAAGAAATGCAAATTTCATAAAGCTTCTTGAAAACTAACTAAAGGTCAATAAAATATTAAATAATTGCTGAGAATATGTTAATTTGTAAAAATTAAAAAAAAAAACGTGTTCACTTAGATTTCATAAATTTATGTCATTTCTGCTCATCCATAAGAGCTGTCATCACCTTGAGAGCTTCTCGATAAATCAATAAAGATCAAAGAAATGCTTGCATATTGATTTTTTAAGAAATGTTTGCATATTGATTTTTTGCTATAAGTAATATTTATTTCAAATCAGATTAATTTAACATTAAATTTTCTAATTTTACTGAAATAACGTGTCACAAATCTATAATTTAATTTTGAAAGATTTTTAAATCCGATAAATTTGTTTGTTTACAAATTTCTTAAAATTAAGAAATTGGCTGCTTTAAAAAAAATTTTTTTTAATCGAGCAATTATTTGATATTATAATCTATATAATTTCTGTCTGAACTACACCAGAATATTTTACTTACTGGAAATAATAAATTTAATCATTTAGCTTTCAATTAAAACTAAAATGAAATCTTCAAGAATGCTTTTTGGATTTTAAAATTTATTTTTAAAACTTAGGTATCGAAAATTTAGTGGAGGTGCATAATCCATATGAAAAAATGCGAAATTGGAACACAATGAGAGGGCGCGGCCTCGGGAAGCTATTCCCCTGGGCGACACCTCACAGTATGATTTTCCTTTACTTTACAGTAAATTTGTATTTACTCAAGCTCCCACAGGGTCGGTTTAACGTGGGGAGTCCGAGCGCGTACACTCGGGCCAGGAACAAAAATTCCCCGAGCAACCGACTGTTTCGGGTGCTCGGGGAATTTTCGAAACAGTCGGTTGCGCTGGCCTGGGTGCGTGCACCGATCCCTCTCTCTAGTGCAATGAGAGGGCGCGGCCTCGGGCAGCTGCTCCCCAGGGCCGGCACCTCTCAGTATAATCTTCCTCAGTAGCGACTCTGTCCTTTGACGGAGTCGCCCCTGAGTGCACACTGCCCAAACACAACAGAGAGATGATAAATAAACGCGTTACAAATTACTTTATAGCAATTTATACGGTGTTTACTCGTTCCCCCACCAGGACGAGATGTGACACAAGGTCTTTTTAAAGTGGGGACCCGAGCACGTGCACCCGGGCAAGGGACAAAAATTGCCCACAGCCCCAGCAACCGTCGGTTGCGCTGGCCTCGGTGCGAGCACCGATCCCACCGTCTGGTACAATGGGAGGACGCGGCCTCGGGCAGCTGTTCCCCAGGGCTGGGCACCTCTCAGTATAATTTTCTCAGTTGCCCCTCTGTCCTTTGACAGAGAAACCCCTGAGCGCACTCTGCCCAAGGATTGATGATAAGCTATGCGTTACAAATCCCTCCAAGGAGGAATTTTTACGATGCTTACTCATTCCCCCACGAGAATGAGATATGACACAAGGTCTTTTTAAAGTGGGGACCCGAGCACGTGCACCCGGGCAAGGACAAAAATTGCCCACAGCCCCCGCAACCGTCGTAATGGGAGGGCGCGGCCTCGGGCAGCTGTTCCCCAGGGCTGGGCATCTCTCAGTATTATTGTCTTATATAGTGCAGAAAAGTGTTTGAAATTTGCATTTTACTTGGCTTTCAACAAGTTGGCAACTATCTGTAAAACTTTCCTTAACTGTAACAAGCTAATTTATGAATGAAATGTTTATTTAAAATATTTGTTTCAAATATTTCAAGTAGTGAATATATCTTACTTTGCGAAGCGATAACGAGCGGGTAAAGCCTGCTAGTATAATATACACTTGGAGCTTTTCTTTAGTTTAAAACTTTCATTTCACCCTTTTTTTTCTTCAAGAAAGGTTTTATTATTATCCAAAGGAAATCGTGCACAATTCGTTTCTTTTCTTTCCCCTTGTAGCCATAAATCCTAGATTCTCTCTAAAATGGTCAAGTTTTGTGTAACGTTTTGTCTTCACGCTGAAGACCCGGACCGTGACAGATAGTGTTCAGATATTATTGTAGAGGTATGGCTTTAACACTTTAGGCGCATCCAAGCGAACTGGACCGTAGATTGGACATTTCAAATGCGATTAGCCAAGAAAAGAGAGGAATAAGTGATCCGGGGACAATTACCAAAAGTCACACATTGTCCCACATGCAATAATATAATATTTCACAGGCGCAAGTGTCATGTAACTTCGTTTTTCATTTACGCGTGAATGTTCGTTCACGGAGGTATGAATAGGTTTGCATTTGCACAAACGTGCGTAAGTGTATATATATATATATATATATATATGTGTGTGTGTGTGTGTGTGTGTGTGTGTGTGTCTGTGCGTTGCTGAAAAGTTCTCACCATGACCAAGACGGGATTTAAAATCCTGATGTTTAGACATTTGGTCAGAATTTTGTGAAATGGGTTGGAACTTTTCACACTCCCTAGCATTATATATATATATATATATATATATATATATATATATATATATATATATATATATATAAACAGGATGGTACCTAAAAGTTCATCGGATCTGAACAGAGCCTTCGAACCGAATGCGATTACTGTATACATCTCCAGAGAGACTACTTTGAAGATGGTGGAAACTACTTTTTATGGTCGAATTACTCAAGATTTTGAATAGCACAACTATAAGAATAACATACACACACGCGCATATATGTATATATATATATACATATATGTATATATACATATATATATATATATATATATATATAGAGAGAGAGAGAGAGAGAGAGGAATAACAGGTCCCTGAAACTAGAAAATTTACATATAAAAAACATCATTTAACAAGAAAAAAGTTAAAATATCAAAATGTTCTAAAAACATATATGGAAACTCAAAAAGACAAAACTAAACATAAATATAACATGGAAAATAAAAAAAAAGGTACCACCTAGAACATCATCTCAAAATATTTTATCCTTTGCATAGAGGAGAAAATTACCATAATCACCGTCCGAAAACAAGTTAATTCCTAAACAAAAATTCAGAGCTCATTTCAAAATGTACACACGAAAACAAATCCCTACTGCGTTACGTTCAACTACATCATGATCCAAAGTGTAAATAAATTCTCATTACTTAAATCTATTCCATTTCAAATACCACAATTTAGAGCATAAGAAAATGTTAAAATAATGGAATATGTAAATAATGAATAAAATTGGCACACTAAAGGTCAGGACTAGATATATCCTAAAGCCTTAATCTTAAACAAAAGAACATGATGGGCCTAGATTCTTCCCTCTCCTACTTACTTTAACCCCCCACCCACCGCCATTGGCTTACGTATAGAGTCTGTGAAAAGAGTAGTGGCACGAAAACAGACAATTTGAGGCAAGAAATCGACAGTCACGATACAGTCTTAATTTCAATGTCCAAATTGTTTATATCTAAAACGTTCTTTCTACAATACTGAGATTTTAAACAACATATATATATATATATATATATATATATATATATATATATATATATATAAACAGGTCTGTTTTTCTTTATATATATATATATATATATATATATATATATATATATATATATGGGATAACGATATATAATTGTTTTATATATCAAGAACAATTTTAGGGGAGAAAATTTATAGCCAAATGGAGAAAGTTTCGTGTGACGCGCTTTGTCCTTTATTTTAAATTTTAAACTCTCACCGTCTCTCTATCGTTTGTGCGCATGCGTAGTAGCACCAATGCAAACAAACTTAGTCCAATGACGTCCTAAAAGACGAAACGCGTCGTCACAAGAAAACTTTTTTCCACTTTGTCATACTTCTTTCCCCTAATATATATATATATATATATATATATATATATATATATATATGTGTGTGTGTGTGTGTGTGTGTGTGTGTGTGTGTGTGTGTGACGGGAGTGATTTTTACTGAAAGATTCCTACGTGTGGCTTTGTGCCGGACTAACCTTAATAAATACCGATAGCATTATTTTCTGAGATATTTTCGGATAGCTGAACTTATTCTCGGAAGGTGGGTTGATTTTTGCTCTTCTTTTAACGTTTCGACTGATCTGTTCTATGGCCTTCTTCAGATGCTTGAAAGGGGGAGGGGGCCTAATGCAGACGCAAAAAGCTATCAGCTGGCAACAAGCGTTTTGTCCCTGTTTAGCCTGATGCAATCGACCTTTGCTCTCTGACAGAGATAGTTCTACCCACATAGCTCTATTCCATCGTCTCCTTCCGCTCACTTGTCAATAAAGTGCTTTAAGGCACAAATGAAACTTATGTGAACAGTGAGTACGCGGTATCCTTTCAATCAATGATTTCCTCATTTAATAAGATTAGAATTAATCGGCCGAAGCTTGACGTGAACAAGAAAATTCACAAAAAATGTGTTCCCGTTGCCTTTTACACAGTTTTGAAATTAAGGGTTAAACAGATTGACCTCCAAAGCTAGAAGGTCCAGGCTACTGTGCTACTTAACCTATAGTCGGGGAGAACAGGTGTAGTCACACAATTCCAAGTGAATTTGTGCGAAAGTGAATGCAATAGCATTCGTCGTAATTCAATCTATGCAGCTAAGAAATTGATTCTGTTATGTAAGATTGTATAAGTTATTAGCTTAAACCTTATTATAATATTAAGTGTTTTGGAGGAATACGATAAAAGTGTTATTCTAATATGTAAGTGTTTTGGAGAAATAACATGAAAGTGTTATTCTAATATGTGTTATCGACAAATAAGTAAAAGTGTCATTCTAATTTAAAAGTGTTATCGACAAATAAGGTAAAAGTGTATTTCTAATATGTAAGTGTTTCGGAGAAATAACATAAAAGTGTTATTCTAATATGAGTTATCGACAAATAAGTAAAAGTGTCATTCTAATTTAAAAGCGTTATCGACAAATAAGGTAAAAGTGATAATCTAATATTTAAGTGTTATTGATATATAAGGTAAAAGTGTTATTCTAATATGTGTTACTGAAAAACAGGGTTATTCTATTATATACGTATAAGTGTTATTGTGATATGAAAGTGTCGTTCTAATGTGTAAGCGTTAGCGAGAAATAAGGTGAATGATTAATTGAAATATAACGAATGTTATCGAGAATTAACATGTGTTATTCCAAGATAAAAAGAACTTATTACGACAAGTGAACTCAATCTTTATATTTCTTTTGTTATTATCACTACGTTTCGAGTGATATATTCCATGGCCTTCTTCAAGTATACAACTCGTCACCATTTTCTGGAACAAGAGATCTCCACTATTATATGTTATCGAAAAATAAGGAAAAAGTGTCATTCTAATGTGAAAGTGTTTTGGAGACATAAGATGAAAGTGTTATTCTAATATATAAGTGTTATCGAGAAATAGGGTAACGGTGTTATTCTAATACGTAAGTGTTTTGGAGAAATAAGATAAAAATTATATATACACACACACAAATATATATATATATATATATATATATATATATATATATATATATATATAGAGAGAGAGAGAGAGAGAGAGAGAGAGAGAGAGAGAGAGAGAGAGAGAGATAGATAGATAGATAGATAGATGTTATAAAATCACTACAAAAATAGCCATTTTGTTTTAACACTTCTGGTGTCTTATCAAGTGATGGTGTTGAATGTACAATAAAGGGTTTTAAAAGGTTCAATTCAGTCAAACACTCCCTGCTAGGGAAAATGCTGTTACATAAGCTGCAATGACCAATCAAAATACAAGTATATGAGAATTCAAAAAACTTGACAACGAACCTTGATTATAATAATTAATGCTTTAATATTAGGGTTATACTAAAATAGAAATCCTTCTAATTAATATATATAATCTATATCTGTGCATGTATCAGTATGGATCTGTTACAGAAACTGCTCACTTAACGACCAAATTCCATTCCAATGAGCTAGTCACTAAGTGAGTTGTACATGACCACTATTTCAGGCATATCTAAATGTTTATTCAGTACAGTAAGCATAATAAAAATTAGATAATCAGCTCAATATTCTAATAAAGTCTAAATACAGTCTAAGTAAATTTTTATTAATGTTTCATTTTTCATTTTACTTATTTTGATAGAGTTTGGAAGAGAGAGAAAGTAATCACAATCAAAGTTTTCGTACAACGTACAATACCGACTGTTGGATTTTAAAATATATTTTTTTAAGCATTTCACCCCAAGCAAGGCAGGAGTGCCACTAGCACGCAAGGGGTTACAGAGGATTGAGAACAAGATTAAAGAGACGTGTTTGAGGAAAAGATACAGAGAAGGACGGGGAACAAGATCAAGGTATCAGAATATATCGATTGACATTACACTTGAATATTTGAAGATTATAGTTATCAGGGTATCAAGCAAGAAGAAGGGAGTGCGAGAGCAGAAGCTGTTTGAGTAAAAGAGGCGGTTACATTTAACCGTCTCTACAGTGAAAGGGTGGGACCGAGATGGCAGCCTGGTAGCTCGCTTAAATTCATGCAGTCTGAGAACCAGCGAAAGTAGCTCGTCAGAACAGATTTTATGATTAGTCTTGATTTTTTATGAGATTTTATAAATGGTCGTTAAACAGGTAAGTCGTAAAGTGAGAAGTCATCATTGATATTGTAAGTGTACTTTTTGGAGTTTAATATAAGTAGAAATTCTTCGAATGATTGTTCGTTCCAAGCGTGTGTTCCTGATGAAAACAAATTCATGCGTAATTACGTCGGATATGCCACAACTCGCTTATCAAGAAGGGTAACTTTATGCCTCCCGAAACATACTTCCATAATAATCCATTTAAACCAACAGGAAAAACAATCCTTTGATAAGCAACACTACTTGTCGGAAGCACAAATTTATTACACGCCTGTCACTGTAAAAAATATCTAAAAATAATAGAAGCATTGATCATCAAAAAGAAAAAAAACTACACTTAAAAATATCAATTATGAACACGGATATAATGTACTGACCGTGTTCAGTAAATAAAAATACGTCAACGTTTCAGCAAATTACACACCAGTTGCAACAGCACAATCAAACTCCTTAAAAACGCCTAATAGAAGAATTGAAAGCATTTGGAACAGACAACTATTTGAATAATTTCTACACTCGCTAAGTTCAAAATTTCTACATTCACTAAATGCATGAAAAATACAATAAAAAACTGAAGTACCCTGTCAGTCATTGATATCGAAACATATATTAGGGAGTGGTTACTGCCATACACGCATATATATAAAGTTGACACTGAGGTCAACACCGAGCGGCGACAGTCTGATTCAGGATTAAACGCAATCTTCAGGCCATAACTACACTTGGTGGATAAAATTCCTGAAGGTTGCGTTCTAACAAGAAACAGTCTCTCGCCGCTCGATGTTAACCTCAGTGTCCACTTTTATGTTTATCGATTCCTGGTGTTGAGCACTTTTACTCTTAAATATGGGTACCTCCGTGAGATCGCTAAAAACAGCGCAGAGCATGATGAAAAGGACGCCAAACTTGACGAAAACAAATTTTTAGCGTCTAAATGTTTATGTTATTATTTTCAAACTACATCTTTTCGGCGTAGAAACTAAGTAATTCTTGTTTCAAAATATTTTAAATAAACATTATAATTTCTGATTTTCTTAAAATAAGTTTTGAAAAACTTATAATTGATTTTTAAAAGAATTTCAAACAGAGATTTTCATTTTTTTATGAAATGGAAAAAAATGATTGACATGATCGATTATCTGTCAATTTTGCTGACAAGATTTTTAACGAAAATTTTGGACGTGCTAGGAACGATTAAAGAAATGTAAAAAATTACCCCAAAAATACTTTGATCTTTCCTCTTAATAATAACAAACATTTAGACGATAAAGTTTTGTTTTCGTCAAGTTTGGTGTCTTTTTTGTCATGCAATGCTCATTTTTAGCGATATCACGGAGGTACCTACTTAAATATAACATATCTTAAAGCTATATTTTTATGATAGATAGATAGATAGATAGATAGATAGATAGATAGATAGATAGATAGATAGATAGATAGATAGATTTAGACAGCAAATCCCTTGATGACACCAACTGAACTGTTACGTAAAAACGCAAAAACGAGATAGTTGTAAATGATGAAACCGACATAGCACAAAAGTAAAACTCTTCCTTAATGTCTTGTGAAAGGCGAAAGTACGCGGACATTGGGCAATTTAGATTTAAATAGTCACCGAATGCAAGAAAAATTTCCCGAAATACAGAAAAAATAAATTTAAAAACTCCTAAATTTCTGGTGACATAGATAGATAGATAGATAGATAGATAGATAGATAGATAGATAGATAGATAGATAGATAGATAGATAGATAGATTATAAAAATGTATATTTTTGTAGTGTAAAATAATTCAAGTTAATCATCAATTAAAAGGTGTAAATAAATAAATATTATAGTCGTCTAGATTTGTATTTTACACGTACTTTTGAGAGAATGTATTTTTTTAAAAAGCTAGACGGTATGTAAAAAATTGTTACAGTTATCTGAAAAATTCTATTTTTTGAATTAGCGTTTAAAGAACTGCCAAAGTTATTTCTTCTGCGTGAAATGTTGTTAATTCATTTTCTGAATTTGAAAAAATATATATTATTATATTTACAGACTAATCAGACTTGGTCTCATGCCCACATAAATTTTGAAAATAAGGTCTCTGGGAGTCTCCGGTTTTCTTATAAAAGGAAACTGACCCGCTGAGAAGGACAGAAAGCACTCAGATTTCAAAGCAGAATTGAGTCATAAATTTCTCTACAGGGAAGGAACTCAAGACGAACGGACAATAAAATTTCAAGCGGAAGACAGATATAGGACCCAGGAGGAAAATCCATTTAAGCTGCTTCCAGAGAAGAATTTTTAGAGGAACTGAAAACTTAAATTGAACTTTTCTACAGAGGAAAAATATCACAAGTCCCCGTGACATCAGTCTCTTCAAATTTATCTAAGCTCTCTTCGTGTTGAGACATTTCTATTCCATCTTAAGAATTAGATGGAAGCATCTTTTCTATTTTCTGCCTTATCTAAATTTTTGCATTCTTTTCTGAAAGTATTTTTCCACTTTCGAAAATTGTAAGCTTTCTTTGTCATGTACATTGTTCGATTCGTTGTCCAGCCTTAGTTTTAGAATGAGGCGCACAAAAGGGGATCTTTCTACAAACTCTTGTTTGTACAAAAATTATATTTATTTCTATATGTACTGTAATAAATGTTCGTTCTTTTAAATGTCACGTCGTAGTTTGCGTCTTGCTTGTCTGCACCTTGTTCAACATTCGGGATGAGAGAGGTCAGTTGCTCTCTTTTCCCATTTTACCCCTACTAAGTAAAATTTTTACATTATGTACAAAAAATAATTTGGTTATAGATACGAACAGATTGAGATAGATAGATAGATAGATTGATAGATAGATAGAATCAGACTGAGATAGATAGATAGATAGATAGATAGATAGATAGATAGAATCAGACTGAGATAGATAGATAGATAGATAGATAGATAGATAGAATCAGACTGAGATAGATAGATAGATAGATAGATAGATAGATAGATAGGTATCAGACTGAGATAGATAGATAGATAGATAGATAGATAGAATCAGACTGAGATAGATAGATAGATAGATAGATAGATAGATAGATAGATAGATAGATAGGTATCAGACTGAGATAGATAGATAGATAGATAGATAGATAGATAGATAGATAGATAGATAGATAGATAGAATCAGACTGAGATAGATAGATAGATAGAATCAGACTGAGATAGATAGATAGATAGATAGATAGATAGATAGATAGATAGATAGAATCAGACTGAGATAGATAGATAGATAGTTAGATAGAATCAGACTGAGATAGATAGATAGTTAGATAGAATCAGACTGAGATAGATAGATAGATAGTTAGATAGAATCAGACTGAGATAGATAGATAGATAGATAGATAGATAGATAGATAGAATCAGACTGAGATAGATAGATAGATAGATAGATAGATAGATAGATAGATAGATAGATAGATAGAATCAGACTGAGATAGATAGATAGATAGATAGAATCAGACTGAGATAGATAGATAGATAGATAGATAGAATCAGACTGAGATAGATAGATAGATAGATAGATAGATAGAATCAGACTGAGATAGATAGATAGATAGATAGATAGATAGATAGATAGAATCAGACTGAGATAGATAGATAGATAGATAGATAGATAGATAGATAGATAGAATCAGACTGAGATAGATAGATAGAATCAGACTGAGATAGATAGATAGAATCAGACTGAGATAGATAGATAGAATCAGACTGAGATAGATAGATAGAATCAGACTGAGATAGATAGATAGAATCAGACTGAGATAGATAGATAGATAGATAGATAGATAGATAGATAGATAGATAGATAGATAGATAGATAGAATCAGACTGAGATAGATAGATAGATAGATAGATAGATAGATAGATAGATAGATAGATAGATAGATAGGATCAGACTGAGATAGATAGATAGATAGATAGATAGATAGATAGATAGAATCAGACTGAGATAGATAGATAGATAGAATCAGACTGAGATAGATAGATAGATAGATAGATAGATAGATAGATAGAATCAGACTGAGATAGATAGATAGATAGATAGATAGATAGATAGATAGATAGATAGATAGATAGATAGACAGATAGAATCAGACTGAGATAGATAGATAGATAGAATCAGACTGAGATAGATAGATAGAATCAGACTGAGATAGATAGATGGATAGATAGATAGATAGATAGAATCAGACTGAGATAGATAGAATCAGACTGAGATAGATAGATAGATAGATAGATAGATAGATAGATAGATAGATAGAATCAGACTGAGATAGATAGAATCAGACTGAGATAGATAGAATCAGACTGAGATAGATAGATAGATAGATAGATAGATAGATAGATAGATAGATAGATAGATAGATAGATAGATAGATAGAATCAGACTGAGATAGATAGATAGATAGATAGATAGATAGATAGATAGATAGATAGATAGATAGATAGATAGATAGAATCAGACTGAGATAGATACATATGAGTTATTTCGGATGAGTTATTGAAAAAGATGCAAAGATAACGTTAATATATCCATTTTGCCCCACGTGAAAAAAAAGAACCATGAATCTTTTTGTGTTATACAATTAATAGGTAAAACACTAGATATTAATTTTCGAAGTGAATTTTTAATAACATTCATTTGTGAAAAGGTTAAGCCGAATTTCGGATGTGTTTGCTTTTTAAGTCGGCCTATTAAGGAAAATGTTATTTCAACCAACAACAACCGGTTCCTCATATCGTTCGGGTGTTTCGGGAAATATTAAACAGGCGATAAGCAGCGATGTTCATTCATCATCAGAGTTTGCGCATATCAGAGTGTGCGTGTGTGTCTCTGTGTGTGTGTGTGTGTGTGCGTGCGTGTGTCTGTGTGTGTGCGTGTGTCTGTGTGTGTCTGTGTGTTTCTGCACGCGCGTTTATGTTCCACTCTAGCGCCATCTGTCAAAAGTTTTCAGTGTGATATCCGACCAGATTAGATGACACGTCAGAGTCTGGTTGATCAAGAGACAACACCTGTCTTCCAATCTCAGCTCGTGTTTAATTAGAATTACTAGAGCAAAACAGTGAATACCAGCAAGGTCATTGACATCACTCGGGCAAACAGAGCTTTCTAGATCGTCATTAATCGATGAAGACTATTTTATTTTGACATTAACTAAATACGGAAGAGTGAGGAATAAACAAAAGTAATTAAAAATGTAACGCTCAAGCCTCCGAGTTCAATAATACTTCGGGGCTTAATTAGTTATTGTTTACGATTAGAGAATCTCTTGCCTTTCAGCGATGGATGCATACGACTCGCATATACTTGTTCAGTACACCACGAATTAGATTATCTACGGAATTGGACTTGTTGATACAAATACCTGCTTTTCTCCTATTCGCACCGGAAAAAATATCAGTGTATTGACTCTGGCCTGATGTCATAAATGATTTGGAAAATATTAAAAAGAAAAAAAGCAATTCCTAATATTTTGACGTTATAAGCAAAAATGAGATACAAACTGAATAAATTTTATTCTAGTTTGTAAATTACTCTCGAGTAATTTGTAACACCCTATTTATCATCTCTCAGTAGCGTCTCTGTCTTTGGGCAGAGTGCGCTCAGGGGCGGCTGCGTCAAAGGACAGTTGCAACTGAGAAAAATTATACTGAGAGGTACTCAGCCCTGAGGAATATCTGCCCGAGGACGCGCCTCCACATTGCAGCAGAGAGGGTTCGGTGCTCGCACCGAGGCCAGTGCAATCGTCGCTCGGGCTCCCTACATTAAACCGAACTTGTGTCACAACCTGACCTCGAGGTGGGGAGGAAAGTAAATACAAATTGTAGATTCTGTGTTATAAGTACGCACAATATTTATCTATATATGCATGCACTTATACTCCCATTGGTTTTCGAAAAATCGGCAAAAATTGTAGGTTGGGTGTTTTCAAAACTAATCCACTTGCTCACTTCGGGTCACAGGGACTTTCTCTTGCTGAAGGGTTTTGGGTTTTTTTTTTTTATAACTCATTACTGCAAAAAGTTTCTTCAAAATTTTATCTCCTTTTCCATAATCTACCTTACTGGCTAATAGTAATCTTAGGGCTGGTGGATTTAATATTTTAGGTAATCCCGTTTCTAAAATATTGGACACCAAGTACTAATAGGTTAAATAGTTTCAACTTAGAATGTGAGAGAAAATTACTTATTTTCTTTTATTACTTATATATCGTTATTCATTGATGCGTGGGCAGCGCGACAGTTATCAGTGCGGAATATGGAAACGGCGTACCGATCTCGAATTTTTTTTTAAGCATTTCACCCCAAGCAAGGCGGGAAGCCACTAGCACGCAAGGGGTTACAGAGAGTTGGAGCGAGAGCAAAGAAGTGTGATGGAGGAAAGGATGAAGAGAAGGATGGGGGATAGATCAAGGCATCTGGAGACGTCGATTGACATTACATTTGAATAGTTGGAGATTATAGCTATCAGGGAAACAAGAAATGGGGAGGGAGTTCCACAGGCGAGAGGTGCGAGACATGAAGCTATTGGAGTAGAAGAGACGGCTACATTTAACAGTTTCGACAGTGAAAGGGTGAGAGCGAGATGCCAGCCTAGTTGAGCGCTTAAATTCATGAAGTCTGTGAACCAGCGAAAGCAGCTTATCGGAGCAGTTACCGTGAAAGTATTTGTAAAAAAAACAGACAGAGGGAGGCAACGGAACGTCTGTGAGAGAGCGACTGCAGACGAGATGCCAGATCAGGGCCAATTACATTGCATATCCGTCTCTCTGTTTCGGTTACTTTGCATTAATGCCCTTGAAAATCTATTTTCTTCCAGATATGGGTTAAATAGCAGGGTAGACTGAGCTCATTTGCCTTGTGAGCAGCCAGTATAGGAGAAGGAAAACTCTTAATTCAAACCCCAGTGCTTTGTGAGTATCAGTGAGGAGATAATAGGGTAGAGTGTGTTCTTTAGCTTGTTAGGGCAACCAATATAGGAGAAGGACGCCTTTGAATTCAAAACTAGTCTGAAGAGGGAAGCACACTAGCGGATTCTAGACACACCAACTTCTGCACCGTTGTAGTATATGTGGTGACCCTACGACCCTGATGAGTTATTATAGGACTTTTGAATGTAATAGTTAATTAGTTTACAAGCAACCCTGTCGAAAAATATTGGACATTATCTTTTTTTATTTTATTTTTCATTTTTATCATAAATAAGATAAAAACAGTGAAATACAGCTATGATTCTCGTTTCCGTTGATTATGGTACTAATTTATTTGGTAAAGTCATGCACACACCCCTTTTTCTCATCTCTGCCATTTAGTCAGTCATACTAGCTACGGTCTTGTCACTGGAACGTCATGGTGATGGACAAAGAAAATATTGGCTGTGTGAATACATAGACATTTCACTTTTCTACCTGATCTCTCGAACTTGGAAAGGCTAGAGCGAGCTTGAGTAAATGGATGGTGGAAACAAGGTTTAGGAGAGATCACAAAAAGACAAAATTTATTAAAGTTACGAAGGACTGAAAACTGTAGAGAGCCATGATCACATTGAAGAAAAAGAGGCGCTGATAGGAAACCCGACTTACTCATTGAAATGTTATGAGATGTTAGAACCTGACCACTATCCCAATGATTTCTGGTAATGAGATGAATCAACGACATGTAAACGAAAAATGTTTTTCTTCTTTTTTGTACTTTCCCCCTTATCAAAGTCTTCTTTCTAACACCAGTCGCTATCCATTCATATTGACGCGCGTGTATTTTACTTTTCAAGATTAAAGCCACATGGTATCAAGTGTAAAAGATTTGATTCAATCCTGATATATCCACTTCACTAATGTTAGTCAGTGCCAGCTAACATTTTTTTTCAACTCTGCTTCTCAAAAATAAAAATAACAAAACCAATTCCCTCTTAGGATTATAAAATGTTAAGATAGAGAAAATATTAATGCTTAAAATTGTCCGCGTAATTAATTAACGTAAATTGCGGCGTACAAGTAAACCTAAAAAGTTTTAGCTCAAAATTCTGAGGCCTCTACCTACCGTATAGATCGATCCTCAAACACACGGTAATGGCTCAAAACTTAGGCCGACCTGTAAATGAAGTTAGGCTACAGTATATGATAACCTATGACAAAACTACAAAAGGTCACACCACTCACCTGTATTTTGAGACACTGACCATATTTTTCTATATGCATTGTTGTTGTATCCTTACAGGAGGTTACAAACAGAAAAAGTCGGTACCCAAGTGAAAGGAACAGCAACACATGCATAGATGAAAGAAAGAGAGGTTTCTTGTAAAAGAGAATACACTACTGAAAGACAGGGAATCAGTTAGCAAGCTAATAATTCCTGAAGCAAGTCCGCCAGGTATGTCCTGTGCTTACTGTATATATCTACTGATATAGTCAGTCCACAATAGGCGATAGGTAGTGTGGGACATTCCATTACAACAATTGTATAGCAAACAACATACAACGCAAACTGGTAGGTACTGTATATTGTATCCGTATAGCATAGTAAACATTTAAAATTCATCAGGTCTACTGATAAACGCATTAAAGTAAACATCAACTTCTATAAAATATTAATACCGTATATTACACATTATACCAAGTAGTTTTTTTACAGTCCTATATATCATGTTATTGTAAAACACAGTATTACTAGTTGTCTGAATGCTTACCTGAGTTAAACGGTGCTTTGGACAGTATTTACGCTTAATGTATCAGCTGTTAGATACAATGTGTACTATACTTTTAATAGAATACCGAATTTGTGTTACTATTTTATTATTTTATAATAATTCTGCCAAATATATTCACCAAACACAAGTTTTAGTGGAATATATTTGTACAGGTGGACTCCTAAACATAAGGTAGGCTACCAGTGACCCAAAACTTAGGCCTATCAGTAAATGAACTTAGGCTACAGTATATGATAACCTGTGACAAAACTACATAAGGTCACACCACTCACCTGTATATTGAGACACTAACCATAATATCATTCTATATGCATTGTATAGCAAACAACATACAACGCATACTGGTAGGTACTGTATATTGTATCAGTATAGCATAGTAAATATTTAAAATTCATCAGGTCTATTGATAAACACATTAAAGTAAACATCAAATCCTATAAAATATTAATATCATAGATTACACATCGTACCAGGTAATTTTTTGATATTACTGCTACGTATCGTATATTATTGTAAAATACTGTATCGCTTATCCTCCATTTGCATCAGTGATGTAAACAAACACCCAGTGACGCCAGCAATCTCATGCGGCGAACTCCAAAATTGTATCCATTACACTATCGACACTCAGGACAGGCTATCATCTTTTTAATGAGCCCCTATTCCAATGGACAGACCAGCAAGGGTAAACCATTGGAGCCTTCTTGCTCTTGTAGACATTTACTCATTATACAATTATTACTCACACGTCAGGCTGACAACACCATAGGTAGGATAAGATTCTCCACTTCTCATATATTTGTGTCAGCCTGCTGGAGGTACGGTAAGTGGTGTACAGTAATTTTGAGAAGTGTTGTCCCACTTGTTTACAACACAGTGTTAAAGGTTTGCATTTTATACCCGCCATATAAGTCGACCCCTCATCTTGGAAATATGTTTCAAGCTTGAAAACTTGTCTTTCACGCTGCAATTTACGGCATGCTGTTGTCCAGAGCTAGTCTACTTACATTTTTCACAGAATAGACCGTAAGTTCCTGGTTGACATCGGCATCGATTTGGATATATGCAAACGCCTCCATTTTGACAAGGGGGAGAACAAATCGCTGCAAAGAAAGAGAAAACACAGCTTAATATCGAGAACTGTAGAGCATATGATGAGTTAAGAGGGTTTATAAAATTTGACACTCATAAGGCAAGAGGAACATAGGAAAGCAGCGTATAACCTATCTAACGAACATAGAATAAGAAGAACCAAATATAGCGTATGATTAGACAGATATTTACTAAGCTTAGCACAACAAACCGCCTGTCTACGGTTAAAAAATGAATGGTGTAAAAACAAACAATTGGACATAAGGCAAGAATATGTATCTTACTAATTTTATTGACCTTTTACAACGAGGGCGTCCGAAGAGAACTACAAGTCCTACCAGGATTTATTATATACAATTATTATTATATATTATAATTTATTATATACAATCTTAACAATATAAGATAGGCAGATGATACCGTGTTGATGGTAGGCACAAAAAGAAAATTGCATGTACTTATCATAAAGGAAAACGAGAAGAAAGGACTATCTATCAATGGCAAAGAAGATAGAATATATGGTCATTACCAAGAGGGATAACTCATGATGCAAGTTACACATTGGAGACGACAAAATAAACCAAGTACAGAAATTTAACTACCAAGGAAGTGTTATAACAGACCATTGAAAATGTGACAGAAACCCGAAAACACATTGGAATAGCGAAAGATACCTTCTAAAAACTAAGCAAAATACTAAGAAACTGGAAAATTTCACTGGAAAAAAAAGATAAGAGTGTTTAATATCATTCTTTCTATATTATAGAGAATGCGAGACAATTTTCTCAGAAATGAAGGAGAGATTTGAAGCAACAGAGATGTGGTTCTACAGAAGGATGGTGAGAATACCATGGACTGAATATATGAGCAACGGGGAAATTTTAAAGAAATTTGTAGCGAATAGGATACTTTAGTTTAAAATCAGAAAGGGACGTGAAATTTCTAGGACCTACAATGAAGGAAGAGGGCTTAGAGAATGTGGCACTCCCATGACATACTGAAGGGAGAGAGGGAAACATCGCGTAACCTATTTGCCTAACGTGCTTTGTCAATGGCTAGCAGAACAGGGAATGGAAGGGATAGTAAGGAGATAAATATTGTTTATATCTACGAAGGATAGGAGATTGTGGAGAGACATAATCATCCACGTCTTCAAGCGACATGCTCCATGAAAGGAGAAGCATCAAACGATCACAATGCCCTGTGAGAATCGAAGTCATTTCAAGAGCCATCATCTGCATGACTAACTAAATAACAGTAACTGAATTTGTTAATCTTAGTCGGACACACGGCCACAAGAGTGGGATATCCTGTATCTGTTGAACTGACTTCAATGACAACGGTTGTGATCGCTAAGCATTGTCCAAAGGATAGTATGGTACGTTTAAGATTTTACTCAGTGCGTCAAAATAAGAAACGCTTTCTTATTTTGAAGTTCCGAGAATATTTCCACTTGTTTTAAAATCAGATGTCTAATTCTTCCAAGCGAGCACGCGTGGAGTGACGAACAGTCAGACGGCAATAATTTATGCGAATATTTTTCATTGAATTCAACGGACATGGTCTGTCTTTTGAATCTGATTTTACCGTATATGCTCGCGTATTAGGCGACTTTTAAAGACTTAATTCTGAAGCAAATTTTAAGGAGGTCGCTCATACACGAGATATAAAAATATAAGATTAGCTGGCCCTGGTTACGCCGTTGACCAAATTGTACATCCATTTACTGTAGTCAAATTAGCTTCAAAATTAGGTTTACAAAAGTAGCATGATACGCTAGTATATGCGGCATCTATCTATCTATCTATCTATGCCAGTCTTTCTATCTATCCATGCCAGTCTAGTCGGATCTATCTATCTATCTATCTATGCCAGTCTAGTCGGACCTATCTATCTATGCCAGTCTAGTCGGACCTATCTATCTATGCCAGTCTAGTCAGACCTATCTATCTATCTATCTATCCAACTATGCCAGTCTAGTCGGACCTATCTATCTATCTATGCCAGTCTAGTCGGACCTATCTATCTATTTATCTATGCCAGTCTAGTCGGACCTATCTATCTATCTATTTATGCCAGTCTAGTCGGACCTATCTATCTATCTATCTATGCCAGTCTAGTCGGACCTATCTATCTATCTATCTGTCTATCTATGCCAGTCTAGTCGGACCTATCGATCTATCTATCTATGCCAGTCTAGTCGGACCTATCGATCTATCTATCTATGTCAGTCTAGTCGGATCTATCTATCTATGTCAGTCTAGTCGGATCTATCTATCTATCTATCTATCTATGCCAGTCTAGTCGCATCTATCTATCTATCTATCTATCTATCTATGCCAGTCTAGTCGAATCTATCTATCTATCTATCTATGCCAGTCTAGTCGCATCTAGCTATCTATCTATCTATCTATCTATCTATGCCAGTCTAGTCGCATCTATCTATCTATCTATCTATGCCAGTCTAGTCGCATCTATCTATCTATCTATCTATCTATCTATGCCAGTCTAGTCGCATCTATCTATCTATCTATCTATCTATCTATGCCAGTCTAGTCGCATCTATCTATCTATCTATCTATGCCAGTCTAGTCGCATCTATCTATCTATCTATCTATCTATCTATCTATGCCAGTCTAGTCGCATCTATCTATCTATCTATCTATGCCAGTCAAGTCGCATCTATCTATCTATCTATGCCAGTCTAGTCGCATCTATCTATCTATCTATGCCAGTCTAGTCGCATCTATCTATCTATGCCAGTCTAGTCGCATCTATCTATCTATCTATCTATCTATGCCAGTCTAGTCGCATCTATCTATCTATCTATCTATGCCAGTCTAGTCGGACCTATCTATCTATGCCAGTCTAGTCAGACCTATCTATCTATCTATCTATCCATCTATGCCAGTCTAGTCGGACCTATCTATCTATCTATGCCAGTCTAGTCGGACCTATCTATCTATTTATCTATGCCAGTCTAGTCGGACCTATCTATCTATCTATCTGTCTATCTATGCCAGTCTAGTCGGACCTATCGATCTATCTATCTATGCCAGTCTAGTCGGACCTATCGATCTATCTATCTATGCCAGTCTAGTCGGATCTATCTATCTATGCCTGTCTAGTCGGATCTATCTATCTATGTCAGTCTAGTCGGATCTATCTATCTATCTATCTATGCCAGTCTAGTCGCATCTATCTATCTATCTATCTATCTATGCCAGTCTAGTCGAATCTATCTATCTATCTATCTATCTATCTATGCCAGTCTAGTCGCATCTAGCTATCTATCTATCTATCTATGCCAGTCTAGTCGCATCTATCTATCTATCTATCTATCTATGTATGCCAGTCTAGTCGCATCTATCTATCTATCTATCTATCTATGCCAGTCTAGTCGCATCTATCTATCTATCTATGCCAGTCTAGTCGCATCTATCTATCTATCTATCTATCTATCTATCTATGCCAGTCTAGTCGCATCTATCTATCTATCTATCTATCTATCTATGCTAGTCTAGTCGCATCTATCTATCTATCTATCTATCTATCTCTGCCAGTCTAGTCGGACCTATCTATCTATCTATCTATGCCAGTCTAGTCGGACCTATCTATCTATCTATGCCAGTCTAGTCGGACCTATCTATCTATCTATGCCAGTCTAGTCGGACCTATCTATCTATCTATCTATGCCAGTCTAGTCGGACCTATCTATCTATCTATCTATGCCAGTCTAGTCGGACCTATCTATCTATCTATCTATGCCAGTCTAGTCGGACCTATCGATCTATCTATCTATGCCAGTCTAGTCGGACCTATCGATCTATCTATCTATGCCAGTCTAGTCGCACCTATCTATCTATCTATGCCAGTCTAGTCGGGTCTATCTATCTATCTATCTATCTATCTATGCCAGTCTAGTCGGGTCTATCTATCTATCTAGATATCTATCTATGCCAGTCTAGTCGGAACTATCTATCTATGCCTGTCTAGTCGGATCTATCTATCTATCTATGTCAGTCTAGTCGGATCTATCTATCTATCTATCTATCTATCTGTCTATGCCAGTCTAGTCGCATCTATCTATCTATCTATCTATGCCAGTCTAGTCGCATCTATCTATCTATCTATCTATCTATGCCAGTCTAGTCGCATCTATCTATCTATCTATGCCAGTCTAGTCGCATCTATCTATCTATCTATCTATCTATCTATGCCAGTCTAGTTGCATCTATCTATCTATCTATCTATCTATCTCTGCCAGTCTAGTGGGATCTATCCATCTATGCCAGTCTAGTCGGATCTATCTATCTATCTATCTATGCCAGTCTAGTCGCATCTATCTATCTATCTATGCCAGTCTAGTCGCATCTATCTATCTCTCTATCTATGCCAGTCTAGTCGCATCTATCTATCTATGCCAGTCTAGTCGCATCTATCTATCTCTCTATCTATGCCAGTCTAGTCGCATCTATCTATCTCTCTATCTATGCCAGTCTAGTCGCATCTATCTATCTATCTATCTATCTATGCCAGTCTAGTATCTATCTATCTATCTATCTATCTATCTATGCCAGTCTAGTCGCATCTATCTATCTCTCTATCTATGCCAGTCTAGTGGCATCTATCTATCTATCTATCTATCTATGCCATTCTTTCTATCTATCTATCTATCTCATATACTCGCGTATCATGCGACTTTTGAAGACATAATTTTGGAGCTAATTTTAAGGGGGTCGCATGATACACGCGATATAAAATTAGCGTATGTACTGCTGGCCCTGGTTACGCCCTTGACCAAACTATATATCCATTTACTGGAGTCAAATTAGCTTCAAAATTAGGTCTTCAAAGGTCGCATGATATGCGGTAAATGTTTTGCATATACGAATTCGCATATCCAGTTCAAATATATGCAGAAACTGTCCAAAGTTTATCATGTTATTGCTCGAATATTATATACATATATATATGTGTGTGTGTGTGTGTGTGTGTGTGTATGTGTGTGAGCGCGCGCGTGTGTTATTTCACGTCCGGCAAGGCGAAAATGCCACTAAGACGCAAGGGCTTGCTGAGAGTTGAAGAGAATGAGAAGACTTTAGTGAGGAGAAAGGACAATAAAATAACAGGTTTCAGGGAGACAGAAGATGGAGATTGACGTTGCATTTAAATGTTTGAAGATTTAGGCAAAAGGGAAGCAATAACCCGGAAGAGAGTACCACAGGGGAGAAAATAAACTATTTAATTACAATTTACGGTTACATCTAGCTATTTCAACAGTAAAACGATGAGACCTATTTGCCAATTTAGTAGTACGTTTGAATTCAAGCGGTCGACGTACCAAGTATTTATTTTAGGATATTAAAAAAAAAAACATGTTAAAAATCGCTACACAATTACAATTATATTTCAACACTACAAATGTGTCTCCTCAGGCGATGGTAAACTACTGTCACCAGTCGGAAGTGTCCGCTAAAATAATTTTCTAAGCGTAGCTTAGATGTGGAACACCGCCGAAAGTGTGGAACAACCAGTAAGGATCGAATTTACTTCTCAGTCGTAATTGATCTAGCGAGACAGGCTTGCTAGCCATCACGTCTAGGGATCCATGACTTACAGGATGGACTACGAAAGTTAACCAGTTGACGCCATTCAAATTAAGTCATCTAGTTAGATTTTTCTCATTTTAACTCATATTTCTAAAGAAAGTAGTGACGTGATTTTACCCGTGACAAACATGGCAGCCAATGAAAGGAAGCATTTCTGCCCGAATCCTTATTGGGTTCACTAATTTGGGGCAAGCCGTTAATGTGATATAAGAAACAATAAACTTACGCCTGCGACAGTTTCTTCCTATGTAGCCATGAGGACAGGAGCAGATATTTGCAGCTACACATTTGCCACCATGGAAGCATCCACGCTCACACAACGCTGAAAAAAAGAATAGAATAGCTTGTTTAAGTGTAGACGAAAAGTTGAACGGAATAATGTACAAGCAATTTATTTATTTGTTCATCATTAAACATTAAACGAAAAT
>OZ038480.1:113661300-113678800 GCA_964036315.1 Acanthosepion esculentum
TAAGAAAAAAAGTTTTTGATTAATATCAGTCTGTTATATTTTATAGATTACTCGGACTAGTATTCTCATCTTTGTTTTTTTTTTTTAAATTTTATTCGTTGGATTTCGTCGGGAAAATACTTCGGCTGAAATATTCTGACATTGTTCCTCAGAAGGTCAAAAGGTTAAAAGAGAATGGATACCTTGACGCCTTCAACAAAACAATATACATTTATCAATGAAATCTTCAATAAATTTCACATATCCTTCAAATGTTTATAAACATGAGAGAAAAACATCATAGGATAAAAAAGGTATTTTTTTATTCATTTTCTACGGCGGAGGTCGGCCACCTACGGCACGCGTGCCATACGTGGCACGCCAAGCAATTTCCAATTATATCAAATGACAACACGAAGTCCGAGCCAATAATTACTACAACGCAAAGAATATATTTATGTTTCAAAACTTCTCGCTCCTTAGACTCCCATTAATAATAAAAACTTTTAAAAAAACTTTTAAAAACAGTTTATTTCTATTAATGTGGTTTACATATTATTGTACATAAAATATATTGTAGATTGACCTTGACTTGTATAAAAATACGTATGCTGTTGGCACACTGAATGATTTTAAAACCCGAAGTCGGCACATAGTCAGCAAAAGGTAACCGACCCCTGTTATACAGTTTTTCAACCCTTTGCAGATTATTTAAAGCCAGGAAATATTTTTAGATTATAAGATTTTTTTTAGATAATAATAATAATAATAATAATAATAATAATTACCGCCTTTTTACAGCTTTTTTAAAATCTTACTCGTCTTGATTACTGCGCGATTTTCGCGGATGTTATTTTAAAATGAACTTATTTTTTAAAATGAAGTTTTAAATGATTAGTATTTTTTCTTTATTGTCCTTAATAAATCGGCTTATAGCTAATGAAACAAAATTTCAACCTAAATTGTAATTTATGAAGTTTTAAATTCAAGAAAATTTCCTGATACATAAAAAATTAAAAAAAAAAAACATCGTTGAAAAAAGGAAAAAAATGTCTTTTTTTTTTACTTTTCAGGCACGTAATTTTTATTTTATTTTAATTGTCGGATTTTACTTTTTTCGCGCATTATTTCGCGCATTATTTCGCGCATTGCGCAGTAATCAACACAAGTGAAGCTTCCGCGCCGCTTGACTACTAGAGGCAAGCGTATGTAAATAAAGCCAGTAATGGCTGACGTTCTGTGTACGCGATGTGAAAGAAGTCGAAATTACATTGTCCATAACTTCTAAACGGTAATCGAGCGCAATGTTTTAATGTCATTTTCGAAATAACCAGGCAATTTCACACCAGAATGGTACATTCTCAATACTGGGGGCTTTTGGTGTGTATACTGCAAATTTATCAAATTCTCTTATTTGCTTATGAACATTTAATATATAGAGATACTTTTTCATCTTTTAAGCGAGCTTAAGATATTTTTATGTCCGAGTGATTGTTTTATTGACTAGCAGACAGCGTTTGGAAATGGTCTGCTTAAAGAAATTTATCTAAAGTTTTTTAATTTTACTTTTTGTACGACGGTTTGGTTGCTGTCCATTTTACATGTACGTAAACAATAAATAAGAAATACATCTTGATTTGAAATTAAGTTTTACTTTTATCTTCCAACTCTATGGTGATTTTCCAAGAGTAGCTTAGATGTGATACAAGGCCAAAAGTGGGCAGCAACCAACGAGAATCGAACTCACTACCTGCTAATGATTGTAATTGATTTAGCGAACCATTACCCCACGTTGAAGTGCCCAAAGCCCCGTAACTTTATGTTCTAGAAGAAAATCATCCGTTCCACGCTTCTTTTAAAATCCTAAATACTTACGCTATAGTTCAAAGTTTAGGGCAACCGTCTGGATTTAGAGGCATCGCCTAAAATGGAAGATTCCGTGCTTTTTACAAACTAATTTACTTAGCTTACTTCAAGCCATATGGACTTTCTTTGGCTGAAGGGTTTTATCATATAATAGTAATCATATTATAAGTGTCCCTCCTTTTGTTAGTTCGCACGACCGTTTCGACCTGCCACTACCTGATTAATAATGAACTATCGAATACACTCGCGTATCATGCGACTTTTGAAGACCTAATTTTGAAGCGAATTTTAAGGAGGTTGCATCATACAAGATATATAAAATTAGCGTATGTACTGTTGGCCCTGGCTACACCGTTGACCAAACTATATATCAATTTATTGTAGTCAGATAAGCTTCAAAATTAGGTCCTCAAAGGTCGAATGATACGCGAGTATATATGGTATTTTGTTTCAATAAAAGAAAGAAAGAAAGAAAAGTGTTTGACGATTGTCTCGGTGAAATGGAAAACGTCATCAATTTCGGATCTTTTCATTTGTACCCACTTCTTAAAATAATGTCCAGCATTCATATTTATGATTGTTATTGCAGTATGTTGTTAAAGTTGTTAAGCTCAAATATTTAACGATACGATAAGGACTATAGACATTTTATTGTCATAGAACTCGCCATGAGTTTACTCCATCATTAACTAAAAAATAGAGATTTATCAGAATATTAAAATCGGAAAACTGAAATTTTCACGGGCTTTTGTTTAATCTGCCTTGCTGGCTAATGATAATCTTAGGACTAAAATTTTAAATTTTAGGTCACCGCCTCTCTAAAAATATTGGACACCACGCACTATAACTTAAATAGTTTCAGCCTACTAACTTAGTAAGAGTTAAACTAAAGGAAGTACGAAACTTACACATTATTAAATCAAGAGGGTGGCTACCAACGTTTAGCCAATACTGTACCTGCTTTTCTTTTCTTTTGTTTTGGTTTCTTGCTAAATAAAAACTACAAAATATTTGAAGAGGAAAACGATTTTAAAATCTCATAATTTAGAAGGAAGATTAAAAGGACGATGTTGCATCAATCTTTCAATGATGGAATCAGTCCAGAACTATCCGCCCGTCTCCTCCTCCTCCTCAATATTATTAGACTCCTTATAGCGTATATGGTCACAACCTCATTACACTAATGCTACAGTCTGCTAGACTAACTACCAACCAAGGCTGGAGAGCGCAGTCTGCCTTATTATTTAACCTAGAGTTGAAGAAAGAAGAGATGGCTCCCCAAGAATATTTGAGTGAAAACGAATGCAACTCACTCGGTCGATATTTGAACTCGGCACGCCAATCCCACTTTGATTTTACCCAAATCTGACTCACTATTTTTATTCTTGGTAATCAGACTCAAAAATAGACGAATACGAATCTGTTGAGATACATACATTATTTCTTGAGTATCGCAGACTAACAAGAATATGCAGTATAAAAATTAAAGGAAGATTGTTTAGCGACAGTGTTAAAGGCCATTAGAGATTAGAAAATATTTGATTTGATTCACCTTGACGACACAGCTTGCCTTTGTATCCCGGGAGACAACGACATCGGCCAACAGTCACGCACTCCCCGCCATTAAAACAACCAGGGGAACAAGAAGCTGAAAGAGAGAAAAACAGAGAAAAAAAAAGATGCTATTATTCAGCTAAGCTGTTTGAGCTTCCTCTTTTGAACAAAGAAGGTTCCAGATTACCCTAACATTTTCTCGTTCGTTTAAAATATGACATCGAAAATAAATATTAGAAAAAAATATTATATTTCATTTTCTTTTTTAATCCTACCCAATCGATTCGTCAGCTATGTTTAGAAGTAACAGAGGCTTTGTTTTCTTTTTAAACAAAACCAAAACCGCAACAAAAATGTATTTAAAAAAAAACGATTTCAATTAATGCAATAATTTTGAAGCTGTAAGTCTGACAACTGGCAACTGCTTTCGAAAAGCATTCTCAATCAATGGTTAACTGGGGTAAAGAATGGCTTGTAAAATTTAACGCTCCAGAACAAAACTTCTTTCATTTAATCACCAGAGAGAACCATTTCCGCCTGTTTCTTGGACTCATGTTTTTCACTGACATGAAGTGGAGTGATTATATTGAATCAATTGCTAGGTCTACTGCTAGGAAAGTTGGTTCACTGTGTTGTACCAGACAATTTTTCTTGTCAGAATCCATTTTGTGCATCTACAAATGTACCATTCGTCCATGCATTGACTACTGCTGCTATATCTGGTCTGTTGCTTCTACTACATATCTTGAGATTCTTGACAAAATCCAAAGAAGGGTCTATAATGTAATCCCGACCTGGCATCATGACTTCAGTCTCTTTCTCATTTATGTGACGTGGCTTCCTTTTGTCTTTTCTAAAATATTTTCATGGCAATTGCTCTGATGAACTGTTCTCCTTAGTCCTTCATTTGCATGATGTAAGCTGCTACTAGATTGGCAGATAGGTCTCACCATTTTACTGTTGAACTAACTAAATACAACCGTCAGTTCTATTCTAATAGTTTCTTTTCTCGCATTTATCTCCGGTGGAACTCCTTCCTCACTTCTCCTCACTAAAGTCGTCTCATTCCCTATTACTCTCTGTAACCCCCTGCGTCCTAGTGGCATTATTGCCTTGCTTGGAGTGAAATAATTTTAAAAAATAACGCGATAAAATCTTAAGACTACGGATCATCGCGAACTCAGCAACCAGTGTGGAAGTCAATTTTCTGTGGGACGAGAAACTTATAGTTGAGAATTAAATTTATAGTAAATATATTGAAAATTACTAATAATTGCTTTTTTCTGTGGTTTGCGTGCATCGAAGTCTCAATTTGACGAGGTTATCTTTTTATTACCAGTTGGTGACTGTGAAAAATAAGTCTTCTATTTAAAAACTGATAAATATGAAAGTTACTCAAAATGGACACCATATACGTATTGATATAATTTCATACCTTAGAAACAATCTTTTAAATTTATAGGTAAAAAAACGCCCTATTTCTTGGCATCCAAAATTTGCCTTCCACTTGAAAATGAAGGTGATCTCATTTTTTATAAGTCATAATATTTAAATAAATTTCACCTACATTTGTATCTATATCCTTTCTGGTAAAACGCAATTACTTTCGGAACACTCTAATATAATCGTATCTACACTATATCAGATTGAATATTTTTACAATAAAAATATTAACAACCAATTTGGTAAGAATTTTCGGGATATATTTATATGATAAATATACTAGGTGAATTTCAGTTTATAATAATATGTTTTATTCAAAATATTTACAATATACAACATGTTTCGATTTCTTAGATCAATGTTTTGGTTTCGTAGCATCTTGCGGTATTGTGTGAAACTACCGTTAGCGCGATATTCTATATTCAGTTTCTTTACCCCTCCTATACTAAAATTGCTATTACTGATCTATCTAGAGAGGTATTTCAAGTGTTTGTGATTTACTAATTCCACATTCTAAATTTTTATGATTAATTCAGAGTAGTTGCCATCACTGTTTCCATTCCAATTCCAAATCCTAGTTTCTCTTCCGAAAAGGTTTATCTTGAGTCCTATTTCTTAGAACACCTGATTTTCTGTTCAGTATCATTTTTATTTCAACTAGGAATACCAATGTTATCAGCATTGCCCCGCACCTACACTAATCACCAGTACATTGGCTCCAGGAGAGAAAACAAGAACTCTATCTTCTATTAGTAGATTCGTCTGCGATATGACATGGAATGCTTAAATGATCAGTACCCATCTCTTACTTGGATAGAACATAGTCTTGGAAGAGATTAAATAGATTGGGGCTCTCATTTCCACCTTGTCGAACTCCTGTTGAGATTTGAAATGTTTCTGTATTGAGGTCTTCAAAGATGTACGACGTTGTGGACCAATATAGTTCCTCTATCAGAACTACACATTCACTGGAGTCGTAGCTTGGAAGACGTTTTTTAATGGATGATAAAAAACGTCTCTATCGATATGAACATAAAAAGAGCCCAAGACAAGGATTATTCATACCTTCAGTGTATACGACGCAAAAAGATTTTGACATCAAATTTTGGGGGCAATAATGTGCACTTTATACATCGAAAACTATGGTATATCATTAACTTTATCTTTTCAAAGTAAGCTAAAAGGTACAAATTACCCGACAATAGTGCCCGTGTCTACGATAACGTCCCTTTACAGCGTAGCTGAATGATACTTACCATTCGCACATCTCTCACCGAAATATCTGCCTCGGCAGACACACACTGGTGTTGAAGAGATATCCTTACGACACTGACCACCGTTGAGACAAACCAAGGGACATTTCTCTGAAAAAAAAATAACAATAGATAATATTAAACAACTTACATTTACAGAGAAATTATTACCAATTGGTGACTGAAAGAAATAAGTTTTCTTTTGAAAAATTGATGTGAAAGTTACTCAAAATGGACACCATATACGTATTAATATAATTTCATAACTTGGAGACAATCTTTTAAATTTGTCGGAGAAAAACGCATATTTCTTTAAACATGGAATCCAAAATTTGCCTTCCACTTGAAAATGAAGGTGATTTCATTTTTATAAATCGTAATATTGAAATAAATTTCACCTGCATTTGTATCTATATCCTTTCTGATACAAAGCAATTACTTTCGGAACACGCTAATATAATTGTATCTACACTATATCAGATTGTATTAGCCAGTGGATATTTTCACAATAAAATTGTCATTAACCAACCAATGTGGTTAGAATTTTCAGGTATACCAGGTGAATTTCAGTTTATAATAATCTGTTGTATTTAAAATATTTGCAGTAACATATTTGATGATGTAAAGATTTTATTATGCAACCCAAAGGTTGATCATCTCTATATACAGTTCCCTCCAAAATACTGGAATGTCAATGCCAATTCCGTTGTTTTACTTATTCACTGAAGACATTTCATTTTAAGATCACATGATGAATGTGAGACAAGTGTTCAGAGTTTTCAGCTTTTATTTCCTGGAATTTACATTTAGATCTGTTAAACAGCTTAGGACACACCACCTTTTGTATCAGATCATCCCATTTTAGGGGATCAAACATAAAGGAACAGTTAATCTGAAAGTAAATAATATTTAATATTTGGTTGCATAACACTTGCTTGCAATACTTGCATCAATTGACTCATTGACATCACCAAACTGTTGCATTCTTCATTTGTGATGCTTTTGCAGATTTTTAACACAACCTCTTTCAGTTCTTGTTTGTTTCAAGGGGATTTCTTCCTTCAGTCCCCTCTTCAGGAGATTAAATGCATGCTCTATTGGGTTATGGTTGTGTGATTGACTTGGCCAGTCTAAAACTGTCCACTTTTTCCCCTTGATAAAGTCCTTTGTTGTGTTGGCAGTGTGTTTTGAGTCATTGTCCTACTGCATGATAACCATCCTCCCAATTAGTTTAGATGCATTTTGTCTGCCAATTTGCAGACAGAATGTTTCTGTAGACTTCTGAATTCATTCTCTCTGCTACCATTATGTGTTAAATCATCAATAAATATGAATTCACCTGTTCCAGAAGCAGCCATGCAAGTCCGATCCAAGACACTGTTGTCACCATGCTTCACAAATGAACTTGTGTGCTTTGGATCAGAAGCAGATCCTTTCTTTCTTCATACTTTGGCCTTTCCATCACTTTAGTAGAGATTATTATTGGTCTCATCAGTCCATAAAACATTCTTCCAGAACTTTTGTCGCTTATCTCTGTATTTCGTTGCAAATTCCAATCTGGCCTTTCGATTCATACTACTGATGAATAGTTTACATCTTGTGGTATGACCTCTATATTTCTGCTCTCGAAGTCTTCACCTCTGCACTGTGGAGGTTGTTTGTGATATCACTGACTGTTGTTTTAGAGGGGTTTTTTCACAGCTCTCACAATGTTTCTGTCATCAACTGCTGTTTTCTTTCACCGGTCTATTCTATGTATGTTGCTCAGTACATCAGTAGTTTCATTCATGACATTCCAAATTGTTTTGTTGCCTATGCCTAATGTTTTTCCCAATGACTCTGATCGATTTTCCTTCTTTTCTCAGCTTCAAAATGGCTTGATTTTCTCCCACAGACAGCTCCCCCTCGTCTTCATGTTGGTTTATCCTTTTTAACAAGAAATGCTGTTTTTACAGGTGAAAACCAAGATTAAAACGAAGAGTAGTCATTCAGAACTAGTTCATATTTAAACAATCTAAAAGGCAACATCTGGGCAACAAGAAACACCTGTCAGTCACGTGTTCCAATAGTTCTGCTCATTTGAAAATTGGGTGGGTTCAAACAAAAGGAGTTATGTCCTAAGCTGTTTAACACATCTAAATGTAAATACCCGGAAATAAAAGCTGAAATTCTGAGCTCTTGTCTAATATTCATGTTTTGATCTTAAATTAAAATGTCTTCAGCGAACAAGAAAAACAAAGGAATTGGCCTTGCTGCTCCAATACTTTTAGAAAGGGACTGTATATAATAGTATAGTTATTGATATTTGTTTTTAATTTCGGATATAAAAAGATGGCTATGTCTCGTAAGAAAAATATAGCCTCAATGTAGAAACACGATATCGTAAAGTTATTTAGTGGTGTGAACAGATCGTTGAAAATTGCCTAAAATTTGAGTATAGATTAAAGAACAATCGACAAAAACAATTGAAAATATTGTAAAGATAAGAACATGAAAGAAATTTTTCATGAATTTCACAAGAAAGTGACTGAAGAAAATTTAAAGGGCAATAAGCTAGAAATGTTTTTTAACCAGAAAATATTAGAAAAAATATTTGAAGAAACTAACTAAAAGTCAAATCCATTACATTGACCTACGTGATAATACCCTTGGGAAAGGTATGAATCTTCTTCTCCCCCCCCACCAGCTATGGGTAAATAGCAGGACAGACCGGGTTCTATAGCCTTGGATGGCAACTGGTCTACCGCAGAAAGAAATGGTAACCTACTGCGGGAAACATCTGCCTCGTCAGTCATGTATCGAAAGATACATGATCGTCTAAGCGTGTATCACGGATTGCACTTAATTGATTGAGTGTTATGTAAACCGACAGAATAGATTTAGAATATTAAGAACGTTATGTAAACCGACAGACTAGATTTAGAATATTAAGAACGTTATGTAAACCGACAGAATAGATTTAGAATATTAAGAACGTTAGGTAAAGGCATAAAAATAGCCAAACTATCATGTTTTATTAAACATCACAAAGAGAAATGTCAAAGTTGAAAAACTATTTCACAAAATTAATTTTTAATGATGAATGTGGAGCTATAGTGGAAGGATCACATAGTTGTGATCAAAGTTGTATCCTTCATGAAAATGGTCAATCACCATGACTTAGAAGACAACAGTACGGAGGTGGGGTAATGTCAGGGCTGGAATAACGATTAAGCAAAATAAGCACGTGCTTAGGGCATCATGGAAAGAGGGCACCACAGAAATTATAATGAAATGATGTTGTTGTACACTCCTAAAGAAATCAGTCGAACACGATTAACATTTGAATCAACCGGGCGCCATTATGAAGGGGGGGAAAAGTGACCTACAGCGAATCTTTATTGACATTCTGATTGGTTAAGGGAATGAGCAAAAGGAGATAATGAGGATTGTATTTACTCGATTCAATACATCTCCTCTCTTGAATACTTTAGTATTACTAATTAACTTAATTTGATTTAATTTTCTGAACAGAGATAGACTACCTTCGTGTGCGTTTGGAATTATTCTAGCCATATTTTTATACGATTCAGTAACACGCTGGTTTGTAGATGACACGATCACTTCTGGTCGCAGTTCTGTTAGAATTTGGTCGTGGCTCATTTGACAATGACTGCACAGCTATGATTGTTTCTTTCTTGGTTGGTGTTGTTCTGGGTTGAAACTGATAATCAGCCTCGATTATCGTACGTAGCTTCTGCTTATTCTATATTTATTTCCAGCTAGCGTTTCCACGATGCATGCACGTTCTCGGTTGGTAGCCTTTATTTATTTGCACTAGTACTCACCGAGACTCCATTCTAGCATACTTAACTCGCAGATCTATAGGGTCCCCCAAATCTTATAAGTGCTTAGGGCCCCTATGGGTCTTAATCCGGCCCTGGGTAATGTTTACGGTGAGTATTATTATTGTAAATTCAGAAAATAATTATTGGAAAATACATTTTATTTTCAGTGATACAGGTTTCAAACGAAAACTTTTAAGGCAAAGAATATCTGCTCCTTCAGTCTTTGAAAAGATTACTGTTGCTCACTTTGCCAAAATCAGGTTTCAAAGACACTAAATTAATAGAATGACCCTCATGATTTCTAGATTCTTATCCAATAGAAATTATGTTATCTATCATTAAAAGAGATGGGTATGAGATTGGAAAACAATATTCAAGCAAAGAAAATGTCTGTGAATAAAAAGCTGCAAATAATGTTAACCCTAGAACACTAACCATGGGTATATAGTACCCAGCGCAAATTTTCCTATTTTTAATTACAATTTTCAGTACCTGATTTTCTTACCTAAATAATGTTTTTCAGTTCCTATTAATGTTAACTCAAAGTACAAAGTTTGAAGTGCCTACATGTAATACATTCCAACTAAAGATTTATATTTAATATTTTTTTTTGATGTTTTCGAAATCGGGTATGATATACCCATGGTTAGTAGTGGTGTAACTTTAATTAATTGTTAGTGTTCTAGGGTTAAGAACATGAAACGCGTGTTCAGGTTAGTGGACACTTGAATGTTACAATAGGGAAAAAAACTGTGTTTCGTCCCTCGAAAGGACTTCATCAGACTAATGTTTACATCTATGGTGTTTTATATATATAGGGTTATATATAACAAACATCAATTAAGTAACTTTAATTAAGTTAAATTAATTAACTTAATTAAATTAAGTTAATTAAATTAGTAAAGATTTATATTTAATATTTTTTTGATGTTTTCGAAATCGGGTATGATATACCCATGGTTAGTAGTGGTGTAACTTTTTTTTTATTTTCGAAATCGGGTATTATATACCCATGGTTAGTAGTGGTGTAACTTTAAATGATGGTTAGAGTTCTAGGGTTAAAGTCGTAAAAGTAGAATAGGTAACAAAATCAATGCTTGAAAGACGGATGAAATTTATAGAATATCAAATAGCCGATGTTTACATTTAAAATAACAAATTGATATTTTCTTCATGTATCCGGAATATTTTGTTATTCAAATATAGGTTTCTATAAGCCATATCATTTCGATTTATTTAGAAGTTTATCCTGTACTTATTTTGTTTACATCAAAAAATTATTGTAGATCTTTTTGACGGTACAAAATTTGATTATTGAAATAAATCAGACATATTCATTGAAATGAGAGGAAAATATACAGAAATGAATAAAAGATATAATCACTATAAATCGTAATTCGATACAAGAAGGAAAAAAGTGACCGAAGAAAATATAACAAAAGCTGACCAAGGATCGAAAACCGATCAGCTTTTTACCATTTTTTTAAACCCCCCAACCCTTTTCCTTTGTTTCGAATTACTATTTAAGGTGATTATACATTTTCTTCCTTTTTGTCTATTTTCCTCTCATTTTAATAAATATATCTAATTTATAGCAAAAGTTATTATCAATATTTTTTAAATAATGTTAGATATTATAAACTAAAACTTACACGATGTAATTTTCGTAAAATATAAATATATCCTGAATTTTTTTCTAATAACCATTTTACTGTGAAAACATTGACTTGCGTAATAAAATCTGAATTAGCGTAAGTCTAAATGTTTATTGATTTTGTGTACTTTGAATTTCTTTGTTGGAATCAACATATGAATATTTTATAAAATGTGATCAACTTCTTTCTGGCTTTTTTTGGGGGTTTAGATATTTTGTTACAGAAAGTTTCAGATATTTTAATTATAATAATTCTTAAGCAAGGACATTGTTCGATTATTAAAAATAAGGTATTATTTTACTATTACACCCGTCTATAATTTCATGCTCTTTAAATAGTCAACTGGCCAATGACGGGTGGTGTAAGGGTAGAATTGATCATGCGCATCAGACCGATAACGAATATGGGTGTAATAGTAAGAATTTACCAAAAATTATACATGTCGAAATAAAGATTCATATATTTATAGAAGAGAAATTGTGAATTTTTTCTGAATCAATTTGTTACTCACCAAGACAATCCGCGATTTGACACAGTCGGCTGATATGACGTATATTCTCCCTCTTCCGACAAGTAACAGTTCCATTAACACTTGGTTCTTCAATACAATAAGTCCTCGTTTGTAGCCCTTGCCCACAGGTGGCGCTACACTCAGACCATGTCGCCCAACCAATACCAGTAAAAGGATTTTCTAAAATAAATTGTTATAATTATCAGTTTTATTTATATTTATTTTTTGTTTGTGTAATATGTCGCTTGTTTGAGTATCATCGAATATCATTCGATATTTTGAATTATCATTCTACATATTTTTACCTAGTCTCATATTATAATTACACTTTTTTTTGTAAAAAAAATGAAATATAAATTTAACTTTTATTACCAATAAAACTCAAAATTTGGAGAACATAAATAAATAATATAAAAATAAAGGCTGGACTTACCATCTTTGGATTTGAAAATCTATATCTATAAGTTTTAAAAAAATAATGTCCAAAATATGATTTATTTAATTTATAAAAACGAGTTAATCCCCATATTAATAAATGATTGTATACTTGAGTTTATTAGACGGGATTATTGAGTGTATTAGATTGTGTGCAAGACGTGGTAGAAAAAACGCATGCGCAGGTTTCGGAAAAATAAAATAGAATTTGATGGATGACTGGATGCTTAAACAATATATGATCAGAATATGAGGTTAGGTAAAGAAATTTTGGGGAGGTAATTCAATATTTACAATGTGAAATTTATTTCAGGCATTAGACATGATGATATCCGCTTATTTGGGTGAATTTTTACTTTATATATAAATATCTAGTACATGACAATATTATGAATGAAGATTGTGCTGCGTCAAACTGCCATGAAATTAAGGTGAAAAATGAACTCTCATATGTGTTCTTACTAACAGTCACAAGATGATATTGTAGAGGTAAAATCTTTATGAAGGTTAATATTTCCACCAAAGAATTATTTTTACTATTTTTTACTTGAAATCAAATAGCTGACCAGACAGATTTATATTTTATAATTATTTTAGATTGTCTGATTGATTTTGTTCTTTACGGTTTATCAAACCTTTTGGATTATTTAAAGCCGAAACATATTTTGTATTGTGAGAATAATTATTTTTGTTATAATATTCCAAGTAGGGCCTGGAGAATCTGATACTCACAAGTCGAATAGAAGGAAAAAGAGACAAGGGAAAGCAACGCATGACATACCTGGCGGACTTAGCGATTAGCGATTGGCTGAACGTGGTCTGGGAGAGTTGGCAGGGACACGGAATTTATTGAGAGCTACAAGGGAAAGGGGGAAGTGGAGAGCCATGATCGCCTACGTCCTGAAATCACATGGCACATAAAAAGAAAAGGAATGATTCCAAGTCGGGATTGCAGTTTCCTTCAGTAAGTATTGGTTCAACTGTCCAATACTATCGTATTTAGACGTGCGCCCACGATGCAAACAAAATGTAATACAAGATCGAGTTTAATGTTTGTTTATCGGCAGTACCATGGAAAATTCCTCGAAGCCCCTTTACACTTCACCATTTGGGGGAGGCCTCAGACGCCGGGTAATAAACCCTACCCACGCAGGAAGGAGAGATAGTGCATGGCGGATGAGTAAATACTATTGGCAGAAGAGTTCGTTCCACTGCCAGTCAGTCATATGAGGCATCGCTTGTACGACTGGCAACAGTACAAGTACAATTACACTCCAAGAATAGGTAACTACACGACTCTCCACGATGACGCGATGTGACACAAGGTCGATCTTAATGCGGGGCACCTGAATGCGTACACCCAGGTCAGGGCCAAACATTGCCATTGCAACCGTCGGTTGTGCTGGCATCGGTATTATTACCGATCCCCCCTTACTAGTGCAATGAGAGGTTACTGTCGCGGTCAGCTGTTCCATGGGACCGGACACCTCTCAATATTTTATCCCAGCGGCGCTTTGAGGACAGAGTGCAGCAGGGAGATACAACTGAGAGAAGATAATAGTACAAGACCAATACAGACCGAGACTTATACAGTGAGCCTATAGATAACGTCTACGCCTAGATGTATGCTAATTTGTGGTAACACTAACCAACCACCACCACACTTTTCTTGTGAGTGAATATTGAACTTTTTGAAAACAATAATTTTCTAGATGTAAGTCTTACTATTTAATCCATAGCTGGGGGAGGAGATGGATTCATAACTTTTCAAAGGATGTTTGCGTGTATGTGAATGTAATAAACCCAACTGAAATTCGAACTTGCCTTTCAGATTTCTTATTCCCAGCTGCTATCCATTACACCACCCGCACATCTATATATATTTTAGAAAGCAAAGTTCGGAAACCCCCATTTATTTATAGTTGGCTTCAGGTCCGGTTTTCAGTCAACTGGATCCATTGCTGCCAATTAAATCCAGCGATATCTAGTTTTGTCAAGAACATACAGCATTGCAGGTTTTACAGATAAAGACGGCGGTTTTAATGTTCTTCTGAATTCTTAGGTATTCCTGAAGGTATTCCAAAAATGAAAAAAATAATGATGTTTGATCAGATTCTGGGAAGGAGTTTGTTCGAGAACTTTTCTGCATCCTATCGCAAAATAGCATTAATTTTCTACCTTCATGTGTTTATCTAAAAACGTGAAAAGAAAACAAATATATAAAGATACATATCATAGCATCCACTAAGATCTTGTCAGTAAACATGGTGGCACACAAAAAATGTTTCTAATTCATCACAATTCATAAAATCTCCTCTGACTGTCTTAACCTAATCGGTCACAATACTAGAGCACACAGTGAGGATCGAACTCACGAACAAAATCATAAGGGATTCACCTGTTATATATGCATTTTTTTGTATTGTGCGTTATACATGGTGTCCATAAAGTTCGTGTGCACTTTAAAAAATTTATAACTTTATTTGTATTTGCGATAGAAATAATTTGTAAAAAGGATTAGAAAGAAGTAAATCTATATTTTTTAAGGTTTTATTGAAATTTTATTTAAGTTTCCACATGTCCTCCATCATTAGCAATACAAAGGGTAATACGATTTTGCAGTTCACGGAAAACATTTGCCAACTGATTTACAGTAATGCCTGAAATCACATTAGTTATTTTAGCTATACTTAAAACTAGGTACATTAAACTATATAACATTTTTTATAGATTATTTCTATCGCAAATACAAATAAAGTTATAAATATTTTAAAGTGCACACGAACTTTATGGACATCCTGTATAATAGTAAAAACAGTATTTTGAAGGGAAAAAATTAATACTCATCACTGATTTGGTAATAGAAATACCCGCCATTTTACCAGAAGTATTATGACATTAGTTTACACGTTCTACCAAGTAACGCATTGATTATATTTTTCTTCATGAATAAAGCTATTTATCCATACAGTTAATACACTTGTCACAAACAAGCGAGAATTATTTTTAAATCATTAAAAGCAAACAAATATATAAGGAAAGTTTTTTGTTTACAATGTTGTTCACTATGTACAAGGCCCAAGAGGGGTTACAGAGTAAGCGGCACCACTCCAAAAAGATGATAATGCCCCCAAGACACAAGGAGCCACCGGAAGTGAAAGAGAAGGAAAAGACTTTAGAAGAAACCAGAAATCCAATCCTAAACAGGAAACAAGGGATAAACCTCTACTCCAAAAGACCAATGTGCAATGTGACCGGACGATATGCGAACCTATCTACTCTTAGTTAACAAAACAAAATAAATTAAACGCAATGTATTAGCAGCCTGATCTATCGTACTTATTAATGATATATTCCATTGTTATTGTGACACAAAAACATATTCATACCGGTTACTACAGCAACGGAATATCTCATTATCTCAAATAGGAGATATAAGTATGCGTGACCGATAAATATATAAATGCACAATGTTTTATATTGTAGAATAGACAGATGCGATAGGATTGATTTATACATACTTTATTTGGGAATGGTATGAATCCACCTCCTCTCGTCCCAGTTATGGGTTAATTAGTAAGATTTGTATTACTTAAACCATCTTTATTACTATAAAAGTATTTGAACGTTGCTTGTGCATTTGCCAGAAGTCATATATAGAGAGTGGGTGAAAGAAAGATATAAATTTATTATCGTGTAGGGGAGAGAAGGAAATGGGGGGAAATCTCTCTCTCTCTCTTTCCACCCATCTCTCTCCCCCTTCTCTCTCTCCCTCTCTCTCTCTCCCTCTCTCTCTCTCTCTCTCCCTCTCTCTCCCTCTCTCTCTCTCTCTCCCCACCTTCCCGTGATTCCGTGCGTGCTCATTCAGCTTTCTTTAAACAAACAATATTTCAAATATTTTTATTTCAACTTTCTTCAGACATTTGTTTAATGTTGAAAGCAACTTCAGTAACCTCAAATGTATTTTTAAAAATATCTCTCACAAACTCTTCACGAAACTAAATGCAAACAGTAACACAAGAAGGTCGACCCAACGGGTCACGGGTGGTCTTATATTATCGAAAAATAAAAAAAAAATAAAATTGCGTACAAAATATTTAGATTTCGGCAATAAATAATCCACAGCGGTTGATAGGCCGCTAAACAAAAACAACCAACCATATACTAAGGTCAGATGATATTTAATTTATTTTATTTTGTCATGATTATACTAATTCAATTAGGATATCCTCGATGTTATTTGCAATGTTCTATTGTTTTACCTGTGCTCTGAAGAAATGTTAATTGCGTGGTGCCTTCTTTTGGCTTCTGCGTTGTGGTTTTAAATTCTCCATATTCATGTGTCTTGTTCTCCATAGCGCTGATCTGCAATCAAACATAATCGCTTTTGTTAATCCGTCTCTAAATGTCCAAGACCAACAATCATGGAAAGAGTTTATATTTTGCACATTAGAATTTCAGTATAGAACCTTTGCAAATTATGAATTTAGAATGTTTTTTTTACATTACAAATAAACATATATAGTGTGTCCGCGCCTGGGAAACGTCTCACTGTGGAGTAATAGTTAAACCCTCAAGCTAAACCCTCACTACTGTATTTAATTTGGACTTCACTTTAGTCCTACACTTTTGGCTTTGCGCCAAATTTACTGAATGCCAGCAAAAGATTCAACTAAGTTTCTTTCAATCAAAATATTATTTTTCTTTGCTGAATATTTCCTTACAAAAAGATGACTAGTATTGTCATTCATGCATTTATTTATTCAGTTAGTGTATTTTGCACCGCTGTGGTCACCACTCCCCTCCATCTCACAATTGTGGCCCATGGTGTCCTTCAAGACACAGGGGTAGGGCAATGGATTGCCGGTTCCTTTTGCCTCGTCCATCCCCTCAGAAGTTAAAGGGGCAATATATACAAGACAGCAAGTGGTTTGAATTCAGTTTCCCTTCTCCTAGATTAGCGACGGGATGTAGAGG
>OZ038480.1:113683800-113693800 GCA_964036315.1 Acanthosepion esculentum
TCTCAATTTTCATAAGATAGTTTCCATTTAAAATACATATTTTATTGTAACCTAATAATTACGTACAGTAATGGATCCTATGTAATATAGATAAACAATTCAACAAGAAAAATGTAAAATAAATGCGATGCATCTAAATACAAATTTGAGACAGGTCATCATAGATAATTCCATCTTAAATAAATCCATAATGTTTTGCGGCCATTTTTAACATCAACTTGAAATTTTTTTGTTAAAAATTTGAATAATTTTAACACATTCAACATAATGGATAAAAAACAGTGAAGTTTAGTGGGTTTTTTTAGACTTTGCATGAGCAAAACAAATTCGCGGGAAAAAGACCTCAGAATGACGTCAAAATCCGCGAAAAGTTTTCATCCTTTAATAGTCAGTTGTCCTTCGTTTAATTTGTAACATATATAATTGTAGGTAGATAAAAGGAATTGTTGATAAGATATCCAGAGTCATAAAGCACTGCCCGAGCCTCCTAATCATGCTTGGTCCCCGCCCCGGTCGGAGGGTTCGGGTGTATTATCTTTCATACTTCCTTCAGATGGGTGAAATGCTGCTTTATTTGTACCAAGCATTTTTGAAAGCTCTAAAACTGTTTGGCAAAGATCATCTTTGACAGTATTTATTATCATCCCAAACTTACATCCTTCCATAGCCTTTACGATTAAGACATTTTTACATCCTTCCATAGCCTTTTCGATTAAGAAATTTTTACATCCTTCCATAGCCTTTTCGATTAAGAAATTTTTACATCCTTCCATAGCCTTTTCGATTAAGACATTTTTAATCTTGTGCCGAAACCTTTAGAAATAATGCTGAACTCGATAGCAGATCTTTGGCCGAATGTTAGGCACAATTCTAGTAGTTTTTCGTTTAAGGCCATAGAGAAAAATCAAAGGAAAAACTTTCTTGTCTATGCTTAGTTCAGGAAAGTGAAACCTACGTCTAAAATGTGTTCAAAAATCAGTTAATGGCAACAGCGGTTAACAGCCAAGCTGCGCTGAATACATCATTTTCGGCCAGATCGCTGAAGTTAAGAAACAATTAACGTCATTAATACTTACATAGGTGACTATTTAGGAAGAGTAGGTACTGTTTCCAAATTGACATTAATTTAATGTCCTACTTGTAGTTGAATCAAAAGGTAGATATAGATCCATGCCTTGGAAATGGCCAGACCTCTATTAGTTGTGTCAGTGTGCTCACAAGTTAGGATACACATGGCAAGTCGACATGAATTGTCAGAGTTCGAACGGGACATTATAGTGAGCAGCAGACAGATTGGTAATTTGGACATTCTTCGATCTATGGTGTCACGTGTATACAGGGAATAGCTGAGGAAAGACATTAGCGCACATGTATAGTCTGGAGGTACCAGATTCATATCCAGACGGTCAGTTCAGCATTGTTTTAGCTTCCATGTGACCTAGCGACTTGACTCGTGTCATAGTTGGACCACGTAGTTCTGGCAACCCGTGTCGTGGTCAGATAAGTCACGGTTCTAGTTGTTTCGGGTTGGTGATAGGATTTGAGTATGTCGAAAACACCATGAGGCTTTTGTCAACAAAACTGGTTGGTGGCGGTTCCATAACGGTGTGGAGTTTTCCCGTGGTATAGGAAGGGCCTGTACTTTCGACTAAAAAACGTCAGTGGTCGATGACGAATACGTTGCGCAGCTTCGTGACCATATGCCCCCACTGATGGACTGGATGTATCTGAACAAGAATAAGTTATTCCGACAGGATAATACACTGTGTCATCGGCACCAACTTGCACAGAATTGGCTTCAGAAGCTTTCTGGAGACTTACCACGAATGGTGTGGCCATATTAAGCATATGTTGAACAATATAAAGGTCCTGCACTTACAAATATAATGGATCTGTAGACAGCTGTCGAGATGATATGGTTCAACATCTATCAAGCGGTCTTCCGACCACTTATGAAAATGGATGATACGTCGAACTGGTGAACTTCGATAGGCGAGAGGGTTCCTTACACGACTATCGGCACCATCCCATAACTTTTGGCATACTAGCAATAGCGAACAAAACTAACTCTGTACAGCAAGTCTTCAGGCAATCATATTAGCAAAATAAAGTAAAAATTGGCATCATCCTTTTTGGTTTTCAATTTTTTTTCCTCTCGGTGTATTTTAATTATTTGCATTCTGTTATGGTTAATTTATGGAAATAATTATTCTTTATCTAATAATGGATCTGGTTACTTTGTCAAAAAATTATTTCTTTTTATCAAAGGGCATTGATGGAACCGAATCATTGTCACTTAGATCGAATTTAAGTCAACTGGACGCATTGCTCCCATATAGAAAATTGCTCCTATGGTAGCCCACTTTAGGATAAGTTACGCTTGTCTTTTTATTTGTGTTATTTGGAGCCATAACATTATGTTATTAATGGAGTTTATAACATATTAATACTATTAACAGTAACAATATTATTTCATATATAAATTGCTGATACCCCCTGAAGAGTGGACGGACAGGTTTGCCTACGAAATTCTGGAGTCGGGATACTGGAGGTAAGATCAATCAGCTAAGTAACAAACTTTTACTTATCTTAATTATATATATATATATATATATATATATATATATATATATATACATATATATATATATATATATATATATATATATATATATACACACACATACATACATACATATATATATATATATATATATATATATATATATATATATATATATATATATATATATATATTAGGTCATCCCATAAGTTCTGTCCGAATTTTAACTTTTTGTTAAGATGAACGAAATTTAAAGAGTATTTTATAATGTCTAATGGAGCTGAACATTATTTTTATGTTTACATGCATTTAAACTGATCAAATTTTATTTCAGAGAACAATAAAATTAAATTTTGTTTGATTAAAACCCTGCTAACATGGAAGTACCCAAGAATCATTTGAGGCACATAATACTTTGAGTTCAAGAAAGGAAACTCAGCAGCCGAAGCGGCTAGAAACATTCACTCAGTTTATGGAGAGGAATGTGTGAATGAAAGAACTTGCAGAAGATGGTTTGCAAAATTCAGAGGTGGAGATTTCACCCTTGAAGAAGAAGATCGAACCGGACGTCCAGTTGAGTTTGATGAAAAGCTTCTTGAAACAGCCCTTGAAGAAAATCCTCCTTTATCAATTGAGGAATTGGCAGTGGTTCTCAGTTCAAACCATACAACTGGTCATCGTCATCTTCAACAACTTGAAAAAGTTCCTAAACTTGGAAAATGGGTGTCTCATGAATTGTCTGAAAACAACCTCAAATCCCGAGTTGACATCTGCTCTTCTCTCCATTCTCGCCAACTTGTTTCACCTTTTTTGGATAGACTTGTGACTGGCGACGAAAAAGGGATCTTTTATCGAAATGTTAAGCGTCGTAGACAGTGGCTTGGTACAGGGGAAGGACCCCAGCCACATCCGAGAAGGGAACTTCATGGGCAAAAGGTTCTTCTTTCAATCTGGTGGGATTGCCAAGGAAAAATCCACTTTAAATTCTTACCACCTAATGTAACAATTAATGCTCAAATATACTGTCAGCAATTAGAGCGTTTGAACCAAGCTTTGAGGGAAAAAAGAGCTGCTCTAGTGAATCGAAAACGGGTGATGTTTCATCAGGACAATGCGCGACCACACACAGCAAGAATCACGTCACAAAAGATCGAAGAACTTGGTTGGGAGAAAATTCCTCATACACCTTATTCTCCCGACCTTGCTCCTTCAGACTACCATTTGTTTCGTAGCTTACAGAATCATTTGGAAGAAACAGATTTTGTAACACAGGAAGAGGTTAAAACTGACATTTGTGAGTTCTTCGAATCAAAGCCAAAAGAATTTTACAGTAATGGAACTAGTAACTTGTAAATAGATGGAAGGAAGTCATAGATAATCAGGGAAAATACATTGTTGATTGAATCTGTAATTAAATGTAACATTTGGTCACTTGTTTCTTTATTCAAAATTCGGACAGAACTTATAGGATGACCTGATATATATATATATATATATATATATATATATATATATATATATATATATATATATATATATATATATATATATATTATAAATTAACTGATTTAAAATGTTTTTTCGCTACACAGTAATAACCATGTTTCAAAAACTGAAGCTAAAAACTTCAAATTTAATTATATTATTAAATTAAAAGTAGTGAGTAGTGAGTAGTGAGTTCGATCCTCACTGTGGGCCCCATACTTTCGGCCTTGTGACACATCTAAGCTACGCTTGGAAAATCACTATATAGACTATTTGATAATAGAAGATCTGCCAAGAAAGGTGAAATGTTGTAAGAACCTGGACGTAAATTTACTGTGGATGATCTGTGGCGATTAAAGCACTTTCTATACATTTTCGTCTTAGTTAATTGCTTTGTCACATTTTTAAATTAAAAAAAAATTATGGCCAGACTCATTACGGTGAGTCTAAGCATAATTTTGACTTATAATATGCTACAAAATATATAATAGCTTAAGAGGTAAATGCATAAAGAAAAAGAAAAAATAGCTAAATGAAATTGGTTAAACTATATACCAAATATTTATTTTTTAAATTTAATTTTTAAATTTAAATTTAAAATTTCAACTTACCCTCATATTCACGCGCCCGTGTAATCATATCAAAATAAATATCAATTTAATCCGATTAAATCCTAAATGACGTAATTTAATGTAGCATATTTTTTTCAATTTTGTCATAGATTCTACTAAAATTGTTCTGATATATAAAATAATTATATATCGTTTTCCCTTACATATATATATATATATATATATATATATATATATATATATATATATATATAAAATTTTTTTCTAATTGTCATCTTATACCAATTTGTCCACAGAATTGATCTGGGAATTTAACTATAATGGATGGTATATTAATTATATATTATTTTATATTATATTAATTATATATTATATTGCAATTATATTAATAGGAGTAGATAGGTTTACCTATCATCTGGTTCACACTTCTCTCCGGTTTTTTGAACAGGAATTTAGGTTTACCCTTTGTTTCCTGTTTAGAATTGAGTTTCCGGTTACTTCTAAAGTCTTCCCATTCTCTTTCATTCCCAGTAACCCCTTGTATTTGATTGGGGTGAAATGATTAAGACAATATATATATATATATATGTGTGTGTGTGTGTGTGTGTGTGTGTGTGTGTGTGTGTGTGTGTGTGTGTGTCAGTCACGCCCCCCCCACCTCCTATATTTAAGATAGTTAAATATTTCGCTGTTTTGCTATCACAAGCGCCTCTTAATACTCAAATATATCCGTGATGCTTTTATCTTTCTTTTTTTCTCAATAATTTAACTTATTCTTTCTTTTCTTTTTATTTCTTTATCAGTCACTTAATATTTCTATTTTTTTTTCTTTCTTTATCGACGAGAGCAACTATGCTCTGATTCTAGAGAGAAAAACCCGTAACGAAGATTTGATCTCATGTAGAACGCCTCCTGCTCCCTGGCAGAATCATCAATCTATCATTAATAATCCTGTTATTTTTGTCTGGTACTATGCTAGTTATAATATAAATCTCATAAATATGAAGTCATTTTGAGAGAAGGCCGCATTTAAGCGAATGATGATAATACAAATTCGTCTCGTCTTTTTCAATCACTAAACTCAATTTTAAGACATGACAGTATCCGCGTAGACTTCTGGTTTAACAGTAAGCACAAATTATCAAAATATTGACTTGACTCACTTTGGCATGAGAAGAGATTACAGTGTCGTTCCTCTTTATTCTGACCCCCAGTGCATCCTGGGGGGTCTTCTTTTGAGCACTTCCTTCGGCGAACCTGTGACCCTCCGCCGCAATTCCGACGACAAGGACCCCATCCGCTCCATTCACGCCAACCTAAAAAAAATTATGAAAATAAAATGCAATAAATAGATTTGCATGTAAATTACTTCATGAAAATACGATTTAGTACTAATTTAACACTAACAGCGACGATTTTAATTTTCTTCTGATTTCTTAAAAAGTTAACTGTTATATTATTTTTTTAGGGTTGAAATCATGTTAATTACATCAAATCAGAAATAAAACTAAAAGAAATATTAAACAACGTTGTAATGGAAAACAAGATGAAAAACGTAACTATTATTTGTAAGAAGACAGAGTCTATGGTCGTCAGCAAAAGAGACAGCCCAAGGCGTGAGTTACATAATGGAGATGTCAAGATCAAGCAGATACAGAAATTCAGCTATCTGGATAACGTAGTAACAGTTGACAGAAAATGGGACACAGAGATCCGACAACGTATCAGAATAGCGAAAGTGACCTTCCAGAAAATAAGCAAAGTATTAAGGCACAGGAAAATATCGTTAAAAACAACAAAAAAGTGTTCTGAATTGGTAAGTAATGTCTTATCTTCTATACTGTAGAAAATACTTAACAATTTCTTCACAGATAAAAAAGCGACTTAAAGTGGCAGAGATGTGCTTCTACTGACAAATGCTAAGAATACCATGGACAGCGCATGTGAGCAACGAATAAGTCTTAAGAAATATAGGAACAGCAAAGAAACGATCAGAAAACAGACGGCTGAAATTTCTGGAACACATAATGAGGAAAGAGGGCTTGGAGAATTTAACACTCTCATGAAATACTGAAGGTAATGGAACTAAAGTGAAATCATTGTGAATGGATGGTAGAACAAGTAAAAAGAATGATGGTAAAGGATCTAAAATTACTTAGAGCAACAAACGACAGGAAGCTGTGGAGAGTTATGATTGCATACGTCCTGAACGTATTTGGTATATAAAATGACAGTATTTTCTAAACATTTTACGCCTAAATCCGCTAAGACGAAATAGGTTACTGTGTGTCAAAAAATATTTTTAAAAAAAAGAAAACATTATTAAGGAGAGAGGACAATAAAATAACTGGAATTAAGAAGACAGAAGATAACGTTTGACATTGCGCGCGATAATGAGAGTCTCGATGAGGATAGAGATCATTGCAATATTTGTATGAATATAGAGCAAATAATCACAGAATATTTCCATCATTCAATTCGTCGTATCTCAATCAGTTATGCACCATGCGTGATACACGCTTAGGCGATCATGTATCTTTCGATACATGACTGACGAGACAGATTTTTTCCCGCAGTAGGTTACCATTTCTTTCTACGGTACACCAGTTGCCATCCAAGGGTTTATAACCCAGTCTGTCCTGCTGTTTACCCATAGCTGGGGAAGAAGAAGAGAATTAGCCCGTAAGCACGGATTCGACTGGAATTCAAACTCGGCTCTCCGATTCCTCAATCCGAGCCGCTATCCATTACTCCTCTCAAGAAATTAATAATCACATGATTACCTTGGTGCAGTATTTCTTAGTTTCACCAGTTCTAACCTTCATGGCTATGACCCATCATGCCACGCACATTGTAACAAACCACCCTCATTCCTTCCGTATTCCATTGGTGAGACGTAAGTTACACTTGAGCAGCTTCTTCCTGCGAACCGCTCTTTTGTGTAAATGACGCCGAAAGAGACTGCTTCCCACACCACTATAATCTTAATGTGTTTAAGCCTAGGGTTAACTATTATCTTCCCACATATCCCCATAAACTGTGCCTCTTACTCTGTAATAAACTCTACCTCCAGTGGCTCTTGAGCCTTGTACAGTGGCAGACGCGTACAATTAACAACTCATTGTTAATGCGCTGGTTCTATATATTAATTCTATTTCGTTTATTTTAAAACAATTATCCTTTATAACCAAATATAATTTATTGGGTTGGTGCGTAATTATCAAGCATTTTTGTAGGCGAGTTATTTGTTAATTAAAAATTGCTGTTTTCTTTACTGTTTTTAATATAAATATTATTTTATTTTCAAGTGATAAAATGCGTTTCGATAATCATATGCTCTGGAATAATCATTTAAAAATGTTATTGTTGGATGGTTATGTTTCTTTTTTCATAATAAATATTGTTTAAAAAACGCCTGATAGTTATGCACCAGCCCAATAGTTAAGTTTCTATTAATATTTTATTAAAAAGGCTGATTTGTTTCTTATTATTTCATATATTTTATCGTGACAATTGGCTTGTTTTTATCGTTTCCTTTTTTTTTATTCTGTTATTTCTTCCCTCATCTAATGGTTCCTTTCTTTCTCATTTCTCTAAAGTCAACCAATGAAATATAAACGTCTTTCAAATCTACCCATGTGAAAACCTTTTGCTGTTTGTCTTCCTATGCTTTCATTATTTTGCCATAGCCACGCAACAACTCTATGGTATGTCCACCCAACTAATGGAATTGTCAAAAATCCAAGATTGGCAGCCGCTCAGATAAAAGTGTATCTTTGTGAAAAGAACGAAACCTATAGGCAATGGGCGATCGAAGTTCACTAAAATCTCTCACAACTACATCACGCCGATTGTAAACGATGATATCGCCTAGCCTTTATTTACTACAACACTGAAGAACGAAACGCGATAGTTGACACACTAGTCCAGATGCAGCTGTCACCGTGGGAATTCAGCCCTCGTTGGCTCTAAATATTTGCCATTTATATCGCTTGAAGATCATGGATTTACAAGTACTTGAGTGACCGCTAAGAGTGACGTCTACTTGTATCTGAATTTAAATGTTTTGGTTTTGTAAAATGCATATGCTAAATGGGTAAAATAGTAAGAGACGACAGAAAAGTGACATGGAAATCCGAAGTCGCTTTGAAACAGCGAAAGATGTCTTCCAGAAACAATGCAAAGTATTAAGACATAGGAAAATTTCGCTAGAAACAAAGAAAAGTCTGCTTAACTGCAATGTCATATCTATCAGCCTATATACTGTTATGGTAATTTACCCACGCACGCATGGACTCTATCAGCTATAAATAGGAACAGGTACTGCCTTTTGGTGACGAAAGTTTCCAGCAGTCATCTCTGACAGTCGGACTGAACATTCTTACTGTAACACACTCGTTTGTATATGTTTATATTAATGTTTCTGTTAATATATTTGTTTAACTCAATTCCTCTCTTTGTGTCTTTATTTCTGACCCTAATAAGGCCACAACATATACAGCAGTGAATACTTGACAATTTTTCACATATGAAACAAAGACTCTTAGCGAAAGGTATGGTTGTCCATAATGATGCTAGGAATGCCATAGAATGAACATGTAAGCAACGAGGAAGCTTTAAAGACAATGGGAGTTATAAGGACAATTATACGTAAAAATCAGAAAGAAACGGTTTAAATTTCTGTGACATATTTATGAGGAAAGAGGGTTTCAGGAAAGACATATTTCAGGGAAAGGTCAGGCGGAGGGAAATATCGAGTAAGCTACCTGCGTTTGTCTCAGTGAACAGCAGAATGAAATCAAAGAGGAATGATAAAGCGTCAAACGTTGTTTACAGCTAAAAGGGACAGAAGGCTGTGGTGAGCCATGATCTCCCACATTCTGAATGAATTCGGCACATCGAAGAATGAGCTTCATCAAGCTGATCCTTGAAGATGATCTAAAACTTTTCAGCTATTAAGGGTCAACTGCGTGTATTAATCCGATAGAGGGGGACTTCACATGTTGCACTTCTACGATTCTCTTCAGCTATCATTTCAGATATTTCTGGATCAAAAGCCAGAAGCCCAATCAGAATTATAAGAAATATATACTCGGCTCCAACAGGTCTTCCACCCTCACTTTTTGTCTATCAAAGTCTGTTCATATCTATCTATCTATCTATCTATCTATCACAGTCTGTTCATATAAAAAGGCATTTACTTTACACAAAAATATTTTAAGTTTTGGAATCTCTTATACGTCTCCATTTATCACACAAATGTGACATTATACAGTGAAATTTTCAGATCATACTAATACTGATACGAACATACTGAACCCAGTCATGGCTGTCAGACAATTTCTACGACCACTTCACTCCTAACGTCTGGCCACCTAAC
>OZ038480.1:113696300-113701300 GCA_964036315.1 Acanthosepion esculentum
CGACACCCGTGTACCTATCCGTAAGGGCGACTTACAGTCCAGTCTTGTCGTCATTAATGCAGCCAATGTGTCCTGTTGTAGACAGGCTGATAATTGAGAACGAATGAGGAAGGAAATTGGTGAGTAATTTATCCGGGTGGACAGTTGAAACGAAGTGTCCCTTACCTCTAAACTCGTCATTAAATCATAACAACAGGAAAGAATGGAAAAGAGAAGCTATTTTTTTCTTGTAAGAAAATGCCGAGGTGGAATTGTGAATAGGTATCCCGACGTGTCTAAAGAAGAAATGCTTCGTAAAATAAATAAAACAAATTAATACGATAGGGACTTTAGTAAAAAAGGCAATCTTTTTGCCGACTCAACAGACTTAATAAGCAAATATATATTCTTAGGATATATTTGTCACTCCACAAAAACAAATATGGCGTATGATCATTTTAATGCAACATACGATTCAGGGTCGCGTGGTAAGTCGTTTATAAATTATTAAGTTCTTTCGTCTATTGCTGCAAACCTCAAGGTGTTCCTTTGATTTCTTTAGTGTAATATTTTTTTTAAGCGTATCACCCCAAGCAAGGCTGGAGGCCACTATCATGCAAGGGGTTAAAGAAGGGTTGGAGGAAGAGCAGATAGGAGTGGTAAAGGAGAGGATGTGGTGAAAGAGAAAGACAGTGGGTCGATCAAGGCAAGGGGGTTACAGAAGATTTGGAGCGAGAGCAGATAGGAATGAAAAATGAAAGGATGTGGAGAAGGGAAGTGGATAGATCAAGGCAACTGGAGATGTCGATTGACGCTACACTTAAACAGTTGGAGATTGTATTTGTCAGGGAAACAGTAATAGGGAAGGGAGTTACATAGGCGAGATGTGCGAGACATGAAGCTATTGGAGTAGAAGAGACGTCTACATCTAACAGTTTCCACGGTGTAGGGGTGGGAGCGGGAAGCCAGCCTCGTGCGGCGTTTAAATTCACGAGGTCTGGGGACAAGCGAAAGCAGCTCCTCGGAGCAATTACCGTGAAAGTACTTGTAAAAAAGGCAGAGCGAGGCAACATCGCGTCTGTGAGAAAGCGACTGCAGACGAGATGACAGATCAGGGCCAATCACGTTGCCTATCCGTCTCTGGATCTTATCAAGAACCCTGAGGCAAACAACAGGGGACCCAGACCATATATGGCAGCAATACTCCATGCAAGGGCGAATGGTCGATTTATAGACTTGGAGAATCGATTCCGGGGAGAAAAATTTCCTGGCTCGGCACAGAGAACCAACTTTCCTTGCGGTGGCTGAGGCAACAGACTCGATGTATTTGTTCCATCTCAGATCAGCAGACAGCGTGAGACCGAGCAGCCGCAGAGAGGAGCTCTCGAGAAGTTGGTCTTCAGACATTCTAATGGGATGCAGGGATGGATCCTTGTGGTGGTTAATCGAGAGCAGTTTTGTTTTAGAGGCGTTAAAGTTAACCATCCATTTCTCACCCCAGTTCACAACCGATTGGAGGTCCTTTTCAATTTGAGCTGCCAGGTTAACTTTGTCCGCCTCACTAGATTTGTGTTTGAGGCAGGAGTAAATAGTAGTGTCGTCAGCGTAGATGCCGACTTGGGAGTCTATGGCGTCAGGAAGGTCGTTTATAAATATGAGGAACAGAGTAGGGCCTAGGATGGGATAGGAGCTGGAGATGAATCCACTGAGAACAACCTTCAAATCCCGATTTGACAGGAATTATTGTATTAGGTCAAACAATCGACCTGTGATACCATAACCCTGGAGCATGCCAAGAAGGCCGGCATGCCAAACTATATCGAATGCTTTGGAGATGTCAAGGGCCACGGCACGAGCTTCACCGTTATTATGGATAGCTTGGTAGACAAATTCAGTGATGGCCGAAAGCACATCGGCAGTAGATCGGGCAAAGCGGAAACCATACTGCTTGTCTGAGAGCAGATCGTGGGATATTAGGTGATTAATCACTTCGGCGTTGATAATGGCCTCGAAGACTTTGCCGAAGAGGGGTAGGAGACTAATAGGACGGTAATTGGAAGGGTCAGAGGGGTCACCAGAGTTCTTAAAGACAGGAACAATGGTTGAGGACTTCCAGCAGTCAGGAAAACAGGACTCCTTGAGGCAGCGGTTGTACAATTTAGAGAGGGCAGGCGCCAGTTCAGGTGCGCATTTCTTCAGGACAATGACTGGTATTCCGTCACCACCAGTAGCCTTGTGGTGATCTAAGTTAGAAATAATGCCCAATACCGACGACAGGGTTATGTGCAATCCGTCCAGGAGGGCCTCAGTTCTGGGAGGGAAATCGAGCAAGGGTACCCCGGAAGAATCTAGCGTAGAATTGGAAGAAAACTTCCGAGCGAAGCATTCGGCCTTGTCGGCAGAGTTGGTCAGGACCTCAAACTGATTGAACAGGGGAGGAATGGAGGATTTGTTATTGTTCAGAACGCTCTTGCAGAGGCGCCAATAATCTTTGGAGCCAAATTTGCGGGATGCAATACGTTCATTCATCCGAGCAGCAAATAGTGACTTGGCATCGTCAAGGATACGCTTACATTCGTTGCGGGCAGAGGTAAATAGACGTCTATTGGAGTCGGACATATAACTACGAAAACGGTGGAAGAAGTGGTTCCTATGGGCAATGGCGGCTGAGCAAGCAGCTGTGAACCAGGGGGAGGAGCGCGGTTTGACCTTGAATTTCCTGGAGGGGATGAAAGCTTCGATACCGGCTTTAATCCAGGAAGAGAACTCAGAAGCACAACCATGAGTGGGGAGCTTAAATACAGCATCCCAGGGGACATCGCGGAGGAAGTCACGAAACGAGTCCCAGTCAGCTCGTTGGTAGCAGAATGTGATTCTGGTGGTAGGAGGCTCTTTGCAGGGGGTGGGGCTGAAGGAGATGCTAATAGACACTACAGCATGATCGGAGTTACCGATAGGACAGAGCTGCGTGGCACGACAAGACTCAGGGATGGAGGTAAAACACAGGTCGAGGAGTGAGGCCTTACAGTCACGGTTGTAGGCAAAACGAGTGGGGAAATCGATTATCTGAGTGAGGGATTGAGAGACTGAAAAGTTGAGAGTATGAATGCCTGCGAGGTCGGTAGTAGCGTTCTTAAGCCACTGGTTGTGATGGGCGTTAAAATCGCCAAACACAAATATGTGAGCGTACGGATGAACCTGGAGAGGGCCCTATCTATGCTGTCAGAAATGACATCGAGTATCCCACAGTCCTGAGAGGATGGAGAGCGGTAGAGGAAGAAAAGATAGCTTACGGCATTGAGAAGAGATAGCCGGAGATCTAGGGAATGGGTCTCTGATCACCGATCATAATGTCTTTGCTAATCATTGTTACTGGCTTCCAGGCCCAAAAGTTCGAAAAACGTGATTTTTTAAAAAAATGCCGAGTTGTAAAAATTTAACGAAACTAAAGAAGAAAAATGTGTTTAGAAATAAAAATAAATAAAAACTAAATAAAGAATTACTTTTTTCAGGTAAACAAGGCAATCCTTTTGTCGATTCAACATACCTGATAGGTAAATGAATGGGTATCATTATTTCAAAAGAATGCGAAAAATAAAAGAAAAGAAACAAACGAGAAAAAAGAAAGAAAGAAAGAATGAAAATATTGGAATGCTTAAATAGAATAATGGAAAAAGCAAGAGGCTTTAATGCCAAAGAAAATAAAAGATGAAAAAAATATACACCTTGCCTACGATGACAACTAAATCCACTCGTGTTGACATGAAAGGCACGTAGCAATGTCAAAAACTACCAACCTTCCAACCTTATTCAATCAACTCTACCCTATTGTACCTTAACCCACCTCCCAAATTTCCGACCCTCACTAACTCTCAACAAAAAAAAGATTTATAAACTTACGTATTCTTTCGTCTGTTTGCATTGACACGAACACACCAATACAAGGCAAATAGGGTCGAGTGTCAGAGTTAACCAATCAAAAGCATTTGCGGTTTAACCAACATGTCTGAGTTTCAGCTTAATAAGCTTTTACAGCCAATCTCTCCTCCAAACTGTTTGTCATAAAAATTATTAAACCTCAAATAACTAACCCTGGACTGAACATGTAAGCAATGACGAAGTTTTAGAGAAAATGGAGAAAATGGAAACAAAAAGGAGACTCATCATCGTCAAAATTTCTAGAGTACATAATGAGGAAAGAGGGCACAGAAAATTTGACACCTACAGGACATATAATCAAGGCAAGACAAATAGAGAAAATCAGCGAATAACCTACCCGATGACCTTGTATATTGTTAGCAGAACAGGTATTAAGACAGCGAATAGACAAAATTTCCTAAGAGCTACTAAGGACAGGAAATTGTGGAGATCCATGATCGCCCAGGCTACGGCAGATAGAAGAAGAACTAATCAATAATGAAAACAATAGCGGGGGGCGAACTGTCTCGTGTGTAAGATCTTAGTGTTAATACAGGTTTGGTGTTTATCTGTCTTACAATATGGATGTCACAGTCTTTCAGGAATTTACCTTGATTGGTACTTAGGCTTTGTATTAAGTGAACAATAGTAAAAACGACAAAAAATGTTTCTCTTTATCTGTTGGGATCATGTTGTACCCACAGCAGTCTGAAACCGCGAAAATCGCAGAACCTTTTTTTTTTTTTTAATGGATATACATTTCTACAGACACGGCACTACAAAATAAAAATAAAATATCGGGACGGGGGGGGGCGAAATCAGGGATTAAAAGTGGGTAGGGGTTAATTTAAATTTTAAAGATTTTTTTTCTATCATCCTCTCATTAAACGAATATTTTTACATCTATTATCCTACTATAAACATTTCTTTTTTATTTTGATTTTAAATACACTTATTAATTTGTTTTTATTTTGTCTTTTTTTTTTACTTTGTACTTCTAATTTATTTTGTTTTATACTTTTTTATTTTATACTTTTTACTTTTTTTAGCTTTGTACATTTTGGGGATTTATACTTATTTCCGGTCTAAAACACGTCGGTATA
>OZ038480.1:113706300-113833800 GCA_964036315.1 Acanthosepion esculentum
AAGCCAAAGTAACTTCCAAAGTATTCTTCATGTAAATTTTATATAATTATTTATTCTTTACATAATTTTCCCAAACATCAAGCTATCGATAAATGTGTCAACACCTAATAAAAGAAAACTAACTAAGTGTAAAAAAAATATATTTATTCAATATTTTAAACTAAAAGTAAGTAATATTTGTTACAATTCTGATTAATTAAACTTTTAATCAGATAATTTTTCTCAAATAACATTTCAGGAAACTATATTTTACTTTTGAAAGATTTCTTAATAAGTAGAATATTATTGGGTTGACAAATGTGGCCATATGGACATTTAATCGAATTTACAGATAAACAGGAAAAAATAATTTCAATCAATTTAAATACGGTTTGAAAAAGAAAATTGGAAATATTAAATTTAATGCATTAGCTTGGAATTATAACTGAAATAAAACTTTCAAGAAAGACTTTTCATTTTTAAAATGCGTGCTATTCTTTATGCATCTATTTATTTTTTGTGATATATATATATATATATATATATATATATATATATATATATATATATATATATATATATGATAAATTATATATATATATGTACATGATAAATATAGGTATAATATATTTTTAGCTTAAAGCGCTCAATACTAGAGATAGAACGTATGTAAATAGAAAAGTGGACATTGAAGTCAACACCTAACGGCGACAGTCTGTTTCATACTTGTACACAATCATCCAATTGACGATTGTGTATATGCATGAAACAGACTGTCGCTGCTGAGTGTTGAATCAATGTCCACTTTTATATATATATATATATATATATATATATATATATATAAATCAGAGATCGGAAATTATGACTCGTTGCATACATACTAAAAGTTCCTTTTAAGTTCATATGTACCGGGATAAAATGTAAATTTCATTTAACCTCCCTCCCCCACACACACCTATACATTTCCATACCCTTGCTTTTTTCTCCCTCTCCCCTTCTACTACACCTCACGCCATGCACTTATTTATTTATTTTTAAATAATATAGTGTTCATTATTTTTTTTTAAATAAAGCGTTAGGAAATAAAATTGACCGAAATCGCCTGACGTTACCGAAAGGTTGAAACTGAAAGTTTGAAACCGAAAGGTTGAAATTTATATTATTATTATTAGTAGTAGTAGTAGTAGTACCATATAGTAGAGAAAGATTGTCAAGTATGCATCTGATAGAATGTAGGTATTGTAAGCCGATGAGAGAAATTCGAAAAGTAATAAAAATAATAATAATCATTGTATATTACTAAGAAGCCATTAGGCAAAACAGAATTTCGATTTTTAACATTCTTCTCGTGCATGTATTTTTCTAATAGCTTCATAATGTACAATAAATATTATTATTATTATTATTATTATTATTATTATTATTAATCCGATTCTGTCTTTTCGAATTCATCTCATCGGCCTACTATATATATATATATATATATATATATATATATATATATATATATATATATATATATATATATATCAATTTTGTAGTGCGTAATCAATTTATGTAACGTTACATAAATTGATTACGCACTACAAAATTGACATTAAAATAACCTGATCCTAAGTGCGAAATTCCTGATAATAACTGTGACATTTACTCTTATTACTGAACAATTTAGTTCATGCCACTTTTCTCCAGTATAAGAACGCACATTTTTCAAATTTAAAAAATTCAACCACAGCGTTGCGTCTGCACGCTCCAAAATTATTCTAACATTTAACAATATCTCATTGCTAAAAAAACACTATTTCGGACCGTACTACCTTTCGATGTCGCATTACTATTCGGAATTTAATAAAAACACACTAAATTGTCTACCTGAGGATGGTCGTTTGGTACGACTGAAAGCCCGGCTCGTAGAAAAAATAACACCTGATAAACCCGGAATTTATGAACAAGGATCACACCATTCATTAACAGATTCGAAGTTGGTTGTATTTTATTAGTAAATATTGTTTGTGAGAGTGATTCTTGTCGTATAATTAGCTTCAGTATTTGTTTTTCGTTTGAATGATTTACGTTATATATATATATATATATATATATATATATATATATATATATATATATATATATATATATATATATATATATATATATATATATACACATATATATATATATATATATATATATATATATATATATATATATATATGTGTGTGTGTGTGTATTTAGGTAGCAAGCCTTCTTTCATGCATATTTCATTAAAAACGACAGACAAGGTGCTTTTATTTTGTTTTTTTTTATACAATTTCTCATGCAATCTAATAATTTTTTTTCTTTTCGGGTGATAAATTATATAAAAACTGTCCGAATGTTCTTTTTATCCGAGGTTTTAGGTTATACATTTAGCCATTTTCAAGGATTATATTTTAACTGTTAGAATTAGAAATAGTTTGTTGTATGTATGTTTCATAAAATATTTTCATTTTTTTGTTTCAAAACACGGTCAAGATATTATGTCCATGTTCAAAGTTAATATTATTAAGTGTTGGTTTGTTTGTTTTTATTAATAAGGATTCCATTATTTTTAGCCTATTTTGCATGTAGATGATGCTATTATATTAGTGTCGTCGAAAAGTGTCCGGTAGAATATTTAAATGACCGTGTTTTTATATAATTTATCATCCGAAAAGAAAAAAAAAGTATTAGATCGCATGTGAAATTGTATAAAAAAACTAAATAAAAGCACCATGTCTGTCGTTTTTAATGAAATGTGCTTACACACACACACACACACACACACACACACACACACACATATATATATATATATATATATATATATATATATATATATATATATATATATATATATATATATATATGCTTTGAATCGCTGCTAATTTTGCTCTCACAATATACTGTCCGAGATTAATTAAGATGGAAATGCAATTTCTTTCAAAGTAAGAATATATTAACATGACCAGCATTTCGTCTCCAACTTTTCATTGCGGTTTTTCGACAAACAGAGCACAGAAAATATATAAGAGTGAAAATAAGACAAAGAAAGAAAAACATGAGTGAAAAAGTAGGACGTTTTTAATAAGGAACATTATATTTCAAGAATTTCTTTTCAAAATGAAGAATACATTTTTTCCAAAAAATTTCGAAAATTTTCTAAACAGACAGGTCACTATTTTAAAACTTTGAATAGGATGATTTCTTTTTTGTAGCTGTATCATGAAAATATATTAACTTCGGTACCTCCACGAGATCGCTAAAAAAAGAGCATAGCATGATGAAAAAGACGCCAAAAGTGACGAAAACAAAATTTTATCGTCTAAATATTTATGTTATTATTAAAAGGAAAGATTAAAGTTTACTTTAATTATTTTTAAAAAAATGTCCTTCTTTTTAAAACAATCTGAATTTTCATTTAAAAATCCTTGTTTCTCTTTGTATTACCGGAACTAGTAAAATAACATATACAATTTTTAACATGTTTTTTGTATGACACACATAAATTTGGAAAATCTTGCAAAAATAAAAATAATTGTCGGATGTTAATGAAACTTTCAGAAAGTATTCACAGATGATCGAACTTATTATAAATATGTTTTCTTTTATTAAAGTCATGGCAGAAATATTTTTTTATATTTATTACCCCCCCCCCCTAACTAATTTTATGAAAACGCTAGAAATTCGATCGCGTCAGGTTTAGTGATTACAATAGTTAAAAGCACAAGGCTGTGAGGAATGCAAATCATGATTTTTTTGTTTTTAATTGGATCCCTCCTACCTGAAAATCAGCTCTGAATTGTAGCATACAAAACTCAATAAAACAAATATATTATTTAATTTCAAATGCTTTTTGCTTTTAGTTGTTTTTATGAATATGGACAATATTTTCTGAAAGCAAACCAATTTTTCGATGAATTTTTTAATTATAATAGATTTTTACATTTAAGTTGTTAAAATATTATAAAATTAGTTAAAAGCCGCATCAGGTTTTGTAAGTCTCCTTATGAGATAGATCTTTTTTTGGTGCGTTGTAAATTGTATCGTTTTGACTAATATGAAGATCCGCAGTAATTAAGAAATGTAATTTTGTGTTTATAATCGGGCTGTAATTATAAAGTACGGAAGACCAACCAGAATACAATTAAGTTGCGTTATTTGAGTTAAGCATCGTTCTCCGCTGTTAAGGCCTTTACTTTTGTAAAACACGTGTGGAGAAGTTTATTTGATTTTTCAATTTCAACTAAAAGTATCAGTATCATCTTATGAAATTTATATGATCTTATTTTTATATTAATCTCAGTTATGACATTTTTCCATAAATGAAATATCAAAATTAATAATAAAATGAATGGAAATACAAATAACACAGTAAAATGTAGTAAATGTACATAAAATTAGAGTATTTTATGTACACTTTTGATCAAATTTCATAAGAAAGGTACCTATAAATTAATTAGATACCTTTCTTATGAAATTTAATCTCACTCTTAACAGTCTTATTTTAATTTCTTTATAATATATTTTCCATAAAGCATCATAAACGTGAAGGTGAAAGCTAAGTACAAAAAAACAAAAAAAATTAGAGCGCTGAAGGTTTTCCTTAAAAATAACGAGGTAAATAATTTGTTCACTTAAATGTAAAATATTTCACTTTTCTCCTTCCTTAGAACAAATTATCCTCACGGAATCTGTCAATATGTCATTCATCACCTGTCAAGTGACGCGAAAGTTTATGACCTGCTTTGTTTTGTTTTCAAATTTTCGGCGCAGAAGCTAAGTTCAGCTTGGTTCAACATATTTTACATAAACATTACAATTTCTGATTTTCTTAAAATAAGTTTTGGAAAAATGAAAATTGATATTTAAAATAATTTCAAACTGAGATTTTCATTGATTTTATAAAATGGAAAAAAATGATTGCCATCTGTCAATTTTGCTGACGGAAAAAACAAGATTTTTAACGTAATTTTCGGACGTGTTAGGAACGATTAAAAAATGTAAAAAAAATACCCCCAAAATACTTTGATCTTTCCTCTTAATAATAACATAAACATTTAGACGATAGATTTTATTTCGTCAAGTTTGGCGTCTTTTTCATCATGCTATGCTCTTTTTTTAGCGATCTTGTGGAGGTATCTATATTAACTATTTTGGTATTCTCTCGCCTAAATTTCCAGCTTGTTCAACCAGTGAAACGATATTAACCCATTAATGTCCACCGTGTCAACAATGGGACAGTAGACGTTTATTGATTATTGGTAGAAATTTATAGTTGATGTCGAACTTATAATACCTGATTTTTTAGAAACCAATAATTAGTAGAGTTTTTTTTTCCTTTTATTTTTTTTTATTTTAGTAAATTATAATTAATACCGGATTTCTTCTAGAAACAAACATATAATTAATAGTGTTTTCTCTGTTTAAAAAAACTATAGACTATAGGGTTCTCAACAAACAAACAAAACACTGTATTAATTTTAAGTTTGTTTCTATACTGAAAACAAATCGGTGATAACTATAGTCTATAGTTAACACTGATTTTTTTCAGCAAACCAGATATATATTTTAATTTCTGTCTGAAGTTCTCATTATCATTATGGTGATGGGTTAACATTATTTACATGTAGGTTATTTTCCTCATCTTTATCATCATTATCATAATGCTTCGGCCGTTGTGCCGTTCGGACTTCATCAGGTGTATGTTTATTCTGGTAACCTACAGGGTATTTCGAACTGATCCCTTTATTTAATCTACGAGGTTACATTGTTCTCGGTGGGTATTAATGGTTTAAAATAAACAATTCTCATTCCAGCATATCACTGGAATGAAAACATATATATTGTTAACTGTAATAGACAGAGTAAAATAAGGTTTTCGAGATCTGTTCTTTTATTACAAGACATCTATCAAACAGTACCTAAGTTAAAACACGACTGAAGTAAATGAACCCTGCTAAAGAAATATAGCTCTTTTAAAACCGAGCCACGCTCTGTAACCCTGCTAAATATATTATTCTCTGGCGTAGTTGGAGCTAAACGTTGAGAAGGTAAGGGGGTCTTTTTCATGTAAATGTATACATGAATTTAAAAGAGGGGCTTACAAAACTGATGTTAGAAGATTCAAATGAAAGTAGCGAACGCAAGAAAGCCGACGACATTGATTATAACATTAAGAAAAAAGTATTTAGTTAAACATTGAAAAATGTGATCAATACACACACGCATGCGCATACACGCGTGCCCGCGCATACAAGCGTTTTCTTTTTTCTTCTTCCTCTTGCTCATTCTGTCTTGATATATAGCTTGGACCAAAAGCAAATAAGCAATCTAGAATAAATTCCACATATTTGAATACCCTGTTATTTCTGGTCTGGTCTACCTTTGATATATGTACACATAAATCTGTATATATGTATATAAAGCGACAAAGGACACATTTTGGTCATAAATAGATTACAGCGTATAGATTGGAATGTCGGCAAAAAGATCAATCAAATATATATATATATATACTCATCAATGGGAGGGTTAGACCGATATTACATTGGTACGCATATTTATACGCAAATTAAGTTTGCAATCATTTTTAGGGTGGTTGATAACTAGCTAGATAGATATGAAGAAACTATGATAGATAGATAAATAGATAGATAGATAGATAGATAGATAGATAGATAAACATGAAGAAACTATGATAGATAGATAGATAGATAGATAGATAGATAGATAGATATGAAAAACTATGATAGATAAATAGATAGATAGATAGATAGATAGATAGATAGATAGATAGATAGATATGAAGAAACTATGATAGATAGATAGATAGATAGATAGATAGATAGATATGAAGAAACTATGATAGATATGAAGAAACTATGACAGATAGATAGATAGATAGATAGATAGATAGATAGATAGATAGATAGATAGATAGATAATTTTCGTAAATTACTAAATTTTCAAAAGGACCAAATTCCAGAAATTTACTACCCAATGATACCGACACAAAAATAATGACGGACAAGGAGGGAATTCTATCAGAAAGTGTCTGAAGTTCGTTTCATAAGAAATGTACACGAAACATGGTCCATTTCGACTTCTTTAAGTCATCGTCAGGATAGGTAGAGACAATTGGTGATTTTCGTAGAACTAGCGTGTGTTGTGGCGCAGTAAAAAAAAGTGTTGTGATGTAAGCGAGGTGTAACGTGTGTTTTTTATATATATACATTTGAAGATGCAGGCTCTTAAGTTGCAGCTTGTTTTTTATTTATTGATAGTTGTTTCTGTTATATGTGTAGTGCTTCAAGAATGCTTTACTATTGGATTTAGCTATTCACAAACAGTACCAAAATAATACAAAATCATCACTTCCGTCGAACAAATTAAAAATAATTATCTACTATAAAAAATTAATAAACATTTAACCTTATTATTAGAAATAACATCTCACCAACGATATTGAATAGGAGTAAATATTTATCCCTTGTTCCTGTTAAGTATTGGGCTTTCGGTTCCTTCTAAGATCTGCTTCAGCTCTGAAAGGAATAGTTCTGTGCTCCTAAACGCTTGTTCTTTCCTACACTAATATGTCCATACAATAACCCTCTACCTTAAGTGGCTCTTGGGCCTTGTATTGGGTGAACATTAGTTTAAAAAAATAAAACTAGTAATCACCCCCACCGTGTGGGATGAGGTGGAAATAATAGACAGATAACATCACAGGAAAATACGAAAACTTAAGGAAACAGCACATATGCTAGACCACAAAATCTCCTGAGCCGACCAAGCATAGAAATGAATACAAACAATTAAACAACATATTTTCCATATATTGATGACGTTCTATTAATATATGCTCACACAACTATATTACCTGTAGATAACGTCGAACATACGATAGAATTCACTTACTAAACAGAAACAACATTTTACCTGTCTATATTTCTGAGATGAGGTATTATAATTATTTACATTGTTGTACTCATCTTTATTGCTATATTTACGACGTTTCGACCGTTGTACGCCCCGGCTTTCTTCAGGTGATTGGAATTTCGAACTGAACCCTTTTCCACCTGGGTAGATTGTTCTAGGACATGCCTCTTTCAGAGAAAGCTCTACCAAGTTTTTGTTCACCGCTGCAGTAGTCAGGTATTGAACTCACAACTCTTTGGGTCATTGGATCCAACCAACTGGGACATGTATCCTTGAGGACATCAATGTATGAGTTTTTGTGACTTATAAACCTAATTTCTCAGTAACCATTTTTTATCAGAGCTCATATTACAATTTGGTTGTTATTATTGCTTTTCTCTAGCACTACGTATTACTCCCATATTGTATTCATTTCTATGCTTAATCGGCTTAGGAGATTTTTGTGGCCTAGCATATGTGCTGATTCCTTACGTTTCCGTATTTTCTAGTGATGTTCTCTGTCTATTTCAACCTGATCCCACAGGAAGCGGTGATCACCCTTTTCCCTCTATATGCGGTCAGCTACGCCTGATTTTCTATTTCCCCTCGTGTCACGGCTTTACGATGTTCTTGCAATCTTACCTTAAGGGGGTGGCATGTTTTTCTTTTATATTTTTTACCACAGCTGAACGGGATAATGCACCCAGAGTCCTTAGTCGTGTTCTCCTCGGGGCGGGGGGGAGTACTCGGAAGATGTGTCTGCGAAGTGTCGAACCACTTTTAAAGATCGTCTTGATGTTATATCCCCGCGTGCAACTAGAACAATCTACACCAGTGGACGAATTAAATGGTTCAGTTCGAAATTCCAATCCTGAGTGTACAACGTGAATAAGGCAATAAAGATGAGGACAATAGTCCGAACAATGTAAATAACATTTTACCTGTACTAGATATGATGTTACACTGTATCGATAATGACCTAAAACTAAGTGTCCATCACAAATCAACTAATAAAAATGATCTCATAAATTTCTATTCTCACCATAATAACAAAATAAAATCCGGAATAAATATCGGATTCTATTTATGAGAACTCAGAATTTGTAACTATCAATATTTACATGGAGTAAAGAAATACATTAAAATTACTTTTAAGCTCCTCCAATATCCTATTTATTTCATATTCAACTCAAAACAAAAGGCTCGTAAAATATTTCAAAATAGAAGTGGACCATTTTTTAAAAAAAGTCTACGAATCAAAATATATTATTCTACCTACCAACTCTGTCGCAACTGAAAACAATTTATCTAAACTTAACATAAGATTTGTTACAATTACTTCTGAAACAATAAAAGATTTAATTAATACAAAACAAAATAAGAATGAGTTAAAACCTGAAGGATGAATTTACTCTGTCATTGGTACATATTGCCACAAGGAATATATGGGAGAAACCTGGAGAAATTTAAATAAAAGATTATATGAACGCAAAAAGGATCTTTTACAAAACAACACACTAAATGCATTAGTTTCTCACCGTAATGAATTTTACTATAATTTCATTTTTAAAAATCCTACTTTAATTAAAGAATAAAGCAATTTATTAAAACGAAAATGTATAAAAAGTGCTATAATCGCTAGATCATCCGCAGTAAATTTGCGTCCAGATTCTTACATTTCACCTTTCTTGGGAGATCTTCTATTATCACAATGTGCGACACTTAATAACAAAAGTGATAAAAACATAAACAAAAACACAAAAGAAACTAAATGAAATTTACTATACTATATACCGAGACAAATCTAAAAAAAAATTAATTTAAAATTTCAGCGTTCCCTCCCTTTCGTGTGCATGTGTAGCTACATCAGCGGAAACAACAACGGTGGAATTCTAAAGGACGAAACGCGCCACAGATAAAAAGTTTTCCACCTTGCCATTAATTTTCCTAACATTGTTCTGGTATATAAAAATTTATATATCATTTTCTACGTACATTAAAAAAAAAGAGTTTAAAATTTTCTTTCTCTGGCGTCAACAGGGACAATATTTGGAAATTTTAGCGTCTTTTTACGGTGAAAAACACATTGATTTTGAAATTCTTCCAAAAATCAGATAATTGTCAGATTTAAATGAAACTTTCAGGATTTATTCACAAATGAAGGAAATTATTTTTAAATATTTCTTTATTAGAAAATCTTGGTAATTTTTATTTTACATTTGTTACTCAATACTTATTTAATTCCATAAAATGCCGAGAAATTCTTTTCTGTGGCGCTTAATGTTTATATGAGTTATAAGGACAAGTCCTAGGAGAAATTAACTTATCAATTTCTTTTGTTGAAGCAAGAACATCAGTTGCAGAAAATCCGTTCTGCGTCGTAAAAAAAAATGCAATAAAATTAAGACATTATTGAATTAAAAATGATTTTAATTACTTTAACAAATAAGATACACTGTGAACACTATTGTCTTTAAAATTTCTTTTTTTGATAAATAATTAAATTTTGCAAGATTTCTTTTCATTTTTTCTAATTTTAATTAGAATAATTTACAAATTTTTACATCTTTTAAAATTCTATATTAATGCGTATTGGACAATTGATATTTTTATTAAGTAAAAACTATATTTACTAACCACAAATGGAAAAGTTTAATAGAATTCAGTGACTCTCAGTATTTTAAAAAGAATTTTGATTTGTGTATATATATATATATATATATATATATATATATATATATATATATATATATATATATATATAAAGATGCCGGATTTTGTAAATAATATATTGTATATATATATATATATATATATATATATATATATAAAGGTACCAGATTTTGTAAATAAGGACGTGCATACACGATATTATTAGAAAATAAAAGCGATAACTATAGTAAATTTTAAATTTATTGGTAATTTTCTAATAATGTTTTCAACAAGCGTCTTCGTAAGTAACACTATAAAGCCAAAGTACATAAACTTCAATAAAATATTAAAATGTTTAAAATATGTAAAATTTTTAAGATTGCTGGTAGTTATATAAGTTATTTTTAAAAAAAGCGTTTACCTTGTATTTGTCATGTAATTTTACTACACTTATATAGATTATATTCGTACAAAAACCCTAAATCTCGCAAACATCATGTTATCGATAATTGTGTCAACACCTTATAAAAATACCACCCTTCGTGCTAAAAAAATGCTTTTCTTTGATATTTTAAACTAAAAGTAAGTAATATTTGTTTTAATTCAGATTAATTAAAGTTTAAATCTGTTAATTTCCCTCGAATAAAATTTCGGAAAATTATGTTTTATATTTGAAAGATTTCTTAATAAACCGTCAGATTTGTCAACATGGACAATTTTAGTGATTTTACTGATAATAAAATATTTATCCAATCAATACAAATTCAGTTTGAAATACAGCAAAGTATTTTGGTTATTGGAAAAATAAAAATTAATCTATCAACTTGAAATTAAAACTGAAATAAAAGCTTCAAGAAAAATCTTTCATTTTTAAAATGCATTTTAAACCTTAAGTGTAGCTTTTTATAGGTAGCTATATATATATATATATATATATATATATATATATATATATATATATATATATATATATATATATATATATATATATATATATATATGTGTGTGTGTGTGTGTGTGTGTGTGTGTATTGATGCAATAGGAAAGAACAGTTATATTAATAATCCAAAGGTCTTTAGTATTTATGCTTTTATTTTAAAAAACAAAAAAACAAAGCTTAATACATAAGTAGGGCTTAAAATTATAATTATTTAAAAACAAAATGTTTCCATCGCGACACTGAAATTACCATATATATATATATATATATATATATATATATATATATATATATATATATATATATATATATATATATATATATATATATATAATCAGTCTTCATCTGACTAGAGTAGTGCATAAGAACCTGGCAGTTGTGGCCAGTCAAATGAACACTTCGACTATATGAAATATATTACTCTGCCTTTTTACCTTTTTAATATTGAACACTTTGTCTTGGTCTTCGGGAATTATTTTGTTTGTGTTGCATATATATATATATATATATATATATATATATATATATATGTAAGCAAATGTGTGGATGTAGATCCGACGGTATGATGAAAATGTGGAAAAGACAAAGCAAAATCCGAATGTGTGAGTTTACTGTTTTTATTAACAAAAACAAAATAAAAACAGTAAACTCACACATTCGGATTTTGCTTTGTCTTTTCCACATTTTCATCATACCGTCGGATCTACATCCACACATTTGCTTACATATATATATATATATATATATATATATATATATATATATATATATATATATATATATATATATATATATATATATATATTATATATATATATATATATATATTCTGTTTATACGTTATTTTTATAGATACAAATATTTAAGTAAATTTATGTCATGTCCATTTTCATAATATATGATGTCATTTTAACATATGCTTCTAGCAGATATGAGTGTCCGAGAGAAACCATGAGAAATTTGTAGTTTAAAAGCAGTAATTCGACCTTGCTAACAAGACTTCCATTGTTGCTAAATTGTATAGCACCTCAAACTCTATGACGGTTCCGTGTAGGATACATGTTCGATTCTTGTCGGAGAACACATATTTTCTTATGAAATTTCTCAGGCCGGTAAATGTAGTTAATACTCTTTATTATAAACAAAGCATTTACTTAAATATTTGTATCTATAAAAATAAAGTATAAACAGAAAATATATTAAAATAATTGTCGGAGTTAGTCCATTTCATATATATAAATATATATATATATATATATATATATATATATATATATATATATATATATATATATATATATATACATATATATATATATATATATATATATATATATATATATATATATATATACATATATATATATATATATATATATATATATATACCACGTATATATTAGTTTGAGTCATAAATAATTTGTTTTTATGATCCAGTAATAATATTTTCAATATAAACAAAAACTTAAATTAATTATGATTCAATCTAACATTTATATATGTATGTGTTGGTGTGCAAATATGCTCGCTGTAAGCTAAAGACACGCTAAAACCTCGTCGTAAATATTATCGTGAAAATAACTGTACTTAACAAAACATGAAATCTTCGACCATATTTCAAGTTTACACCTTAAAATTGTGTTGAATCCACTTTACGCAAGAAAAGAAATAATGATCTGAACATTAACTTCCTATCAAAGCACAAATATCATTTTTCAGTTCATGAGAGAAGAAAGTAAAATCATTTTTGCAAAATATTCGAAAAAGTAAAAATCAAACAAAGCGTGTTAAATGTACAAATCTGTCGCGACAATTAGATTTTGGATGAAATCGTACTACTATTTTCTAAGATTTAACTACAAATAGCAATAAGTCTAAATGATTGATATTTTACGATTTTTCAACTCATTGCAGGTTATTTAAAAGCAGAAAATATTTTTAGATAATAATGGTTTACTGATACAAGTCCTACTAATTAACCCATAACAGAGATGTGTTGTATTCATACCTTTCTTTAGGGTATTTACGCGTAATTGAATATAAAGAACCCGACTGGAATTGGAACTCGGCTCTCCAATTCCGAGCTGTTATCCTATACACTGCCCGAACTTCTTAGTTTACAGCACCTGGCATTCCCAAGCGGTCACCCATCTAGGTACGACGTTGCTTAACTTCGATGATTGCACCAGAGGCGATGTTTCAGCATGATATGACCGTAAGCCGATAGGTCTGAAGAAACAGTATAAAATAAATCTTCAGATAATTTCACTTTAGCAATATTTTGTATCATTTTATAGGAAACTTAGTTTGGGATGTGGTTTGCTTTTTACTAAAATGACTTTCATTTCTTTAGGAAATATTGCTTTTTCGAAAAAAGATTACGTTATAAGGTCGAATAAGTTAAGTGGCTGTAAAGTATGGATTCATTTAAATATATACAAAATTACACACTTGAGCTTTTAGAGAAGCCTCCCCACCCCCGGACAGACACGTCAGCACACACACGCACACGCACAAACACCACATATTTATTTCATATTACTGATTGCATGAAGAAAAAATTTACTGGCGCGAAAATGCCATTTATTTTTGTTGTAAATGACGGAGACAACCACGTGACCAACGTTTTTTCTTTTAAATCATACGAAATTTTTTAGTTTAGTTATGATTGAATGTCAATTTTCAGACGTTGCCAGGACTTTGATTATCAACTTTTAAGATGGACGACAGACAATCGATTCTAATGGAAACGTTTTTTGTTTTGTTTATTAGTTAACAGAAGTAAAGCTTCAGATTTTATTATTAGAGATTCGATTCGATTAGATTTCCCTTCAAAAGTGACATTGAAATTAGCCAAAAATGTTTTTCTTTCAGCAAAAACCAGGAAGTAGAAAGTATGCGCCCAAAGCTATTAACCACGGCATTCGCTGAATTTGTTATTGCAGAGCGGGATGTTGAGATCTGTAAAGGTACTACGTCGATGTGTGTGGGCCCAAATACATGCAAGGAGAACTTTTCCTGAATTACGCTGATTTAGAACATATATGATTTTACAGAGCACTTATAGGTTTTAATGAAAATACAAGACACAAATAAACCTACCTCTTTATTATAATTATATATTTCTCTCACTTTTTCTATTCACACACACGCGCGCACACACACAGTATTAAACTTTTGGGTTTTTTATGGTTTTATCTATAAAAATAACGTATAAATAAAAAATATATTAAAATTGTCGGAATTAATCCATCTAATTATATGTTGTGATTGTTTAGGTTAAGATACGTTTCGTGAGCAGAAATCATCGATCGAGAAAAATCGTCGAAGATTCTGTGTATATAAACAGTAATTCGGACATTGCTAACCAGACGCTTTTCTGTAGCTGAATGGTATAGCACGCCAGGTCAAATGACGGTTCCTGCATTGGAATGCAGGTTCGATTCCTGCCGGAGAACGCATATTTCCTACGAAATTTCTCGAACAGTCAGGCCGGTTAATGTAATTTATACAGTTTAATTAAAAAACAGACCATTTATTAAATAAATTCTATTTATAAAAATAACGTATAAACAGAAATATACATACACATACACACACACACACACATATATATATATATATATAATCGCTATCTACTGTCTTCATGATTACTCTCTTTTGTTTTCGTTCCTCATTAATGTTTCTGTTTGTAATTATTCCACACCCATTAAACCCTTATGTCATAGTAGCTTTACAGCCTTGCTTGGGATGAACTCGATTAATATATATATATATATATATATATATATATATATATATATATATATATGTGTGTGTGTGTGTGTGTGTGTGTGTGTGTGTGTGTGTGTGTGTGTGTGTGTGTCTGTATGTCAATGTATATAAGTAGAGAGAGAGGAGAGATGTGTACTTGGCAAACAAGCCCTTTCTAAAACTAGTTAAGTTAAAAAGGACTGATGGGATATGTCTGCTTAGTTTTTTACTGTATTTTTCATGTATGCGAACAGGAGGTTTTCTTTTTTGGGGTCTTCTTTTGAGTGTAGAAATTGTCCGAATAATTGTTCTTTCCGATTACTTTCGGACAATCTATCAGTCATTTTCAAGGATTTTTGTTGTTCTATTATAAATGGCGTGTAAATGCTGTAGTAAACAGTAAAATTTAGTTGAAAGGTAGACATATTTTTAATTCCCAAACACAGACAGTATATTATGGCCATCTCCAAAGTTTATCTTGTTAATGTCTTATTTTGTTTACTGATAAGGGCTTCCATTACTTTTGCAGTTGAAGATGCGTATCACTTTTGTTTTCTTGACAAGTATGTTGTGTATATATATATATATATATATATATATATATATATATATATATATATATATATATATATATATATATTATAACACTCTAAAATGGCATTCAGCATATATATATATGTATATATTATATCACTCTACAAATGGTATTCAGTATATATATATATATATATATATATATATATATATATATATATACATATATAACTCTAAAAATAGTATTTATTTCTATCTATATATTGGATAGATAGATAGATATAATATTGAATGCAGTTTTTGATGTATATAAATCAATTTACAAAGAATTTAATCTATTTATTTTTAATACAATATTTTTTATGACATCAAGCATTATTTTTAGTGTACACCCATGTTTGAAATAGACGCCTCGTTTTTTTAGTGTTTTTTGTTGCTTTTTTTTTGTTTGTTTGTTTTGTTTTTATATTAATCGGTGTGTATCCACTAAAAATATCGTTTTAACTAATAAAAGTCTTGTATATGTATATTAATATGTAAGTATAAATGCAATAATGGGACTTGCTTGTTTCTACCTCGTATTAAGTAAACAGTTTAAACCAAAGAAATATTGGTAGAAAAATAGCGAAAACTGAAGACGTGTGTGTGTGTTTTTTTGTGCGCGCGCATGTGCGTGCGCATGCATGTACGCGCAAGCGCTGTGGGTTGCGCCCCCACGGGAGTCTTTTGAATAAGAAATTTTATAAATAGCATATTCTATTTGGTTTTATTTTCTTTTTTCCGTTTTTTTTTTTTTTCATTTTAAAGGTGTGTATACTTTGAATACCTGTTATAATTACAAGATGAAACGTCGTGTGGGTGGAGTAGGACTAAGTAGCCTTGCCTTACCCGGTACACGGCATAAACGGACCGCTTCAAACTGATTTGACAACCACAAAAGCTTCGGAGAAAGCAGACAAGAAAAGATTACAAAAAAAGAGTAAAAAAAAAAATTTTCCTATAATTTTTATCATATTTTTTTCAATTATCCTTTCATAACTGAATGTAATTATTCTACATGAGCGTTTTGTTTTTTTATCTTTTCACCCTAAGCAAGGAGATAATGCCACTAAAATGCTAGAGGGTATTGTAAGTGAAAGAGAATGTGGAAACTAGAATGGACCGGAAACCCAATCCTAAACAAGAAAAAAATGGCTAAACTTCTACTCCTGTTCAATAGACGAAGAAGGAGTGTGAACCGGGGATATAGGCGAACCTCACTATCCTTATTATTATAGTTTTTCATTGTGGATTCAAACCAGTAATAACTGTTGAGTTAAACAAGAGATCAAGAGACAGCAAGTTTCCTCAATATTCCACTACACGTTTCAGTATTCTAGCTGGGTTCCTATTCTTCCTCAGATTATTATTATTATTATTATTATTATTATTATTATTATTATTATTATTATTTCCTTTGATTTCTGATGTGTACTCATTTCTTAAATGACATCACATTTTCCACTGAGCAATTTAAAAACACATACACACACATATTTTACATAAAACCCTTCGTAAAGTGTGGACTGTACTCGTTTAAGCAAATCTTTTTTGCATTTTATTATTATTATTATTATTTTATTTTTATTATCCCGAATTTTATGAACGGCGCCGTTGTCTGTTTTCTTCAAAATGTATTCATCAAACTTTTTAAAATCTTTATACAAAACCATTTTGTCAACAATCTTTTGAACACTAACTTAAAAAAAGAAATGGTAAAACATTCCAACGGTAAACATTGTATATCCGCTAGTGTATATTGTATTGTAAACAGCAGGCCCTTTAAGAACTCGTGCCAGGTGGTGCATCATTTTGGGGCCCGGGGTCCAAAGAGAATTCAGAAACCAAAGAATCAAGGAATAGACTACCATTTATATTTCGTGTGGGCCTTACAGCTCATGGCATAATATCGTAGTGAATAAAAGAGAAAGTTTAATGAAGAAGGAATGAAACGCCAAAAGAAGTTTTGAATTCCTTGATAACATTTCAAAGCTCCTATGTTTGTGCATGTATCTTGTTATTTTTTGGGTTTTTTTTTTTATTTCGCCCCAAGCAAGGCGGGAATGCCACTAGTACGCAGGTTGATTACAGGGAGTGAAAGTGAGAGAAAAGACTGAGTATAGGGGGAATTGGGAAAAAGACAAAAGATTAACAGGATTCAAGAAGATAGAAGATGACGATTGACGTTACATTTAAATTTTTGAAGATTGTAGTTAACAGGGAAGCAAGTAAACGGAAGGGAGTTCCATAGGTGGGAAGTGCGAGAAAAGAAACTATTGGAGCAGAAGTGACGGTTGCATTTAGCTATTTCAGCTGTAAACAAGTGGGACCTAGATGCCAATCATGTAACACACTTAAATTCATTTAGTCGGGGCACCAGGAAAAAAAGCTCAGTCAATCAGAGATGCCAAGTCAGGATCGATTACATTGCAGATCCTTCTTTGGATTTTGTCAAGAACCTCGAGATGAATAGCAGGGGCACCAGACCAGATATGGCAGCAGTATTCGATACGCGGACACCTAGTTTAGTCCGTCACAAGTCCCTCGCTAATGAGATGCCTAGTGAAGAGCTAACGCACTATATTGGTGAATTGCTTTTCAAGAAAAACATTTAACCCTCACGCTGCGGACGTACCCAGTTTTTTTTGTTTTGTTTTTCTTGCAAGATTTGTTGAGATTAAAACCGATTTAGAGCTCATTCTGTATAATCTTTCAATAAGCTTTCTCCTGAATAACGCTTTCTCAGTTTCTTTCACTCTTAGTAGCCCATTGCATCTTAGTGACTTTATCGCCTTAATTAGGAGAAATGATTAAAAACGACGATCACAGAAACAGAAGAATTGATTGGCATCGTTGAATAATTGTATTTTTTAAGTTTATCATTGTCTTGGCCAAAGTTGTTACTGATTTTTTCTTTTTGACATTTTATACCGAAGTTGAAAACGAAATTCAAATTAATTTTGTGGATTACATTATTCTAAATATCATCAACTAGAATCAACTGCAATCATAACATTTTTTAGCCTTATTAGTAAATATAATTAAATAAATGCGACGAAAATATTATTCTAACATCCTAATATTAATTAACTAATTAATAATAATAATAGTGATTGACGTAATTCTTCCAATATTTTGCAACACTTAGAGAAGAGCGCGATTTACGAAAAGAAAATGAAAATTTTCAGTTGCATTCCATCCACGCTAGCTGCGTTCCATCGCTTTGTAGCGTTGATTACTATTACATCCGTTTTTCTCAAGACAAACGTCGTTTGTACTAAGACTTGTATTTTTTATACTTGCATGCAATTTTTTAAACTTGTAGAAGACAAACATACTGTCGAAACATTATTAAACAATGTTAAACACTTTTCTTAAATTGCGTTCTACTCTAAGTGTTGTAATAATAATAATAATAATAATAATAATAATAATAATAATTATGTCGATAGAAAAGTTGGCAAAGAAGTAGAAGAACGGGGAAACTGTGATTGTTTCAAATGGAAAGTCTACGAATTGTGGTCAATGAAGAGAATTGAAGTGAACTCCCTTATTGGTGGTGCGCTGGGCATCATAAGTACTGAACTTTAAAAATGGATGGAGAAGCTGAGGGTTAGTGTTATGATGGGACATTTCAAGAAATTTCATTACTGCATGAATGACCATAAAAATACGCCACCTCAGTCCACTGGTTGGGAACAGCTGGTACTTTGGTTCCATCACCAACAAAGTTTGCTTTGTTTGTTGATCCAACAACAACAACAACAACAACAATAATAATAATAATAATAATAATAATAACTATCAAAATACAAGGATCTTGAAGTGGAAATCCCAAAAAGGTGGCACATGAGGATATCAATAATTCCAGTTGTAGTTGGAGCCCTCGGATTTATTGGAAAAGGTTCCGATAGACTCGTTGAAGGGATTCCTGGTAACCCATACCTTATAGAAATATAAAAAAATTGTACTCAGAAATACAGCTTCCACATTACGAGCTTTAATGTGATTGATTTTGTTGGGGGGGGGGTATTTTACAAAAATGATCAGTGGAAAATGTCATGAAGCCATTTCTGACCTTAGGTCTCTGGTTGGCACCCGGAAGGAAATGTGCATACAACAGAAATCAAAGGAAATAATAATAATAATAATAATAATAATAATAATAATAATAATGTTAAAAAACATACTTCAGCACTTTTTCGAAGTTTTACTAAAACATTTCTTCAACATATTGCATCAGATATTTGCCTATCGTGTTATGAAACAACTATTTACATTTGAAAACATGCGATTAAAAATGACAGTTTTATCAATCTCTTTTTCTACAAATAATATATACAGGTTAAATAAAAGTGCACATATTAATTCCGTCAATATGAATAATGAGTGTAGCAACTTTGACATTTAATACATATATGGCTCCATGAGAGAGTTGTCTGTCCATTGACTAATTCAGATGGCTTGTTCCTCATCAGCCATTGTATCATGACTGAGGCAAGATTTATTTTGCTAACATTTCAGTCGATTAGATAGAATGCATCTTTGCCGTTTCATTCATGTTTTATCCGATGGCTAAGCGAACGTCAACAGACACAGGCGTTATTCAAGCTCGGTCACGATTTGTTTAAAAAAAAAGGAACATTTTTATGTTTATGCAGTGAAAGGCACATGGAAATACAATCGAGTGAATATTCTTCATCGTTTAACTTATGTGAAATCTACACATCAACGTGACTAACATAACCAAATCTGCGCGAATTATTTTTATTAATTGATTTGGATATGTTGAATATGTTAGTCGTCTTTCGAGTCGTTTAAAATTGATTATTCTTAAGAAATATCTTCATTTGTTTATTATCAGCTTCAACTGGTTTACCTGAACATGGAGTACCTCCAACACAAAACTTTGCAAACTACTTTTGACACATTTGATCAGTCACAATACTTTCTCTATAGTCTACACAAAATCTTTGTTTGCATTCGAATCGTATTTTCTCTTTCTTAAACTAACAAAAAAGAATAATACATTTGAATGAAGTTAGTAGTCAAAGCCAGATGTAGCGGACCGCTGGGGGTGAGAGTGTGAAGAGATATCAGAAGGTTAAACTTTCCTGCTGGCCCGTCCAGCTACATGAGAATGTCGGACATTAATTAAGTCCAAAGAAAACAAACAAGACCGATATACATGGGTAAACAAATATATATTAATAACGAGTTACACAAAGACATGAAAAGTTATATAGTGTTTGTATGGAGAAGTTATGTGCGTGTGTTGTAAGTGTTCGTACGTACGTGTATTGTTCTTAGCGTGTTCCCAGAATTTGGGAAACGCTGTATCTGTGAGATGTCACATATTGGCCTAAGTGAAAAAAGAGAAAGTTTTACCTCGCCTCCAAGGCCTGAGTCGAAAAAGAGAGAGAGAGAGAAGGGTCAGCCAGTATTTATAGTCAGGGGAGAGAGACCCCTGTTGAAGGATTAAGCAACTGAGGAGGAGCTAACTCCAACACAGACGCTTTTAATGCTATCTAAGTATGAATGATCTTTTGCCTCAAATCGGCAGTATTTTAAGAAGACGTAGTCGTAAGACAAATAAAAATGTCAATACTGGCGGTAATATGCGATAAATATTAGATTAAAAACGTAGAGCTTCTCTAATGAATATGTCCGATTTTTTAAATTTTAATTGTATTTATACCTCTTTAAAAATAAAAAAACTATAACAAACTGAAAACATTGTTTATTTTCATTCAACTTCTATGTTAAAATCTAAAAATAAAAATATAAACAAAACATTTTTAAAATCTACGCTCATATGATAGCTGTCGCAATACAAAAAAACGATCTTTTCGAATGAGCTTCAAATTAAAGTAAACGCTTCTAATGCTATCTAACGACAAATACAGAACCATATTTTAGGTTAGCTCCATATTATTAGTAGTAGTGAGGTTGTTGGAAATGTCTCTGCTGACAGTTTTATAAGAAAAATGGTACATTATAAGCGTTTTGAACATATGGGTGCACAACGAAGTTGTTCATTTAATAATTGATTTCTAGCCTGGAAAGTGAATTAACTTTAATATTTTACATGGCAGAAATCTTCGGTAAGAATTTTGAAAGAATTACTTACACCATAGATACGCATTTCGATACGAAAAACCTAAGTTTTTTTTTTTTAGATTCTTTGTTGAATCATTTACGTGAAAGACATTAACAAATATTTTAATTTTTTAATGATTTAATGCTTATTTGAAGAGCTTTTGGGACTCTATATAAAACCGGTCAGTCATCGTTTGTTAAAAAACACTGTGGGTCTTGTGGATTTTAAATAAGCGCACTGAAACTGTGTGAGAAAGAAAGACAGAAAGAAAGAAAGAAAGAAATCACGCGTTTTCTCATAGCCTGTTCCTAGCATCCCATCTTTGCGTTGAAAATAATCTTCGAGCTGGACTACTTGCTTGGTATTTCTCATCTTTATTGTTAGCTCAACCAGTACAAGGCTCAAGGGTCACTCAAGGCAGAGGGTCACTGAGTGATACTGTTGCAAGGGAGCGTGAAGGAGGGAGTAAGCGAGTATTATGAGGATGAGTAGGATAGATATCGCTTGATCCTGAAAGACCAAGATTGTAGTTGTGAGGAAAGTATCCTCTCGGGAGTTTGTCCCGTAAAGTAACAGTTCTGGGGAAGAAGTTGTCTGAGCAGAATTTGCTTTTTATCAAAGAAACACGAAGAGATTGGGAATTGTTTGCCACCGGGAACACACCATAACGGGTCCTGTCTGTGAAGGTTCGAGCTGGTGGAACAAAGGAATAGAACTTATTCGAAATCTGCCATAGTAATAGCGATATAGTAGTGAGAGGCTAGTATCGTTCCATCTGTGGGATGAAGAAGGGTCGTAGGATGGAGAATAAAACAATCACAAGGGCGTGTAAGCGCTTTTGATCTCTGTCGAGGCTGGACAGGGAAGACTGGGCAGCAACAGACCAAATATGGCAGCAAAACACTATTTTTGGTCTGATTCTTGAAAAGATAAAGTATGACAGCAGGAGAAAGGTATTTTCCGGAGTGATACAATGAACTGACCATTCTTCCAACATCTTTTGCGATGAAATAAATAGTCCAAGCCGAGTTAAAAGTTAAAATTTTGAATGCTGATTTTCAAAGCAAACAGACATCCCCCCCGCATTTTGGAGATTAGCTCAAAATAATTTTTTACCATCCCTATTTTTCTTCTAAGCTAACCGAATTTAATAAAATAAAACATTATATTCATCGAAATTGGTAAATTTTATTTAGCTAAATATATATTTAAGAGCAGTTTGTTTAAAAGAATTTTAAAATTAAATAAACAACGACAAAGTAAAAGAAACCTGTAATTTCAAGTAAAAATATAAATTCAGTAAATATACAAAAATAGAAAGGGTATAAGACAAGGATGTGTCTTCTCACCGGACTTATTCAACCTTTACAGTGAGGCAATTCTGAGGGTCCTACCTGTATTCATTATTGGCGGCCACAATCTTAACAACATAAGCTATGCAGATGACACAGTGCTGATAGCAGGCACAGAAACTACAAGAAGTCTTACGGAAGGTAGTGAAGGAAAGTGAGAAGAAAGGACTAAACAAGAAGCTGGAATGCATGGCTGTTAGGAAAAAAAAAACAGTTCAACATGAAAATTAAAAATTGGAGATACCAAAGTCAAACAAGTAAAACAATTTAAATATCTGGGAAGTCTTTTAGCAAAAGATGGAAAGTGCGACACCGAAATCCGAAGGCGCATTGGGATAGCGAAAGATGCCTTCCAAAAGATAAGCAAAGTATTAAGAAACGGAAAAATTCGTTAGAAACAAAGATAAGAGCAATGAACTCTTCCCTAATACCAGACCTCCGAACTGGCAGATTAAAAAAGGGACTTGAAGCAACAGAAATGTTGTTCTACAGAAGGATACTGAGAATACAATAGACAGAACACGTGAGCAACGACGAAGCTTTAGAGAAAATGGAAACAAAAAGGATACTTATTCTTAGCATCAGGAAGAGACAGTTGACATTTCTAGGGCACATAATGAGGAAAGAGGCCTTGGAAAATTTGATACTCACAGGATAAATGGAAGGCAAGTGAAACAGGAAAACAACTCATTAACTACTAATCGAGCTTAATCAAATGGATGGCGTAACGAGGCTTAGGAAAGATAACAAAAACAAAATTTATTAAGAGCTACAAAACAGGAAACTGTGGAGAGCTATGATCGCCACCATCCTGAATTAAAAATAAAAATAAACAAACTAGTCAAAAGTAAAAACTATTTTCAAATATATATTTTTTTACAGATGTTTGTAGAGTAGAAATGGAAGGTCTCATTACATAATGGGAGACATAAGTTGCCTCGTCCAGTGTTATATAAACAGCTGAATGGCCGGGGGCCAGTTATATGTTTGGATTTGTATCTCGTTGGTACGAGAATGAAGTAACTGAGAATTACTACTACCATGGCCGTTGTGGTTATTTTACATGGCGCTGTGAACAGGACCTGATGAATACGTGCGACTATCTTAACAAAATTAAACATGGCATCTGCTCTACGCGGAACCCTCGATTAGATTGCTCAACTCATGCTAACAAATGATAGAGCTACAAGGGGAAACTATCGCGCTTCGGAGGGACGGAACCCCTAACGCGACGTAAGAAAAAACGAACTGTCCTGTCATTGAACCCAACGCAACGGAAAACGACTGGTCATTATTCATTGACGCTTGGACTCGGTGTAAGATGTGTAAACTTACCAACCCTGTCGAAATACACAACGAAATGGGAATGAAATACTCGCTTGAGGTCAACGGGCTCTTTTCGACATTATAGGGACTGAAACCTTCAATTCAACTAAGAGGGAATGTCTTTTGTCACACATCCGTTGTGGTTAAGGGTTTACACAAGGAAGTTATCTGGAAGAGCTTTCTACTCGATCAACCATCTGTGGAATAGAAATGGAAGTTTTCATTAGATAATTGGGGACTTCCACATGCAGACCTAAGTTACCTGGTCCAGTGTTATATAAACATCGGAGTGGCCGGGGGTCGGATATATTTTTGTATTTGTATCTTGTTGGTACGAGAATAAAGTAATTGAGAATTACTGCTACCATGGCCGTTGTGGTTATTTTACAAGGTTAAATTGTTTAACATTCGAAATCAGTCCGCTCTTTTACCTTCTAGCTGACCGTCAAGTAATGAGTGTCACCAACCTGCGCTCTATCCAGAAAACTGCTCCTGTTAGCACTCTTCTGATCGCATATATTTCATCTATAAAACGTGTTCATTTTGTGCTCCCGCCATCTTTTCAAATCGTGATCGTCACTCAAGCTGTAGGCAGTGGTTCACGAGTCAGTGAACGAATACATCAGAGGCGAATTCCGCTTTACAATCCGATAGATAACACTTTATTAGCGAGTTATTTTCCCTTTAATCAACGTTTTCCATTCAAGCAACTTCCCGCTTTTTATGATAGTTGTTGTTGTTGTTGTTATTATTATCATTAATATTGCCATTATTATTATTTCGTCACTGAGCCGCTCCTATCGGTCAAAATGGCGGCCTAGCGTAGTGTGACGATCCGACGACAAACACGTAATTAGAAATTGCCGCAGCATGAAGAGAATTCTATTGGGCGGATACAGGCTGCGGTTGTCAGTAAACAGGGCCGACAGACATGTGACCAATAGATTCGGCACGGAGGTCGGAGTCATACAGAAGGACGGGCAGGTGAGTGAATAGGATATTAAATAATGAGGTGGAGAATAAGAACTGTTCGAGTCAGTGATGATAAAAGTAGTGAATACAAAGACATTGCTCGATGTGAACAGAGATAGATATGAAAAGACCGAGATAGATAGCAGCTGTTATACTTACGAACAGATTGACATCAAGTGACAGATACGAATAGACCGGGAGAAACGAATAAGTGAGAACCGATTGAAATATTCACGTAACAGAATAGACACCAATGTCAACCATGTTCAAGGCCACTAAAGAAAGAAAAAAAAGTGATGATCATAATTTTAAATTAACTTTTGCCGGATACTTTTCGTTAATCCACCGCCACCAAGAATATATCATTTACCTTTGTTTTTTGTTGTTTTTTGTTTGTTTGTTTTGTTTTGTTTTTGCCTTTTTTATGTTTTTATTTTTTGTTGTTTTTTTTTGTTTTCTTTGGGTTTTTTTTAATCATTTCACACCAAGTAATGCGGGAATGCCACGAGTACGCAGGGTGTTACAGAGAGTGAAAGTAAGAGAAAAAACTGAGTATCGGAAGGATTGAGGAAAGGACAAAAGATGAACGACAACGGACAATACTATCACGATTAAACTAAATATTTTAATTGCCGTATTTTCAGGCTTACAAGACGCTGCGGTTTGGAAGACTCATCCTAATATTGGAAAGAAATTTCTAAGAAAAAAAAAGTCATTCTCATACAACAAACACATTCACCATGCGTCCTTCACATACTGGCGCCATGTATTGTTTACATTAATCACTAGTCCGATTTTGTTTGTATGATAATGGCATACTAGTCAAGAGCAGAAAGACTCCCGCTGCTGCTAATAAACAAAGCATGTTTAAGCATGTGGCTCGGCTCCAGGAAGGTTTAAAGTTTTGGAAATAACAGCTAAGTACTGAGGTTACATAATATAAAAGGCTGAATTAGATAGATAGCTGACATTATAGTGTAATGACTCAACATATAAATCCACGTCCCTATTAGTCAAGCCAATTAGGTGACCATCCAAGCTTACTTGAGCCTGGGCATTGCCTTGCATTCGTCGTGGAAGACGCACACGTATTTTTTAGGGTATTTTTTAGAAAAAAAATGTGCGTCTTGTAAGCCGGAAAATACTAATTTTCATTTTCTTTTAATATATTGTTTGCATATCATTGCATCAATAAAGTTCCTAGGCATCAAGTATAGCGTTTCTTAGAATATCTAAACGTTGTCTACCCATATTTTCAAACATAAAATAATTTTTGTAGAATTAAATTTATAATTTCTTTTCTTTCTTGCATTTACTTTTTTAAATAATTGTCCGCAATGGTAGATCCATACCATGCCAACAGTAATTTTAGCCACGTGATGTTCCCATTGCTATTTTTCATATTAACAGCATTCCATTCACAAAGATTCGGCAAGGTTTTTGGTGGCGAGGGATTTATGTACTTTTCACTGCTCTAGCTAAGATCTTTCAATTTGCACCCCCCTCCCATCCACCAAACAAGATTCCACATCCTCTCTATAACCTACTTTTTACGAAATCTGTATATTTGTGTCATTAGGAGATATACATCGGACTCTTTAAGGAATTAAGAGAAAGTAATAAGCGTGAGTCATAAAAACAAAACTGGTGTGAGGGTCACCAATTATCAGTACAATGAAACATATGGATTTTAAAAATGGACTGATTGTAGTAATTATGTCTCTTTTGTGACGTTCTCTGGCCATTAATTATTAAGTATAACTCAAGACTTCAATGTTAAAAACAGTATTTAATTATAACCGCAAATAAATACTTAACAAGAACAAAGAAGTAAAAGTTAACCAAAGATAATTAACCATATCAGTGAATACCTTGTTAGTAGCGCAGCTCGGTTTAACGTCCGGTAAATTCTAAATCAAAACCCAAATTATCGATGCACAATAATTCCCACTAATTCGACTGGATAGTTCCACACAATAGTCAGTCAATAATCACTGTAGTCAGTAGCCTGACACCGCTATTTATACACCTGACGGAAAACATATATTTCCAGAGTGTCACGCTCGAACCTTGGTGTCGGTAGTTACTCATTCTCTTTCTATATGAGACTTTTTTTCATTTTTTATATCCTTAGCCTTAATTAAAACAATGATTTTACGTCCTGTAATTTCTTATATGAAATAATGCATGTTTCAGTTTCTACCTGCACGCCTCTGTATACATATTAACTACGTTTCTTCATTGACAAGCTGAAAAAAATAGTTCTTCAATTAAATTCGAAAGATTGTTTTCTACAACAAAGTCTTTCAGCTAAACCATTCTAATAACAAAACGTCTGTGTGAATGTGCAAGCTGGAAATATAAGCTTGTTCTTTGATAGATAGATAGATAGATAGATAGATAGATAGATAGATAGATAGATAGATAGATAGACTATGAACAGGCTGAGATAGATAGATAGATAGATAGATAGATAGATAGATAGATAGATAGATAGATAGATAGATAGATAGATAGACTATGAACAGGCTGAGATAGATAGATAGATAGATAGATAGATAGATAGATAGATAGATAGATAGATAGATAGACTATGAACAGGATGAGATAGATAGATAGATAGATAGATAGATAGATAGATAGATAGATAGATAGATAGACAGACAGACAGACATACTATGAACAGGCTGAGATAGATAGATAGATAGATAGATAGATAGATAGATAGATAGATAGATAGATAGATAGATAGACTATGAACAGGATGAGATAGATAGATAGATAGATAGATAGACTATGAACAGGCTGAGATAGATAGATAGATAGATAGATAGATAGATAGATAGATAGATAGATAGATAGACTATGAACAGGCTGAGATAGATAGATAGATAGATAGATAGATAGATAGATAGATAGATAGATAGATAGATAGATAGATAGATTATGAACAGGATGAGATAGATAGATAGATAGATAGATAGATAGATAGATAGATAGATAGATAGATAGATAGATAGATAGACAGACAGACATACTATGAACAGGCTGAGATAGATAGATAGATAGATAGATAGATAGATAGATAGATAGATAGATAGATAGATAGATAGATTATGAGCTTTTAGTCTGGTAGTAGGTCACAGTTATGGGGACTCAATGAAGATCAAACTAATTACACTATCAGCTGTCCACACTCTATGTCACGTGCACGATAGACTAATCTGAATGAAGGCCAAATTACTGAGACACAGTAAAAGCTCGAACCTAATATACGATGGTCAAACGAGACTAACTTACTAACGATCGCTCTACAGCATGAACCCTTCCCATGCATATTTTTAAGCGTTTCACCCCAAGCAAGGCGGGAAGCCACTGGCACGCAAGGGGTTACAGAGTTGAAGCTAGAGCAAATAGGAAAGGATGAAAAGAAGGATAGATCAGGGCATCTGGAGACGTCGATTGACATTACATTTGAATAGTTGGAGATTATAGCTATCAGGGAAACAGGAAGAGGGGAGGGAGTTCCACAGGCGAGAGGTGCAAGACATAAAGCTATTGGTGTAGAAGAGACGGCTACATTTAACAGTTTCGACAGTGAAAGGATGTGAGCGAGATGCCAGCCTAGTAGAACGCTTAAATTCATGAAGTTTGGGAACCAGCGAAAGCAGCTCCTCGGAGCCATGAAAGTATTTGTAAAAAAGACAGAGGGAGGCGACGGCACGTCTGTGAGAGAGCGACGTATATATATATATACGTATATGTATAATATAAAATCAACCGTATTTATATGAAGAAAAATATATATTTCAAATAATGCATTACATTTCCCTTTCCCAAATATTTTTGCTTTAAATCAAGATTTTTAAATTTCTTTAAAAAGTATATGATATCATTTTTTACTATACATATATTATTTCAGGAGACAGAAAAAAGGAGAGATAGATAAAGTGGCAAGTTTGCCCACATCTGTAGATCACCAAGATATTTAACTACCTTAAATCCAACGGTAATCCGTCTAACCCTAATCCTAAACACTTTACTCGTGTTCATTTGAGATTTATGGCCGAATAAATAACACTTTATGAGACTGTTGATAAGTGCGTATCAAGGAGACACTTGGAGATCTGGAAGCGTGAAAAAAGGAAGGATTTCTAATTTGAAACCTAAAATTAAAAAAGAAATAGATAGGGGAGATAAGCTATCTAAGAACCATAATCCTTAGCTATTAACATCTTGATTTATGTCCTTTGCTCTTAGTACAAACACACACACACAAACACACATATGTATGTATGCACACACATGTTACAAGTAACAACATTCTGAAGAACGATATTGATTTGAACCCAAGTACAGTTCCTGTATCTAAGAAGACACTAGATCTTCTGATAAAATTTTTAAAGTCTTTGGGCATCTTTTGGCGTAGTAACACTCCTATCAGGGTCTGATCTTTAGCTGTTGACTGCGATAATGTTCTGGTATGGCGAAAATGCTACTATAAGTAGGCGTTATGCCACGGAAACATACACGTGTTTCTTTTTGTTCAATTTAGGACAGTTTAATACTGGATTGGATTGTAGGCTATCAAGAAGCTGGAGGATCATTTCGAGGAATTGCTACGTAGGTTGGATGTGTGGTGTCGATCGATAATGCTTTCGTATTGGCAACAGTGTGCAAATGAATATTTATGCAGCCATAAACCCTTTCCTCACTTTCCAGTTCAAAAGCGTTATTACTATTATTATTATTTTCCACCCTTCAACCTCTTTCCTACAGACGACACGTTTCTAGCCTCTCGCTATTTTCATAGCACATGTACAGTGGGGTTATATTCCTTAGTTCCACCAGTCCAGACGTTCACAGCTTGACCCCACCATCCCACGCACACTAAGTTGACTCACTCTTATTCTTTTCGTATTCTATTAATAAAGAGGAAGTTCCACGCAGACAGATTCTTCTCCAGAACTGTTACGTTGTGGAGCAGAATCGAGAGAAAATAGTTCCCCGGTCATTTCAGTCTTAAACTCTTCAATCTAAGGTCAACAGTTATCCATCCTACATATTCTCATAATATGCACATCTTACTCCCTCCTTGGGGCTTTCCCGACAACCTCATTCAGTAACCCTCTATCTAGAACTGTACTTGCATTTTGTATAGGGTGAATATTTTTTTTTAAGACCAGGTTCTGAACGGCTGCACCAAGATTGACGTATTGAAAGTTTGGGAGTAACGGACTGACAGTTAGCTACAGAGGAAGCTTCTGGTTAGCAAAGTCGAATTATGACGGTTCCATGTAGGATACAGATTCGATTTTCTACGAAATTTCTCGGACATTCAGGATGGTAAATGTTATTAATACTGTTTATTATAAACAGAGTATTTACTTAAAAATCCGTATCTATAAAAATCGGTTGAGCTCTTTGATTTGAGGTGTGGGTTTGTAAACAGTGACTATTTAAGCTAATATTGCACGACTCTTCGGCAGAATTGAGTCACTGTCAGTCACTGTGTGTTTATCTAAATCTAAAAATAAACACGATAAAATTCACCTTCATTCCTGCCGTGCGCCAACGGCTTAATGGTAGAAGTTCCGACTGATGCAAATTCAGTTGGATTTCGATCCTAGCTAGAGGCAACCGGACGTCTAGCCACACTGATGAGCTGTGAAACAGCGAAACAGTCTGTCTGTGGATGACAAATATATATATATATATATATATATATATATATATATATATATATATATATATATATATATATATATTACAAAGAGTTAATCATACCTTGAATCAATCAGCAATATGAATGCGATTATTGGCGAAATCAATTCGCTAGTAGACATAATTATAAGCATTATACTACTGATAATCCTCTGAATGATTGTAAAATATATGCTGCCTATTTTATTATGTTCATATATTGTTGAGTCTTGACTCAATGTTGAATCTCGCCTATTGCATGGAATAATAATGCAACACAAAATGTACTTAGAACAAGAATGTATTATAACAAGAAAGTGTACACAATAAGTACATATAGTATTTCTGTATATTTCTGGGAAGACGTTCCTGGAGAATGTGTTGACTAGTCGCAGTCGATCAGAGTCTCTAGTTGGATCTCGTGATTCCTCCTCTCGTCTCCGGTACCAACCATTATTTATATAGTTGGTAGTCACCTATGCAGATTAGGTGGATCCCACACAACATATATATATATATATATATATATATATATATATACATATATATATATATATATATATATATATATATGATAATTTATTAAAGGTTTTGCCTATCTTATGACATACTAGCACTCGTATTACTGTACCATCTGTCTGATCTTTAGACGGTGTGATGAAATTGTTCAGTTCAACTAGGCGAAATAATACAGAGATGCGCACGTCTTCCTTTTGTTCAACTAGTTTCCTTTGAGAGCAGCTTTTTTCCATACGTATTGCGTGAAAAGATGAATTATCATAATAATTCTAGTCCTCTGCTTTTTTCTCCTTTTAAATTTTTTTTAATACTTATATTTATATATATTCATTTAAACAAACTTTGCAAAAGGACTTACCATTTTAAAAGGAGTTTATTTATTTTTAGTTAAATTTCTTCTGCTATTTTTCTTTTTTTTACCCGAATGTGTTTGTCGAAAAAAATGAGGAAAATCTCTTTACCAAATTGATTGAGACAAAGAACTTTCAACTTTAGCTGCTGCTCGTATGCCCACTTTTGCCTAACTAAACAGCATTTCCTAAATATTTACAAATACAAGTTAATATCATTACAAAATATTTATACAAAGTAGAAATAAACAGATTAGGAAAGTAAATATATATATAGACGTTTCACTGTCTGAAAATGCTAATATATATGATTCACTATGTGTATCCATGGGTGTACGCTTTTGTGAGAGAGTATAACAAAGATGGAGAAGAAGAAAAATGACACAAACAACGTTTTTTTTTTTTATATTCTTAGCAGAAAGTTTTCTTCTTTTTGTTTCTTTAATCCTGACTTAATTTGCTTATTTATTTTGCGCACTTAAGAATATTTCCATTTGAAGAACCTTAAGGGTGCTGAACAAAATCTTTCATTAATGAGTTAAAAAAAACATTAAGTACACTTTTATCACCCAAGGAGAACCCGTCCTTTTTTTTCCCCTGTTTTAACAATATCCTAATATTTCTATGAAATTCTTAGTTCATTCAACTTACCGTCATGGAATGTAGAACAACATGAGCGTTCTCATATAAAACAAAGAATAAAAGAAAAACATGTCAAGGAAAGATAAAGTGTTATCACAATACTTGTTTATATTTTTTATGAATTACAAGCGTGGACTGAAAAGTTCATAGGCTGACTATGAAGGAGTAATGCTGGAGCTGTGAAATCTTGCATGCATTCATTTCAACTCTTTTTATTAATAACTGCATTGTTTCTTTCCAGGTAAACAGACATCTAACTGTCCAAAGAAAACTTAAAATCTAACTAGTAGCTTTTTCTCATGAAAATAAACAAAATTTCGCATCCTGGTGCATCAATTACCTTCAGAAAATGGTTTAGACCCCTAGGGCATTCATGCTGACATGGCTGCTATATTAAGGGATGGCGTTCCAGCATTATCAACAATGCATAAGTGGGCGGCTGAATTTAGGAGGGGAAGGGAAAATCTTGAAGATGACACGAGGTACTCATGTTTTCGTCTAGTCCTGCAACTGCCACCACCGAGGCAAATATTCATTGTTTTCACATGGTGATGGATGACAGGCGACTGACCATAAATCAAATAGCCAATGATATTAGCATATCCCATGAGAGAGTTTAGAATATTCTGTACAATGAACTTGGCATGACAAAGCTTTCTTTTCGGTGGGTGCCCCGTCTGACACCTGATTACCACAAAAGCACACGCACGGGAATATCTGACATTGCGGCAGATCTAGTTGGTTTTCTTGAACATTTCTTAACCCGGGATGAGTGTCGGGTTCATCACTTAAACAATCCATGTGACGAAACACCCCCTTCCTCACGTGCTCCAAAGAAGGCCTATCATCAGTTCTCCAACGTGAAAAAACACCTGTCTGGGAACCAGCATCACAGTGATCATGACCTCATATCTGCTGTTGATGACATTTTGACCAACAGAATTAAAACTTCTTCACCAGTGGTATCCAAGCACTGCAACACCAGTGGAAGAATTGTATGGACCCCAAGGGGGAATATGTTAAAAAATAAACCTCGTTTGGTCATATTCCATGAGAGAATATTGGTCAGCTTATGAACTTTTCAGCCGTAGACTGAGCAATTAAAACTACCCAAAGATGCACCAAACTAAATCAGTACGCTGATTTTAAGCCTATAGCATATAACTTTTATTAGATATAATCAATTTGTTTACAATGCTGTTCGCCCTGTGTCAAGGCCCAAGAGACACACGAAGTCGAAGTTTATAGAGTAAGAGGGACATTTTATAGGGATATGTGGGGAAGATAACGGTTAACCACTCAGCAGGTTAAGATCGTAATGATCAGGTAAGCATCCTCTTGGAAATCGGTTCCACAAAGCAGCGGTTCGTGGGAAGAAGCTGCTCCTGTGGAGCTTGCATCTCACCAATGGAATACGAAGGGAATGAGGGTGACTCGGTACAATGACCGTGGCATGGCGGGTTTTGTGAAGGTTAGAACTGGTGGAATGTAAGGAATCTGAACATGCTCTATAGAAATAGCGAGGCTTGCGGCGTCTTGGTTGTAAGAAAGGGGCTGTAGGGTGAAATATAAAAGTATAGCATAATTATTGTTGTATCCTTAAAGAGGTTACAGACAGACAAATGTGGTATTCGAGTGAAGTAACAGTAACACGCGCGTAGATGAAAGAAATAGAGGTTTACTGTAAAAAGAATACACTACTGAAGGACAGGGAATCGGGTAGCAGGCTAGCAGCTGTTTCCCGAGAAGAGACTCTGCCCTTCGACATAGCCTTCTCTGGGGACCCTCTCTGAAAGCAGAAAGTTCGACCAGAGCTGGAGACGAATCTCCAACTAATTGCCGAAGCAAAGATATTTGCCTTACCTCCCCGCAAGGCAGGATGTGACACAAGGCCTTTTTTTAATGCGGGGAAAAACCGAGCCCGTAGGCTTGGGGAAATATTCCCCGTAGACCCTGTATACACGGGGTCGGGTAGCTGTCTACCACCCCATACGTGACCCTGCCCTTCGGCGTAGCCTCGTCTGGGCTCTCTCTCTCTCTCTCTCTCTCTCTCTCTCTCTCTCTCTCTCTCTCTCTCTCTCTCTGCCCGAAAGCAGAGAGTTCGACCAGCATCTAATAAATAAATAACGCTTAATATTTGTGCTGTAAATTCTCAAGAACAAAAAATGTATAAATTCACTTTCATCATATGTTTAGCTTTTATTTCAATTCCCATGATCGCTTTTTAAAACAACAAACATTGCCGAGGACGGAAGGTCGTTAAAATAATAGCGATGTCAAGGGAAAAATCGTCCTTTTAACGCTCCGATTTGAGGGTTGGGGAGCTGCGGTTACGAAAGTCCTAGTTTGCCGTAAAATGTTACTTAGGAACTCTATTCGGAGTTCTTTGAAGAATGCTGGACGCAAAGTATCCTTGAAGAAGCTCAGACAGTGTAATAGTTACCGAAACATTGTAATGGAAATAATGAAAACAAGGAAAGTATTTTTAAAAAAACTTCGTTGAATTATAACAATGCTTCAACTCAATGAAACATTAATTTAATCTAAAAATTAATGTAATTGATAGTTGTGATTTTTTTAAAATCCGCATGAAACGCGCTCCGTTAAGTATTTTTAAAACATTAATAATAATAAAAAATATAAACTAAGTTACCTCCCTTAGATATTCTTAACGTAAATTGACTATAACGGCGCGTTTCATGCGCATTTACAAAAATATTCACAACTATCAATTACATTAATTTTTGTCTTAACAATTCACTCCTGAAGCTGATCTTGGATTAGATTGAAAGTACTTGGGAAAATAAAAGAAATATCTCAAACTACGGCGTGTTTCTTACTCAGTTTTGTAGCAACATTACGAAATTTATCCGTGAATTTGACAGGATTAAAATGAAAATAAATGGACATAGCATGTCTCGATCATTCAACCAAACATGCTTGAATATATATATATATATATATATATATATATATATATATATATATATATCATACAATAAGAATTAAGATTACACTAGATTAATGATCATTTTAATCTTGTAAATTGAAATAAAATTTACAAGGATTTTTCAAACCAGTCAATGGATGATAAATTATTGAAATAAAAATAGTCAGACAGAGGAAGGAAAGAAAGGAGACAAAAGGAAAAAGAGAAAAAGGAAGCAAATAAAAAATAGGAAGTAGTGTAAGTCTGCATATGAGGGGTGGTCAGAGGAAATGAAGTGAAAAGGGGGGGAGAAAAAAAGAGAAGAAATGACCTATTTATTTTATACACAGTACCAATCAGAAGGTAGTTTAGACTTAAAGAAAACCTTCCTAAATCTATAAACAAAAATAATATTATATTAAATAAAGAGATAAACCCATTTATATGAAAGAGAGATAATTCAGAATTAAAGATATATTAAAATAAACATATCAGAAGAAATAATACGAAAAAATATAAAAATGAATATATTGAAATGATTGTATTATCTTAGGAAGAAAGTATCTCATTTAACATCTACATTTAAATTAACATATTTTAAATTAAACCTATATTAAATAATTCCCATCTACAAGGAAAAAACAGTTAATGTTTATCATCTAATATACAATATAATGAACCAATAAGAGGAAGATTAAATAAAAGTAAAAATCTACACTTAAAATTAGAAAAGAAAGTGAATGAAGTGCCTATAGAACATAGTGAAAGAAAAAGTGCCTTTAGAAAACATTTTATAAGATAACACTATATAGTAAATAATTAAATATAAATATATTACTTTAATTAATAGTAATTTTTAAATAATATATTAAATATTACATAAAAAACAATAAATATTAATAAAAATACATAAATTCCTCAAATATTATATTAAGAGAAATTTTCAAATACCACTTCATCAAACCAAATAATATAATATATATCAGTAAAGTAATTATTTTGTCATTTATATACATATATAAAATTATATAGTCATCTACAAAGAGACTGTTTCACAGTTCATCAGTGTGGTTAGACATCCGATTGTTTCAAGCCGGGATCGAAACACGACTGAGTCGGCGAGAGATGGATATTTCCCCCCTATGCCATTGCGGCACGGTTGAAAGAAAGGCTAATTTTTACGTACTTACTCTGTGAATAAACACGTCAATGACTGAGTGCTTAATTCAGGGAAGAGCTTTGTAATATATATATATATATATATATATATATATATATATATATATATATATATATATATGTATGTGTGTGTGTGTGTGTGGCATAACATCTTTAACTGTTTTTATATTATACAACTTTTATATTATAGAGCTTTTGCATTATAGGACTTTTATATTATAGGATTTTTTAAATCATAGTACTTTTTGCATAATAGAACTTTTATATTATAGGACATTTTAAATTATATCACTTTTGCATTATAGGACATTTTATTTTATAGGATTTTTATATTATAGGACTTTTTATATTACAGAGCTTATGCATTATAGGATATTTTGTATTATAAACTTTTGCATTATAGGATTTTTTATTTTATACGAATTTTTTATATTATAGGACTTTTTATATTGTAAACATTTGCTTTATAGTACTTTTTATATTACAGAACATTTTATTTTACAAGAACTTTTATATTATAGAGCATTTTATATAATAGGACTTTTCATATTGTGGCACTCTTTATATTATAAGACATTTTATATCATCAAATATTTGCATTATAGGACTCTTTATATTATAGGTCTTGTTATATTATACGACATTTTATATTATGGGATTTTTAGATTATAGGACTTTTAATATTTTAGACCTTTTTATATTATAGGACTTTTTATATTATAGGACATTTTACATTATAGGATTTTTAGATTATGGGACTTTTTATATTATAGTGCTTTTTATATTATAGGACATTTTATATTATAGGACTTTTTATATTATATAGCTTTTTATATTATAGGACTTTTTATATTATAGGACTTTTTATATAATAGGATTTTTTTATATTATTGAACTTTTTATATAGTAGTTTTTATATTATAGCACGCTTTATATTATATGACTTTTTATATTATAGAGCTTTTTATCATAAGACTATATCATAAAACGTTTTATATTATAGGACTTTTGCATGATAGAAATTTTATATTATAGGACTTTAATTTAAATTTATAATTAATTTTTTTTTAAAATTATAGGAATTTTTATATCATAGAAATTTTATATTATAGTACTTTTTATATTATAGGACATTTTATATTATAGAGTTTTTATATTATAGGACTTTTTGCGTTATAGGACATTTTATATTATAGGACTTTTTATATTATAGTGCTTTTTATATCATAGAACCTTTGCATCATAGGTCTTTTATATTATAGGACATTTTATATTATAGGATTTTTTATATTATTGGACTTTTTACATTATAGCACTTTTTATATTATAGAACTTTTTATATTACAGGACTTGCATTATAGGACCTTTCATATTCTAGGAAATTTTATATTATAGGACATTTTATTATAGGACATTTTAGATTATAGAGCTTTTTATATTATATGACTTTTTGCATTGTAGGACTGTTTATATTATAGGACTTTTTATATCATAGAACCTTTGCATTATAGGACTTTTATATTATAGGACTTTTTATATCATAGAACATTTGCATTATAGTATTTTTTTTATATTATAGGACATTTTATATTATAGAACTTTTATATTATTGAAATTTTTCATTATAGAACTTTTCATACTATAGGGCTTTTTGCAATGTAGGAGTTTTTATATTATAGAACTTTTTGCAATTTAAGAATTTTTATATTATAGGACTTTTTACAATTTAGGAATTTTTATATTATAGGACTTTGACTTTTTCCAAGCTAACTTCCTTCAGGCGAATATGAGTTTCCACATGAACTTTCCTTTATTATTCATGAATTGCCATGCATTCTTGATAGAAAAAAATTAGTTAAATGGTTTCCTGTTGCAATATCCATAATTTATAGTTTTCCTTCTTTTAGGCTGATTGCTATTCAAAGCCAGAGAGCCCAGTTTACCCTGTTATTTATCTCATAGCTCTAGATGAGAGGGAGCGGTGATATACAGATTCAATCCTTTTCCCAATACCATTAGTGCAAAACTGAACACAAAAACTCGACCGTAATTTGTATTCGGTTCATCTATTACATTTTCCGCGTCGATTGTATTATCGAATTGATCATATACATGGTGATTGAAAAGTAACTCCCTAATTTATGTATGATGGACTCTCCCGTCTAACTATAATTTTTACATAAAATAGGGAGTTATTTTCAACCACTCCGTAAAATATGCGAAAATGAGAAAAACCTCAAAGCCTACGAAGTCGAAAACAATGTGTGATATATTTGGAATCTGTAGAGACGAGAGTGAGCATTAAGAAGATTATCTTTCGAAAGAGTCATTGATTTGATCTCATCACCGCTTGCACTCAAACACTACCGATACTATTAAAGTGACGATGTAACCCCACCTCCCGTTTGCCCCCAACCTATTATTGTCACACTGATCCGGAATCGTATGTTACAGTCCATAAATTTAGACATAGACGACAGACCGCAAATAGAGGCTGGCGAACGATAGCCTGCGAATGATTGATTTATGCTAAAAATAACGGGAGCGTTAAGATTGCTTGTCGATAAGACTGGACAGCAAAACTATAAACGCGTGGCAGGATTTATTTGATAAATTCGGTTGCTTCTGTGTAGAAACAGCGTGAGAGGTTGGAAGACAGACAAAATATGAAAGACAAGTTAGCAAAGAAAAAGAGAACGGAGATTTATTGATGCTCGTATGTGAAGACTTACCTATAGAGTATAGAGCCACAGCCGCACCACACCAGTGCTGCTGGGGTTTCCGTAACAACAGATTGAGTTGTTAGCCTCAAACCCAACTTAGAGTAGTCCTGCCCCTTCAAAGCTAAAAAGAGTGCATTCTACTATATTATGCTATTTAACCCCTAGCAGGGGGAGAAGTATGGTATTTAACCCCTAGCTGTGGGAGAAGTGATTGAGTCATAGGGTAATTATGTGAAAGTGAGTGTAACAAACTCGACCGGAATTTGAACTTGGTTTGCTGATTTCTCGTTCAGAGCTGGTAATCCTTTCACCATCTGCGTATTTTAAATTTAAAGCTAAAAATTGGCAACTTCTTATTTACAACTTTGCAACTGCTTTCAATCACAGTAATATCAGGAATTTTAATGTTAGAGAACTTGTGAAAAAAAAGCAAGAATTATTGACTCGGGACGCTGATAGTTATAACACTGATATATGTTGTCAGGGCCGGTGCAAGGGGATCGTGCCCCTCCCGAATATATGATACGCCCCTCCCCCACTCTATTATATCTCAATTTTCATAAGGTAGTATTCATATAAAATACAAATTTTATTGTAACCGAATTATGTACAATAATGGATCATATGCAATATAGGTGAACAATTCAACTAGAAAAATTGAAAATAAATACAATGTATCTAAATGCAAATTAGAGACATGTCATAATAGATAATTCTATTTTAAATAAATCAACAGAGTGTTTTACGGCAATTTGAGCAACATCAACTTGAGATTTTTCTTGTTAATATGTTGAATAACATATTCAACGTTATGGATAAAAAATAGTGAATTTTATATTCCGTGTTTTTTTCGAGACTTAGCATGAGCAAAACAAATTCACAGATTCGGACAAAAAAGACCCCAGAATGGCGTCACAATCCGCGAAGATTTTTCATCCTTTAATAGTCACTTGTGCTTTGTTTAATTTGTAACGTATATAAATGGCGGTAGTACGCACCAGCACTGTATGTTGTCTCCAAGAAACCAAAATCAAAGAAAAGCTTGCTATTAATGCTGTAGTTAGACAGCGCAAGTTCATTTCTTTGGAAACAGACTGTAACTATTATGGAAACGGTTTTGTCATCAATATATTTTGTCATAGCATGCACATTAAACAACGGTATTAAAGGAACTATCAAATAATTCCATTATTCCACGTACAAAGTTTGAAGAACTTAGAAGCCCGGCAACACTTTCGTGAGTTGTCAGAGGACATTGAGGTTTGTTGTGGACTGATAAGAGATATTTACAAAGTTACTGAAGATGAGAAATTACACTGATTTTCAGTGTGTCTTCAAGTCGAAACAGCTTTGAAGACAATGATGAAGATAATGATGATAATGATAATGATAAAAAATTTGAACTTCCAGTGTATCAAAATACAAAATCGACTCCAATCAGCTTTCTATTGCTTTCACTTTTATTTTTTCATCGCTATTGTTTGTAAATATCTCACATTGTATCAGCTTTAGTTTTATTAGGAAAAGAAACAAGTGGCATTAAACGTAGAAAATTTTGAAATCAGTGCACTTTCAATATATTTTCGCCCTAATAATTTAATTTCTCTTTTAATGAAAACTGCATTTTTAAGTTAAAATTACGCCCCGACCTACTAGTTCTGACATAGACATTTGTACATCTTCCACATGTTTTTAATACATATGTAGTCTATCTGAAAATTAACGGAACTGGGTGTACTGTGTGACCTCTGGGCGAAAGAGGAATAAGCGGATTGTGTTATCATCTAACATGACATCTTTAATCTTAGCTTTCTGCAACCATTGCATTTTTCACATTCTTTTGCGGCAGGACAAATCGTGACTGCTTCACTACGACAATGCACCTGCTGACAATGCCCGGAGCATCCAACCAAGAAGAATATTGCTGTACTGGAACAACCTCCCTATTCAGATACGTGTGACTTTTTTCTTTTCACCAAGCTCCAGGGGATGATCAAGGGGACCCGTCTTGAAGGCGCGGAGAAGATCAAGAGGGTCGTCACGATGGAACTAAGGGGCATCCAACAAGAATCTTTCCAGCAGTGCATAGAAGCGTGACAGAGAAGGATGGAAACGTACATTAGACTCGTGGGGCGGTACTTTGAAGGGGAGACCATGTTATTTGTTGTTTGGAATTAAAATAATTCCAGTGTATCATCAAGGTGACCCGTTTTGAACGTCAGAGGGCGATGAAGAGGGCCGGAACGACGGAGCTGAGGTGGATCCAAGATGGATCATTCTAGCAGTGCATAGAAGCGTGACAGAGAAGGATGGAAAAGTGCATTAGACTCGTGGCGGGGGGGGGTAATTCGAAGTTTCCTGTTTGGAATTGAAATAAATTGTTTGTGACAGCAGACCCGTTACTTTTCAGACAGACCTCGTATGTATTTTGAGGTTCCGTTTTATTTTCTTCTACCGTACGCAGTAGCGTGCAGAAGGGGGTCAGAGTGTGCGACGTCCCCGGGAATCCATATAGGGAGGGCATCCAAGCAAAAAGTGAAATGAAAATTTAGTTTTTGAAATTGTCTCTGCCAACTTCGTCATACAAGCGTCCAACAGATCTACAAGCTGGTGTGAATGTGGATCCGTGTTTTGATAAGCGAGACCGGAGTATACCCACCCCAACTACTTGAGTCTTAGGAGCATACAATCAATGGGTTGACCCCGGGCATGTCACTGATTGTATGAGAAATAAAGTAATTTTTATTACTTTAAACGTCATTTTAGTGTTCGAGTAGACAACCTTTATTTTTAAGCAGTGTGAATTACGGCTACCGGCCTGCGCATTCTAGAGGCTTAATAAATAAAATGTGCTCGCAGTAAGGTTTCGAACCTGCGTCTACCTTTGTAGCAGGAACTACCGTCTGATCCAGCGTGTTTTAAACTGTTCGGCCACAGATAACGTCATAGCCGAGCAAGGTTCAATTACAGATCTTCTCGAACGGTCATATCTTCTGACTTTTTTATTTTCGTATCCTTAGAAAAAAAAACAATGAAGATCTGAGAAAGAAAAGACAATTTCCAAACGTACAGTATGACTGGGGAACATAATGATACGGCGAAAGCGTTCTAGAACTCTGGAGAGAAAAAGAAATCGGAACCATTTGTTTTCTAATCAGTCCTCCTATGTATCAGTGATTCCTGGGCAATCTGTTCGCAGATGAAGAAGAGACTTGAAGCAACAGAAATGAGATTCTACAGAAGGATACTGAGGATAGCATGGACCGAAGATGTGAGCAACAACGAAGCTTTAAAGAAAATGGCAACGAAAAGGATACTTATACTTAACATCAGGAAGAGACAGTTGACATTTCTAAGGCATATAACGAGGAAAACGAGCTTGGAAAATTTGATACACACAGGACATACTGAAAGCAAAAAGAACAGATGAAACACTGCGTAACCTACCTAGCGAGTTCGAGTAAACAGATGTAAGAGCAAGATTTAGTAGAGACTAGCAGCCATACCTAGTTGGTCGGTCAGAAAAAGCGTTCAATTAGAATGGAGCAAAAACAGCATCATGTTTAGATATAACAGACACTATCTTCTTTTATTACTTTAAATTAATTTCATTAAAAACCATTTTAAATTAATGCAGTTACTGATATAACAGACGTCGTCTGTATTTATTCAATCGAAGTTAGCCGAGGACATGAAGGGGTAACACAGGCAACATGAAGAGCCACTTCAGACCACAATTATTTTGAAGTTTTTGAAATTCAATTTGTCAGTGTGATACCAAGGATGTAAAAGAGGATACAATTATAAAGCAATTGTTACGTTTGATAAAAATTGGTTGATCAACGAAAAATAAGAAAGAAATCAGTAAAAATCGCAGGTTTTCACTATATGGGTGGACTCAATTATCAAGTTAAATAACTGTCAAACAATCAACTTATTCTTGGTTACAATTGAGTGAAGTTTGTATTAGATTGATTGAAAATTGAAGGAGTTTTTAGCCTAAAATTTGTGTTGAAATTGATTTTTCGTTTTTCGCGGTTTTTCGCTAAACGCAGTGGCGTAGGAATAAAAATGAGGTATCGTTGAGCTCGTCATGATGTAAGTAACCTACATACCGAGTTTGAACGAAATCGTAAGAAAAAAGTTAAATTTATCGATTTTTTAATCGACTTTATCCATTTATTTTTTACGCTAAGAACCTGTCTCTTGCATTGTTCAATGTATGTGCCAAGTTTGGTCAAAATCGGTTGGATGGACTTGAGTGAAAAGGTATCACACAGACAGACAGATAGACACACACACACACACAGATATCTTCTGTTTTACATATAGAGATAACAAAAAGAGAAAATTTATTCAGAGCTAAAAAGGACAAGAAATTGTGGAGAGCCGTGATCGCCTACGTCCTGAACGGACACGGCACATTGAAAAGGAATCGTTACTCAAAATATATAGTAGTAGTTGATATTGTTTGTACTGTTTGATCTTATTTCTTCTGCAATAATTTGGAAGAAAATGCGTGAGGGTCTGCAGTTATTCGTTCTTTTACAGATGGACTTTCTCTTCATGTCGATATAATTAATCTAAGAAAGAAAAAAAAACATAAATCAAATTTTACAGATGGCCTACCTCCTTAGGTATGTACTATTAATCATTGCGAGAAATTACAGTTTATTCGTATGGGCACACCACTCGAGACTGGATTTACTCTATTGTAAACTTTAACGATGAAACAGACGCAAACGCAGACGAGCATTAGATGCCTAAAATAAATCTATAAACATACCAAAATAAAATCGGAGAATCTTTTGCGTCGCAGAATTTGTGAAAGGTTATTTCCGTTTTGCGCAGGCGTAATGATACAATGTAAGGCATTAAAATGTTCTCGGATATACATAATAAAGTTAAGAGAATGGAACTGTAATTATTGGTTTGTGTCACTGGGTTTCTTTTTTTTTTCCTTTATCTAAAAGTGAAATGAATTTGCTAAAAGAATAAGATGTTATTTCTATAGCAGACGACATCCACCATGTTTTCTGTATCAACTACAAGATATAAAAGCCCTGTAGTGAGTTAATTATAAAAATGTTACCAACTTTTGTATCAAATTACATCGTTTCTAACTTCGTGGTATTATACTTCTGATAGAAATCTGATATTATCAAAACATTTATAGAATACAAGATGTTTACTTATGCGTGTATACAAAAGAAATTGGATATAAAATAGAAAACTATTTTTTTATTTTAAAAAAAAACTTGCAACATTTAAACACGCCTGTAGACTGGGCTCTTTAGCCTTGGATGGCAACCAGTCTAGGAGAAGTATAAATTCGAATTCAAAACCTTAAAGAAGGCAAAGGAAAATCATGCCGTTATATTTCCCAATAAGATCATATTTGATAAAAAGAAAAGGAATCTGTGAAGTGCCATAATCGCCTATATTCAGAATGGTCATGGTATTTTAGAAAAAGAAATGTAGGTTTATGTTTGTAAGAGAGAGTAGGCGTTTGCGTGTATGTGCATATGTTTGTCCGCATGTTTGTATGTGCATGTGTACTTATGTATATGTCCCTGTGTACTTGTGTGTGTATGCACTTGAGTATGTGTGCGCGTGAAAGGTATCCTATCCTTAAATAACGACAGCATCAGTGCAAATGTGGAAATTTTATATTATATTAAACATCAAATGGGGCACCTCAAGGTGATATAATGGTTAGCAAGCTAGTCTCGCGTGAACATTTACGAAAAACAACATTGAAAATCCTTGGTTTTTTTTTCTAGGACCGAACACCAAACAAGTGACACCAGTGAGAAAATAGGGACTTTTACTAAACTACTGTCATTGTTTGTTTTTGTTTTTTTTGGTTGTTGTTTTTTTTTTTTTGCTTTTAGTTTGTTTGTTTTTTTTTTTTTTTTTTTTTATTTTGCTTTTTATCGCATTGATCAGGTAGTTTTACATTCTGTAGTCACTAAGTAACCTGCATGGACTGTATATGAAGAAACAGCTTCCAAAGAAATTCGAACATGCATTCTATATATTTAGAAGCACATTTGTTTCTTTTTTATTAGCTTCACCCCAAGCAAGGCGATAATGCCACTAAGGCGCAGCGTATTACAGAGAGTGAAAGAAAATGTGAAGACTTTATTGAGGAGAAAGGGAAATAAAAGAACAGGGCTCCAGAAGACAGACGATGGTGTTGCATTCAAATTTTTGAAGATTGTAGTTATCAGGGAAGCAAGAAATCGGAAGAGAGTTCCACAGATGATAAGTGCGAGAAAAGAAACTGTTAGAATAGAAATGGTGGTTGCATCTAGCTAGTTCAATAGTAAAACAATGAGACCTAGTTTCAAATCTAAAAATTTAAATTTGAATTCAGATCTTATATCCTGAGAATTTGTCTTAAGTCAATATCACCTCTAATTATTTGCTCATGAAGGTTTAATGAGATGACAATGTCAAATCTACTGTCATAGAGCTAAACACGTTCATTCATTTGATTATTCACCTCCATTAGTAGTAATGTCGTTTTAGTTACTGATATTATTTATATTTGGTCGATCACTATCATCACTAATTTTGGCCGATATAATTTCTAGCCTTCTTCGGGTGTTTGTCGAGTCAGGTAACCGTCAGGAAATTTCGAACTGAATCCGTGATTTAATCTACAGAGGCAGATTTTTCTTGTACACATGATCATGCCTAGGGATACCTCGGCATTGTTTTAGTAATGTTCTGTTATTGCTCGTACTGCTTTCACTGAGTCTGAGTCTATAGTAACCGCCCAAGGATTGAACTCGCAATTAGTTTGCCACCAAACTCACGGGAGACAATTGCCTAGACGATTAAAATGTTGGTTTGGGAATTTGGGAATTTTGAATTCAGTACTAAAAAAATATTATCATTATTATTATTTATAGTAATACGTACTAGTATCTGCGCACAGGGTCACCTGGTTGCCAAAAGTGAGGATCACGTGATGACACGTTTTCTCAAATGTCCAACACATTCTCCTTTATTTTAAGCAACCTCAACTGTGCCATCTTCATTGCATCCCGGATGTTATTATTATTATTATTATTATTATTATTATTATTATTATTATTATTATTATTTCCTTTGATATCAGGCGTTTACACATTTCTTTCCGGGTCCCGCCCAGGGACCTAAGGTTAGAAATGGCATCATGACACTTTCCACTGCAAAAAAAATAAAAATAAAATAAAATAAAAAAATAATTACATAGATAAAGCCCTTCGTAAAGTGTGGGCTGTACTTGTCAGGACAATTTTTTGTATCTCTTTGAGGCATGGACTTCCAGGGATCCCTTCAATCAGCCTACTGGAATCTTTTCCAATCAGTCCAAGGGCTCCAACTACAACAGGAATTGTTGATGTTCCCATGTGCCACATTTTTTAAATTTCTATTTCAAAGTCCTTGTATTTTGACAGTTTTTCGAATATCTTCAAAGATACATTGCAGTCTGCAGGGACTGCCATATCAATAAGGAGGCACTTATTTTGTCTGTGGTCTTTAATAACAATGTCTGGGCGGTTGGCTTTGATTGTTCTGTCAGTGTGTATTGTGTAGTCCCATAGAATTGTAACAGGTCCTATCTCCGTAACCGGGTCAGGGTGGTGTTCGTACCCGTTTCTTCCAGTTTCCTTCCCATAGGAGTTGCAAATTTTCCAGTGCAGATATTGGCCCACTCTGTCATGCCGGGTTTTCTATTCAGTGGGTGCCAATATCGTGCAACCTGATATAAGATGATCAATGGTTTCTGGATTTTTGTCACAGAATCTGCATCTCGGGCTAACACAGTATTTTAGTATATGTGCTTGATAATTCCTAGTTAACAAGCATTGGTCTTGTGCACCTTTCAACCCTGCACTACGTAGCCACTGATGGGTGCGGTTATTATTATTATTATTATTATTATTATTATTATTATTATTATTATTATTATTATTATTTCCTTTGATTTTTGTTGTATATACATTTCCTTCCGGATTCCAACGAGAGATCTAAGGTCAGAAATAGCTTCATGACATTTCCCACTGAGCATTTTTTAATAAAATAAAAACAAAAAAAACCCTAAGATCATAAACATTTTGCATACATAAAGCTCTTCTTAATCAGTGAGCTGTACTTGTGCCTACAAATTTTTTTTTGTATTTCTTTAAGGCATGGACTACCAGAAATACCTTCAATGAGTCTATCGGATTCTTTTCCAATCAATCCGAGGGTTCCAACTACAATTGAAATTATTGATGGCCTCATGTGACATATTTTTTCGATTTCCACTTCAAGATCCTTGTATTTTGACAGTTTTTTTTTTTAATAATTTCAAAGATACATTGCAACCTGCAGGGACTGCCATGTCAATAAGCACATTCTATTTGTGCGGTCTTTGATCACGATGTCTAGGTGATTAGCTTTGATTGTTCTGTCTGTGTGTATTGTAATGTCCCATAAAATTGTTACAGGTCCTATCTCTGTAACCAGGTCTGGGTGATGTTCATACCAATTTCTTGCAGTTTCCTTTCCGTAAAAGTTTCATATTTCCCAGTGGAGTTATTGGCCCACTCTATCATGCTGAGTTTTATATTCAGTGGGTGATAACATCGTCTGTTTCTGGATATCTATCACAGAATCTGCATTCAGGGTCAACAGAATTTTACAGTATGTGTTCTTGGTAATTTCTAGTTAGCAAGAATTGGTCCTGTGCAGCAAAAATAAAACCTTCGGTTTCAGCTTTTAACCCTGCACTAAATAACCACTGAAGGGTACGGGATTTGTCTACATCATCGTGTTTGGTACGGGGAGAGTATTGACCATTAAGAGGCTTATCTTGCCATCGTTTCTGCATTTAGTACGTTGCATTTGCTTTCTTTTGGGGTTCTTTACCGCGGCAGTAGGCGTATTATGGCTCATTTGCACTTCTTCACCTATTTGAAATTCCCCTTTTGAATTTGTTGGCTTCTTTTATTACTGAATAAAGTTTCTTGTTTCTTTCATGTTCTTTGACACAGATCATCATCCAGTCTTCTGTAGTTTTCCGGTATCTTTGAAGACCAATTTTTGTGGTTTTGTAAGACAGTTCTAGTTGAACTAATCATCTGCCTCCTTCAGATCTGGACACATACAATCAACATTCTTCTTCTTCTTCTTCTTCTTATTATTATTATTATTATTATTATTATTATTATTATTATAAATTCAGTACAACCGGTTCTACACTTCTTACTCCTATTTACCTACGGTGTGTTGAATTCATCGAGTATTCTGAGATAACATTTTCAACTCAATTCACTAAATTATACATGCTTTACAATAGTCAACTAATCAAGTCCCTTCTTTTTTTCAACTAGGGTTAGTATAGCGTGTAGTGTAGTGTGGGGGAAAGGATTGGTAAATGAGAGCATCTTTTAGTTTTCCTCCAATCTTGAAGATTTTTGCACATTTAACAACCTTGAGTCATGAACACCCCAGGCAAGGCACTGTGTGCAATAATAGATGGGTGGAGTGTAGCGACTCGATAAGAAGTTCAACCAGAGTTTACTTTTTTTTATTATTATTTCACACCAAGCAAGGCAATAAAGCGACTAAGATGCAGGGGCTTACTGTGTGTGAAAGAATATAAGAATAAAAAACATTAAGAAATGAGAACAATAAAAGAACAGGAATTAAGAAGACAGAAAATAACGATTGACATTGCATTTAAATTTTAGAAGATCAAATTTGACTGGAAAACAAGAAGCCGGAAGAAAGTTCCACATCAAGAAGTGCGATAGAAGAAAGTGTTAGCATAGAATTTACGGTTACTTCTAGCCATGCCAACTGTAAGAGGATGAGACCAACCTTGTACTGCACTTAAATTCATAAAGTTTAGGTACCATAGTGGAACGTTCATCAACATAATTACCTTGAAAGTTTTTATAGAAAAAGCAGAGGAAACATTTTGATGTTGAATGATAATTTTAAAAATTCCATGGTCAAAATTAGTATAAACTTGTTTCAACCAGTATTTAGTCACCGACAACTTTATATTACTGCTTTCTACGACACGACAGCAGAGCGATTGTGTTACATGATTTTATTTTAATTAAAGATTGCTTGTTTCATTAATTCATTTGTATATCGATAATCCAGTAGAATGCTGGAATTCATACATTTTATAGGAAAGATGCTTCAGTATTATATTAAAACAAAAACAAACTGCTTATTATTCAAATATCTTAAGTACTTCGTATATAATTGTAAATTGAAAAAATATAGTGCTGAATTCCTGGGCACTCTGGTAGTCATTACAATTCGTCCTGGTATGATTACCACCATCACCACTGCCATCGTCGTCATTAGTATGAAGCTCACGTTTATCGGTGAGATGTCGCCTGTTTATCGAAAACATAAGGACCACATTCCACTCACCTCGTGACCCTCAGCTACTAGTGGCCCTGGGAAACAGAATTGACGATTCTGGTGACCAGGTTTACAAACAGATCCAATTACCATACGTCAAGAATTAATATTGATAAATTCCTATTCTACGCAGGCAAATAGACTTAGAGATGGAAATGGTCATGAAGCATACAAGAGAAGCTTTTGTGGGGCCGGGGCATCGTTTCAGTGTGCAGAGGCACGTCCCTGGACGAGTTTGGAGTCGGTAGAGCAGTCCGAAATGGTAGAGGAAATATTAAGAGAATGGGTGCTCGTGTAAATTGTGTGCCGGTCCGGAAAAAAGCCAAACACCGTTTCACAATTCGGAGTTTACATTAACCGGCGAAACGTGTTAAATAAACAGGATCCATCACTTGTATAATCAGAGCCCAGTTTAGGTTAAGCGGGGTGCTTCAACATGTGAGGCTTCTCCGTCCTCACAGAGTTGTGGTGTGGGCGCGGTAAACAGGCTATGAAAAAGTCGGAAAAGGAGGGGACAGATGGAACTTACGAACGGACAGGTAAATGGGTGGGCAGTTTGACGAGGTGAGAGGCAGAATGAGTGCACTTGCACGACAAGTCGCGAGAACATATAATCCTCCCTCTCTTTCTCTTTCTGTATCATTCTCTCTATCTCTCATTCTCTCTATCTCTCATTCTCTCTCTCTCTCTCATTCTCTCTCTCTCTCTCACTATGTGTGTGTGTTCTGAGTATCTTCCATATACTCACAAGCCATTGCGAGTGAGTTAATTCCGAAGTGAGTGTTATATGAATCTACTCTTTATTTTTTAATCAATTCACCCCAAGCAAGGCGATAATGCCACTAAGACGTAAGTGGCTACTGGGAGTGAAAGAAAATGAGAAAACTTTAGAAGGGACAGAAAACCCAGTCCTAAACAGAGAACAAGGAATAAACCTTTACTCCTGTTCAAAAGACCGAGGGGGTGTGTGAACCGGGCGATAGGTGAACCTACCTATTTCTTTCTATTGGCTTACGACCAACTTGGTTCAGCCGAATAGATTTAAATAATTGTTTCAGCCCAGTAGATTTAAATAATTGTTTCAGCTTAATAGATTTAAATAATTGGTTCGGCCCAATAGATTTAAATAATTGGTTCAGCTCAACAGATTTAAATAATTGTTTCAGCCCAATAGATTTAAATAATTGTTTCAGCCCAATAGATTTAAATAATTGGTTCGGCTCAATAGATTTAAATAATTGTTTCAGCTTAATAGATTTAAATAATTGCTTCAGCCCAATAGATTTAAATAATTGTTTCAGCTCAACAGATTTAAATAATTGGTTCAGCCCAATAGATTTAAATAATTGTTTCAGCCCAATAGATTTAAACAATTGGTTCAGCCCAATAGATTTAAATAATTGGTTCAGCCCAATAGATTTAAACAATTGGTTCAGCCCAATAGATTTAAATAATTGTTTCAGCCCAATAGATTTAAACAATTGGTTCAGCCCAATAGATTTAAATAATTGTTTCAGCCCAATAGATTTAAACAATTGGTTCAGCCCAATAGATTTAAATAATTGTTTCAGCCCAATAGATTTAAACAATTTTATAAGTTTTTTATTCAGTTTTTCTAATGTACAGTTTTTTCTTTTATGAGGACTAACAATGTGTAGAAACTTGCCGTCGTGAATATTGTCCCAAACGCTTTTGCCCAATCCATTACCGATATTCAAGAGGTTCGTTGTTATCACACGTTTGTATTGTAAGTTGTGTTGTATAGAAGTAGTAATAAGTGCATGTTTGCAATGCCTTCAAAACACCCCTAACTCGTTTCAACGAATTTCATTGCAAGTAATACGTCGGTTTAAACCGCTTTATAAAAAGTGCTTCCATTATCTTTAAACATCTATTGCAGTTTGACCTTTTATAAAAATGATAGTACTATCTACAAGGATTTTTCTTACGAGAGAAATCTCTTCATGAAACTCAGCTAAATAAAACAGCATTTCGAAAATTGATTTTCTAGTTATATAGGCCCACTACCCTTAAAAGATTAGCGCAACACAATCTTCCTAACGTCCTTTCCTTTAGTGAATATTCTCTCGAACTAAGCTAAGTATAGTAAATATCTAAATATTTATGTAATTACAGATATGGTTGTGCTTTGAGAAAAGGTACTACGACCAGAAATAATCTCTTTTTTTTAAATTTTGTTTATATTATTATAAATTAATCATTTTTCTTATAAATGTTAATGGATTGGTTCAATTTGCTATGTAAAATCTTTGTAAATTAATTCCCCCCACAACAGAAGCCCCCCAAAATCTGCTCATCGTCCCCCGTTTCTAAGTAACTGCAAAATAGTATTTTTAACCATTTATTTTTCAAAACTTTTTTCATATTTTACTATTAATTAATAACTCGAGAATTAAAATTTAATTTTTTTTCTTTTCTGTGGGGACGTCCGTATGGGGATCAATTTACAATGAATTTACATAGCAAACTGCACTCCCCACTACTGACTTTTATTAAAAATTTATCTTTAAAAAAAAAAAAAAAAAAAAAAAAAAAAACCTAATCTGCAGTGCATAATCTAAAGTAATATGAAAAAATTTTCTAAAAAAAAAATTCTGGTCGAAGTTCCTGTTCCTAAACTCCACCCAGGGAAGTTCTTCAACCAATCGCATGTATGCCAATTTCTTAAAATATATGTAAGTATATGTGGGTGTATGTCTACAAAAATAAATAAATAAAAATGATACTAGCGCTTGCACAGCCTTATACACTCAACAAGAAACTTCTCACAAAAATATTGCCGATAAACATATATTTATCAAAATGCTTGCCTACTTATCAAAAATACATTGTTTATCTAAATATAAATACGCTTAAATTCACCTTCTTCTCTGCCGTGCGCCAATGGCTTCAGGGTAAAATTTCCGACTGACGCGAATTCAGCCGGTTTTCGATTCTAGCCAGAGGCAACCAGACGTCTAGCCACACTGATGAGCTGTGATACAGCGAAACAGTCTGTCTGTGGATGACAATATATATATATATATATATATATATATATATATATATATATATATATATATATATATATATACATATACATGTACATATATAAATGTATGTATATGTATATATATAAATATGTATATATATATATATATATATAAATATATATATATATATATATATACATATACATGTACATATATAAATGTACATATATAAATTTCCGACTGACGCGAATTCAGCCGGTTTTCGATTCTAGCCAGAGGCAACCAGACGTCTAGCCACACTGATGAGCTGTGATACAGCGAAATAGTCTGTCTGTGGATGACAATATATATATATATATATATATATATATATATATATATATATATATATATATATATATTACATTTCGTTCAATATGTTGGTATTATCGACAAGCCGCACAAGTGCATACCACAATTAATGTATATCAATTTACGTACTTGTCTGCTTAAAAAATGGTAAAGGTCTAACATACGATAGAAATTTATTTATGAAATGAAGACAATACTTTCCCTATCCTAGATATCATTTTATACCGCGTTAACAATAACCAAAAATAAAGTGTCTATCACAAATCAACTAATAGAAATGATCTTATAAATTTCTATTTTCACCATAACAACAATATAAAATCCGGAATAATGCATTGAAATACTTTTAAGCGCCTCCAATACCCTAACTATTTTATATTCAATGCCAAACAAAAGGCTCATAAAATATTTCAAAATAGAAAAGCCAAAAAGTCAAAATATATTGTTCTATCTACCAACTCTATCACAACAAAAATTGAAAATAATCTATCTAAATTCCACATGAAATTTGTTACAATTACTTCAAAGACAGTAAAAGACTTAATGCAAATGATAAGTTAAAACATGAACGAGGAATTTAGTCTTTCACTTGTAATAATTGTTGCAAGAAAGGTTACGCAGGAGAAACCGCAAGGAACTTAAATAAAATAAAAGATTATATGAACACAAAAGGGATTTTTTACAAAACAATACGCTAAATGCATTAAGACTGACCGTAGTGTTGAATTCAAAAATTCTACTTTAATTAAAGAGAAGGCAGTATATTAAGACGAAAGAACTTTCATCGCGTGATCATTCACAATAAATTTGCGTCAAGGTTCTTACATTTCACATTTCATGCTAGATCTGTTATCACAATGTGGTATATTTAATAACAAAAGTGGTAGAAACATAAACAAAAATGAAGAGAAACTAGATGGATTCGGCTAAACTATATACCTAAAACATATATTTAAAAAATATTAACTTAAATTTAAAATTCTCAGCGTCCCCTTTCTTTCGTACGCATGCGTAGTCGCATCAACGTGAACATCACTTTAAACCGATGAAGTCCTAAAAGACAAAACGCGTTATACACAATGTAAGATAGATAGATAGATAGATAGATAGATAGATACTATTTACATTATTTGGACTATTGTCCTCATCTTTGTTGCCATATTTATCACAACATTTCGGTCGTTGTACGCCCCGGCCTTCTTCAGGTGGTTGGAATGTCGAACTGAACTCTTTATTTCGCTCGCTGGGGTAAACTATTCTAGTTCCACGTTCTTAATGACACATGGCACAGTGGATAAAGGCATTAGTCAGATCCAGTGACAAGACCCAAAGAGCTGTGAGTTCAATACCTGTTAAGGCAGTGGGGAACTTGGAGAGGTGAATTAACAGAAGATAACTGATAACTGACATCCATTAGACATGGCGCGTGGAACTAGAACAGTCTACTCCAGCGAGCGAAATAAAGGGTTCAGTTCGACATTCCAACCACGTGAAGAAGGCCGGAGCGTACAATGGCCGAAACGTTGTGATAAATATGGTAACAAACATGAGGACTATAATCCGTATAATGTAAATAGTGTACATAATACCTCCTCTCAGAAATATAGACACATATATATATTATAAATTAACCTAAAAAATTCGCTTGAGGATGAAATGGAACTAATGTTTTTAATTTAATTACAAAATTAAATTCGAAGCTTTTAGCTTCCATTTTTGAAACATGGTTATTACTGTGCAGCGAAAAAACATATTTTAAATAGGTTAATTTATAATATTAATGCTCTGTAAATTTAATAAAATAAAAATATCTGTAAGAACACCGGAATATATATCTTAATGTTCTTTCTTTTTACATATATATATATATATATATATATATATATATATATAGAGAGAGAGAGAGAGAGAGAGAGAGAGAGAGATAGATAGATAGATAGATAGATAGATAGATAGATAGATAGATATGTACAAGGGCAACTAAAAATTATATTCTATGTATTTAGCCAAAAAACTTTCTTTGAGGCAAATATTATTAAAAACGATAGACATTTTGTGTCGATTAATTTTAATGATCGATTTTTTCAAATTATGAATAAGCCTTCTCAGACAAGGGGGAATTCCGTCAGAAATTGTCTGAAGTTCATTTCGGAAGAAAAGTACAAGAAATGTGGTCCAAGCTTTCGACTTTCTCAAGTCATCATCAGTATAAGCAGAGAAAATTGGTGAGTTTCATGGAACTAATGAGTTTTGTTACGTTGGCAAAGAGCATTGTGACGTAAGTGAGGTGTGAATTGTGTGATTTACATATATATATATATACATTGAGGATGTGGGCTGTTAAGTTGGAATTGTTTTTATTTATTGATGGTTGTTTTCGTTGTATGGGTATTGCTTCAAGAATCATAAGTCTGTTTTTACATTCGGGAGGGATATCAGAATAATCAAGAACCTATACTGGCAGCAAACAGCATGCATACGCATAGGGAACGAGTTCAGTGAATATACAAAAATAGAAAGGGGCGTAAGGCAAGGATGCGTCTTCTCTCCCGACCTGTTCAACCCATGCAGCGAGGCAATTCTGAGAGAATTGCAAACCCTACTGGTATTTAGCATTGGCGGCCACAATCTTAACAACATAAGATACTCAGATGACACAGTACTGATAGCAGACACGGAAAAGAAATTACAAAATCTCCTACAGAAGGTAGCGACGAAGAGTGAGAAGAAAGGACTAAGTATAAACTACAAGAAGACACAATGCATGGTCATCAGTAAGAGGAAAAGCCCGAAATGCGATTTGCAGGTCGGGAACACTAGACGCAGAAGTTTAAATATCTGAGAAGTGTCTTGACAGAGAATGGTAAGTGCGACACTGAGATCCGTAGACGTATTGCGATGGCCATGGATGCATTCCAAATGTTGGGCAGAGTATTGCGAGACAGGAGGATTTCTTTGGTAACAAAGAAAAGGACACTGAGCTCTTACGTGACATCTGATCTTCTTTACGGCAGCGAATGTTGGTCGATTTCCTCAAAGATGAAGAGGCGACAGAGATTTGGTTCTACAGAATGATGCTGAGGATATCATGGACCGAGAGTGTGAGCAACGATGAGGTCTTAGAGATGATGCAAACAAGGAGGAGGCTTATATTTAACATCAGAAAGAGGCAACTGAAGTGTTTGGGACACATAATGAGGAAGGAGGGACTGAAGAATCTGATACTCACGGATCGAATAGAGGGAAAGATAGACAAGGGAAAGCAGCGCGTGACATACCTAACGAGCTTGAGCAAGTGGATGAGAGAACGTGGTCTGGAGGAGATTGCAGTGGGAAAAAACTTATTGAGAGCTGCAAGGGATAGAGGGAGGTGGAGAGCCATGATCGCCTACGTCCTGAAAGGACATGGCACATAGAAAGAAAGAAAAGAACACTAGACAGCTACCCACAAACAATACCAAAATGATGACAACGTCACCATACCTGTCGAATATACAAAAATACCAAAATTAATTATCTACTATAAAAAATGTAATAACATTTAATCTTATTATTAAAAATAACATCTCACTGACGATAGATAGATAGATAGATAGATAGATAGATAGATAGATAGATGTGAACAGATTGAGATAGATAGATAGATAGATAGATAGATAGATAGATAGATAGATAGATAGATAGATAGATAGATAGATGCAGACTGGGATAGATAGATAGATAGATAGATAGATAGATAGATAGATAGATAGATAGATAGATAGATAGATAGATAGATGCAGACTGAGATAGATAGATAGATAGATAGATAGATAGATAGATAGATAGATAGATAGATAGATTACACTGTGTCTAGTGTACTTGTATCATCAAAAAGGATCAACAAAAGTAGCATTCACATAACAGTGATTCATTGCCACCATCCACCGGATAGTACCTCTCAATTGCACTAACAGGTGTACAGTCAAGTGTACACATTAATTTCTGTGGCAAGGATCGATGACTTAGTTATTTGGGAGTATCTAGCCTGAAGAAAAAAAAGAAAGACATTGTGGCTTATTTTGCCGCTATGGAAATGCAAAAGATCGCGGAAGTCAAGCACCGGAAATTCCGCTTCTCCAGTGTGTGTATCGTGATAGGCTGCGGTAAATCGTAATCTAAAAAAATGTGCTTGTAAAAGAGGAGTGCGTCTTATACTTATATTCTTTTTAAAAGCTGGTAAATGAAGAAATAGAAGTAAAAACTTTTTTCATGCACTTAATTTAGTTGTAAATATTAATTAAGTAGCTCGAAAATGTCTGATCAAAATGCAACTAACACGTAAGAGGTTACGGAGAGTGAAAGTGGGAGAAAAGAGTGAGTGTGGGGAGGATTGAGGAAAGGGCAAAAAGACCAGGGTTTGCGACATCAGAAGATGGCGATTGACATTGCATTTAAATTTTTTAAGATTCTAGTTATCAGGGAAGCAAGTGAGAGGAAGAGACTTTCAACGTCGAGAGGTGCGAAGAAAGAAACTGTTGGAGTAGAAGTAGCGGTTACATTTAACTATTTCAACAGTAAATGGGTGGGACCTAGATACCAATCTAGTAGTACGCTTAAATTCATATGGTCGGGACCCCAAGTAAAAAAGCTTGTCGGAGCAGTAGCCATGAAAATATTTGTAGAAAAAACAGCGGGAAGCCACATGACGTCTATGAGAAAGTGTTTGAAGTCGAGAATCAAATTCAGGACAGATTACATTGCATATCCTTCTTTGGATTTCGTCGAAAACCTTGAAATGAACGGCAGAGGCAACAGACCAGATATGGCAGCAGAATTCAATGCACGGAGGAATGGTAGATTTATAGATGTGTAAGATGAACTCTGACGAGAAAAACCTTTTGGCACGACACAGTGAACCAACTTTCCTTGCGTTAGATGCAGCTATTGATTCAATGTAGTCGTTCCACCTCAAGTCAGTTGAAAACGTGAGACCAAGAAGGCGCAGTGAGACGCTCTCAAAGAGACGAACATCAACGATGCTGATGGGGGGCAGGGACGTTTCTCTATGGTGGTTAAATGAGAGCAGTTTATTTTTGGAGGCATTAAAATTTACAAGCCACTTCCTGCTCGAGTCATCCACTGATTGGAGGTCCTTTTCGAGAGCAGCGACGAAGTTAACTTTGTCAGCGCTGCCGGGCTTACTATTGAGATAGGCGTTAATGGTAGTGCCGTCTGCATAGATGCTTATCAGGGAACTGATGACATCATGGAGATCATTGATGAAGATCAGAAACAGTATCGGACCTCGGATAGCGCCTTGGGGAACACCCGCGTCAGTACGAAAGAAACTGGATGAAAGCCCGTTCAGGACGACTATCATTTCCCGATTAAACAGGAATGATTGGATTAAATCAACTAAACGTACTATATTAGCTTAGCCTTACGTAGAAGATCAACATGCCAAACCCAGTCAAACGTCTTCGATTATAGATATATTATTATTATTTTTATTTTTCTTACTTGTTTTCCTGTATTCAATAATTCTCAGATAGCAAAACAAACGGCTACGAACGCATACAATGTTTTCAAAGGCGTAATAAATTATTTTTGGCCGTAATGATTTCTCCGCTTATCAACCGTTAAAAGTTGACAAGTTCTTATTTAAAAGTTTGTAAATGCTTCCATCATGAAAGAACTCTTTCATCACATTAATCCTTATATCTTATAATTTCTTAAATCAAACTATATTCCAAAATATAACTTCAACAAAACTATAACATAAAACACACATATCACCGCCTCTAATAATTATGTCCACACAAACATGTGTATGCACAAAAGCTGAGTATCATTTACCATGTGTTCAGTTGTGAAAGCAGAATAATATATATCATTTTTATTACTTCAAAACGCCCATAAAAATTATATTTCGGCATGAGATGACTCATAAGGAGTTGGTGTGCCGTTAAACAAACAAATCAATCAAAGTTGAAGATGAGAAATCACGATGATTCGCAATGTGCCTTCAAGTCAAATCAGCTTTCATGATGATGACGATGATGATGATAAATGAATAACACATCCATCGTATTAAATCCATCAATTTTGTTTTGAAGCAGAGTTCGTCGTTAGCTACCCTCTAGGACAGCGTTTCTCAACCGGGGTTCCCAGTAACCCTAAAGTTCCGCAAATGGTCCCCAAGGGTTCCGTGAGAACAGGTGAGATAAGCTAATGCACTTTTGACTTTTTATTTAATTTCATATACGTAGTATTACTAAACACACACAATATATTCATGGTTATTGTAATATTGTTATATAGACATGTGCGAATGAAAACTCCCCGATGAAGCATTATAAACGAACAGTATGAATTTTATTTAGCATTACCGAAAGATTTGACCAAGAAGTATTAATTTTTCCTTAAACCAATTATTCAAAAATATATACTATGATATTTACCACGTGAACTACGATGAAAATAAAAGGAGAAAGATATGGTATATAATTTTGTTTTTGCGCAGGGATTCCTTGAGATATATAATTTATTTTAGGAGTTACGCAAGGGTAAAAGGTTGAGAAACGCTGCTCTAGGGGCTCGACACGACATTTCATTCTGAATCCCTGTATCAAGTAGACAAGACACGAAACTAATTTTATTCCAAATTTAGATAATGTCGGTTAAAAAAAAAGATAGATCCATACACGACCTGCTGTTTTTACGTACAATCCTTACGGATCAGATGGGAAAGTGTTAGCGATTCATTACAGGAAGTCATGAATTATTTAACTATTGCCTTCTTGTGCCGTGTAATACTATGCTTCATTCTAAATGCATTTACTCTGTGTTAAAAAGCAACAAAAATTACAACTCCCTTTTGTGAGTCTTCAGTGGTAAATTTGCGTCCAGGTTCGTACCACATGTCACCATTCTTAACAAATCTATTGCTATCACAGTGTGGTTTATTTAAAAACACCAGTGATAAAAACAAAAACAAAATCGTCCAGAAGCCGAATGAAGGACTCACACACACACACACACACACACACACACACACACACACACACACACACACATATATATATATATATATATATATATATATATATATATATATATATATATATATATATATATATATTCTGTATTTAGGCAGCAATGCTTCATTTATGCATGTTTCATTAAAAACTACAGACAAGGTACTGCGGTTAAGCTTTTTATTTATTTTTTCTTGTGTTCGCACAAGAGCTTTCTTTTTGGACACAGAGTCTGTAGAAACAGTCCAAATGTTCTATAGTTCCGAGCTCTTTCGGCTATACTTTTAACCATTATCAAGGATGATTATATTTTTCAGTTTAATTGAGTGTGTACGTTATGTGTATGCACATCGGTCACACAACTACATGCCTATCCAGACGCCTTACCTTACACCTATCTGACCAGAGCTCCATTAGAACCCATTTATACACACACACACATACACGCACACAAACCGACCAGGCTCCATTCGAAACATACTAGTAGAAAACACAGACATAATAACCTCATCCACTTGTAAAAAAAGATGAAAAATATGAAATCCCTAATAATAAAAAAGAAAAAGCCAAGTCTTAACAATATTAACTACGAAGTAGGCCACAACGCGCTAGCCATGTTCCTGTCTCTATGTTGCCTCTATAGCACACTAAAAGCATACACATTACGCACACACTCAATTAAACTGAAAAATATAATCATCCTTGGTAATGGCTAAAAGTATAGCCGAAAGCGCTCGTAAATATAGAATATTTGGACAGTTTCTACAGGCTCTGTGTCCAAAAAAAAGCACTTGTGCGAACACAAGAAAATTTAAATAAAAAGCTTAACCGTAGTACCTTGTCTGTCGTTTTTAATGAAACACACACACACACACACATATATATATATATATATATATATATATATATATATATATATATATATATATATATTCAAGCAGATTTGGTTAAATAATTTAGACGTATTATGTGTATTTATTTTAGTTTTAATCCTTTCAAGTCCATGAATTAATTTCTTGATGACTGTAGAAAACTGATTAAGAAAAGTTCCAAAATTTTCTTTCAAATAATTTTTATTTTCCAAAGTACTTTCAATCTCATCTGAGACAGAAGGTCCGTAAATTCAAAATTTATTTTTAATTTACGGAGCTACTGTATAGAAATACACAAGATGGTCTCAGATCAGAATCAATCAGCTAAGTTTGGTTTGGTTTATTTTTTTTTTACAGCATATCTGCTTCAATGAGTTATTTAATGCCGACAAGGTTTTTAGGATAAGTTCGTATGAATAGAATGTGTATTCTTTGCAAGAAATCAGTTAGTAGATCAGGCTTCATTGACGTATATTTGTAAAGAGATTTTTGCCGAAAGTCTTTCAAATGTATTGCTGGTAATATTTCTTTTCAAAAATATATTGCTGGTATTTTTACTATAAAAACGTATTTTTACATTTTCACGGTATTTTAACCACAGTTTGGGGGTGGGTCAAGATATGCTAGAAATTTTAAATTTAAATTCAAAGTTTGGCGTCCTTCCATCTTTAGCCTTTCCTCATTTCCTCAGAATACTTATATGTAATTCCATCAGTAAGAACTTTATTTTAACCTGCTGAAGTCTTTTTAAGGAAGAAACGCATTATACCAAAATGTAAACAATGTTAACTAGATAGATTAATATATATATATATATGTATGTGTATATGTATATATATATATATATATATAAATCTATCTATAATACATATACACGCATATATATATTTATCTATCTATCTATCTATCTATATATATATATATATATATATATATATATATATATATATATATATGTATGTATGTATGTATGTATAAAGCACAAATTTGATCTAAAAAATGTCACACTGATTAAAAGAGAAAGTAACTTACTAAGACGGAAAATTCTTGGGAGTGCCGCTATCGAATCTTACCAAAACGTAAATCTGCACCCCAAGTTTCTTTCAAATATCATATCTCCTTTGTTAAAAGATCTACTTTTTTCCCAAGCTTACATACATGATCATAAAATTGTAAAAAAAACTACGGTTAATTGTAAAAACAAACGGTTAAATTCCCAGCCTTCTATTATTTTAAATAAATACATAATAAATTTATTAAATTAAAATAAAATTATGAATAATAAATACATTATACATATAAAAAAAATCTCAACAACAGCAATAACAACATTGTTGAACTTTCGTTTCTTATGCATCAAATTACATCACTTAGTATCCTCCATAGTTTACCTTGACCTTCACAGCTCGCCTGAAGAATATTTTTGAGCGTTCGTAAATTTTTAAAAATGGAAAACCTAATATTTTCACTTCTGTTTATAAATACTTCTTGCAAAATAAAATCCTTATATTTGCCTTGATAGAGTCTATCAGAGGATGAAACGCATCGACTAAGAAAATTTCTCCTTTTGGCTTTATTCTACACACACATACACACACACACACACACACACACACACACACACACACACACACACACATATATATATATATATATATATATATATATATATATATATATATATATATATATACGCGTGTCTCTGTACATCATGTACATACACAAGTACACACATTCACACGCGCGAATGCGCGGTCTGACACCCATATGTTATAAAACGCCTTTTTTTTACGTGCACAGACCACCCTTCCAGACTGTGACACATAATGCTTGACTTGTACGGCCTTGCCAAAAGCATTTTGGGGGAAGTCGACAGCCATTTCGTCTTAACGCGGATTTTTATTAAATCTGAAACGCTCTTCAGTTAAGTAAATACAGTGTGTGTGAAGTCTGTCATGACATCTGCTGAGCGACCGGGCTTTCAACAAATTGATATTATTTGCCTTGACTCCCATAGCAACACTTGAACGTGCTCGCGGTTACGAAAGGGTGGGGCCACAAATCGAGGTGAGGGAATGGATGCACCAGTGCAGAGCAATGAAGCTGCAAGAGAATCGGAGTGGAGTTTGAGGGTGGAGAGAGAGAGAGAGAGAGAATTTCGTTAAGGTGGCTGGAAGAAAGTGGAAAAAAGCATTTAGGAATCTATGTTAAAAGTGTCTGCGCCATAGCCGCTTAGAGAGACGAAACGAGATGTTAAAGGGAAAATATCCAAGCTGGAGTAAAGAAAAAAAAGCAGGCAATTGAGATAGGGTAGAAAATGTGGTTTGAATCAATCGTAAAACCTTAAGTAAGGTTAGATTGTCTGCAGATAAGAAAATTTAAATTACTGAAAGTGTGAAATCCTTCCCTCGTATCCGATATGTCTAATTAATTATTAGAAAAAGTTTAAACAAATTTAATATTTCTTTATAATTTTAAAAGTTAAAATGGATAAATGAATGCTTAGAAAATCATTTTAGTGTTTTCCTTCTATATGCTTCAGGACAGAGGCGAACAAGACTTCTGATCTGAAGATTGGAGGTTTTGAGGAACCTCTAGATTGTTCTTCCCAGGTAAACCCTGACCCAGAGTGGTAGCACCGGTTAATGTCCCATTTATGAGTAAATAGTAAACCCCCAAACATAACACTATGGAATTATAAAAATACATTTTAATAGTAAAAATACCAGCAATATATATATTAAAAAAGAGAGAAACCACAAAGGTTTTTGGTTCTAAAACAAATCCACATTATAACCAAAGACGTTTGCGGTTTCCCTCTCTTTTTAAAATCTACATTTTTCTCTCGTTGGGACAACTATAACCTTTTCCTTATATATATATGTATATATATATATATATATATATATATATATATATATATATAGAGAGAGAGAGAGAGAGAGAGAGAGAGAGAGAGAGAGAGAGAGAGAGAGAGAGAGAGAGAGAGAGATAGATAGATAGATAGATAGATATAAATGACCTGGAATATACTTTATAGTAGAATTACCAACAATAAATTTTCTGGCAAAATGGCCAGTGTATCTTCTGTAGTTGAAGGCATACAATTGCGTTCAAAATATTTAGTTGAAGCCGAAATATTCTGTTCAAAATATTTAAATTTCGACATTAAATTAAATAACCCATAGCGGTTGATATGCCGTTAAACAGAATCAACTAACCAACAGAGGCGTATATGACTCTCCACAACTTCCTCTCTCGTGTGGCTCTTAACAGTTTTTCTTCTTTTGCTCAGCAGCCCTCCATTCTGCCATCCACTCACACAATTTCATCAGGTAAATGTCTCGCTATCTTCCTCTTGCCCAGAATATGCCCCTTGAGGCTTAAGTCCACCTTCCTCATTATGTTTCCAAAGAATGTTAGCTGTCTTTTCCTGATTCTCAGTATAAGAAGTTCTTTATGCTGCCATTTTCATTAAGACTTCCTTGTTGGTTACTCGCTCCGTCAATGGAACCATACTTCTACCGCCTTTAGTTTTTCCCTCATCCACGAGGAGAAATATTAAAACGAGATGCAGAATAGTGGAAGGCAAAAATAGTTAATAGTTTTGAAGATTGGCAAATGTATGACAGGTGAAGAGGAGCTTAAATCTATAAAAAGCCGTTTTGAATTATGACATGTTTGTTAATTGTATTAAATAGCTTGCAAAATTGAGCCGTATTAAGATTGGGTTTATGCCACTGTTACAGATCACGACATGCGAATATTAACCAAGTGTATGCTTTGTTTTATGTGCAAAAAGTACCATCTACTTTAAAAACATAGAAGCTAAATACAGAGTAGTAACCTATAATATTTCTTTTCTATGAAAATAAGGCCGGAAATATGCACATACTCTCGAATTGACGTCCTCACCCGTATATTCTTATTCGATCCAATCTACTTATTCTCAACGTAGACAATTACATGTCTTTATTCGCTTATATTTTAACATTTCTTCTAATCCCCTATTATTTCAATATCCCCTTGTATTCAGGACTCAAGAGTGCTACACACGCGCACGCACACACACACACACACACACACACACACACACACACATATATATATATATATATATATATATATATATATATATATATATATAAAGTTGTATAGATATGAGTTTGTGACCATGGGTTTCACGATTTTGCGATCATCAGATAAACTGTCTCATGATCGCAAAACCGTGAAACCCAGGGTCATAAACTCATAGCCATACAAATAAATATGTTAGCTCTATCACTGATATTGAACACTTTACAATAGGTACCGCGCATATATAATATAAATAGAAAACACACACACACATACACACACACATACACACACACACACACACATATATATATATATATATTTTATTAGTGTCACGTAATTTTAATTTAGCCTGGTCATGCTTAGCGAATTCTCAAGTTTAAGCTTTCTTTCATGCATATTTCTTGCTTAAAATATATACCCGGATAGACAATCGATGAAGGCCACATGGCACAACGGCCGAAACGTTGTGATGCTAACAACAAAGATGGGGACAATAGTCTGTGTGTAAATAATGTCAATAATTATAACTCCTCGTCCCAGAAATTCGGATAGAAATGAAAATATAACCTTAATGAGAGTTAGAAATCTCACTTATTTTCCGTAAAGCAATAACGCCACTGAGATGTAAGGAGTTACTGAGTGTGAAAGAATGTAAGAAAAAAATCATTATTAAGAATAGAGAAATTTTAAAAAACGGGAATTAAAAAGGCGCTAATGGCTGATGTTTCATTTAATTTTTTTAAGACACATCCACTGCATACGCCCCTTTCTATTTTTGTGTATTTTCTGAATTCAATTTGCATCTCTGTGCGCAGGCGGTTTGCTCTCAATATAGGTTCTGGATTATTCTAACATCTCTTCCCAAATAAATTCAGCTTGCCTATCAGTTCGAATCAATCAAAATGATGCCAGAAAGTGCAATAGAATTGCAAAATTAATCAAACTAAAAGACTGGAATGATTATTCACTCATTGAGTGTTTCACCAGAAAATTGATGACGTACAATGGAGATTAAGTGGCAACAAGTCTCTTCACTATTCCAACATTTTTCTAAGTATTTGAACTGTTTTCAAAAATGCCTTTCTTATCTGAATGGTTTCAACCTTTCCTCTAATACCCTTTTCCACTAATCTTTTTCCTAGGCTCTTCGATATCGTTCCCTACTATCCGATGACCACTGACACTTTCACGTTACACATTTTACGCGTCTACTTATCTTTCTTTTCGCTCTCTTCTAGTTCTTCTCTGTGGTCTGCCAGGAGAGCGAATTCTACTGACTTCTTTGACGCTTCCAGATTCCGTCTTCTGGCCTGAATTGGGTAATCCGTTTGAATCTCAAAGTCCTATAAAATAATATCTGCTGCATTCTCTAGGGCAGGATCCGCTCTGTACCTATACCTCTGTAAAAATGTATTTTCTTGCACGGTTCCTAGTGGATCACCATCTCCCACTCAATCATACCTATTTTTGTATTCTTTCTGAAATAACTTGCAACATTCGTTGATTACTAAAACTATCAAAACGCTACTTTTTTTTACTTTGTTTTCTGTTGTATACACATTCCTTTCCGGGTCCCAACCAGAGTCCGAAGGTCAGAAATGGTTTTATGACATTTTCTTCTTATCATTTTTTACAACAAAAAAAATAGAAAAGAAAAAATAAATTAAGATCATGTAATGTGCGAGCTGTACTTGGGAGTACAATTTTTTGTATTTCTTTAAGACGCGACCTACCAGGAATCCTTTCTATTATTATTATTATTATTATTATTATTATTATTATTATTATTATTATTATTATTTATTTCCTTTGATATCTGGGATTTTACACATTTCTTTCCGGGACCCGCCCAGGGACCTAAGGTTAGAAATGGCATCATGACACTTTCCACTGCAAAAAAATAAAATAAAATAAAATTTAAAAAAAAATAAAAAAATAATTACATAGATAAGGCCCTTCGTAAAGTGTGGGCTGTACTTGTCAGAACAATTTTTTGTATCTCTTTGAGGCATGGACTTCCAGGGATCCCTTCAATCAGCCTACTGGAATATTTTCCAACCAGTCCAAGGGCTCCAACTACAACAGGAATTGTTGATGTTCCCATGTGCCACATTTTTTAGATTTCTATTTCAAGGTCCTTGTATTTTGACAGTTTTTCGAATATCTTCAAAGATACATTGCAGTCTGCAGGGACTGCCATATCAATAAGGAGGGACTTATTTTGTTTGTGGTCTTTAATAACAATGTCTGGGCGGTTGGCTTTGATTGTTCTGTCAATGTGTATTGTGTAGTCCCATAGAATTGTAACAGGTCCTATCTCCGTAACCGGGTCAGGGTGGTGTTCGTACCAGTTTCTTCCAGTTTCCTTCCCATAGGAGTTGCAAATTTTCCAGTGCAGATATTGGCCCACTCTGTCATGCCGGGTTTTATATTCAGTGGGTGCCAATATCGTGCAACCTGATATAAGATGATCAATGGTTTCTGGATATTTGTCACAGAATCTGCATCTTGGGCTAACACAGTATTTTAGTATATGTGCTTGATAATTCCTAGTTAACAAGCATTGGTCTTGTGCAGCAATGATAAAACCTTCAGTTTCACCTTTCAACCCTGCACTACGTAGCCACTGATGGGTGCGGTTTTTGTCTACGTCAGCTTGTTTGGTATGGGCAGAGTATTGGCCATGGAGCGGTTTATCTTGCCATTGTTTCTTTATCTGGTCGGTCGCATTTGTCTTTGCATTCTTTTTTAAGGATTTTGCAGCTTCAGCTGGTGTACAGTGATGTATTTGAATTTCTGTGCCCATTTGAAACTCCATTTTGAATTTGTCGGCTTCCTTTACTACAGAGTAAAGACACTTACACTTATTATTATTATTATTATTATTATTATTATTATTATTATTATTATTATTATTATTATTATTCCATGTACGTGCATGTTTATACCAGATGTCCAGTGGTTATCACAATAGATTAAGTGACAATAAAAACTCCCCTAAAAACTCCAGGACTTTCCTCAGTATGTTCACAGATCCCAGGACTACATTTCAGTCATTCCTTGAATTTTCAATTCATCCGTTCTCAAAGATTCAAATATCTTTAGTACGGTTCCAATGTGACCATTATTATTGGCACGATCCTCACCTGTATGCTTATATTGATATTAATATATATGATACATGAATTTTCACTCAAGAAATATCTCGTGGTTTTCGACGGAGATCAAATGGCAACAAGCCTCCTCAACATTCTAGCACTCGTATGATACTAGCTGCTTTTCATAACGATTTCGTCTGAATAGTTTAAATTCTTCGTTGTATTTCTAATTATTCCAACATTTTTTATGATGATCCCCCAGTACCAGGCTTAAGAGTCTCTGAAAACAGGGGGTTACTAAATGGGGATGTTGTAAGGGTGTGTGGTGACGGAGAATGGATTTCATATTATGAGGATATGTAGAATAGATAACGGTTGACGCTCGACTTGAAGACATTCAGATTGTATTAGTCAGGGAAACAACCTCTCGGGAGTCCGTCCCTTATTCCCACAGCTTCTTCCCAAGAATTGTTGCAATGTGGAACGGATGCTTCCCTGACCAGTAGAATCTAGGCTAAAATAGTTATCTTCATGCTCCACAAGGTCTTCAGTTCTCTGACAAGTTTCTAATATTTTACACTTTTAAATTTTACTTTACTCTTACTAACAACATTCACGGACAGATTTTTTTTCTCCTTATCTACGATTACTAGATTTAGTCTCTTGGTATGAAGTGTGTTCAAAGAATTTTAATTTATACGGCCCCATATATCACATTTCAGCTAATTTCTAAAAGGCCTATTTTGTTTATAGTCAATTTATGTCTGTTTAACTAAAACATGTTAAAACCACCCCAAAATACACTGATTGTGTTTTTTCTCTCTTTTTAAACAGAAAGTAATAATAAAAGAGTGTAAACAAAAACTGTTATTAAAGAATTAATCAGTAATACAAAACAAAAACAAGTAAAAAATCCTACCAACAATTTCTCTATAAATCAATTTTCTTTTAACCTTTGCCTTTTTTTAAAACATTCTACAATATTTTTCGAACTTCATCTGATGAAAACTTTCGTTTGTTATTGTAAAATATATTCACAACAATTTTTGCTGCAAAGTGAATTCCTTTTTCAGTGTGTTGTTCACAAGTAAAAACATTCTGAAGAATAAGTTTCTAAAATTCTTTCAGCAGACTCAATTGTAGTGGATTCATTATGTTTTACAATAAATTTTTCTGCATAGTCAAGTATAGCAAAACAAGCACAAACGAACTCTGCCATTTGGCTAGATGGAACCGCAACACCAACTCAAGAAAGCAATTCAAAGTACTGCTTCTCTCTAGCATCATCACTATCATTGCCTACCATGACCAGGGAATACAATTCACATTGAAAACGTTGAATTAATTTTTTTGAATTTTCTTTAATAAAGAAAAATATAATAATGGAAATTTCTCCAGAAGTAATTTGTAGGCTTGTTGAGACGTATAGCGCAGTAGTAAGGCATAACGTATTAGTTCTGCAGAAAATGAATGACAACCTCTTGGTTAGTAATTTCTTTTTTGTAATTCTTTTAGAAATGAGTATAGTTGTTCTTCCACTACGTTTTTTTATGTAGTTTGGAAATTTTTCTAACATGGTAAATCTTGTGAATTTAGCATTATGTCCATGTATAAACCACTGTGGTAACGGTATAGGAGTTCCATCGCACTGGAGCTGGACGTGAAGGTTTTGGTCAATGCGAATACGTTCTTTTATAGATGAAAAATATGTTTCAGTGTCAAAGACTATTCTATAAATTAAAATATTAATCTTCCTTTTTGTTTTAATTCAGAACCGTTAGGACAATACTTTGCTTCTTGCAATTGAGTAAAATTCTTTATCGTATCAGCTGAAATAAAATAATGTAATTCATCAATTTGAACCAGTTATTGCTTTGGAGGATTTTTTGAATTCACTTATATTCAGCAAAAGAGACGGTTTTCTTATTTTTTTCTGAATGTATTGTAGGCATTGCATGTAAATCCCAATTCAGTTTCTTTCGTTTTCCTTTCAAAATAAATTACTCTTCAAAATGGTTCATAGGGAGAATTTAATTTTTTCGTAGCAAACTAATAATTACGATTAACGAATTTTATCCATTTTTCTTCGAGATCGGATTTTCCAAGGGGAAAAGAAAATGTCGATACTTTTTCACTGTTAGTAACATATCCACTAGAACAGCCAAATGTAACACATGTGTTAACCATTTTTGTTAAAATATCACAAAAAACTTTATAATTTAATCTTTAAATCCAATGGACTACGAGGTAGAAGATTTACCTAATAGCGTTCATTTGTAAAACAGGCCGTATACGCAAAAGATTAGCAATTTTCTAAGTGGCCATTCACATTTTTGTTGTTGTTTACATTACGTCGGCCTCTTAGAATTCAGCTTGTTATATGATATGTGGGGCCGTATAATACTAGGTGGTCATGCAGTGGCTTATATAATTCCCAATGGGTCACCGTTACTACCCAATCATGCATATTTTTGTGCTCTTCCCTAACTAATTTGCTACATCCGCTTATTATGTGATTGATGAGCACCGTACCTTGAAAAACTATTGGGCCTTAAACTCACACCTGATCTTAAGTGGAACTCGTATATACGTTCCATTACTAAAGATTCAGGTAAAAATGGTCGGCTCCCTGTACCGCTCCTCATGTTATCCTCTACCTTAACAAGAGCCAGATCAGGACGAAAATGGATGACTGTTATTATACTTGGGCGGAAGCTCCCCAGTCTTCACTTTCCAGTCTCGATAGAGTCCTGTGGGTAACAAATTATTTTCCACCTTCCAACCTCTCTCTCTCACACACAGGCGGGATGTGGCGAGCCTCACACTGTTCTATCAGTACTTCCATGGAAAGTGCTCAGACGAACTACATTTCTTGTTTCCATCAGGTCTAACCTTCATGGCTGGGACCCGCCATGTTATATTATAGCAAACCACTCACATTTCCTCCGTATTCCATCGGCGAGAAGTAAGTTCCATTCGAACAGCTTCTTGCCGCGAACTACTGCTCTGTAAAACCGACTCCCAAGAGAATGTTTTTTTCTGATCACTACAGTCTTAACCTATTCAATTCTAGAGTTAATCGTTATTTTCCCCTCCTATCCATGTAAACTATCCATTAACGCAACCCTCTACCTCGAGTGGCCCCCGAGCCTCGTACAGGGTGAACCTTCCTGTAAAAATTAAATAAAAATCTTAATCTCAAACAGGTTACATTTTCTATTCTGTTGAGTTTTCTGGGTTGTCATTTCCAAGGATTTTCTTTTTTTTTCTTTTTTTTTAAGCATGTGCAGTGTGAATGTTCATTTTATGTAACCGTTAATGGCGTGAACAATGAAATCAGCAAGCCGGCATCAAATTTGGATCGATTTTGTTTCTCAGATTCTTTTCTTATTATTTGTTCATCAATACAGCTTTTGCGTTTGTTTTTGCATCATTTTTCTCCGATTAGAATCGATCCGTTTCTATAAGTTTACCTACCCTAGTGTGTTTGTTCGTTGCAATGGACATATATGCCGGGAACCACTAAGTATTTTGCACCGAAAAATTGTATCATTTAAACACCTTCTATATACAAGCGGTGAATTAAGTCCTTTTTAGTCCCTTCTTTACTTTTTAAACTAACACACCTTTTTGTCTCTTACTTTTCTCTCTTGTCATTTGGTACACAGCCTCATACTTTATTTACCGCATTCCATATCTAACTACTTCCTGTCTAACATACGTGTGTGCGTTCCAGTGTGTGTGTGTGTGTGTGTGTGTGTGTGTGTGTGTGTGTGTGTGTGTGTGTGTGTGTGCATGTGCGTGCCTGTGTGCATTCGTGTGTGCATATGTGATTGAAATGATTAGCATGCCTTTTCCATAACAGCCGTATGGTTGTCAGGGAGATTTTAATAAGTTTTTATTATTTGATTACGAGGGCATGTCAGCTTTTATTCGCAAGAAACAGACAAGGAATTAAGTTGATAGTCAATGGCAACAGCTTTAGGAATTGAAAAATTGTCTACAATAAAGTAATAAAAATACCCTAAGAAACAAGAAGGGAAAAAAATAAATAAATGTAAAAATGAACGCCTTGACAAATTCAAACGACATGAGTTACCTTTCCTTTTAAACAAATGTTCTAAATCACTTAAGTTAGAACGAAATAAAGTCGTTTACAACATAGAGTCGGAAGTGCCACTATAAAATTCACACGTCATTGAGCAAAGCGAGGCTCTAAAAGGACAACACTAGAGAAACAGGGACACAAAGGTGAATACTTTAGAATTCCTGATACTCTAACATTTTTCAATTAAAGTCTAACGTTACAAGAGAATAGGGACGTCGTCGAGAAGGCACTTTCTTTAAGAATAAGGATGAACTGAAACAAGTCAAGGGGAAAGAAAAAATGGCGAGTATTTATTTCTAAAATTCTTTTTCACAGCAACGAAACAAATACAGAAAATTAGAAAATGGATGAAATTACGTTATAAAAAAATACGAAACTCGACATCCTTTCCCAAACAACTTTCTACAATAGAGAGATACACAAACCAGAACTGGAATTGTGCTATACATTCTATTGTAGTGTAAAACTTCAGACAATTAAATTTTCTTTTTTTCTATTTGTATATTGAATTATTTCGAATCAGACAATTCCTAGCAGATTAAACTATGCAAGATATATTAATTTTCAGTGTGTGTGTGTACGCGCGTGAATGCGTGAAGCTGAATTTAGTTGATGAGTGGATTATGTGTACTCACCAACTAGCCGTGGGTGACTCAAGGGTTTCTAAGTGTTATATCAAAACTACCGACCGCTTTATGACTGTATGCAGTAGCGTGTACGAAACTGGCAGTCCTGGCTGGTCAGATCAAAAACTAAATCGGTTACATTGAAGATGACTGACAAGGCACTGCGATTAAGGTCTTTATTATATTTTTCTTGCGTACCTACAAAAATATAATTAACAAAAACAATCACAGTCATCTACAAAGAAACCTGTATAAAAGAATGTTTGGTGCCCAAATACAGGCGCGCGCGCGCGCACACACACACACGCACACACACACATATATATATATATATATAATAAATTTACTAATTTAAAAATATGGTTCCATCGCATATTTTTAAATTACTAAATTTATAATACAGTGTAACCCGGATATAAGAGACCCTTATATAAGGGAAACCCGGATATAAGAGAGATTTTATCTGGTCCCAAATTAGAGCCTGTGTTAAGGTATATATAATAGACCAAACCCGGATATAAGAGAAACCCGGATATAAGAGAAACCAGGATATAAGATACTTATTCACCGGTCCCGACAACTCTCTTATATCCGGGTTACACTGTATTTATGCTCTGCAGAACTGCATTAAGCACTGTTTTTTAAAAATAAAAATAATTAATAAGAACACTGGATCTTACTGTTCTTTCTCTTTATTTTAATATATATATATATATATATATATATATATATATGCTCCTGAAAATTTATTTCGGTTGAGCTCTCTGGGGAGGATGTGTGGGTTTGTAAACAGTGACTATTATGGCTAATAATGCAAGACTCTTCGGTAAATCGAATCGAGTTCTCTCAGTCACTGTGTGTTTATCTAAATATAAATACGCTTAAATTCACCTTCTTCTCTGCCGTGCGCCAACGGCTTCAGAGTAAAATTTCCGACTGACGCGAATTCAGCCGGTTTTCGATTCTAGCCAGAGGCAACCGGACGTCTAGCCACACTGATGAGCTGTGATACAGCGAAACAGTCTGTCTGTGGATGACAATATATATATATATATATATATATATATATATATATATATAATTTCCCATCAATTTTTTTTTCATAACCCCTACTTGGGGTGTTAGAATTAAAAATCCAGGTCAAGGTTGTATTAACTTTTTTCATTTAAGCCAGACATCATTCGCCTACCTCTTCCGTTATACTGGTGTTGTTTCGTTAACTCAATATATATATTTTTCAACGATGGCTTCTTCCTTTTCTTTTTCTTTTATTCCTTTTTTCGTTTTTCTTTTCTTTTTTAAGACGTTTAATTTGTAAGTTTCTGACTTTGTATCTACACACCATTTTAACGTTAGCAGAAATAGCTATTCTCATGAGGTAATTTTGAATTTCTATATTTTGTAACTTATATGCTCTGTTGTAATACATTGAACTCTTTTCTTGGATCAGTTTTAATATTTTATATTAATAGGATTCACTTGGATTATATACTAACGCATTATTATATATATATATATATATATATATATATATATATATATATATATATATATATATATATATATTATACTCAAAGCGTTACTTTAGTGGTTACACACTAGTTTGACTAGACGCTTCGTTTTTTGTTTGTTTGTTTTTTAACAGTATGAATTAGATTTACGAAACTATACATTTGTGAGGCTTAATAAAGAAAATGTGCTCTTTGGCAGTACTTGAAACTTTGTCTCCCTTTATAGGAGAAGTACCGTATGAACCGGTGTTCTTTAAAGCGCTCACCTACAGAGGTAGATATATAATTGTGTATTTGGGCAGCAATCCCTCTTTAATACATGTATTGTTGAACAAAACTGAAAAATGTACATTTTAAAAACATTTCACACCACACAAGGTGGTAAAGCCACTAAGACGCAAGAGATTACTGAGTGTGAAAGAAAATGAGAAAATAATCGGGAGGGGAAACAGCATTTAAAAATACAGAAAATGGCGATTGACGTTACATTTAAATGTTTGAAGATCGTAGTTGACAGAAAAGCCGAAATCCGAAAGTTAGTTCCATATTCGAGAAATGCGAGAGAAGAAGCTATTAGAATTCAACATACATCTATTCTCTTATTCAGCATTCACCCTAAGAAAGGCGGTGGTGCCACTAGTACGCAGGGGGTTACAGACAGTGAAAGTAAAGGTAAAAGACTGGGTGTGGGGAGGGTGAGGAAAGGATAAAAAGAAGAACGGGGATCAAGGCATCAGAAAATGTCGAATGGCATTACATTTGGATTTTTGAAGATTATAGTTGTCAGGGAAGCAAGTAAGAGGAGGGGAGTTCCACTGTCGGGAAGTGCGAGAGAAGAAGCTGTTGTATAGAAGAGGTGGTTACATTTAACAGTTTTTCAACAGTAAGATGATGAGACCTATCTGTCAATCTAGTACTGCGCTTAAATTCATGAAGTCGCGGTAAAAAGGGAAAGCTTATTAGAACAACTACCATGAACATATTTATAGAAAAGCACACAGAAACTACGTTACAGCAATGGGAAAGTGACTGAAGCCGAGATGCCAGGTCAGGACTGATGACACTGCATACGTACAAGTATTTTCTTTTCTAAACGGAATGAATGCAAAAAATGTCCAAAAATCTGTTGGTTCCGAGTGATTTTGGCTGAACCCAGAGCCATTTTCAAAGATTGCCTGCTATAAAATTGTAAGTGTTATTTTAGATGGTATGAAAGATTCTGAAAAAAGATATATTCTTAATTTCAAAATATGGCCAGTACATTGTGGCCGTGTTCATAATTAGTGTTCATTTTGTATAACTAATCATTTTCTCATATACAGAAGAGATGCGACTCTGAATTAGATTTTCAGAATGATTGGAACAGACAGAAAATTGAACGCATTTTCTTTACTAGGAGCCAAAAAAGATGGAAAGATATAGAGAGCCATGACCGTCCTGTAATATTTGGCTGAACAAACAAACCAGTAGCGACTGTATAGCAAATTGAGTCTGCAAGTTGTCGAAGTTTATTATATAAAATACAATTTGGGCACAAAGCCGAAAATGGGGGAAAAGAGCTGAGGCTAGTCGTCACTTACTATCTTATACCTCAGTCAGTCAGTTATGTGCGTGATACACGCTTAGGCGATCATGTATCTTTCGATACATGACTGACGAGGCAGATTTTTTCTGCAGTAGACCAGTTGTCATCTAAGGCTATAGAACCCCATCTGTCCTGCTTCCCCTCTGGGGGGAGAGAAGAAGAGAGTTCATACCTTTCCCATGGCTATTAGCACATAAGTGAATGTAATGGATCTGACTGGAAATCGAACTCGGCTATCCGATTTCTCAATCCGAGCCGCTATCCATTACTCTAACGTGCCTCCCTCTTATACCTAGCTAATCCGATTCACGACCCAGTCACTCGTTACAATTTGCACATTCACCACAAAAACTCATCCATCATCAATCAATCCTCCATATACCACATACTCTCAGGGAACCTACAAAAAACACCCCATAACATAAAAATTTAATGAGCATAAAATTCTATATATAAAAATCTGTAGATGATATACAATGAGCTGGGGGGGGGGGGAGATGAACACAAACTAAAATATCAAAACAAACAAAATAAAGATAATTGATTTTAGTCGGACCCATCAAACCCTCAAAAGAATTAAGAGAGACCGCTATATTCTGCCTTTAGACAAAATCAAGTGGCTCTTTCGCTAGGGAAAGGATAAAATAAATACGGTCATGGGGAAAGTTGCTCTGACAACTTGTTTATCTGGACCAGTTGGCAAGGGGTTTATATAACAGGCTGGGATGTTCCATTCTGCTATTTGAGCAAGCCTATTCTCTAGACTGATTGGCTGTTGACTTTGGTGTGGATACTGTGACCAATAAGTATCCATGATTAAGTTATGAATGATCGAGTACGGGGTCTATAAATTGTAACGAATGAATGGATTGTGAATCGAATTTGCTAGATATAAGATAGTGTCAACCAGCCTCAACCCATTTCCATTTTTTTGGCCTTGTGCCACAATTGCTGTATGTTTACGCAATAAATCTAGAGTACGATGCCTGTTGGCCTTATGCCACATCCTGCATTGTGGGCAGGACTTGGGTAAATACCGAGTACGGGGTCTGTATTGAGTTACAGTTGGGAACTTCATTGCAAGAGTGAGTTTCATATTTTGATTCTACACGTCCACGTCCTGAATGGACACGACACATAAAAGAAACACTGAATATGTATTCATGCGTGTACATCTGCTTATATTTATGATACTTAAATAACAAGAAAGTCCTGGGTATGACGATAAACTATATCCGGAAGCAAGGCCTCTGATCGGGAGGTTGGAGGTTTTGAGGAGCGTTGAACCAATTGCTGGTGTTCCCAGGTCTACCCTGACCAGGGTAGTAGCACCTGTTAGGGTCCCAGCCATGAGCAAATAGTAAACCCCCAAACAAAAACAAAACACTATGAAAGTATAAAAATACATATTTATAGCAAAATTACCAGCAATAAGTATTTACAGAAAAATGACCAAGAACATTTTATCTGTAGTTGAAGACATGCAGTTGCGTTCAAAATATTTAGATTTCGGCATTAAATAACCCATATAGGTGTTGCTATGCTGCTAAACATAATCAACAAAACAACCAACCTGAAAAAACTTTTTCATGACATTAATCCATATAATATCCTAAAATTTCTTTAAAAAATCAAAATGTATTCCAAAATATAACTTCAACAAAACTACAAAATTAAACACGCCTCGAGTAAATGTGTCCACACAAACATGTATATGCGTAAAAGCTGAGTATCATCTACCATGTACTCCGTTGTGAAAGCAGAATAACATGCATCATATTTTTATTACTTCAAAGATCAAAAAAAATTTAATTTCAGCATTAAATGATTCATAAGGAATGGATATGCCGTTAAAACAAACAAAATAAATAACAAGATTTCTATACCCATTTTTTAATATATTAAGTGAACGCAATAATGTGACTACTTATTTTAAAGGAAATTGATCCATTTTTTTAAAAACTGCAATTTCCAATTCATTTGCATCTAAAAATGACAAATACAGACATATTTTTGCTTGCATTATTTTGACAATGTTAACATGACATTTTTTAACATAGAAAATAACAGGCTCCAAAGAAAATGTAGTTGATATTTGTGTATCTTATTAAATTTCAATTAACCGGTTATAAATCAAGCATCAAATGGTTTATAAGCCAAATAAATGGAACTAGCATAATGGACTTGTGACAATGGACAAGTGATTTGATTTTTACTCTTTATCTTCCACTCCTTTTGCCATTTTTCTTTCTTTCTTTCTTTATCCTTAATTCTTTGATTCACACTTCGGCGTATTATTATTGTGAGAAAATTTATTTCTTTATTTGATTTTTCTCCCCCTCTTTCTCTCTCTCCCCTCTCTCCCCCTCTCTCCCCCTCTCTCTCCTCTCTCTCTCTCTCTCTCTCTCTCTTTCTTTCTTTCTTTCTTTCAAACTTATGTTAATTCCCAATGGCACTCGTTGCTTTTCTTCCATATTTCCTTCGTTGATCCTATTATCGAATTTTCTTTCTTTTTTCGTTCCTTATTTCTTCTTTCTTTCTTTCTTTCTTTCTTTCACCTCTTTTTAATTTTGAATATTCCTTAACACGTTCTTTAACCCTCTCCTTATCTCATTCTCTCTCCATTCGTTCGTTCTTTCTTTCTTTCTTTCTTTCTTTCTTTCTTTCCAACCTATTTTAATTCCCAATGGCCCTCGTTGTTTTTCTTACATATTTCCTTCCTTGATCCTATTAACGAATTTTCTTTCCTTCTTTTTTCGTTCCTTATTTCTTTCTTTCTTACTTCTTTCTTTCTTTCTTTCTTTCTTTTTTTCACCTCTTGTTAATTTTAAATATTCCTTAACGCCTTTGTCTTTATTTATATCGAAGAAGGGACTCCCCCCACCCTCCACCGCCAAAACCAAAATCCTTTGTTTAGTGAGTTGGCTAGATTTTGGGTTACCGAATAGATTAAAGATGCTAAAACGTTAAAGCCTTTAATCCAATGTATGCCTTAAATTTTCTTTTTCCCCAGGATAAAAAATTAAACAACCGAAAAGACTGCCACAAGTAGAGTAATTATTAACATAGTTTTCCCAGTGATTGTTATTAATAACTTTTATACTCACTAAACGCTACGAAATTGTGAATGTATTTCAATGGTGGCGAATTTCAACAAATATCTACACGGAAGTTGCAGTATGTGTTCACCGATATCCTTGTTTAAGAAAAGGTCATGTACCACATTCCTAAATTCTTATGTATCTAAGTAAACATCAGTACCAAAAAATTGTCTTTAAAACGGGAGTAACTACTGTCATATGTGGGCTGGAGCTGCCAAGTCCTCACTTGCTTGTTTTGATACAGGTCAAAAACGTCTACACGGGTGATGAATTATTTTCGACCCTACAGCTCCTTTTCCGCTGACGAAACGTTGCGAGCCTCTCGCTGCTCTATCGCTACATCCACGGCATGTGTCCTAACGAGCTACATACCTTAGTCCCACCAGCCATGACCTTTACAACTGGGACCTACCATGTCACCTACACGAGTGTGAAACATCCCCATTCCTATTCCATTAGCAAGAAGTGAGTTCCACCCGGATAGTTTCTTCCCAAGAACTGTTACTTTGTCAATCAGATTCTCAGCAGAATGTCTTCCTAATCCCTATAATCTTGACCACATCAAGTATTTCCTGCATGACCTTCACTTCTTGCCCTTTATTATGCTCATACTACACCACTTAGTATGGGCAGTGGTTGGAACGTTCGCATTCTGACAATGAGACCCGGGTTCGAATCTCACCATAGTCGATTTGACGGGAAGGAGACTTCCTGATGTTATTGGACTGGATGGGGGGGGGTCGATCCCAGCGTGCAACACCTTTGGAAAGTGCCTGAAAACCATACCACGGGTTGACCCAAGCCTTATGGTGCGAAATTGGGTAGACGGAACCCTTGGGCGCCGTCGATAGCTGTGCTAGCACGAAGTCATAAGTCATCGTGGCCGAGGGTTTGAGCGTGCTGGCCTTGTTGAAATTGTTGTTCACGCTAGATAACATGCTCTTTCCCAGAAACTGTAACTAAGGTCGGCCCAGCATAGTTGCAATATAAATCACAGGTGGCTCCGTGGGTGTTGAATAAACACAAATGCGCCTGAGCTAGCGTCTGCTGTAGGGATTGGCTAACCGCCGTACTAGACAGCTATCCTCAATTACGAATGTCCAGCTATACATACATACTACACTACTTAGTAATCCTCTACTTTGAGTGACACTTGGGCCTTGTATTAAGTGACCATTAATATAAAAACAACTTGGATATGCGTCTTATAAGCCAGAAATTACGCTAATCTTTTTATGTAATAAGCCAAGCATATTTGTATGTTTTATAGATAATGTCGGTCTTATCTCCATTGTGAGGAGACACAGTGGAATAATGGAAAGCGGTTCGGATTGAGGAACCAGTCGAACCCATTACATTCACTTGGGGAAGGTATGAATCCTCCTCTTCTCTCCTCAGCTATGGGTAAATAGCAGGACAGACCGGATGGCAACTGGTCTAAGAGAAGGACAACTCTGAATTCAAAACCTGATCCTCCAGGTTGGGGGTTGCGCATTAGGCTAACAACCTACTCACTTAAAAACTGATTTGTTATAGAAACCGCAACGATATCTTGCGGCCCTATGTTCCTCAAGGAATTTAAAGGCATAATATATATATATATATATATATATATATATATATATATATATATATATATATATATATATATATATATATATATATATATATATATATATATATATATCCCTTGTACGTGCAATACTAGCTGGCAGTATATTTATGATTTTATCGTCTGGTTCACATTCCTTCCCGGTATTCTGAACAGGAGCAGAGGTTTATCCCTTGTTTCCTGTTTAGAATTTGGTTTCCGGTTCCTTATAAAGTTTTTTCATTATCTTTCATTCCCAGTAGCCCTTTGCGTCTTAGTGGCATTATTGCCATGCTTGGGGGTGAATTGATTAAAAAACCATCATTTGAACATATTTCCGAAGCCGCGAAGTGTAAAGACAGGCACTTGTGAAAGTACAATAATAATAGGAAAGATATATTATCGACACTGAAAACATATGGATAGACCAAAAAACATATAAACAAATCTATTTTCAATGAAACGCTTAACATTTGTCAAATTTCTTAAAAGATTGTGAAAACATAATAAATTATCGTCTTTATTGAACAAAGTAACTAATAATAACAAACCAAAAATCATTGAAACAAAGCAAGTTCAGTCGACCAATGATGACAATTCCAGAACAACGTAACTATAAACAATTTTTTCTATCCTCTGCCAGCCGCAATGATGGAGAAAGCATTACCTCGAACCGTCGCCAGTGAGACACGCTGCAAGAGCCACTCCGTTTCGCGAGGCTCGTTCCTTAATCGAGACGCAGTCGCGCCAATCCTCCGAAGGAACGCCATCGAACGAGGGCCAATAACCCCTGAAGTTTCCCCTGCCACAGGAGTAAAAAAAAATCTATCAGCAAGAGAATATTTAGATATTTTTTTTTATCTCTGCGTCTCGGGCGACGAACCCCGGCTCAACCGCGGACCTGATCAAATTACCGACCGAAAATGTATCTGCACAGGTTGCATCCCAAATCAACGACTTACCCATTTTAAAAGGGAAGATGGTAATGCCATCCGGCCGCTTTCCATCGCCACGGTCGAGGCCTACGAGATCGATTTGGGAAGGGAACCCAGCTGCATCCAAACCTCTTTTGATGATGTCGTTAATTGCTGCATGCCGTGGAAAGCGGCCGGCACTACGACGACAGGAGAGAGGATGCAAACCAAACTACATAATAATCGTAAGGACTAAAGAAAATATGACGTCATTTTTTACATCATAGTTCAATCAGTTCATATATGATAATCAGAAATGTTTTATTTTTATGAATATTCGTTACTTAAAACGAATTAAAGTAACTACGATGCTTAATCGTAATTACTTTAAACTTCTCATATAAGATTCACGAAATATCTTGTGGGCGAGGTGCTTAAATCCTTAATAGTGTATAAGATCACCTCACACCCCCACTCCCAAGATATATCTTGAATTTTATATGAGAAGTTTAAATACCTGGTAGGCTAAGGTTGGTCCAGACGCCATAGACTATCACTACTCGCAACTAACCTATCTCCCACGCCACGTTACGGGTCTCGTAACCTATTTTAGCGGCAGCAAGATACTGACATTCCACACTACTTCAAATAAAAGGTTAGGGAGGAAATCTCCATTAATACTGGAAAGAGCGATAACAGGTACTGGACTTGAGAAATCTATTTTCCTGAAATGTTGTTTTAAGAGAAAGATTTTATAAATTTCAACCGACAGTACTACAACCTGATCGATCAATGAATGCTGAATGTTTCCTTATAAGGAAACGGGTAATATTACCATTAGCATATGTACTACAGCCATAGCAACAGCGGTTTGTCTAGAGTAAGATAGCCTGGCGGACCCCATCACTCTTTTGGCCGGTTTTGGAATCAGAGTTTTCCTTCTCCTAGACTGGTTGCTACCCCAAGGCAAGACAGCCCTGCTATTTAGCTCATGACTGGAGACGTGGATTCATACCTTTTCCAAGACTATTGGCGCGAAATGGTATTAAATAACCAATTGAGGTTGATATGCCGTAAAACCAAAACAAACCAAACTAAGATATAAAGTTTTACTTTAGCGTTATTTTAAGTTTTCTGAAAGGAAAATGAGAACATGTATTTTTCTTTTTAAGCAGTTTTAGGTTTTGTGCAAATATTTTGAACAACTGTTGAATATTTCATGTTTTTTCAAAACGGTTCTAATGTTTTTTTAGTATTTTTTGAGATGTAAAATATATATTTTTTGAGGTGATTTTATGTGACAGAAAAGTAATTTGATGACGATATAAAAAAAAGACGATATTCAGTATTTTTCTTTCGAAATTGTTTAATAGATATTTCTCACGGTATTCTATTAAGTACAAATATAAAGTGAGCATAATGAACAAGGCCGAAATTCGAACTCGACACGTCGAATTCTCTTCCGGAGTTGCTAAACCGCACATCCAACTACCTAGTATCATAATATCAAACATAAATAAGATTGGGTCTAACCTGCTATCAAATATGAGAATCCAAAATATTTACGCTTTTGTCATTTAAGAACGTAATTTTTTCTTGCAAAAGGTTTTTTCTTACTATCAACTCTACCTTGTGTTAGGAACAATAACCTTAATTCATAAAAAAAACTTGGCAAACTAGTGTTTGTATGTAAAATTTTGTGACTCTAATATTATATTCATTTTTTCGTCCATTTTATTTTTTACATAGCAGGTAATTTGTAATACAATCTTTTTTACGCAAGGACATCGTTTACGCATCAATGAAAACGAATCACCCTTTCATTTAACACAGTGTAGGCTTTATGAATAGCAACGACGCTCTAAAACAGGTTGCGCCAGGTCAGATATTTGTGTATATCAATACTGTTATAAGAACTCTTGACTGTGTCAGGCGTTTTTTGGGGGGTTTTTTTTTCAACAACAATTGCTACGGGTTAGTTTTGCCACCTTTTAAGCAACGAACCATCTAATAGATAATTTAATTTTCTCTGTATAGCAAGAAACTTCTTTAAAAATAAAACGCAAAAGTCTTAAACATTCATGATTGTTTTTTTTTTAATTTGAGTATTTTTTTAATTTGAGTATTTTTTAATTTGAGTTTTTTTTAATTTGAGTATTTTTTAATTTGAGTATTTTTTAATTTGAGTATTTTTTAATTTGAGTTTTTTCTTAATTTGAGTTTTTTTTTAATTTGAGTATTTTTTTAATTTGAGTTTTTTTTAATTTGAGTATTTTTTTAATTTGAGTTTTTTTTTAATTTGAGTATTTTTTTAATTTGAGTATTTTTTAATTTGAGTTTTTTTTTTGTTGCATAAAACAAAAATCAGTTAAGTAGATATTAGAAGTTGTCTTTATGAATAGAAAAATCTCAATTTTATAGATTTTGAAATTGAAACAGATCGCCCAATCTGAGTTAGATTCTGGCATCATCAATAAAGAATAGAAGAGTTTTCCCGGTTGATGTGATTTCTGCGGATTGCTGAGGGAAAGTGAAGGAAACTGTAAAAACTTAGATAAATATCTGGACCTTACCAAAGAACTGAAAAAGAAATCATAGAATATGAAAGTGACACCTTTGCGCATCATAATCGATGTGACTAATAATCAATCTGTATTGATGACCCAAAGAAAACATTAAGTCGTTTCCATAATTTTGGGAGCACCAGGAAATACCAGATAGGGATTCGGACAAAGACAGAAAAGATACAAACGTGAAACACGCTCAGTAAGTAAGACTAGTGGAATTACTTAAACACTAGCAAACATTTTAGTAGGGATTATTATTATTATTAAATGGACTATGAACATGAGCCTTCAGCTGCAACAGAAAACGATGAAGCTACTATTCTCTAGGGCATGCCATTCCAAACTTATAAAGAAATTAAGGCTAACACATCTGATTTAGTAGTGAAGAGCAAGAAAGAACGCGTCTGCTAATCGACATGTCTATCCACACTGAAAAAAATAACTTTTCTGAAAACTACGGAATAACTTTCTCAATATGAAGATTTAAAAATAGAAATTGAAAGAATGTGATAAATGAAGACCAAAATTATGCCAGTGGTAAATGGTTCTTTCAGTTTGTCCAGAAAGGGATAAGGAAATTATACCAACAAGATTCCTAGCAACAACAAGATACAAGAAGTCCTCCTCATTATTACTTGAATATTAAGCAGGATTATCTTATTTGATAGATATCAAAGAAATCCATCACACGAAGGGATGCAGTTGGCTTCATGAATGAAAAAAGCAACCCTCTTGAATAATAATAATAATAATAATAATAATAATAATAATAATAATAATAATAATAAATGCCTCCTTCTTGATATGGTAGTCCCTGCGGACTGCAATGTATCTTTGAAGATCTTCAAAAAGCTATCAAAATAAAAATACATTTTTGAAATCGAAATCTCAAAAAGGTGGCACATAGGAACATCAACTATCCCTGTTGTAGTTGGAGCCCTCGGATTGGGTGGAAAAGATTCCAGTAGACTAACTGAAGGGATTCCTGGAAGCCCATGCCATAAAAAAATACAAAATATTGTTCTCACTAGTACAGCCCACACCTTACGAAGGGCTTTATCTATGTAATTGTGTGTGTGTGTGTGTGTGTGTGTGCCTGTGTCTGTGTGCGTGTGCGTGCGGGCGTGTGCGTGCGTGCGTGCGTGTGTGTGTGTGTGTGTGTGTGTGTGTGTGTGTGTGTGTGTGTGTGTGTCAGTGGAAAATGTCATGATGCCATTTCTGACCTTAGGTATCTGGGCGGGACCCGGAACGAAATGTGTACACACCAGAAATCAAAGGAAATAATAATAATAATAATAATAATAATAATAATAATAATAATAATAATAATAATTATCTGTGTCAAAGAATATGAAAGAAATAAGAAAATAAAGGAAGCCACCAAATTCAAAAGGGAATTTCAAGTGTGTGAAGACGTGCAAATAAATCATAATAAATCTACTGCAGTGGCAAACAACTTAAAAAAAGAAAGCAAATGCAGAAACGATGGCAAGATGAGCCTCTTCATGGTCAATTCACTGCCCATACCAAAGAAGGTAATGGTATACAATACACAGTGATGAAAGAAAACAATTTCGGAAGAAGAATACGACTGATGCTTAAATCAGAGCTGAATGCTACGCTTAGTATCCTTTTATATGCCAATCATAATTTACCGGCAATGGGGAGCTAGGGAATATATTTAATCATTTCCCGCTCACCAGGTACTAATATTAACATTAGTGTATCTATTGGTACACTAACACTGAATAAACGGAAATGAAAGACGAGATTAAACATCCGTACACGATTAAAACATTTGATAAGTACGCATTATATTATACAAAATTGTAATAACAATCCGCCCGTGTCCCAAATCAGATGAATGGACGCATTGCTCCAAGAACAAGCATGTCTGAACTGAGGTACATAAAAGATAATCACAAATGGCTTACTTTCTCTGGTTTTCCTGACATGGTGAAATAAAGTGTCACGCCGAAGTTGGAGACAAAGGTCTTTTTCCAAAAAGCTGTGAACATAATGTCCATTCTCCATGTGTGGGGGCTTCAGGAAATTGGGTTCAAGAAATTGGATTAAAGATGTTAACCGTTCAACGAACGAAAGCAAACTCGTAAAAAAGCCAGTTTCGTAAAGGAGCTGAATTTACACGTGACCAAAAGACACGTGATGACAGAAGCCTCGCCCACAACCAAAGGAAGACAATTATTGTCTCCCTACAAAATAGACGCCATCAGCACCCTTTCAGTCCCAATTGTCACCTACATCTTCAACATCATCGAATGGAAAATAGAAGAACTAAAAAAAAACTAGACAGCAAAACAAGAAAAAGAAAGATATGTACCACTCTTAAGCAGACGTTGATAGGATTTACCACCCAAGAACATCAAATGGAAGAGGCCTTATACAAATCGAGATGGCATACAAAACAACCACCATCGGACTTGACACGTACTTGAACACAAAAGAGGACGGTCTACTTATGATCGCTAAGGACTACGAAAGAACGAAGAAAATATCATCAGAGCCCCACGAAGCTGTCAAATTCAGAAGCCAGCTCAATATACAGGAAATCGAAATAGTAGAAAACGAATCCAAAAAAAAAAGAAGAAAAGTAAAGGCGAAACACCAAACACAAGAACAGCTAAAGAGTAAAAGATAAGAAAAATCTCTCCACTGGCAATAAACGAAATGAGTCAATGATAAATATGTGGACCAATCATAAACTAATTGATGGCTATGAACAGCTGCCCTAAACGCGGAAACTGGAGTGGTTATATTGTTGCTGCCCAAACCAGTCTATTAAGATCAATTATTATCGAAAAAAAATACTTGAAATACAACAGAGCAATAGTAGTAGTAGACCAATTTATTGAAAGATGCTTGTCCCAACATCTTAGACGACAATTATTTTTAAAAAATTGAACATTATCACACGTTGTTCAACTAGCAACATTAGCGAAACAACAGGCCGAAGAAACTGAACGACAAAATGTTGAAATTTGCAAACTACAGGAAAAGAAATCCAGCTCAATAGAAGAAATAAATACTTTGGGAAAAAAATAAAATGACCGAGAAAACAACGAGGAGCCGCTCTTCAAATTTTTAAACTTATCGAGAGTGTTACGGTTGTGGTAGGGATTCACACTACAGAAATGACATACAGTGACAAGCCAGAAGAAAACCATGCACATTTTTTTAAAACTCAACCACTTTGAACGGATGTGCTTTACAAAGAAAAAGACAAAAAAAACTAAAGCTTGATATAATCCAAAACGATTCAAGTGTGAAGTAGTGCAAACGGAATTTGATTCGAACGAATATCTATTAATGATAAATAAGGAACACTCATCTGACGCAATTATTTGTTTATACGGTCAGAGGTGTAATCCAACTTGAACTCCAAATCTCTGGTAACATCAAGATACAAGAAACCCAGGAGACTTTCATCGTCACTGCTCATATATTAAGGAAGAATCTGCCCATCTAATAAACCCATCACACTCTCATGGATGTCCCCAATCGAATAGGTGGGCTCGGTTCCATGAATAAGCAAAGCAAGACATTAAGAATTAACGCTGAATAATAATAATAATAATAATAATAATAATAATAATAATAATAATACTGATGATCTTAAAACGTTTGCCAAAGATGACAACCAAGAAAAAAAACCTACTCACCACTGTCATTAGGACGGAGTTCGGAATCGACAAATGTGCCAAAGCCACCTACTAAACTAAGGAAAAGTACAGATTTAGACCTTGATATCAACAACAAGATTAAAGAACTAGACCAAGATGGTACATACAAGTAGTCAGTAATTAATGAAGGAGACGGAATACAGCATTCAATCATGAAGAAAAAGATCCGAAAAGAATATTATAGGAGAGTACGTCTGATACTAGAAAGCGAACTTAATGGGGTCAATAAAATGAAGGCTATCAACACCTTTGCTATAGCCGTAGTAACATACAGCTTCAACATTATTAAATGGAAGTTGAATGACATTAAAAGAGCGAACACCAAGACTAGAAAAATGCTTACGCAAATGAGGATGCGCCACCCGAAATCAGATGTTGATAAGTTGTCTGTACAAAGAGCTTTAGGAGGTCGATATCAAATCCAACTTGAACTAATTCTAAAAACTACAACATTCGGATTGGTAGCATACCTTACAAAAACCAATGACCCTCTCTTAAAAATAGTATAACACTAAATCCACTCCATCAACAAAGAAGCTGCATTCTTCAAGAAACATCTTAATATACCTGAAATCCTACCAATAAAAAACGAAGCAAATATCATTTACGCCAAACCAGTAAAACAGAAAGCAGATCAACTTGGCCAAATGAAATTACAAACAAAACTGGGAGGACAAGGCGTTGCATGGCAAATACCTAAAAAGAACGAAGGAAGCAGATGTGGACTAACAGAAAACACCTCAGTAGCTAAGGAGTACAGGGTTGAAAGTTGAAACAGAAGGCTTAATCATTGCAGCCCAGGACCAAAGCCTCGCAACCTGACCCTATCACTGTCACATAATCAAGGATAGCACTAACCCAAAATGCAGGTTCTTCAAAAGATATGATGAAACTGTCGACCATATTATCTCATGATGTCCGGGACTACCAAAAAATGAATATACCTACAGACATAACAAGGTAGCGATATATGTGCACTGGAAGATGTGCAAGAAGCCCAAAATCAAAACTACTGAGAGATGGTATGAGCACCAACCAGACACAATTACCCAAAATAACGATGTAACTATCCTCTGGGATATGCCAATTCAAACTGACAGTGAAATAAAAGCCAACAGACCTGATATTATCATAAAAATCCAGGAAGTGTATACTTATTAACATAGGATTACCATCTGAGAGAAACACTTCCATGAAAATTATCGAGAAATTGTCCAAATACATGGATCGAGATCACATCAACATACAGGTTGCTCAGAAGATCGCCCTACTAGAAATATCCCGTATACTGAGAAAAGTGCTATCAATTGCTATTAAAGTGCTACCAATTAAATAGCAATTCTCTTATAGGGCCTAAGGACCTTAGTTTGGACCCGACATTACAGGATACAAAGAAGGAAACATAACATATACAAATAATAATAATAATAATAAACAAAATAAGTGCCTCCTTATTGATATGGCAGTCCCTGAAGACTGCAATGTATCTTTGAAGATATTCGAAAAACTGTCAAAATACAAGGACCTTGAAATAGAAATCTCAAAAATGTGGCACATGGGAACATCAACAATCCCTGTTGTAGTTGGAGCCCTTGGACTGGTTGGAAAAGATTCCAGTAGGCTGATTGAAGGGATCCCTGGAAGTCCATGCTTCAAAGAGATACAAAAAATTGTTCTGACAAGTACAGCCCTCACTTTACGAAGGACTTTATCTATGTAATTTTTTTTCTTTGCAGTGGAAAGTGTCATGATGCCATTTCTAAGCTTAGGTCCCTGGACGGGACCCGGAAAGAAATGTGTAAACGCCAGATATCAAAGAAAATAATAATAATAATAATAATAATAATAATAATAATAATAATACCCGGCATGGCAAAGTGGTCCAATAACTGCACTGGAACATCTGCAACTTTTATGGAAAGAAAACTGCATAAAGTTGGTATGAACACTTCCCAGACACGGTTATGGTGATAGGACCTGTAAAAGTTTTATGGGATTTCACAATACACACGGACAGAACAATCAAAGCTAATCGCCCAGACATCGTGATTAGAGACCGCAAAGACAAAATGTGCCTCTTTATTGATATAGCAGTCCCTGCATACTGCAATGTATCTTTGAAGATCTTCAAAAAACTATCAATACACAAGGACCTTGAAATCGAAATGTCAAAAATGTGGCACATGAGAACATCAACAATCCCAGTTGTAGTTGGAGCCCTCGGATTGATTGGAAAAGTTTCCAATAGATTCATTGAAGGCATTCCTGCTCGCCTTAAAGATTCCTGATTCTCCTTACAGAAATACAAAAAATTGTGCTCAGAAGTGCAGCCCACACCTTACAAAGGTCTTTATCTATGTAAAATATGTATGGTTTTTTTTTCAAATTCGCTCAGTGAAAAATGTCATGAGGCCATTTCTGACTTGAGTACACGCCAGAAATCAAAAGGAATAAAACAATAATAATAATAATAATAATAATAATAATAATAATAATAATAATAATAATAATAATAATAATAATAACAACATAGATTCGACCATGAGAATAAATGGTATCTTAAACCAAACTCTGTCATAGAAAATCAAAACAAATTCTCTTGAGATCTGAGAGTGAGACCTAGCAGAAAATAGAGAATCTGATATTCGTCAACCAGAGGGAAAAGATGGTTGCGACATAGTGAATGTATCACAGTGTAAGGAAGAAAGATTGCAACAAATTTAAAAAGTACCAGAAACTCGCTCGAGAAATGGCCGAAGTGTGGAACATGAATTTAGGACACTATCCATATTTAGAGCACTTCAAAAACGTTCATTAGAATCGAAATTGGATCAATTAGATATTTGTGAAAGTATTGAAACTGTTCAGACCATGAAATGTATTCAAGAGAATATCTAGAAAAGAAACTTGATATCAATAACTCTCGATCAATAACCACCGAATATTTGCTGTGTATATAGAAATTTATGCAATTATTATTTTATATGGCTAGGGTGTGATTGTAGCAGAGAAAATTTTATATTTTTCACCAGTACTACAAAATTTTAAAAAAATTTAAAATAAAAGAGTGATGATCAAACATTAATTAATTATTAATAATTAATTATTAATTAATTAATTATTATAAATTCAACAAACTAAAAGATTGTTTTATGGTTTTGTTGTCAGTTTTTGTTTTATTTCGTGTTGTTTTTTAGTTTCTCTTATTGTGATTTTTCTATATTAAAGTAACGCAAGAGAAACTCATCTAAGATTTAATATATTCCTTTAAGCTTATATACAAAAAACTTTTCTTTGACTCTTAATAATAGTCAAGGTTAATAATAATAATAATAATAATAATAATAATAATAATAATAATAATAATAATAATAATAATAATAATTCCTTAGAATATAATTAAACATTATTATTCACAAAAATAGTTGTCTTGAAACGTTAATAATCATTATTAATAATAATGTTCTCTTGAATTATAGTTAAACGTTAATATCTACAGATTTAATTCTCTTGAACTAATAATAATAATAATAATAATAATAATAATAATAATAATAAGAAGAAGAAGAAGAAGAAGAAGAAGAAGAAGAAGAAGAAGAAGAAGAAGGAGGAGGAGGAGGAGGAGGAGGAGAAGATCTAGTTAATTATTTAGTTAGTTGGAATGAGGGAGGTTGGGTTGCAGGGTTGAAATCCCCGGTACTAGCCATCCCTCATAACTTTAAAAGAAAGAGAAGACAGGTACAATACATTGATCCTAGCTCGAAGTTCGGATAAACGATCGATGACATTCATGATGAACAATCACTGATAGGTTGGAAGAAATAGAGATTGCGAGAAATAACTGAAACCATCCAGGTGAAATCATTACTAAAATCAGCTCGAATACGAAGGAGAATGCTACAGTACTGATTAAAGTACTTGCTGTCACTTGATCATGTGTTTACTATATGTGTGAAAACTGAAGAAGATAGAGAAATAAAAAAATGTTTCCAACCTAAAAGGAAGAAAAAATTATGAAAACACAGCATTAAACCGATACTAAATATTCACGGAACCAAAGCAAAAAAACTGCCATTACGAAAGAACAATTCGTTAAATATCCTTAAATGTCTATCCAGGGAGTCTCTTAATGGAAACCATATTCTATTAACGTCTTTTTACTCCACAGTTGTTGTTTTTTTGTACGACGATCATGGGGCTTATCGAATATCTCCTTTATTTGAGATGATCTCATGTGACATTAGTTACTTTTTAGGCTTTTTACCCGGTATGTAAACGTCTAACAATATTACATAACGCATTCTTTATTATGCAGGGTACGCTTCTTTGAGTTCCTCCCCTGCCACGCACAATACATTTTTATATATATATATATGATACATTTATATATATATATGATACATTTATATATATATATATATATATATATATATATATATATATATATATATATATATATATATATATATATATATATATATATATATATATATATATATATATATATATATATATATATATATATATATATATATATATATACACACACACACACACACACATACACACACACATATTCTGTATATATAGCAAGGTCAAATCTGTGGCCGAATCTGTTAAAAGGCACGTCAAGCTATATGACGGTTTCGTATAAGATACAGGTTCGAATCCTGCCGAAGGACGAATATTTTCTATGAAATTTTCTCGGACATTCAGGCGGGTAAATGTTGTTTAATACTGTTTATTATAAACAGAGCATTTACTGAAGTATTTGTATCTATAAAAAGAATGTTAAACATAAAAATGTCTTAAAATAATTGTCGGACTTTGTCCATTTCATAATATATATATACACAATTTATTATATATGCATTCTGTGTGTGTGCGTGTGTGTGTATATGCATATATATTACATGAATCATTCATACAAAAAGCAGATAATGAAGTTAATGATATAAATGGCAAGAATCCCTCTCGCAAACAATTTTTAATAAAATACATTAACCTCGAACCCTTTGATGAATGTTATGACCCCTGTTTATAAATTCCAGTTGTATAAGATTTTTTTTTTTTACTACAAGCTTTCGATTGTTCATACAATCATCCTCGGGTATAGAAATAGATATGTCTTTTTTACATCCAGGTAATAACAGGACAACGAATTTTGTATGAATGATTCATGTAATGTAAATTGAACTGCACCACATACTTGATATTAAAATAACTGATCCGATGTGCAACTTCCTTATAATAACGGTGATATCCCTCTATTTATTGAACAATTTAGTTCATGCCATATTGACTGGAAAAAAAACCTACCTCTACAAAAGAATTTTCATATTACTATATTAATACAAAAACGCACAATTCAAAATTTTTTTAAAAATTCAACCTCAGTGTTGCGACCGCATGCTCCCAAAAATTTTTCACAGTTAACAATAACACATTTAAAAAAAAACATATTTCGGAGTACATCTTAGCTTAGAGGCATATATATATATATATATATGAGATAAATATATATATATATATATTTATATTTAGTCCGCTGAAGTCCTGTAGGACGAAACGCGTCATAAATTTACTTTTCACACTTTGTCATAAAATATCCGCAATATATATATATATATATATATATATATATATATATATATATATATATTTAGGCAGCAATCCTTCTTTCATGCACATTTCATTAAAAACTACTGACAAGGTGCTTTTATTTAGTTTTTTATATAATTTCTCGTGCGATCTAATAAAGTTTTTCTTTTCAGAGGATAAATTATATAAAAACTGTCCGAATGTTCTTTTTATCCGAGCGCTTTCGGCTATACATTTAGCCATTTTCAAGGATTATATTTCAACTGTTAGAATTAGAAATAGAAATAGTTTGTTATATGTATGTTTTATAAAGTGATTCATTTTTTTTTTCAAAACACGGTCAAGATATTATGTCCATGTTCAAAGTTAATATTATTAAGTGTTGGTTTGTTTGTTTTTTATTAGTAAGGCTTCCATTTTTAGCCTTTTTTTTTGCAAGTGGGTGATGCTATTATATTAGTGTTGTCGACAAGTATATTCCGAATAGTGTCCGGTAGGTCTCCATGAATATTTAAATTACAAAATTAAATAGAGCAAATATTATTTACGAATTCAAATGCCCATTAAGGAATTGTATTCCTCAAGAATCAACTTTCGTAAATAATTATATAGGCCACACACGCAGATTAACTCTAAACCTTTCTGACAATATCTCAATTAGATCTCATTTAAATATTTTCCATAATGGAAAATAAAGCATAATATTATTTTTTAAAAATCAACATTACAACCAAAAACGTTTGCGGTTTCTCTCTTCTTTTTAATATACACACTTTTCTCTCGTTGGAACTACTATAACGTCTTCCTTTTATATATATATATATATATATATATATATATATATATATATATATATATATATATATATATATATATATTGCATGATTTTATATTTTGTGTAACACCAAAATCTATAGAAAATATATATATATCTTTCGTTAAAAACGACTCACAAGTTACTCTGGTTAAGTTTTTTATTTAATTTTTCTTGTTTTCTTATAATTTCTTTTTCTTTTCTGGACAAAAGTTGCAAAAACTGTCCAAAATGTCTGCATATCCAAGCGATTTCGGCTATTCTTTTAGCTATTATCTTGGATGATTTTATATTTACTTTTACCTGAATGTATGGATATTTTATGTGTGTATCTGTAACACTATTTAGGAACGGAAGGGTTAATTAATCAATTAATTAACCACAGAAGTTAATTACGGGGATACTTAAACCGATAGATATAACGAAAGACATACTGAGCGATTACTTACACCGATAGATATAACGAAAGACATACTGAGCGATTACTTACACCGATAGATATAACGAAAGACATACTGAGCGATATTCTTTTTGTTTTGTTGTTTTCCCAAACAGAGTATCGGTGAAAAAAAAAAAAAAAAAAAAAAAAGATTTTTTTGTTTTGTTATTTTCAAGTGCGAATTCAAGATAACCACTTTACTTTCTCGCTGAAGTTTGATGCTGAGATATGCCAAATTCTCTTCGAGGACAAAGGAAGGAAAAAGAGAAAGAAACAAGACTTAACAACTTAGATGATAAGAGAAGGAAAGAATGCCACCCACGAAAATTTTGATGGTCATTGTCGTGAAAAATTAGTTGAGGGACACCAGAGCTCTGGGCAGATAAAACATTGGCTGTTATCAGTAGTTGATGGGTCGTCTGCCAACCGCACACAGAGCCCTGGAGTGGGGTGTCGCCTGGACGGGACATCTGCATTTTGTTTAAGTTCGTTTGTGATAACGAAGGCTATGTTAGGGTATTTTAATTAACCCAATTTCGCCAAAAAAAGAATCTTCCACTTAATGTTGACGGATAAACCTGGTTGAAAAAAAAACATATCCCGTGAAGTTGGATAAAAATTGAGATTATCAGTTGACGCCTATTGGCCGAATAGCCAGGCGGAGATGATCATGTGACGCAGAGAGGAGGCCGCCACCGCCCATTGAGAGGATAGGTATGAGATGTTACTGCGAGGAAGTGGGAAAACCGTTGACGCCCTCTAAAGTATGGTGAGATACCCATATGAGAGCAGAAGAGGGTGGGAGTGGAATAAGACTTCCAAATACGGAAAATGATAATTATTTTTGGCCGAAAACAAAGAAAATCCTTATTGGGGATTTGAAATCAACGTGGTGGCCACACCACGTCCGACCCCACGCCAGGTTTTGATCGGCGTCCATATAAGCAAACATCTACGGGTGTTTCAGGGAGTTCGCAGAGTTCGCAGAGAAGAGTACAGCCAGTACAGTAAGAGAGAGACGCGCCTCGCACAGGTGACCGCACGATTCCATGCCTTCCGACTTAGACTTCTAACCAAGAACAGATTTGTTGAAGACCGACTTTAGATTTCCCATCAAAACAAGTTTCCGACTAGACTTCTAACCAAGAACAAATTATAGAAGTCTGACTTATATTCGCCATCTCGATATCCAGACCTAGTTAAGGAACGCAAAAGTGTTACAATCCACATTTTTTTTTCTTCGGGCTGGGAGAGAAAGAGAGAGACGCACTCCTGTAACTCAACAAACCGACATAAAATTAATCACTATTCCTAACCAGTCGCTCGCCTTGAAGTTGTTGTTTGTGCTTTTTTTTTTTTTTTTTTTGTCTACATTATTGTTCAGTATCACCTTGACCCGGATTCGGCTGGCACTACGGCCCGACGTCTGATTGATCTCGTCAACCTAAGATCAAATCACAACGTGGGTAGGTTGAATCGAGATCAAAGCAGTTGCTTCGGTGACCAGGCGTTGGAAGCGAGCCGAGTACGACAAGTTGGTGCTAGAACCCAACCAGACTTCAACCGATGTCCCAGGGTTAGCCCGTCACAAAGGACCGACGTCACAAGTGCGCCGCAACCAGTACGGGTGTCACAAACGGTGCCCTGACTAGGACAGAGGAGGGTTGGGTGTCACAAATGGTGCCGTGACCAGGATCAGGACGTTGGGTGTCACAAATGGTGCCGTGATAACCAGGATCAGACCCTAGAGCGACCACCGCCACAGGAGTCACAAATGGTGGCCGTGACGACCAGGATCAGACCCTAGAGCGACCACCGCCACAGGAGTCACAAATGGTGCCGTGATAACCAGGATCAGACCCTAGAGCGACCACCGCCACAGGAGTTGCAGAAAGCTTCGAAGTGAACAACGCTCGGCGTCTTAAGGACACAAACTGAGGAAAACTAGAGTGGGAGCCAAAGGACTTTGGTTAATTGTAACCATACGGTTCCAGACCCTCTATCTAGTACGACAGCCCAGAAGCTGAGAAGAACGAATTGGAAATCGTCTGTCAGGTAGGACACTTTCTTTCGGTTTATCTCCCATTTTCGATTGTTGCTGCTCTAACTTTGATTCCGTTTACTTGTCATTTTAAAAATGTCTGACTATGAGTCGGATAGAGTAGACGTAGAGGAGGATGGGGCTAGACAGGAGTTGCCAGCAGACTTGAGAGGATTATTGGGTGGACCAAGGGTCCCGTCATTTAATGGTAGTAAGAGAGATTTTAAAAACTGGCTAGCAATTCTAGAGAAGAGCCGAGTAATTTACAGACTCTCGGACGTAGAGACCCTTTATCTGGCATATAGTGCCACGACAGGGAAGGCGTCTGAGTTCGTAGAGGGACTCTTGACTAGTGAGCCCCACTTACCATGGGAAAGGTTGAAGGAACAATTAACTAGCGAATTCGCTGACGAAGGGTCAGCGATAGAGGCCATGAGGGCCCTCTTGAAGTTGACGCAGCTGCGGGATGAGACCCCTGGAGAATTGGGGACCCGAGCGGAAAAGCTGTCGTCATTAGCCTTCCCAGAGGTTGTGAGAAATAACGCGGTCATGCAGGCACAGCTGGCTGATCTGTATGTTGAGGCACTCGGTGACGAGCGTATTCGCCACGATGTCTTAAAGGAAGGACCGTTAAGATTGTCGGCAGCAGTATCGCTGGCCAAAGAGAGCCAGGGAGTCTGGGAGAAGGTAAAAAGAGGTGGGAAAATACAGGAAATAAGTCGAGGAGTCGGAAGAAAGGGGGTAAGAAGTAGAGCCCCCGCGTGGAGTCGTGGGGTCAGCCTAGAGGTGGAAGAGCCTGAGGTGTGGGAAGAGGATCCCACAAGAAGGGCTTGGTCGACAAGGCATGGGTTTTATAAGCCCACGCCGGGTCGATACGGACTAGTCTGCTGGACCTGTGGGCATGAGGACCACAGAGCAGCGGAATGTCCGACGAAGTGGGGATTGCCCCCCGACTTCGAACAAGATAGATGTACTAGGTGTGGGAAGAAGGGACACCTAGCCAAGTGGTGTGGATTAAGAAAAGATCACCCCAGGATTAAGAAGGAGGCTGAGCCCGTAAGACAGAACCAGGGAAAAGCCAGCGGGCCACCCCGGAAATAAGAGGGAGGGTGGCCCAGTTGAAAAGAGTAAATATAAAACACTGCACATGTGGCCGGGGGAGCCACCCAGGTAGAGGACAGGTCCCCCCAGAACCCAGAGGGTGGGTGGCCCAGTTAAAGAGAAGAAGCGTGAAATGTTGGTTGTGTGGTCAGGTGGGCCACTTTGCAGTTAACTGCCCAACGAGAAGGTGCTGGTTTTGCAGAAGACCAGGGCACCTGAAGAGGAATTGTGCCTTTAGGAACAGCCACAAGAGACTGGGAGAGGTCCAGCCGGGACCGCCCAGGTGCAGAAAACGCAGAACTCCCCCACGTGAGAATAGTGAAAGTAGTTTGTTGCTACCGGCGCCTATGGCTGGGATGGCCCAGAGGTGGGAACCCAGAAAAAGGAAAGCCAAGGTATTCTCTTCGCTGACTCAAGAGAAGGAGCTGTCGTGTGAGGCAGAGATAGGGGGTAGGGCAGTGAAAGCCCTGATAGACACAGGAGCATCTGTTTCATTGCTGAAAGAGGAAGCATACAGGCGGGTGAAACGGAAGAGTAGGTTACGGGAAGCAGACATAGAGATCACGCAAGCAGATGGAGCCCCCCTGGTGATAAAAGGGATGGCGAGGCTCCCTGTGAGGATTGGGAAATTAAGAAGCACCCAAAATTTTTACGTAACCCCCAACTTGTGTACGGAAGCAATCTTGGGAGAAGATTGGCTTCGGAGCCAGAAGGCTCGAATAGAGTTCAACCCCACTGTGCTGATAGTGAATGGCGAGAGAACGCCATTGGGATGCCCACCGGAAGAAGATATGACAATAGTGGTGGAGGAAGATGTAGAGCTACCCCCCAGAAAGGCGGTGTCGGGAAAGGGTAGGTTAATGTCAGGGGAGAAAATAAGAAAAGGAACCCTGCAATTGGTCCCTGTAGAAGGGAAGAGCCTAGAAGAAAATGAGGTAACTCTATGTGAGGCGGTAGTGGAGGCAGCCGAATTAGTGCCCATCATGATGGTGAACCAGGCCCAAAAGACTATAAAGATTAAGAGAGGGGAAGAGATAGGAAAGGCGCTACCCCTACGAACTTTGAATCAAGTGAGATTCGAGAAGAAGCTAGAAGAACATGAAGAACAACTAGAAGAAATAGTAGACGAAGATATTTTGGTACCTGATCAATTTAGGGCCAGGGTGGGAGGTCTGCTGAGGGATAATCGAGATGTGGTGGCCCAATCAGATAAGGAGTTGGGCCAGACCCACACCGTAAAAATGAAAATCGACACCGGCGATCACCCCCCTGTGAAATTGAAGCCCTATAGAACGCCTATTCACAAGAGACCCCTTGTAGAAGAGGCAGTAGAAGAGATGTTGGAGGCTGGGATGATCGAAAGATCGATCTCCCCTTGGAGCTTTCCAATCGTAATAGTAGGTAAGAAAGATGGCGGGCACCGTTTTTGTGTAGATTTTAGGAAACTGAATTCTATATCGAAGCCGTTGGCGGTGCCATCGCCACTAATAGATGATATATTGGCATTATTGGGGAAGGCGAAGTACTTCTCTACGTTGGACTTGAGGTCCGGGTATTGGCAGGTAGCCCTTGATGAGGCTGACAAGGAGAAGGCCGCATTTGCGTGTCGCCTAGGACTGTTTCAGTTCAGGGTGATGCCATTCGGTTTAGCTAATGCCCCGGGAATCTTCCAACAGCTGATGTCAATAGTGTTAGGAGGATACGAGAGCTTTGCCATGGCATACTTGGATGATATTTTGATGTTTTCGGAGACGGTGGAGCAACACTTTTTCCATCTGAGGCAAGTGTTGGGAAGGTTAAGAAAACACGGCTTAAAATTGAAATTGTCGAAGTGTCAGTTTCTGAGGGAGGAGACTAGATACTTGGGCTTTATTATAAACGGAGACGGTATTAAGCCCGACATGGATAAGGTGAAGGTCATAAGGGAAATGCCAGAACCTAAGACAGTGAGACAAGTAAGAGGCTTTATAGGGGCTATAGGTTACTACCGACGATTTGTCCCGGCATTCTCGAGAATTGCCATACCACTAGTAGCCCTGACGAAGAAATACGCTAGGTTCAAGTGGACAGAGGACTGTCAACGGGCATTTGATACGTTAAAGGAACAGTTGACCGCCGTCCCACTGCTGACGTACCCAGACCTCAGCAAGCCCATGGTACTATACACTGATGCCAGTGAGCAGTGTGTAGGAGCAGTTCTCACCCAGCCATGTCCCGATAAAGAAGGACCAGTGCCAGGCATACCAGAGGAGATACCGATATACTTTCTCTCTCATAAGCTCTCAGAGACCCAACGGAGATGGCCAGTAATAGAAAGAGAAGCATATGCTATCATGTATGCTCTTCAAAAACTGGACTATTACTTGAATGGTGCGGTCTTTACTATAAAGACAGACCACAAGCCTCTGCAATACCTATTGCAGGCAGAATGGACAAATAATAAGAAGATTCAACAGTGGGCGCTAAAGTTAAGTGGCTACCACTGTAAGATAGAGTATTTAGCAGGGAAGGAAAATACGTGCGCAGATCTGCTCTCAAGAATACCGAAACAACTGGAAGAAAGATCTGTAAAAGTAGAGCAGGGAGTAGATGATAAAGCCTATAGAATCGGAGTAGTTAACTCTAATAAGTTAAAAGATCGCCCTATGTTAGAATCGGACGAGGAAGGGGACGCACAGATAATAACAGATCCCTACTGGACAGAAGAAATTGAGAAGGAGCGGGCAGACAGTGAAATGGCTGCCCTGAGAGAAAAGGTGGAGGCAGGAGAGACCACCAAGTATGCCATAATAGAGGAAAGGCTGTATTATCTCTCAGGTAGGGATGAAGAAGTCAAGCCCAAGTTGTATGTGCCCAAAAGTTTAAGACCAGAGATGTTGGAACAGTGCCACGAGAGGTTAGGCCACATGGGAATTGATAGGACATATGATCTAATAGGTAGGAAGTACTATTGGCTCAAACTGTACGGAGAGGTCACTAACTATGTTCAGAGCTGTGTAGTGTGCCAGTCACAGAGCAGAAGGCAGGAAATGGCACCATTGGAGGAGATGGACGTGCCGAATTTCCCCTTCGAGAAAGTGAGTATGGATGTATCAGGACCATATGGGGAAACTGCACAGGGAAACAACTATATAGTGAGTTTTGTTGATTGGCTAACAAATTGGCCTGAGGTATTTGCAGTGCCAGACAAGAAGGTTAGAATGATCTAATTTTAAAATCCTGGAACATAAGTTCTGTTGATGAATTATACAGTGAAAATGCTTGAATGTTGAATCTGGATATATGCTTTCTATTCTTGTTCCTAACTTGGCAGCAACACCATTATGTCTCCGAATCATATTGGCAGCACCATCAGTAGATAAACAGACAAGTTTACTCAAATTAAGGCCATAGTCATGGAGAAGCTGTTCAGCTTCCTCAAAAATGCCCTGGCTTGTTGTAGTATCATGCATTGGGACCAGTTCAATTAGTTCTTCATAAATTTGAAATTCATTGTCACAAGCCCTGATGAAAACGGTGAGCTGTGCTATTCCAGCTATGTCAACAATCTCATCCAGAGCAATAGAAAATTGTTCAAAACGATGATAAAGCCTTCAACTGTCGAATCAAATCACCAGCCATTTCATCAATCCGTTCAGTAAAAGTGTCCTGCTTAATGAAATGTCTTGAAATAATTGTGACTTCTCTGGACATACAATTCCAGCTGTTTTTACAAGACATCACAGAGTTCAAAGCTTGTAGTAACAGAACTAACGTTCCCTTTCTTAATTTTTGTAAAGCAACTCTGTTGCTGTGTTAACGTAACCTTGAATTCCTTCACTTTTGAAACACGCATATCTCCTTCATATTTATCATAAGATCGATGGTTTGCTTCATAATGTCTTTTCACATTATATTCTTTTTGTTGCAAATCAAACAGTTTATCTTTCCATTAACAGTGCTGTAAAAGTACTGTAATTCCCACTTTTCTTGAAGCCCAAGTCTTTCTTCAGCTAACTTTCTCTTTTTACGAGATGGAGTAGAATTCGACATTTTTAAGACAAAATATTACAAAATTACGAACGTTTTCACTTTACATTTGTTCTTATTTATTTGTCACATGATTAACCGGAAGTTAAAAATAGTCGCTGACATTCGAAAACAAAAATCCATTGAGCTAGAATAAACAATCTAATCATACCAATTGAAAAAAAAATCTCACTGTTTTTAATAATTTGCATTACCAACAGGGACAAAATTCTCGATATACCACGGCTATAGAAAACTTTGTGAGTACCGGCAAGATGCATGTAAAAGGCCGCATGTGGCCCGCAGGTCACCAGTTTGACACACTTGATATAATGTGTAGTCGACAAAATAAATAAAAAAACAAACAACGCGCATGTGCGAAAGTAAAAATATAAAATGGCGATAATTTACTCATCGCACTCTGTATATATAAAAAAGTTTATCAAATGAACTAGACATACACAAGAATAAATTTAACCACAATTTTGATCTAAAAAATGTGACACACACACATATGTATGTGTCTGTGTATGTGCGTGTGTGTGTGAAAAATACAGTTTTAATGTGTGCTATATTTATAAATAAAAGTGCTCAATATCAGGTAAAGAGAAAATTTCATTCAAGCATGAAACATATGAACAGATTGTTGGCCTCAGTGACCATTGTTATAGATAGATAGATAGATAGATAGATAGATAGATAGATAGATAGATAGATAGATAGATAGATAGATACTCTAACTTGTAAAGTTTAGGGTGCTAATCAGTATTCTGATTTCAAACAAATGATGAATATGCATATACAAAAAAGTAAATTGAAAGGTTCTGAGTTACATTGCGGTGAAATGTATAGAGCCACTATAATATATATATATATATATATATATATATATATATATATATATATATATATATATATATATATATATATATATATATATAATACCAATTTGTAATTGGTAGGAATTATTCATAAGAGGACCTTAATCCAATGAGAACTCAATGTAAGATGCAGAGCAATTTATAATGATAAATTAAGAAAACATCTTAAAAATCCACCTCGGTTATAATTTATTTCATAAATATTGTTATATTCAACTCTTCAGACCAAATATTTTTAAGAAAGAAAATCGACCTGTAGAGATAAATATAACAATATTCATGAAATAAATTATAGCCGATATGTATTTTAAGGTGTTTTCTAAAGTCATCACAATATATATATATATATATATATATATATATATATATATATATATATATATATATATATATATATATACCAGGTCATCCCATAAGTTCTGTCCGAATTTTGAATAAAGAAAACAAGTGACCAAATGTTACATTTAATTACAGATTCAATCAACAATGTATTTTCCCTGATTATCTATGACTTCCTTCCATCTATTTACAAGCTTACTAATTCCATTACTGTAAAGTTCTTTTGGCTTTGATTCGAAGAACTCACAAATGACAGTTTTAACCTCTTCCTGTGTTACAAAAGCTGTTTCTTCCAAATGATTCTGTAAACTACGAAACAAATGGTAGTCTGAAGGAGCAAGGTCGGGAAAATAAGGTGGATGAGGAATTTTCTCCCAACCAAGTTCTTCGATCTTTTGTGACATGATTCTTGCTGTGTGTGGTCGCGCATTGTCCTGATGAAATATCACCCGTTTTCAATTCACTAGAGCAGGTCTTTTTTCCTCAAAGCTTGGTTCAAACGCTCTAATTACTGACAGTATATTTGAGCATTGATCGTTGCATTACGTGGTAAGAATTCAAAGTGGATTATTCCTTGGCAATCCCACCAGATTGAAAGAAGAACCTTTTGCCCATGAAGTTCCCTTCTCGGCTGTGACTGGGGTCCTTCCCCTTTACCAAGCCACTGTCTATGATGCTTAACATTTCGATAAATGATCCATTTTTCGTCGCCAGTCACAAGTCTATTCAAAAAAGGTAAAACAAGTTAGCGAGAATGGAGAGAAGAGCAGATATCAACTCGGGATTTGAGTTTGTTTTCAGACAGTTCATGAGGCACCTATTTTCCAAGTTTAGGAACTTTTCCAAGTTGTTGAAGATGACGATGAACAGTTGTATGGTTTGAACTGAGAACCACTGCCAATTCCTCAACTGATAAAGCAGGATTTTCTTCAAGGGCTGCTTCAAGAAGCTTTTCATCAAACTCAAGTGGACGTCTGGTTCGATCTTCAAAGGTGAAATCTCCACCTCTGAATTTTGCAAACCATCTTCTGCAAGTTCTTTCATTCACACATTCCTCTCCATAAACTGTGTGAATGTTTCTAGCCGCTTCGGCTGCTGAGTTTCCTTTCTTGAACTCATAAAGCATTATGTGCCTCAAATGATTCTTGGGTACTTCCATGTTAGCAGGGTTTTAATCAAACAAAATTTAATTTTATTGTTCTCTGAAATAATATTTGATCAGTTTAAATGCATCGAAACATAAAAATAATGTTCAGCTCCATTAGACATTATGAAATACTCTTTAAATTTCGTTCATTTTAACAAAAAGTTAAAATTCGGACATAACTTATGGGGTGACCTAATATATATATATATATATACATATATATATATATATATATATATATATATATACACATATATATATATATATGATTCGTTAAGACGATACAGCATTACTTATAAATTTGAACGTATTTTGACTAGTTTATTCATAATTTTCAAATGTTACTTTATCAAAATATGAAATGAATTGTATTTCACTGAAAAACTTTGTTCCTGATATTCTATTAAAAAATTAATAAATATAAAAATAGTGTAGACTTACACCTTGTGAAAATGATTGATTACTCTTTGAAAAGTATATTATGACTTCACAGTAGACGTATTTGTAACGAGTAAAATGGCCTTATTTTGCTGAAAATGAAAGCGTATATCTATAAAAAAAATGTTTAAAATTTTTTAAATTTATTCATTCGTTTTGCTTATACATTTATTCATTTGTTTTGACTTATACATTTAATTATTTTCGTCCAAAGCTACCGACGAAAATATCAGGTTAAATTATTGGCGGGTTACAATATTCATATACAACTCTCTCTTTGTATTCTGAGTTCGAAAAGAAAAACCCTTTATTCAAATTCAAATAAATACACACACACACACATACATACATACATATATATATATATATATATATATATATATATATATATATATATATATATATATATATATATATATATATATTAAGATATTTTATTGTTATACGTTATTTATATAGACACAAATATTTAAGTAGATGGTCTGTTTATAATAAACACTATTAACAACATTTACCAGCCTGAACGTCCGAGAAATTTCCATAGAAAATATGTGTCCTTCGACGCACAAAATAAAATCTTAAAATAATTGTCGGACTCTGTCTATATTTCTGAGATGAGGTATTATGTACACTATTTCCATTATTCGGACTATTGTCCTCATCTTTGTCGCCATATTTATTACAACGTTTCGGCGCAGTGACTAAAGGCGCTGGTTAGACCCAGTGACATGGCCCAAAGAGTGTGAGTTCAATACCCGGTTAAGGCAGTGGAGAACTTTCAGAGGGGAATTAACAGGAGATAACTGATAACTGATACCCATTAAACATGTCACGTGGAACCAGAACAGTCTACCCTAGTGAGTGAAATAAAGGGTTCAGTTCGACATTCCAACCACGTGAAGAAGGCCGGAGTGCGTACAACGACCGAACCGTTGTAATAAATATAACGACAAAGATGAGGACAATAGTCCGAATAATGTAAATAGTGTAATTGTCGGACTTTGTCCATTTCGTACTGTGTGACACCATATATATATATACATATATATATTGTTGAAACTTGACTAATGCATGGAATAATAATGCAACACAAAATGTACTTAGAACAAAATGTATTGAAACAAGAAAGTGTACACAATATTTACATATAGTCTTTTGTATATTCCTGGGAAGACCGTTCCTGGAGAATGTGTTGACTAAGTCGCAGTCGGGTAGAGTCTCTAGTTGAATCTCTTGATTCGCCTCTCCTGTCTTCCCGGTATCAACCATATTTATATCGTCGGTACTCCACTATGCAAATTAGGTGGATCCTACCACAACATATATATATATATATATATATATATATATATATATATATATATATATATTGGTGGCGGAAGATGTATGACAACGTGGACTAAGACCATGTTTTTTCCCACTGATTGTGGAAGAATTAAAAAACAGAAACATTTCTAATAAGTGAGAAGAAGAGAAGAGTAATCAGGAACACAGTAGACAGCGATTGGCATTGGATTTAAATTTTTGAGGATTAAAGTTGACTGGAAAGGATGAATCTGGTAGCATGGTGCACAAGCGAGAAACGCGAGTAAAGAAAACGTTAGCATAGAACTTACGGTTTCATCTAACCAACTCAATTGTAAATTGGTGAGACTTCGTCGCCAGTCTAGTACAGCACTTAAATTCATAAAGTCTAGGTACCATAGCGAAGAGTTCATCCGAAAAATTACCATGAAAATACTTATAGAACAGACACAGGGAAACAACTTTATGGCGATGACAAGGTGACAGAAGCCGAGACGCCATGTCAGGACCAATAATATTGCTGATTCTTCTTTGGATTTTATCAAGAATCTCTAAATATATAGCAGTATACCGGACTATATTCTAAACATGGACGAATGGCAGACCTATAGATAAGTAAAATAGATACTGGAGAGAAAAACTGTCTCGCACGACACAAAGAACCAACTTTCTTAGTCGTTAACCTAGCAATTAATTCAATATAGTCTTTCCACTTCATGTCAGCCGAGGATATTAGCCCAAAAAGGCGTAATGAATCGCTCTTCTGGAGGTTAGCATAAGCCATGCTAGTGGAAGACAGAAAGAGGTTTCTCAAGTGATTAGCAGTTTCGTTTTGAGGACGTTATAATTAGCAAGCCATTCTTTGCCCCAGTTAACAACAGGCTGAAAGTCGTGTATGACTTCAGCCGTCAATTTGACCTTATTGATCTGATCACACTTACTATCGAAACAGAAGTAAATGGTTGTGTCAACAGCATAGATACCAAGTTGAGGGCTGATGCCATCGGGAAGGTCGTTAATGAAAATTAAGAACAAGATAGGATCAAGGATATTGCCCTCAAGGACACCTGCATTAGTACAAAAGGCTCTAGAAGAATGGTCTTTCATCAGGATAACATTCATTTTACGATGTGATAAGAAAGGTAGAATCAGTTAAAAGATTTTACCGGAGACACCGCAACTTTTCGACTTGTGAAGAAGACCTGTATGCTAGACCCTGTCGAACGCTTTTGAGATGTCCAAAGCTACAGCCCGGGATTTAACAATTCTTGTCTAAAACTTGGTAGACTCTTTCCGCAATTATTGTCAATACATCAGCAGTTGACCTAGAGAAACGAAAGGCATATTGCTTGATTCAGCATTGATTAGAGCCTTTGGTAGTTAATCGAAAAGGGGTGAAAGTTTAATAGTCCGATAGTTGGAAGGGTAGGACGGTTCACCAGAGTTCTTAAAGGTTGAAACAGCAGATGAGGATTTCCAACATTGATGTCTATTTGGGCAACAATCTCTCTCTAATACATGTTTCATTAAAAATGACGGACAAGGTATTTCTTTTTTATTGTAATTTTCTATTTGCAAATAAAGATATTTCTTTTTTTGGCTAAACGTGTATACAAATTGGCCAAATCATTGCTCGTTCCGATTTGACTAATCTATTAGCCATAAAAACGAACAATCATTTGCAGAATTTCTACACCCACTAAGTCCAGAAAAAGAAATCTCTTGTCCGGATACAAGAAAAATGCACTAAAAAAAATCCAACAGAAATACTTTGTCAATGATTTTTACTGATTCAAAAATATGATTTCCAACTTTTTTACTTTTGTTCATTTGAATGAATTTGTCCAACGAGATTAAGATTATTTCAGCCATATTGACGGTCATCTTGAAAGAAACCGATACACTTAATGAGTAAGATGCAAGGTCAGGACTGATAACATAGCAGATTCCTCTTTGTATTTTATCAAGAGTCTCTAGATGCATAGCCGAAACACCAGACAAGATGTGACAATAATATTCAATGCGTGCACAAATGATCGATTTATAAATATCATCTTGCCAAAAACAGTTTTAAAGAAACCAAATTATTGCAATGTCCGCGCAGCCTCTCCAGATATAAAGCCAATAGAAACATTTGTGGCTCATCGTTAAAATAGATGTATATAAGAAGAGAAATAATAATGCCAACGCTCTTTGTTAAACATATAAATCTGATGCATGTAACATTAAAGTCGAAACAGTAGAAAATATATTTAAATCAATAGATGAAAGTTACAGTATTTTGTGGTGTACATATTAACTTGCAAAATAATTTATTCAAGTATCTGGGTGTTATGAATAATTAAAAGTGGTCTCTCCTTGTTTTGTTACTCTCGTCCTTGAGAGAGCTATTTCTGTTTACTGGAACTATAAAAGGACACTATACGCGAACCTAGTATTCTCAGTTGAATAAAGCTTTCTTAAACCTTACACCTGCGTACTTTTGTCATTATAATGGCATATTGTTTTCATCAAATATATGTTAATATTACCTATATATTTGGGTTTTATTTGTCAATTAGTTTGCTTGCATAAGAAAATCTGACACCGCAAAACACATTATTATAATTTCCAAAAGAATAGATATTATCAACTGAAACTTATATTTTACCAACTTCAGTTATTTAATAGCAATATTATTGAGAAAACATTGACTTGCATAATAGAATCCAACATTATGTAAATATATGAATATATCGGATAGATAGATAGATAGATAGATAGATAGATAGAAACAGATGGAGACAGATATAGTTAAATAGATAAATATAAACATATAGGTTTTAAGACAGATATTAAAAGAGAGAAAGACAGACAGACAGACAGAAAAAGATAGATAGATAGATAGATAGATAGATAGATAGATAGATAGATAGATAGATAGATAGATAGATAGATAGATAGAAGCAAAGAGCTTTCATCATCAACTCGATTTATTGTACCGAGCTTATGAAACTCAAATTAAACTGAATAATTAATCATTTTTTGCACTGATGCATAAATTAAAGCAGTAAAAATTTAAGGGAACTGCGAAATAGTTTAATTTTGAAAAAGGTTAATGAAGACATGGTTTGTATTTTCTGCGGGTATTTTGGTCCTTTGAAGTCGAAATCGTTTATATGGAGAAATACACGAACCTTCTATATTTTGAATAAATTTTGTTTGGGTTATACTAATTTAATAATTAAGCCTATACTGTTTCACCTGAGGCGGGAATGTGGCCGAATTTCGCAATTCTGAATTTTAAAACACACAATCCAATATTCCCCGACCAAAATAGGTTATATCTAGAAGTAAGCTCAGACTGACACAAGAGCACGATATTAATTCCCTCAGTAAGGCTCAAGCTCAATATTACATTAATGAATTGGTTAGTAAGTTTAACTTCCTAATCATCGAACTACAGTGGGCATCCATGAGAGATAGCATAGATATTTTCATAGTTTTATGGCAAAAATACTTCTATAATAATAAAAAATGCATTACATACATTGTAGTTTAAGTGGGTACGAATAATTAAGAGATCTGTTAAGTTTTGAATATGGATATAACTAGAGACAGGTATATTTAGATAGTCAGTTATGTGCCATGCGTGATACACGCCTCGGCGATCATGTATCTTTCGATACATGACTGACGAGGCAGATTTTATTCCCATAGGCCAGTTGTCATCCAAGGCTATAGAACACGGCCTGTCCTGCTATTTACCCATAGCTGGGGTGGGGAAGAAGAGGATTTATAGCACGTAAGGGAATGTAATGGATTCGACTGCAATTCGAACTTAGCCGTCCGATTCCTCAATCCGAGCCGCTATCCATTACTCCACCGTAGGCCGCCTATTTGGATAAGTGATTTAATAACTGCCAGGTTTTATCTTTACAAGAATCAGATGGGACTAATAATGATGTATTGCTGATAGATATGGACTCGAGCTGCTCAACCCACATTTTCCAGGCTTGTCACAGTTCAAAATCGTTCACCTGGCCTTGTGGGGAGGACTTATTTTCCACTCTAGAACATATTTCCCACAGACGCAAATTATCGCTGTTTCCACGAATCAGATGAGTTCCGTTCTCTAGTTCCACCGGTTCAGACATTTACGGCTAAAACGCATCATTCTACTTCCACAGAGTCGAATCACCCTCGTTTCTCCTGCTTTCCAAATGTATGAAGGAAGTTCCACCCAAACAGCTTTTTTTATATATCAGGAACTGCCACTTCGTGGAACAGCCTCTCCCATTGGCGTTTCTCTGAACAGGTTAATTTTGACATCTTCAAGTCATGAGCTAGTCGATATATATCCACCTTATCCTCATAATCTTCACTTCTTACCGCCTTCCTTTTCACTCATATCTCACACCACATTCATCATTACCATTTTAAGTGTAACCTTGAGTGCCTTCAGAGCCTTGTATTGGGCTACATTTAATAAAAAGAAATAATAATAAATATATTTAAGTTAAAATTAGTCTGGCAAAATATTATATATAAAGAAGACGCCCCCACTCCATTTCAACTGCATATATTCAAGAAAAACGTTTTTTTTTTCTTCATATCAGCTGTCATTTTCTGCGGAATGGATGTTTTTGTACGCATTAATAATGTCGTTTTTTAACACCAACCTTGCGATCCTGCAAAACTCTGAATCATTCGTTCTGCTAATCTCTTGGCCGCATTAATCATCCTTTTAGTAAAAACACTTCTCCCTGAATTCCTTTGATCTACCACCCATTTTTTCTCTCATCCTCAAGTTCAGGCCAATATGGGGTCGGGAAACGTAGATTATGTTTATCATTTTTTTTCGCTGCCGTCAGTTGATCTTCTTACTGTCACCAGCATTTTGTTACAGCAATTCCTTTTGCAACACCGGTGATGATAATAATAATAATAATAATAATAATAATAATAATAATAATAATAATAATAATGCAACTCCTATGGGAAGGAAACTGGAAGAAATTGGTACGAACACCACCCTGACCCAGTTACGGAGATAGGACCTGTTACAATTCTATGGGACTACACAATACACACTGACAGAACAATCAAGGCCAACCGTCCAGACATTGTTATTAAAGACCACAAACAAAATAAGTGCCTCCTTATTGATATGGCAGTCCCTGCAGACTGCAATGTGTCTTTGAAGATATTCGAAAAACTGTCAAAATACAAGGACCTTGAAATAGAAATCTCAAAAATGTGGCACATGGGAACATCAACAATTCCTGTTGTAGTTGGAGCCCTTGGACTGGTTGGAAAAGATTCCAGTAGGCTGATTGAAGGGATCCCTGGAAGTCCATGCCTCAAAGAGATACAAAAAATTGTTCTGACAAGTACAGCCCACACTTTACGAAGGGCTTTATCTATGTAATAATTTTTTTTATTTTTTTTGCAGTGGAAAGTGTCATGATGCCATTTCTAACCTTAGGTCCCTGGGCGGGACCCGGAAAGAAATGTGTAAACACCAGATATCAAAGGAAATAATAATAATAATAATAATAATAATAATAATAATAATAATAATAATAATAAATATGTCAGCTAAGTGCCATATGTAATACACGCTTCGGCGATCATGTCTCTTTCGATCCATGACTAACAAGGCAGAAGAATTTCCCGCAGCAGGTTGCTATTTCTTTCTGCGATAGATTGGTTGCCAACCAAAGCTATAGAACACAATCTATCCTGCTATTCTCCTGAAGGGAAAAGAGATGGATTCCTACGTTTCCCAACGGTATTTGCGCGTAAGTGAATGCAACGAACTCGACTGAAATTCGAACCTGGCTCTCCGATTTCTCATTTCAGAACATATATCCACTACACCACAACGCACATAATAAGTATGGACCCAAACTATAGGCTCTATGAACAGTACTACTATAATGGTCGGATTAATAATATTCCAATAAAAACACTGGAACAAAATATTAGCGAAGAAACGTTTAATCACATAGATTAATAACCATATACAATAATAGTGGATACCGTAGTTAGTGAAGCAATGCGTACGACCCACTTTGCGACGCCTTTCCTATGACATTTCCCTCAGTGAATGGAAGAGTCTTTCAACGATTTAGTGTAGTGATGATCGGTCGTCTTTCTGCACAACAAATTCATTGAAACTATTGATCAACTCATCTCAGGATGCCCAATACTCATACACAATGAGTACAAAAGTCTTTCATGACAGAGTAGTCCATATCTGCATTGAAAGATCTATCATCACTACAGGCTAAAAAGAGCTTTGGGACTGATAAAGAAAAGAACTCAACAATAAATCATCAAAATCCTTGGTACACCATCGCTCCAGGGAATTTTTTAAAAAACACGCACAGACTATATCCTGCGAAGAGCTTTGTCCATTTAAGTTACTTTTCTTCTTCTTTTTTCTGTTATAGATGTATCTTGTTTAATTAAACACAAAAAAATCACATACTTCGCTTACCCTAGTTATGACCCAGAATTTGCTTATAAAACAAACGCAGGTCAAATAGATTTTTTAAATAATAGATAATAATAACTTATTTCCGATACACACAGACAAAACAATCAAAACTCCTCGTCCGGACGAAAGACTGCTATTTTATTGACATGGCAGTTCCTGCAGGCTTTGAAGACTAAAAAAAAAAACTATCAAAATACAAGGGTCTTGAAGTGAAAATCTCAAAAATGTGGCGCATGAGGACATGAATAATTCCAGCTGTGGTTGGGGTCCTTGGATTGATTGGAAAAGGTTCCGATATACTCATGGAACTAATTTTTGATACGCCTTAAAGAAATACAAAAAGTTGTTCCCACTAGTACTGTTCACATCTTACGAAGGGTTTTATGTAAAATGTGTGTGATTTATTTGTTGTTCTATTTTTATTTTTGTTTTTTACAAAAATGTTCTTTGGAAGATGTCATGATGACATTTCTGACTTTAAGTCTTTGGTCATGAATCAAAAGAAAATGAGTATACAACAAAAATTAAAGGAAATAATAATAATAATAATAATAATAATAATAATAATAATAATAATAATAATAATAATAATTCATTTGCATAAATAATATTATTATACAGTCATGGCAAAAGCGGAAGTGGCCGTCTGAGGTAAAATTATGACCTACTGTATTTAGTACTGAGGATAAAAAATACCCCATGAGGGGCCAGAATTTCGCATATAAGATGCAATACGATTTTTTAAAGCCATTTTTAAAAATTGCATCTCAAAGTTTGTCAAATAGGATAACTAAAATATATATACATCCATCCATACATACATACACACACATTTTGTCTAGAAATTTAAAAATGTTTTTATTATAATCTCTATCATCTAAAAATATATATATATATATATATATATATATATATATATATATATATATATATATATATATTTGCTCAACTCTGTATTGAGCACTCTTTTAAGAATAGTAATTGTTGGTTATTGGAACTTATTCCGTATACACCAATCCTATACTTGGGTGTATATATATATATATATATATATATATATATATATATATATATATATATATATATATATATATATATATATATATATGTTAGCTAGACGTTATTTTTAGTGGATACTCGTATTTGAGTAGATGCTCCGTTTATTCATTAAAGAGTATATTTATTTATTTTCGTCTTGCGCCCTGAATATTCGATAAATCTTATTAAATGCATATATATATATATATATATATGTGTGTGTGTGTGTGTGTGTGTGTGTGTGTGTGTATGTGTCTGTATATATATATGTGTGTGTCTGTACATATATATATGTGTGTCTGTATATATATATATATATATATATATATATATATATATATTCATTCAATGGATTGGCCTTACGCTGGCAAGTGGTTTATCATAGAAAAATCAAGTCCGATAGATACGTCTTTTGCACTTTTTTTATCTCTTAACTATTCTTTCGACAGGCGTTAACAGTGTGTTATATATACATACACACACACACACATATACACACACACACACATATATATATATATATATATATATAACACAGATAGTTAACGCCTAACAAAACACGTAGTCCAGTAAATTACTGGACTTTAATGTTTTTAAAGGCAAACAAACTTTTATTTAAAAAAAAACTGTCTCTCCGACCTCCAGTTTCACAGAGAGACTGCCCGTTAGAATCCGATAAAGTTCAAAAAATATGTGAATAATGATAATAATAATAATAATAATTATGCAATTTGCGTAAATAATATTTTTATGGAGTAACAGCCTAGGTAGAAGTGACCGTAAAATTATAGCCTACGGTATTGATAATTGAGGATGAAATTGGCCGACAGGAGGCGTCAACTTCGCAAATAAGGCGCCATGTTTGGGAGGGAAAAGGTGCGTCTAATATGCCGCCAAATACGGTGATTATTAAGTCGCGTGTTTGCGAATGATTGTGTATCAGCATGCACACTTTTACATTAGGATGTCCTTGGCGAATTGCGATCTGAAGTAACCAATTATGAGCGGTCTCAAATTCACTTGTGCTTTTTCAATGCGCTCGATGCGGCATCTTAAAGCAAGGCGGACGGGATAAAATAGATGCAAACAGGAAACATGATAGCGGCTGCAGTAATGGGTTGATATTGAATATTGCTAATTAGGATGGCCTGAGCACCTACCGTGGGGCAATGACGAGCTGTCTATACTTTCAACTCGAGTACTGTGAGTGCGTTCCTCAATGGGTGTTTTATGAGCATCACCTGAAACTGGAATCGCCATAATCTAACAAATACCAATTAACGATGAACCGTTTCACAAACTATCATTTTTATCTAGTATAGGGATGAAAACACACACGCATATTTCGTGTTTGTATAATTCTTTCTCTCTCTCTCTCTCTCTCTCTCTCTCTCTCTCTCTATATATATATATATATATATATATATATATATATATATATATATATATATATATAAACAAGGACTTGTACCAACAGAAATAAAACATAGATTTGAACAAAATAAACGTCATTTTTTTTATACCTTTATGAACCTTTCGTCCAACGCTTTTTCAAAAGTTATTCGTTGGCGAATTGTGTTTGTATATCGCCATCGGATACCTTTTGAAAAAGCGTTGGTCGAAAGAAACCTAAAGATATAAAAAAAAAAAGATAAAAATAAATTAAAAAATTATGTTTATTTTGTCCAAATATATATATATATATATATATATATATATATATATATATTCATTAGTATGGATATGTGTTTGTGACCCTGGGTTTCACGCTTTTGCAATCATCAGACAAACTGGTTTTATATTTAAAATTGGATCTATTTATGCTTGTTTGTTAGCTTAACCAAAGAGCCAGACCAATAGGTGTGTATGTGCGTGTCTACATGTGTGTATGTGTGCGTGATGAAGTCCAATTTTCTCTGATGGTGCTGGTGGTAGATCTGAAAAGCGTCAAGAACACTCCTATCCGCTCCTTTGTTCAAAGAAACATCGGTACATATATAAAAGCTACGGTTTCGACACCGAAATAGAATTGTAACTGTGTATGTATGCATGCCCGAACGCATGGATGTGTATATGCGCCTGGCCACGGATTGTTTATATGGATGTGTTTGCGTGAACTAAAATGCGTACACCTGTATGTATGTGTGTATATGTGTATAAAGGTGTTATATCAAACAAACACGGAAGTAAATCCCCCCTCCTACCACCAAATATAGTCAAACAAGCAAAAATAGATCCAATTTAAAAAAAAACAGTTTGTCTGATGATCGCAAAAGTCTGAAACCCAGGGCCACAAACTCATATCCATACAACTGAATATGTTAGCACTATCACTGATATTGAGCACTTTCCTCTAAGTACTGCACATATAAAATGATAGATAGATAGATAGATAGATAGATAGATAGATAGATAGATAGATAGATAGATTACAATGAATCATTCGTACAAAAAGTAGATTAGTAAAGTTAATGATATAAAATGGCGAAATCCTTTCGCAAACAAAATTTTAAAGGTGCATTAACTTACAAATCACTCGATGAATGTTATGATCCTTGTTTTTAAAATAATAATTTCCATGCCTGAGGATGAATGAATGTACAGTTGAAAGTACTTGCAAAAGACCTTATACAGTTTATCATTTTAAAAACAAGGATCTTAACATTCATCGAGAGGTTTGGAGGTTAATGCACCTTTAAAATTTTGTTTGTGAAAGGATTTCGCCATTTTATATCATTAACTTTACTAAGCTACTTTTTGTATGAATGATTCATTGTAATATAAATTGAACTGGTCCACATATTTGATATATATATATATATATATATATATATATATAGCTGTGATACAGCGAAACAGTCTGTCTGTGGATGACAATATATATATATATATATATATATATATATATATATATATATATATATATATATATATATATATATTACTTTAAACGTTATTATAGATACATCGTATTTGAAATTGAAGCGCCATTTGTATATGTATTAGATTCGATTAAATCTTAGTAAAGAAAAGTGCGTTTCCATGCAAATATCGAGCTTGCGTCCCCCTTTATAGAGGAAACAACTGTTTCATCCAGTGAATTTTACCGCACGGAGAAAAATGTGCCGTGTTTCAAATACGGAGTACCCACTATAATAACGTTTGAAGTAATATATATATATATATATATATATATATATATATATATATATATATATATATATTAGTTAAATTCCCAGATCAATTCTGAGGACAAGACGTCGGCAAAATCTAAGATTTTTCCAATTGTCATTTTATACCATATACCATATATATATATATATATATATATATATATATATATATATATATATATATATATATATACACTCACATTTTATATTTTATCAATAATATTATATAAATATATATATGTGTGTGTAAGTGTGTATGCGCACGCGCGCTTATTTTTTATTTATATATGCATATAGAGAGGAAGAGAAAGAGATCATTATTATTATTATTATTTTATTTCCTTTGATTTCTGGTGTGTACACATTTCTTTCCGGGTCCCGACCAGAGACCTAAAGCCAGAAATGGCATCATGACATCTTCACTGACCAATTAAAAAAAGAAAGAAAGAAAGAAAGAACTCGTAAAAACAATTTTTTGTAATACTTTATGGCATGGGCTTCCAGGAATCCCTTCAATCAGTCTACTTGAATCTTTTCCAACCAATCCGATGGCTCCAAGTACAACAGGGACAGTTCCCATGTACCACATTTTTAAGATTTCGATTTCAAGGTCCTTGTATTTTGATAGGTTTTTGAAGATCTTCAAAGAAATATTGCAGTCTGCAGGGACTACCACATCAATAATTATTATTATTGATAATAACAATAAAAATAATAATTATTATCATTATTATTAATAACAATAAAAATAATAATTATTATTTTTATTATCAATTATTATTATTATTATTATTATTATTATTATTATCATTATTATTATTATTATCAATTATTATTATTATTATTATTTTTATTATCAATTATTATTATTATTATTATTATTATCATTATTATTATTATTATCAATTATTATTATTATTACTATAAAAGTTATTTTCGTGGGTACACATATTTGAGTTGCTATCCTTATATTTTTTTATTTTTTTAAACAATGAAATTAATAACAACCGGTCAGATTGAGAAATATATATATATAGAAAGAGAGAGAGGGGAAGGGAGCGAGAAATATATATATATATATGTGTGTGTGTGTGTGTGTGTGTGTAAAGGACAAAAAGGACATATATATATATATAGGTAAAGGACAAAAAAATAATCCGATATTACGCGTTTCGTCTTACGACAGGATTTTTTTTCGCAGGCTAATAATCGTTTTATAGAAAGACCTTATGGAGTTGAAGAAATGCAACAAACGTCGGTTACAATTTTAAATCGAGAAACGCTGAAGATCATGGACGCTTAGCTTTAAATTTGAATTTAATTAAGTTTTCTGTGTCCGATGTATTAAGGTGCACAATCAAGTCTACTTCATTTGACTCTCTATCGCTATTGTTTTTTTTTTAAATATCCTACATTGTAATAACAGAGTAATTTTGTCAGGAAGGGGTCCCAGACTTCCTCCAGTCACTAGTTCTACTATAGCATCCAAAAGAGTAGTAGCTGACACGCAGAAAGGTTTTCCCCATATGTTGTGGGGCGCTAAAAACCTGGTTAAAATTTCTTCCGCCCTTCGCTTCCAGATTTTAAGCACCAAATGTTATTTTTTCAAGATATACGCGCGTAGACACACACAGAAACCCATATAAACATACAGAGTTCTTTAAAAACGTTTCATAACCACAAAAATGTTTTTTTTTTTGTTTTATTTCTAGTCTAAAGGAAGTGAAAGATTTCGGGTGGTCGTGGGCCGTGTGATGGTTGGGCAGGCCGTAACTTGGTGGAAGATTCTATCGGTTGTCAGAATTGACAAGATGCCTGAGGACCACAATTCGGCAAAATGTCACCACTGGGCCCCTTCGACAAATGCCAAAATCACAAGTCATCCAAAAAAATAAGAGAAATAAACGCATACATGTAAACAAAGGGACGGTTAAACGCCCCCATTAATACATACGTGTGTTCATTTATGTCTGTGCACGCGTGAGTGGGCACACACATATAAATACAAAAAATAAAGGATACATATGAAAATGAATACGTATACACAGAATAGACTCACACGCACGCATATATGCGTGTGTGTATGTGTGCGCGCGCACTTGCCAAAATATTGCTTATGGCCATATCACGTTGTAACAACGTCTTTTGTATGATCACCGAAGTTAAGCAACGTCGAGCCTGGTACCTAGAGGGTAACCGCTTGGGAATATTAGATTGTTATACGTTAGGATATTCGCGTGGTGTAATGGATAACGGCACAGAACTAGCGATCGAAAAACCTGTTTCCAATTCCTGTTGGGTTCGTTATATTCACTTACCCTTGGGGAAAGGCGTGGATCCACCCGTTCTCCCTACAGCTATGGGTTAATTAGTTTATTGTATAAGTAAATTATTATTATCTCCGAAATATTCTTACAATCTAAAAGTATTTTCTGGCTTTAAACAGCCTGCAAAAGGTTGATAAGCCTTCAAAAAAAAAAACAGAAACAGGCTACAGGCAAAATATTTTGCACATAATGTCTTTTTATTTGCGATCTCGAGGTCTTATTGGTATTTCTTTCAGTTTTTCCTAAAAGCGGAAACAAATATGCTACAAAGGTAGAGAAAATGATGTCACTATTAAGATAGAACAAATTTACTTGATGTTAATAATTAGCGCTTTTTTTATGTAACATATTTTAAAATAGATGTAATATAAATTTATCGATAGATCGGATCGGATCGGATCTGCAAATCTGATCCGTATATATATATATATATATATATATATATATATATATATATATATATATATATATATATATATCGGATCCATGACATTCACTTACGTGCTAATACCCTTTGTAAAGATATTAATCCTCTTCTTCTTCACCCAGCTATGGGTAAATAGCAGGGTAGACTGGGTTCTATAGCCTTGGAGGGTAATTGGACTAGGAGAAGGATAAGTCTGAATTCAAAAACAGACGAGGGTCGTTTGTGGCACGTAGTGCATAAGGTTTCTGTATTCGACCCTTCAAAAAGTGTGGTTGGTTCTGCCCAAAGCTTTCACCACTATAATCAAATCATATGTACTGGTTTCTGGCTGTCGGAACTGAGCTGCTTGTCACTCATACATCGAATACGACGGGAGGGTCCACCATATATATATATATATATATATATATATATATATATATATATATATATATATATATACGCAAAAGAGATCAATATCAGATATAGAACGTATGTAAATATGAATCTAAAAGTCGACACCAAGTGTGTGTGTGTGTATATATATATATTTGTGTGTGTGTGTGTGTACAAAGTGCGATGGATAAATTGTCATCAAAATTACGCAAAAATGTAAATAACACCGATATATCATTTTAACAGATATGCGCGAAATTAAAATTATAAAATGGCGACAATTTACCCATCGTACCCTGTATATATATAGGATTAATACAAATATAAAATTTGCTACTGAGCTGATGGATGTTATATATATATATATGTGTGTGTGTGTGTGTGTGTGTGTGTAATAAGAACTAAATCTTATATACATTTGACATCTGTTGATGCATATACTTCTTCACTTTTATATGCATGTTTGAGTTGTGTTTCAATAACCCTTCATATGCGGAATGCACACAAATATGCATTAATATAGGTGCCTCCAAAAATTAGCTAAAAACGGAAGTTACATCAGGAAAAAAATATCACTAGCATAATACAAACAATATTTTATCGTCAAAACATTTGTGTTATTATTAAGAGGAAAGATCAAATACTCTTTTAATGTAATTTCTTTTTAAAATCCTTTTTAGAACCTCGAAAATATTTGTTAAAAATCTTTTTGGGAAGTGGTTTCAACATGTCACTTTAAGTTTTTACAGGAAATTTGAGCGGTAAATTTTTTTTTTTTTTGCTGTGAAAAACGCAGATTTGGAAATACTTGCAAAAATCATATAATTCTCGGATTATAATGAATTTTTTGGAACTTGTTCAAAAATGAATGAAATTATGTTTGTAATGTTTCTATTTTAGAAGATTTTTGTAAAAACATTTTTTACATCTCTTACACCCCCTACACACACTCACACACATACACACACATACACATACACACACGTTTAATTTTATGAAAATTCGAAAAATTATTTTTTTATATCGCTTAATGTTAATAATTATTATAAGAACAAGTCCACGGAGAATTTAAATCATCAAAAATCTTTGGTGTAACAAAAACCCGGTTGTAGTAAATGCAATAAAAATAAAACATTTTATTTAGCAAAATTATAATTGCTTCTATGAATAAAATATATCATTTTCTCGATTGATAATGAATTTTTACAAAAATTGATTTATTTTTAATTTTAATTAGAATAATTTATAAAATTTTGCATCTTTTAAAATTCTGTATTAATTTGTAGCTGTCAAGTGGTATTGCTATTAAACTAAAATTATATTTACTAATTATAAATGGTAAAGGTTACTACAATGCAATGACCTCAGTATTTTAAAAATTATTTTGAATGATTTTGTATATTTATAAACGTGTCGATTTATGTACATATGGATGTCCATACGCAACATTATCAGACAATATGAGAGATACATATAAAAAATTTAAAATTTATTATTTTCTAACATTTTCTCAAAAAGCGTCTTCGTAAATAAGGCTATAAAGTCAAAGTACCTAAAATTTCAGTAAGATATTAGATTGCTTAAAATATTTTTTTCAGTTTTTTTTTAATTGCTGTGCATATATATAAGACGTTTACGCTGTATTCCTCAATTAATTTTTCAGTTTTATCCTCCTTATTTAAAATTTCCCAAACATCAGATTGTCAATAAATTTCTCAACACGTAAGAAAAACACCTACTCTGTGTTAAACAAAAATGCTTTAAACTAAAAGTAATATTTATTTCATTCAGATTGCTGTAATCCCCCATGTATAATACGCCTTTTTCTTCAAAAAAATGATAAGCAAAATCAGTGGTGCGTATTATTCACAGCTACAATTTTTTTTTTTTTAATTTACCGCTTCGTAGATCGATTTGAGTTGCGAAATGTCTACTCCCCACAAACATACGAAAATTTGACACTAACATTCGGCGATTGCGACCCCATAAGGATGTCAAATACAATCATATATACCTAACAATACTGACAAATGTAAAATAAAATAAGAATTATCATAAAACTAAATTAGAATAATATTATTCTATGTTTAAAACCATTTTTTAATAAGAGTAGGAAACGCTGGCCATAATGAAATTGGAGAGGTACAATTTATAGGGTTTGATTGCAAAACTAGGGGTGCGTATTATGAGTGAGTAGAAGCATTTTCCCACACTTTCAGCACAATTTTAGGGGTGCGTTTTATGGATGAAGGCGTATTATACATGGGGAATTAAAGTAGTTAAACTTTAAATCAGCTAAGTTTTCTTAAATAACGTTTTGAATAAAGAGAATAATTTTGTGTTGACAGATCTGTCAAATGGGCGAATCTATGGCTTTTACTAATAAGGAGGGAAAAAATTTCAGTCAATTTAAATTTAATTTGAAATATGACTAAGTATTTTGCTATTTACGAATATTAAATTGAATCTATTAGCTTGAAATTAAAACTAAAAGTAAAGCTTCAAGAAATATATTTTCATTTTTTTTTAATGCATTTTAAATTTAAGTATCGCATTTTTTCTCTTTTGTTTTTTTGTTTTTAGGTACCTGCATAAATATACTTTCTTAGGTACCTGCAAAGATATGTTTTTTGAAATACCGTCCCATGTTGTGAAAGCTTTATGTAATGCGAATGGTTTCTTTTGTGTAATAATAATTTCAATTATTTTGAGTTTTTCTTTACAAAGTATGCTGTATAATGTGTTGGTATTGCTTACTAACATTCGCCTGAATATAAATATAAGTAAACAGTATCCGGAGTTTCCAGGCTAATTTCGCTTACAATCGCTTTAGGATAGTCGTCTATTTTAATACGAATATTTGTAGATTATACCAAATTACAGGACAGCACATATAGTAAAGAAATACACGAAGCTATTATCATACTAATGAAAGAGTTCGAATTATATCAAATATATTTGACAACAGCATTTTAAAATATGTATAAAATATTTCAAAGGCATAAAAACACATATAACCATATAAATATACATGTGTATGTAAATATTTAAGTGCTTAGATAGATAGATAGATAGAGAGAGAGAGAGAGAGAGAGAGAGAGAGAGAGAGAGAGAGAGATAGAGTCTAATGAAATGATAGTCACTAGTTTGTCATTCGCTTACCTACTATTTTATTATTGGGAATGAATATATATATATATAAATACATACATATATATATATATATATATATATATATATATATATATATATATTTATTCAAGAAACTAAGAGTTTTCGGTCTGAAGAGTTGAATATACAGATATTCATGAAATAATTTATAACCGAAATGAATCTTTAAGGTTTTCTTCTTGATTATTTTCATTATTATTATGCGCTGTAGTCTACATTGAGCTCTCTCTGAATTAATATCCTCTTTGGAATTATCCCTGCTAGTCACAAATTGGTAATATACATATATATATATAAATATTGTCATCCACAGACAGGCCGTTTCGCTGTTTCACAGCTCATCAGTATGGCTAGACATCCGATTGCCTCAAGCCGGTCTCGAAACACGATTGATTTTGGTATCAATCGGAGATTTTACCCCTAAGCCATTGGCGCAAGTCAGGGATGAAGTTAAATTTAGATGTATTTATTTTTAGACAAACACGCGCCAGTGACCGGAGAATTCGATTCGTCTTAACGAAGAGTTTTGCATTAGCAGTACTAATAGTCTCTGTTTACAAATTCACTTTTCCCCCCGCATTAGAATATTACACCGAAAACATGTCAAAATCGCTACACAAATGCAATCGTGTTTCGATGCGTATCAAATGCATCTCATCAGGCGTTTGCAAATTACTGGGGAGTGAACGATTTATTTAGATTTAAAAGCAAAATGCAAGCTCTTTTAAGAAAAAAAGAAAAAAAGGCGGGGGTTATAATGCTTGTGGGCTTTACTCAGATCAACCAATCGAATATGACTTACGTTAAATTTAAACTAAGCGAAGAAGCAAAAATTAAGAAATTATTTTCCATAAATGGGTCATGACCCGTAGATTGGCAGTTAATGGTAACACGGGCATTAAACAGGAGCTGATGTTAATGGATACATATTATACACACGAGACAATGCCATTTTCCGAGAAAAAATGACATGGTGTGGTAATTTAACAAAATTCTAAACAAGTTATATGCTTTGTGAGTTTCCGACTTAAAAATTTTTTCATCTTACCTGGATATATATGTGTGTGTGTGTGTGTGTGTGTGTGTGTGTGTGTGTGTGTGTGTGTGTGTATGTGTGTGTGTGTGTGTGTGTGTGTGTTGCGATGGGCAAATTGTCGCCATTTTATATATTTAATTTCGCGCATGCGCGTTATTTGTTTATGATTTTGTTGACTGCACAGTATAGTAGGGTCAGTTTGTAAATAAAAGAGCACCATGACGCAATTCATTTCGCCAGAAATTTGGAAACGGTATTCTGTACTACTTGGCATTCGCTCCGGAAGCTACAATGCAAACATTTCAGATTGTTTGAGTGTCAATCTGAGGACAGTGAAGAGGACACAGAAAGAGTTGGATGATACATCCAGTCAATATCATGGTGTCTGAAGTGAACACTAGTGATGGCGACGTTATCCTTCCATTCATCTTCCCACAGGGTCTCAGACTCAACACGGAGACCTACATCAAGTGTCTTGAGGAAGTAGTGCTGCTCTGGGTGAAGAGGTTGGCTGCTGGAATACCCTATATCTAGCAACAGGGCTCTTCACCATGTCACACAAGCAGGAGAACCTAGTCATAGCTGTCAGGCAATTTCTGCAACCACATCATCCCTTATATCTAACTACCTACCTAACTCCACAGACTGCACCCCACTTGATTATGTGTTGGTGGCGAGGCCAACAGAACTCCTTGTAACACCAAAGATGAACTGAAGGCAAGGATTATGGCAGCATTCACCAACTTAAACAAGGAAACCGTCCAGTAGAGATGCAGGAGATCCGAAATCGTATGGGGGCCGTGCTTGAAGCCAATGGTGATGTTTATTGAAAAAAAAATTTGCTCTTTAGTATTTCATGATATTTTTGTGTAATTTTGGTAAATATATCTTTTAAAATGAGATGTCAGTGTTATGTATGTCATAATTAAGCAGCAAGTATTCACCCAAACAAGTTTGATACAAAATAAACAGCCCACATTAATTAAAACATCATTCTCCACGAGAGACGGAATCTTGACATGCCTATGATAGATTTAATATGCGGATATATATATATATATATATATATATATATATATATATATATATATATATATATATATAAGAATACAAACAAATAAATAAATAAAATGAATAAATTTTAAATAATGAAATAAAATAAATATTCGCATTCATTTTGTACGATCTCGTTCCCAATAAGTGTTATATATATGTGTGTGTGTGTGTGTGTAGACATGTGTATCTATTTATATGTGTGTGTGTTTGCTTGTATATCGTTGTGTGCGTGTTTATATGCTTGTGCGTGTGCGCGCACACACATCCTACTTGCATGCACAATACTATTGCACTGTTAAAATCATCTACAGTGTTGTTCACTTTTTAAAACATCTGTAACGTCTGTTTTGTGTTTGGGATAAAAGATCGGCGCGTGCCAATGGATTGTTAGGAAGGCTTTTACCTTCCAGGAATGCGTGGAATTTTAGGAAACACGTTAGGATTGCTACATGCAAAAGTACTTCTTTGATGGAAACACAGAATAATAGATGTTAGGTGAATATTTTTTTCATGGTCAGCTTCTCCACACTTTTATGTAGCCTTTTCGTGTATGTGCTTTTTTATAGGCATTTCTAAATGGCTCACCTACTTTAGAGAGAATTCAAATAAGAAATATTTTTAGAGATCTTTAAAGAGCTGGAATGTAATTTTAATCGTATTTTAAATCAAGCCTTTAAGTAGTTATATTATTTTTTATTTTGTCCATCTTTGATAATATACTTTATTTAACTGCGTTACGTAATCTAAATATTCATGGCTGATGCTAACCTCCAGGAGAGTGACTCGCTGTGCCTTCTTGGGCTAACGTTCTCGGCTGACATGAAGTGGAAAGTCTATATTGAATCCATTGCTAGGTCAAAGTAGGAACGTTGTTTCACTGTGTCGTGCTAGAGGTTTTTTTTTATCTCCAAAGTCTATCATATATTTATAAGTCTACCATTCGTCCATGCTTAGGATATTGGTGCCACATATGGTCTGGTGATCCCGCTATATACTTAGAGATTTTTGATAGATTTCAAAGAAGAATCTGCAATATTATTGGCCCCGATCTGGTGTCTCGGCTTCAGTCACTTTCCCACCGACGTAATGTTGCCTCCCTTTGCCTTTTCTATAAATACTTTGATGGTAATTGTTCGAATGAGCTCTTCACTATGGTCTATTTGTAAATACACATTGGGGTTTAGTTTTTAAATTATTGTTATATTCCCTTCCCCCCCACAGCCAAGAATTGTACATATGGGGAGAAGTTAAGACTTTCATAGAGACAATGAGGTATTATGGTGGATGTAGTAAGAAAGGTAAGTAAGAATGCGTTGTTTTGGTGTTAGGAATATTGTGGTATGTTTGGGTCAGTGATTGTGGCTAGCTAAGTTTAAATTTTAGACAAAAGAAGACCGTCCATTTCCCCAACTTGGCTTTGTGCCAAATTTTGTATTTTTTACAAATACATATCGCTCTTCTCTATGGCGCCTAGACTCTTCGAATTTAAGCGCAGTAATAGACTGGCGACGACGTCTCACCAATTTACAGCAGAGCTGGTTAGTTGTAACCGTAAATTCTATGCTAATAATTTATTTCTCGCACTTCTCACTTGTGGAACTCTCTTCCGGCTCCATGCTTTGCAGCCAACTTTAATCTGTAAAATTTTAAATGCAATGTCGATTGCTATCTCCTGGTCTCCTGATTACTCTTCTTTTGTTCTCCCTCCTTAGCAATGTTTCTGTTTCTAACTCTTCCACACCCAGTAACCCATTATGCCTCGATGGCTTTAACGCCTTGCTTGGGGTCAACTCGACTAAAAAAATATATGTGACAATCCTTGAGCTGAATCCAGAAATTTAATTAGTTTCCTTTTCTTTAACTTGTGTAGAAGCAACGTTTTAATCCTAGCTAGAAAACGTAAATATAAGTACATTTTTTAATACACTCTGTATAACATCAATCGTAAAAAGACAGAATGTATGGTCTTTGACAAAAGGAGAGTCCAAGTTGCACTCTCTGAATTGGAGATGTTAGAATCAAACAAGTACCGAAGTATTTTAAATGTGACTCAGAAATCCGAAGGCGTATTGGAATAATGAAAGATGCCTTCCAAAAGCCAAGCAAAGTGTTAAGGGAAAATTTTGAGTG
>OZ038480.1:113838800-113848800 GCA_964036315.1 Acanthosepion esculentum
AAATCGGCCTTGATAATGGCTAAAAAATAGCCGAAAGCGCTCGGATATGCAGAAGTTTTGGACAATTTTACACACTTTCTGACCGGAAAAGAAAACACTTGTACGAACACAAGAAAAAATGAATAAAAAGCTTCATCGCAGTATCTAGTAAGTCGTCTTTAATGAAACATATTTAGAAGGAGGATTGCTGCCCAAATAGACAATATGTACAGGGTGTCAATAAAGTTCATGTGCACTTTTAAAATTTTATAACTTTATTTGTATTTGCGATAGAAATAATCTGTAAAAAATGTTATAAAGTTTAATGTACCTAGTTTTAAGTATAGCTAAAATAACTAATGGTGATTTCAGGCATTACTGTAAATCAGTTGGCAAATGTTTTCCGTGAACTGCAAAATCATATTATCCTTTGTATTGCTAATGATGGAGGACATGTGGAAACTTAAATAAAATTTCAATAAAACCTTAAAAAATATAGATTTACTTCTTTCTAATCCTTTTTACAAATTATTTCTATCGCAAATACAAATAAAGTTATAATTTTTTTAAAGTGCATACGAACTTTATGGACACCCTGTGTGTGTATATATATATATATATATATATATATATATACATATATATATATGCACACACAGACAAACACACACTCATATATATATATATATATATATATATATATATATATAATACACGCATATATATATATATATGTATATGTTTATGTGCATATATTTTACATATGTATATATATACGCACATATAATACACACATACACAAATGTGTATAAAGGCTAAAAGTAACTCTAAAACATACACTATATTTAATTAACAAATAAGAATTAGTAATGATTTTGTAAACAATTAATATGTATTTTAGATTTCCTTAATCTATTTTGACCATTATAGTGATTTTCCAAGCGTAGCTTACATGTGGCACAAGCCCGAAAGGATGGTGCTTGCAGTGAGGACCGAACCCACGACTCAGTCATAATTGTTCGGGCCAGACAAACTCGTTAACCATTACACCGCATCGAGGTACCCATGATTTTCTTAGTGTAGCTTAAATGTAGGCACGAGGCCGGAAGCAGTGAGGATCGAACCCACTAGCGAGACAAACTCGCTAACATTACACCACGTCAAGGTAATCGAAAAAAAAAATTATATCTAAGCATAAAATTACAATTTTTACAATGTGAGCGCTGATCTACTTTCCCAAATCACTATTTCAATCTATAAACATCAAAATAATGATTTTAGAAATTGGATCGGGTCGACAAGTCCCACAAATAAAACCCTACAAGCTATAAACAATTACGTTCAAAATCCTTAACATCTATAAGTTAACTATCCATAAATATATTTGTCAGATGTTAGGATCCATTTATCTTCTGATTTTTATCTAGTTTGTTTTTTCTTTCTTTCTTGTATTTTGCTTTTAGTGTCTGTGCGTCCATGTGTTTTCCTTAAGAAATTATTTTACCATTCTCTTTCACAATTAATATTAGGTAATAACATTAAAAGTATTAATACATGAATACAAATTTTTGTATTTTTTTATGAACAACGACGAAGTTTTAGAGAAACTAGAAAGAGAAAGGATTTTTATACATATAAAAAAGAAACAGTTGACAGGATACATAATGAGGAAAGAGGATTTGGAAAATCTGATACTCACGGGATGTATTGAAGGCTAGAGGGACAGAGGAAAGCAGCTCATAAACTACCTAACGAGCTTGTGTGAATGATTAGCTGAAAAAGGATTAGAAGACATAGCCAAAAAACAAAATTTAGTAAGAGATACTTAGAGAAAATTGTGGAAAGCCATGACGCCCACGTCCTGAAGGCACACGGCACATAGAAGACGTATATACAAAACTCGCTTTTTTTATCAAGAATACGAAATTCTTACTTTTTTTAGATTTTTTCTTCAAAAATCGCCCTGTATATTATGCAATGAAATAAAGTAAACCTATTGATTGAAACTGCATCAGAGACCTGTTTGCCAGAATAACTAATTACATATAAGCTTTTCTTTTCTTTCTTTCTTTTTTCTAAACAACGGTAAACTATTTGTACTCTTCAACTTGTTAATAAATCGTTGTTGAAAATTAGGAATTAAAATGGTTATTTCTCTTTTCTTTTTTATCCCTTACTAAACCCTGGATTAGTCATATAAACCACTGAGGATTATATGACGAAAAATACAATATTTCAATTTATAGTCATAAGTAGAGGCATGTGGACACATGGTAATAATCTTGCCGGACATTGCTAGTAGAATGAATTCGATTCTCAGTGGGTGTCCAATTACAGCGGATATTAACCAGACTTAATAACTACCTACATAAGCACGCACGCACCAACAAGCAAATACATATCATCCACTTACTTCCGCATATATATATATATATATATATATATATATATATATATATATATATATATATATATATATATATATATATATATATATATATATATATATATATACGTCTATTTACACAGACACATATATATAACCAATTACAATCAACACCATCACTTGACAAGACACCAGAAGTGTTAAAACAAAATGGCTATTATTGTAGTGATGTCATAACATGTTTACGTTATAATTTTTGAATAATTACTATATATATATATATATATATATATATATATATTGTTGTCCGAATATTTTGGATGAACTGATAAAACCAAAGAAATGCTATATATATATATATATATATATATATATATATATATATATATATATATGATGAAAATGTGGAAAAGACAAAGCAAAATCCGAATATGTGAGTTTACTGTTTTTTTTTATTTTGTTTTTGTTATTATTAAAATAAAATAAATAAAAAAACAGTAAACTCACATATTCGGATTTTGCTTTGTCTTTTCCACATTTTCATCATACCGTCGGATCTACATCCACAGATTTGCTTATATATATATATATATATATATATATATATATATATATACTTTTTTTCGTAATTTTTAAATTTATAGATCTTTCTGCGATACGAAATTCTTGACTTGAGGCTAAACATCTGCTTATTGGACTGACTTTGAACCAGCAATGTACAAATATAATTGGTTGTTAGGGGGAAAAAAGCGTGGAACCGCCAAACCAGGGTGTACATGCATATGTAATTTATTTTTACTTCCTGGGGGGGGGGGGGGGTTCAGTCCTTAAGTATTACTAATTATATCTACAAGATTGTCGGTATGAGAAAAAATACTTTATTACTCTGGTTAGCGTTTCGTATAATTAATGCTAATTTATAACAATCAGCATCACCAACACGGCAACTAAAATTTATATTTGGACATTTGAAACATTTTTTTTTTTTTTTTTACAGTAAGATTCGCCTTGTACAAGGTCCCAGGGAAATTCGAGGTTACGATAAGGGGTAGTTTATATGGATAGGAGGGGAAGATAACGGTTGACTCTAGAGTTGAAAAGGTTAAGATTGTAGTGATCGGGGAAACATCTGCTTCGGAATCTGTTTCATAGAGCATTGATTTGTGTGCATATAGATATATATATAAATAGATTAATTATTTATTACAAAAATTTTAAATAGGACAAATATTATTTGCGAATTTAAATGTACATTAAGGAATTGGATATCAGATCAATCAAAATTCGTAAATAATTATATAGGCCGTACTACATGTTTGATACGAAGACACACACTACACCTTTCTGACCATAGCTCAATTAGGTTTCATTTAAATTCTCATGGAGATCTACCGGACCCTATTCGTAACATACTTGTTGACAACACAAATATAATAGCATCATCTACATGCAATAAAAGGCTAAAAATAATGGGAACCTTGTTAATAAAAACAAAACAATGAACACTCAATAATATCAACTATGAACATGGACACAATATCTTGACCGTGTTTTAAAAAATGAAAACATTATATAAATACATACATGCAACAAACTATTTCTTGTTAACAGTTAATATATTTCAACCTTAAAAATGTATAACCGAAAGCGCCCGGAAAAAAACAGTTAGACAGTTTTTATATAATTTATCATCCGAAAAGAAAAAAACTATTAGATCATATGAGAAATTGTATGAAAAACTAAATCAAAGTACCTTGTCTGTCGTATTTAATGAAATGTGCATGTAAGAAGGATTGCTGCCTAAATGCACATATGTGTGTGTGTGTGTGTGTGTGTGTGTGTGTGTGTGTGTGTGTGTGTGTGTGTGTGTGTGTGGATAGATAGATAGATAGATAGATAGATAGATAGATAGATAGATAGATAGATAGATAGATATGGGTAAATGACAAAAACAATCCGATGTTACGCATTTCGTCCTTCGACAGGATTTTTTCGCAGGCTAATAGTCGTTTTATCGAAAGACGCTTATGGAGTTGAAGAAATGGAACGGTTACAAATTTTAAATCGAAAAACGCTGAAGATACAGGGACGCTAGGTTTAAATTTTAATTTTTAATTTTTCTGTGCCCGATGTATCAAGATACACAATCTAGTCTACTTCATTCGGTTCTCTATCGCTATTGTTTTTTTTTCTAAATATCCTATATTGTAATAGAATTTATTATGCAAATCAGTGTTTTCATAAGAAAATTATTATTAATTAATTGATGTTGACAAAATCTTCAGGATATATGATGAATATACAATGTAAAATGCAGCTTATAATGTTTGGTTTATCAGAAATATTTGTTATGTCTTATTTGATGGTGTGAGATTTAACGATGCAACTTCATTATATGAATATCTATTTTTCAGTTTCATATATATATATATACAGTGCTGTTCGATAAAAGTGACTCACCTGATTTTTTTTAATAAATGTTCTCTTCTCCGATGAAACGAAAGTTGAGCTAAATTCAAAGGATAAGCGATCTAAAATCCGAACAAGAAGCTTTGAAAGCTCTTTGAATTTAGCAGTAAGTACTGTCAAGCATCCGTTCAGTATAATGTTCTGGGGATGCTTTTCTTTTCATGGAACTGGTTTCTTAAAACCTATCGAAAAGACCCTCAGGAGCGAGCAGTACAAGATAATTTTAGAGTCTTGTTGCTCCCTTCTGCTGAAAGGGTGCAAATCGACCCCACCAAGCTCTTTTTTATGCAGGATAATGCTCCCTGTCACAAATCAAAATTGATGAAGGAAACTTTGATGAGAAGCAGGTGAGTGGCCGCCCCAATCTCCTGACCTCAACCCCATAGAAAACTTATGGAGCATTATAAAGTACAGACTCTCGAGAAAGCAGTTGAGCAACAAAGAGGATTTGATTGTGAATTTCATATCCGAATTGAATTCAATGCTTGGAGATGAGATTTGCCAGAACCTAATCAAGTCAATGCAAAAAAGGGTTGAAAAAGGTTATTCAAAACAAATGAGAAGCCATAGATTATTAAATATTTCGAACTATATTACCTATTATAAATAAATGATACCTCTATTATTCTTTATTTAAAGCCGTTCGGTTATGTTTCTATTGATTACTAGTTGCAGGAAATAAGTGAATCACTTTTTTTTGCACTGAGTTTTTCCCTAAATTTCATTTATATCCAAAATTATAATTACCAATAGAATACCTTAGGGTGAATAAACGTTTTTACTAGGTGGTCGGGAAGGGGTCTTTATATTAGTAAGATTAAAAATTAGTTTGACCCCAAAAACAATAGGCGAAAAATTTTTTAAGAAAAATGTCATTTTTATCAAACAGCACTGTATATATAAAGATCGGCAAGTGTCGGGAAAAAAAAAGCGAAACAAACTACAGTAAGAAAAAAGTTGAACGATGATCAAAGAAGTATAACAAATTGAATATATTCGCAAGATAAAAACAAAAAAATTGGATTTAAAAATGACAAAAAAGACATTTAAGAACAATTTGATATTGAAATAGCCAGATGCAACCGTAAGTTCTATTCTAATAGTTTCTTTTCTCGCACTCCTTGTCTCTGGATCTCTCTTCCGATTACTTGCATCCCCTGTCACCTACAATCCTCAAAAATTTAAATGCAACGCCAATTGCGATCTTCTGTCTTTCTAAATCCTATTCTTTTACTGTCTTTCTCTTTACTAAAGTTTTCTCATTCTCTTTCACTCTCATTAATCTCTTGCGTCTTAGTAGCATTGTTGCCTTACTTGCGTGGAATGATTGAAAAATAATAAGCAAGAAAAGTATATTTCAAGGAAAGATTGGAAGAAGGTATTGCTAAAATGAACAGGGATAAAAAAAATGCAGAATGTTAAAAATATAAGTTAAAGACATGAAAGCAACGGATATAGCAGCTTTAAATAAACCGCCCAAAGAAAAATGCCTAAGTGGAGGAAAGATGTATGAGAAAACTGGTTTCTCGATAGTGATGAATGCGGAGCAACGTGGGACGGACCTGATGGTTACGATAGAAAGTAGGCCCTTTATGAAAATAGTCAACCAACGCGAATTAAAAGCCAATGGTGGGGGGGAGTGGACTAATGTTTTGAGCTTCTACTGTAGGCGGTAAAATGATAGGTCTCTTCAGATTTGATAATGGTGTCAAAATAAACGCTGTGAATGATTGTAATTTCGAGGACAAGACAAATAAATGAAATGGACCCCAGGCTCTCCAGATATTAATCCAATAGAGAATATGTCGTCTATCATTAAAAGTAGACGTATGTGAGAATGGTAAACAATATTCAAAGGAGCAGAAGTAACAAAAAAACCGCTACAAGTTATGCTAAAGTCGAAACAGTAGAAAAGTTAACAAAATCAAGGCTTCTAGAAAGTTTCTGAAATGTCAAGGTGTTCATATCAACATATAATAATGGCACCATGCATGATACATAAGACTGATTTTTCCCGCAGCAGGTTGCCATTTCTTCCTGCGGTAGACCAGTTGCCATCCAAAGCTGCTATTTACCCATAGCTGAGGAGAAGAAGAGGATTCATACCTTACCCAAGGGTATTAGCACGTAAGTTAATATAATCGATTCGAACTTAGCTCTCCGATTCCTCAATCCGAGCCGTTAACCATTACACCACTGTAACTCTTACTTTGCCATAAAAAAATATTCAATATATGGTATATTGCGTCAATGAAATATTTATTAGGTTGGTGCAAAAATAATGTCGTTTTTTGACGTTCAACTTCATGTCAGAAAACGACATTATTTTTGCACCAACCTAATATTATGTATTTTCTTTACATAATAAATTCTGACTTTTCCCAAACAAGTTATTATCCATATTTTTACTAACGATAAACATTATAAACTCACAAGATATATTGCTCTTATAAATGTACGTGAAAATGTTATCAACATCGTTTGCTTAAAAATAAGTAACTCCAAAAAAAAAGCGATACGTAATGTTTAAAATGCAAAATCTTTCTTGAAGATTTTATTTTAGTTTTAATCCCAAGGCAATAGATTAAATTTAATATTTCTAATAAGCAAACAGAATTTAAATTGAATGGAATTCCTATATTTTTAATTTTTTTTAAATCGCTAAAATTGACCATATTGACAAATTTGTCAACACAGCATAATTCTCTTTATTACAAAATCTTTCAGAAATAAAATATACTTTTCTGAATCTTTATTTGAGGAAAATTAACTTATTTAAAGTTGAATTAATCTGAATTAAAACAAATATTACTTTCACTTTAAGATATCGCAGAAAATATTATTTATACACGGAGCAGGGTGTTTTATGGGGTGTTGACATATTTATTGATTATCGGACGATTGCAAGATTTAGGTAATGGGGAAATAATTTTTTTAACTACACAGTAATATTTTAAAAAATTAAATATTTTAAACATTCTAATATTTTATTAAATTTTAGGTACTTTGGTTTTATAGTCTTACTTACGAAGCGCTTTTTGAGGAAATGTTAGAAAATTACCAGTAAATTTACTATAGGTGCCGCTTTTATTTTTCTGATAACGTCAACGCGTTTGTACACACACCAAAATATTCAAAATTCTTTTTAAATTACTAAGGCCGCTGAATTATGAATTAAGATTTTCCATTTATGATTAGTAAATATAGTTTTTACTTAATGTTACCTAACCACTAAAAATGGACAGAGAATTTTAAAAGATTTAAAACTTTATAGATTATTATATGAAATTTTTGAAAAATAGTAAACAATTCTTGTAAAAATTCATTATTTATCGAAAAATCGTTTTTCCTTAAGACAATAGTGTCAATGATATATCTTATTAATAAAATCAATTAAAACTATTTTAATTAAATAAATGTCTTAATTTTATTGCTTTTTTTATTTTACGATTCAAAGCAGATTTTCTGTAACTGGGGGTCCAGTTTGACAATAAAAATTTGCTGATTTTAACTGGGTGTCCTGTTTGACCATAATAATTTGATGACTTAAATTCTCCAAGGACTTGTCCTTATAACGAATATAAAAATTAAGCGCTATAAAAAATTAATTTCTGGAAATTTCATGAAATGAAATAAGTGAGGCTAACAAATATAAAAAAATACTTTTACCAAGATTTTCTAAAACTGAAAGTTTCATTAAAATCCGACAATTACTTGATTTTCGCAAGAATTTCCAAATCAATGTGTTTTTAATCGCAAAAAAGCTCAAATTTTCCATATAAACTTATGGTCACCCATTGACGCAAAAAAGACAAATTTTATGACCAAAATTTCAAAGGTTCTAAAAAGAATAAATAATATAATTTAATAATAAAAAATCATTTGGTCTTTCCTCTTAATAATAATAAAGAGTTTAACGATAAAACTTTGTTTTTATTAAGTTTTGTGCATTTTACATGTAAGCTAATTCTTTCGCGAATATTTGGACGTAACCAGTTAATAATAATTTTATTGTGAAAGCAATGACTTCTGTAATAAAATATAATAAATGCACACGCACAAAAATTCTTTACTAGTTTGTCTTTAATTTTCCTAACATATATAAAAAAAAATATATATATATATATATATATATATATATATATATATATATATATATATATATGGGTAAAAGATATATAAATTATATATATGTTCGGAAAATTAAGGACAATTGTTAAAGAATTTTTGTGTCACGAGTTTCATCCATTCGAAGTGATGTTTACGTTGATGTTCCTATACATTGTTACGAAGAAGAGGGGACGCTTAAATTTTAAACTTAAGACCAATAGGACGAAATCCGTAACACAATTTTTTCACACTTTGTCATTAATATTCCTAACAGAAATATATTAAAATAAATTTGTTCACTTATCTTATTCCCGTCAGTACTCTGAGTAAAAACTCGCATCATAAGAAATTTTTTTTTTAATAATTTCAGTCCAAGCAAGCAGATAAAGCCACTAAGACGCAATAGGTTATTGAGAATTAAAGAACTAAGAAAACGAAATATATATATATATATATATATATATATAATCACATATTGAATGGTGGTGTTAATAAAATAGTTGTCGATGTAATATAACAGAGTTATTAAGTATATATTCATAAATATATACATTTTTTTACTCACCGATAGCACGACTCGGAGTTTCTAGGCGTACCTATAACTACAAAAAGAACATTAATCCCCGTTTATTTTAAATATAAATCCCGTTTATTTTAAATATAAATCCCGTTTATTTTAAATACAAATTTTTTTAAAAACCTGTAATCCCCGGATAATATATGGACTGCAAAAATATTGCGTTAGCCAAATATTAATTAAAATTGAATTTATTTAGCATTGGACATGAAACTCCGAGTCGGGCTGCCGATGAGGAAAAATGTATATTTTTTAATATATATATATATATATATATATATATATATATATATATATATATATATATATATATATATAAAGAATTAATGTATTTATTTGTAATACATTTTTATACTTACTTCAAACGTTATTTTCGGTATATGCGTAGATGTCCTCTCTTTTCTTTAAATAATACTTATTTTTCGTTTACCAGCCTGCGCACTCAGGAAAAATTGAATATATATATATATATATATATA
>OZ038480.1:113858800-114388800 GCA_964036315.1 Acanthosepion esculentum
ATCAATATTTCAACATTGTCCTCAATATTATTATTATTATTTCAATCATTTACTTGATACCACAAGATGCCTAGTGATTGTCATTGCGTGAATTGTGACAGCAAGTTTCCTCCGTTTTTAATTTTATCGAAAAACTCCCAAAATTGTGAGGCTTGAATTGTAAATATTGTTTTTGCTGTGGTGTTGGTTTGTCTGTAGATTTATCGCTTTCACTATTTCCTTCTTGCGAAAAATTCCGACAGCAAGTCCAGTATAACAGCAAACTGCGAAGGAGACATCATCTTTTAACTGTGACTACTTTTTTTCCCTTGTTGAATATTTGATTCGTCTCAGCATGTATGAACTCAGCGGTAAGTGCATACGACAGTCGACTACCAATTTAAAAGGTTCGTATTAAAAAATAATAATAATAAATAAATAAATACTGAGATAATAAAAATTCCGATTTGAAGCTCAAGAAATGTGCTTCTTTCCGCTCAGTTACCGGTCGGGAAAAATCCGTAATGTTGGCCACCGGATAAAAATCAGCGTGTTTCCATTAAATGAACAGATGATAAGAATAAGGAAAGGTGCAAGCATTTTATTCGTTAGTTAGAATCTCTCTCTCTCTCTCTCTCTCTCTCTCTCTCTCTCTCTCTCTCTCTCTCTCTCTCTCTCTCTCTCTCTCTCTCTCTCTCCATCTCTCTCCTCTTTCTTTCTCTCTCTTTTTCTCCTTCTCTTTCCCTCTCTTACACTCCGACACATATGCATACGTATCCATCTCGTCCATTTCGGCTTGTCCATCTATTACTCTTCTTCCCTTTTATCTTGTGTTTTCGATTTTTTTTTTTCATTTCATTCTCTTTATTCAGTCATTCATTTATTTATTTTGTTTTTTGTTTCCCCACCCTTTCATATATAGTTATTTTGTTGTTGATCGGCCAACCCTCTCAGGAAATAGAAAGCAGATTCGTCCCCGCCCTACTGCCATATAGTCCACATTTTATCACTATAGCCGTCATGCCAAACAGCCTTTGCTATCAGTCGTGTTTTATTTGGTAATAACAGAATTTAGTTAAAGTGGGTGTGAAAACTAAATCGGGGCGCCGCCTCTCTGCCTGCGTATATTTCTATAGATAGTTTTTTTTTCTTTTCATTAAGCTTAACTGACTTCAGTACAAAAAAATCCAGGAAGGATCGAACTCCCAACCCATGAAGCATTTTCCAAAAACACGCGTCCATGTCTACGCATACTTATTTTTTGTTTGTTTGTTTTGTTTTTATTTTTCAACCACATAGACATGAAAATAATTTAGTAGTAATTCTTCTGCTATGTGCCGTGTCCCTTCAGGGTGTTGGCGATCATGGTACTCCACAACTTCCCATCCTTTGTATCTCTTAGTAAGATTTGTCTTTTTTGCTATCACCCCACACCCTATTTTGCCATCCATTTACACAAGTTCGTTAGTCAGGTTACTCGCTGTTTCTTCTCTGTCCTTCTTGCCTTCAGTATGTCCTGTGAGTGTCAAATTCTCCAAGCCTTACTTCATCAATATGTATTCAAGAAATTCCATCTGCCTCTTTTCTGATTCTAAGTATACGTTTCCTTTTTGTTTCCATTATTCTTAAAATTTCTTCGTTACTCACGTGTTCGATCCATGGTATTCTCAGCATCCTTGTGTAGAGCTACATCACGGTTGCCTCAAATATCTCTGTGAGGAGAGTGTCCGTCATTCACTGCCATATAGGAGGACTGATATTACTAATAGTTGAGCATTCTTTCCCTAGTTTCTAGTGAGACTTTACTGTTTCTTAATATTTTACTTAACTTTTGGAAGGCATTTTTTTCTATTTCAATGCACCTTCGCATTTCCGTGCCACATTGTCCTTCGTTCGTTAAAACATTTCCCCTATGTTTAAATGTTCTTTACTTGCTGAATTTTGATATTTACAATTTGTAGTACGCCTCGTCGGCTGTTCCATTTGCTGACATCCATACATAGTCTTCTTACAATTGATGTTTAGTCCTTTCTTCTTCCTTTCTTTTACTCCCTCCAATTCGTAGCTGGCACTATGGACTTTTCCTTTTCCTGACAACCCTACATTCAGTCTTCTTACAATTGATGTTTAGTCCTTTCTTCTCGCTTTCTTTTACTCCCTCCAATTCGAAGCTGGCACTATGGATTTTCCTTTTATTGACAACCCTATATTCAGTCTTCTTACAATTGATGTTTACTCCTTTCTTCTCGCTTTCTTTTACTCCCTCCAATTCGTAGCTGGCACTATGGACTTTTCCTTTTATTGACAACCCTATATTCAGTCGTCTTACAATTGATGTTTAGTCCTTTCTTCTCGCTTTCTTTGACTCCCTCCAATTCGTAGCTGGCACTATGGACTTTTCCTTTTACTGACAACCATATATTCAGTCTTCTTACAATTGATGTTTTGTCCTTTCTTTTCGCTTTCTTTTACTCCCTCCAATTCGTAGCTGGTACTATGGACTTTTCCTTTTATTGACAACCCTATATTCAGTCTTCTTACAATTGATGTTTAGTCCTTTCTTCTCGCTTTCTTTTACTCCCTCCAATTCGTAGCTGGCACTATGGACTTTTCCTTTTATTGACAACCCTATATTCAGTCGTCTTACAATTGATGTTTAGTCCTTTCTTCTCGCTTTCTTTGACTCCCTCCAATTCGTAGCTGGCACTATGGACTTTTCCTTTTACTGACAACCATATATTCAGTCTTCTTACAATTGATGTTTTGTCCTTTCTTTTCGCTTTCTTTTACTTCCTCCAAATCGTAGCTGGCACTATGGACTTTTCCTTTTATTGACAACCCTATATTCAGTCTTCTTACAATTGATGTTTACTCCTTTCTTCTCGCTTTCTTTAACTACCTCCAATTCGTAGCTGGCACTATGGACTTTTCCTTTTACTGACAACCATATATTCAGTCTTCTTACAATTGATGTTTTGTCCTTTCTTTTCGCTTTCTTTTACTCCCTCCAATTCGTAGCTGGCACTATGGACTTTTCCTTTTACTGACAACCCTATATTCAGTCTTCTTACAATTGATGTTTAGTCCTTTCTTCTCGCTTTCTTTACTCCCTCCAATTCGTAGCTGGCACTATGGACTTTTCCTTTTATTGACAACCCTAAATTCAGTCTTCTTACAATTGATGTTTAGTCCTTTCTTCTCGCTTTCTTTTACTCCCTCCAATTCGTAGCTGGCACTATGGACTTTTCCTTTTATTGACAACCCTATATTCAGTCTTCTTACAATTGATGTTTAGTCCTTTCTTTTCGCTTTCTTTTACTCCCTCCAATTCGTAGCTGGCACTATGGACTTTTCCTTTTATTGACAACCCTATATTCAGTCGTCTTACAATTGATGTTTAGTCCTTTCTTCTCGCTTTCTTTTACTCCCTGCAATTCGTAGCTGGCACTATGGACTTTTCCTTTTACTGACAAACCTATATTCAAATCTTCTTACAATTGATGTTTAGTCCTTTCTTCTTCCTTTCTTTTACTCCCTCCAATTCGTAGCTGGCACTATAAGACTTTTCCTTTTACTGACAACCCTATATTCAGTCTTCTTACAATTGATGTTTAGTCCTTTCTTCTTCCATTCTTTTACTGCCTCAAATTCGTAGCTGGCACTATGAACTTTTCTTTTTACTGACAACTCTATATTCAGTCTTCTTACAATTGATGTTTAGTCCTTTCTTCTCGCTTTCTTTTACTCCCTCCAATTCGTAGCAGGCACTATGGACTTTTCCTTTTACTGACAACCCTAAATTCAGTCTTCTTACAATTGATGTTTAGTCCTTTCTTTTCGCTTTCTTTTACTCCCTGCAATTCGTAGCTGGCACTATGGGCTTTTCCTTTTACTGAAAATCCTATATTCAGTCTTCTTACAATTGATGTTTAGTCCTTTCTTTTCGCTTTCTTTTACTCCCTGCAATTCGTAGCTGGCACTATGGACTTTTCCGTTTACTGACAAACCTATATTCAGTCTTCTTACAATTGATGTTTAGTCCTTTCTTTTCGCTTTCTTTTACTCCCCGCAATTCGTAGCTGGCACTATGGACTTTTCCTTTTACTGACAACCCTATATTCAGTCTTCTTACAATTGATGTTTAGTCCTTTCTTCTTCCTTTCTTTTACTCCATCCAATTCGTAGCTGGCACTATGGACTTTTCCTTTTACTGACAACCCTGTATTCAGTCTTCTTACAATTGATGTTTTGTCCTTTCTTTTCGCTTTCTTTTACTCCCTCCAATTGGTAGCTGGCACTATGGACTTTTCCTTTTACTGACAACCCTATATTCAGTCTTCTTACAATTGATGTTTTGTCCTTTCTTTTCGCTTTCTTTTACTCCCTCCAATTCGTAGCTGGCACTATGGACTTTTCCTTTTACTGACAACCCTATATTCAGTCTTCTTACAATTGATGTTTAGTCCTTTCTTCTCGCTTTCTTTTACTCCCTGCAATTCGTAGCTGGCACTATGGACTTTTCCTTTTACTGACAAACCTATATTCAAATCTTCTTACAATTGATGTTTAGTCCTTTCTTCTTCCTTTCTTTTACTCCCTCCAATTAGTAGCTGGCACTATAAGACTTTTCCTTTTACTGTCAACCCTATATTCAGTCTTCTTACAATTGATTTTTAGTCCTTTCTTCTTCCTTTCTTTTACTCCCTCAAATTCGTAGCTGGCACTATGAACTTTTCTTTTTACTGACAACTCTATATTCAGTCTTCTTACAATTGATGTTTAGTCCTTTCTTCTCGCTTTCTTTTACTCCCTCCAATTCGTAGCTGGCACTATGGACTTTTCCTTTTACTGACAACCCTAAATTCAGTCTTCTTACAATTGATGTTTAGTCCTTTCTTTTCGCTTTCTTTTACTCCCTGCAATTCGTAGCTGGCACTATGGGCTTTTCCTTTTACTGAAAACCCTATATTCAGTCTTCTTACAATTGATGTTTAGTCCTTTCTTTTCGCTTTCTTTTACTCCCTGCAATTCGTAGCTGGCACTATGGACTTTTCCGTTTACTGACAAACCTATATTCAGTCTTCTTACAATTGATGTTTAGTCCTTTCTTTTCGCTTTCTTTTACTCCCCGCAATTCGTAGCTGGCACTATGGACTTTTCCTTTTACTGACAACCCTATATTCAGTCTTCTTACAATTGATGTTTAGTCCTTTCTTCTTCCTTTCTTTTACTCCATCCAATTCGTAGCTGGCACTATGGACTTTGCCTTTTACTGACAACCCTGTATTCAGTCTTCTTACAATTGATGTTTTGTCCTTTCTTTTCGCTTTCTTTTACTCCCTCCAATTGGTAGCTGGCACTATGGACTTTTCCTTTTACTGACAACCCTATATTCAGTCTTCTTACAATTGATGTTTTGTCCTTTCTTTTCGCTTTCTTTTACTCCCTCCAATTCGTAGCTGGCACTATGGACTTTTCCTTTTACTGACAACCCTATATTCAGTCTTCTTACAATTGATGTTTAGTCCTTTCTTCTCGCTTTCTTTTACTCCCTGCAATTCGTAGCTGGCACTATGGACTTTTCCTTTTACTGACAAACCTATATTCAAATCTTCTTACAATTGATGTTTAGTCCTTTCTTCTTCCTTTCTTTTACTCCCTCCAATTAGTAGCTGGCACTATAAGACTTTTCCTTTTACTGTCAACCCTATATTCAGTCTTCTTACAATTGATTTTTAGTCCTTTCTTCTTCCTTTCTTTTACTCCCTCCAATTCGTAGCTGGCACTATGAACTTTTCTTTTTACTGACAACTCTATATTCAGTCTTCTTACAATTGATGTTTTGTCCTTTCTTCTCGCTTTCTTTTACTCCCTCCAATTCGTAGCTGGCACTATAGACTTTTCCTTTTACTGACAACCCTAAATTCAGTCTTCTTACAATTGATGTTTAGTCCTTTCTTTTCGCTTTCTTTTACTCCCTGCAATTCGTAGCTGGCACTATGGACTTTTCCTTTTACTGACAACCCTATATTCAGTCTTCTTACAATTGATGTTTAGTCCTTTCTTTTCGCTTTCTTTTACTCCCTCCAATTCGTAGCTGGCACTATGGACTTTTCCTTTTACTGACAACCCTATATTCAGTCTTCTTACAATTGATGTTTAGTCCTTTCTTTTCGCTTTCTTTTACTCCCCGCAATTCGTAGCTGGCACTATGGACTTTTCCTTTTACTGACAACCCTATATTCAGTCTTCTTACAATTGATGTTTAGTCCTTTCTTCTTCCTTTCTTTTACTCCATCCAATTCGTAGCTGGCACTATGGACTTTTCCTTTTACTGACAACCCTGCATTCAGTCTTCTTACAATTGATGTTTTGTCCTTTCTTTTCGCTTTCTTTTACACCCTCCAATTCGTAGCTGGCACTATGGACTTTTCCTTTTATTGACAACCCTATATTCAGTCTTCTTACAATTGATGTTTAGTCCTTTCTTCTCGCTTTCTTTTACTCCCTCAATTCGTAGCTGGCACTATGGACTTTTCCTTTTATTGACAACCCTATATTCAGTCTTCTTCCAATTGATGTTTAGTCCTTTCTTCTCGCTTTCTTTTACTCCCCGCAATTCGTAGCTGGCACTATGGACTTTTCCTTTTACTGACAACCCTATATTCAGTCTTCTTACAATTGATGTTTAGTCCTTTCTTCTTCCTTTCTTTTACTCCATCCAATTCGTAGCTGGCACTATGGAATTTTCCTTTTACTGACAACCCTGTATTCAGTCTTCTTACAATTGATGTTTAGTCCTTTCTTTTCGCTTTCTTTTACTCCCTCCAATTCGTAGCTGGCACTATGGACTTTTCCTTTTATTGACAACCCTATATTCAGTCTTCTTAAAATTGATGTTTAGTCCTTTCTTCTCGCTTTCTTTACTCCCTCCAATTCGTAGCTGGCACTATGGACTTTTCCTTTTATTGACAACCCTAAATTCAGTCTTCTTACAATTGATGTTTAGTCATTTCTTCTCGCTTTCTTTTACTCCCTCCAATTCGTAGCTGGCACTATGGACTTTTCCTTTTATTGACAACCCTATATTCAGTCTTCTTACAATTGATGTTTAGTCCTTTCTTTTCGCTTTCTTTTACTCCCTCCAATTCGTAGCTGGCACTATGGACTTTTCCTTTTACTGACAACCCTGTATTCAGTCTTCTTACAATTGATGTTTAGTCCTTTCTTCTCGCTTTCTTTTACTCCCTCCAATTCGTAGCTGGCAATATGGACTTTTCCTTTTATTGACAACCCTATATTCAGTCTTCTTACAATTGATGTTTAGTCCTTTCTTCTCGCTTTCTTTACTCCCTCCAATTCGTAGCTGGCACTATGGACTTTTCCTTTTACTGACAACCCTGTATTCAGTCTTCTTACAATTGATGTTTAGTCCTTTCTTCTCGCTTTCTTTTACTCCCTCCAATTCGTAGCTGGCAATATGGACTTTTCCTTTTATTGACAAGCCTATATTCAGTCTTCTTACAATTGATGTTTAGTCCTTTCTTTTCGCTTTCTTTTACTCCCTCCACTTCGTAGCTGGCACTATGGACTTTTCCTTTTAATGACAACCGTACATTCAGTCTTCTTACAATTGATGTTTAGTCCTTTCTTTTCGCTTTCTTTTACTCCCTCAATTCGTAGCTGGCACTATGGACTTTTCCTTTTATTGACAACCCTATATTCAGTCTTCTTCCAATTGATGTTTAGTCCTTTCTTCTCGCTTTCTTTTACTCCCTCCAATTCGTAGCTGGCACTATGGACTTTTCCTTTTACTGACAACCTTATATTCAGTCTTCTTACAATTGATGTTTAGTCCTTTCTTCTCGCTTTCTTTTACTCCCTCCAATTCGTAGCTGGCACTATGGACTTTTCCTTTTACTGACAAACCTATATTCAAATCTTCTTACAATTGATGTTTAGTCCTTTCTTCTTCCTTTCTTTTACTCCCTCCAATTCGTAGCTGGCACTATGAACTTTTCTTTTTACTGACAACTCTATATTCAGTCTTCTTACAATTGATGTTTAGTCCTTTCTTCTTCCTTTCTTTTACTCCATCCAATTCGTAGCTGGCACTATGGACTTTTCCTTTTACTGACAACCCTGTATTCAGTCTTTTTAAAATTGATGTTTAGTCCTTTCTTTTCGCTTTCTTTACTCCCTGCAATTCGTAGCTGGCACTATGAACTTTTCCTTTTACTGACAACCCTATTTTCAGTCTTCTTACAATTGATGTTTAGTCCTTTCTTTTTGCTTTCTTTTACTCCCTCCAATTCGTAACTGGCACTATGGACGTTTCCTTTTATTGACAACCCTATATTCAGTCTTCTTACAATTGATGTTTAGTCCTTTCTTTTTCCTTTCTTTTACTCCCTCCAATTCGTAGCTGGCACTATGGACTTTTCCTTTTACTGACAACCCTATATTCAGTCTGCTTATAATTGATGTTTAGTCCTTTCTTCTCGCTTTCTTTTACTCCCTCCAATTCGTAGCTGGCCCCATGGACTTTTCCTTTTACTGACAACCCTATATTCAGTTTTCTTACAATTGATGTTTAGTCCTTCCTTCTCGCTTTCTTTTGCTCCCTCCAATTCGTAGTTGGCACTATGGACTTTTCCTTTTATTGATAACCCTACATTCAGTCTTCTTATAATTGATGTTTAGTCCTTTCTTCTCGCTTTCTTTTACTCCCTCCAATTCGTAGCTGGCCCCATGGACTTTTCTTTTTACTGACAACCCTACATTCAGTCTTCTTACAATTGATGTTTAGTCCATTATTCTCGCTTTCTTTTACTCCCTCCAATTCGTAGCTGGCACTATGGACTTTTCCTTTTATTGACAACCCTATATTCAGTCTTCTTATAATTGATGCTTAGTCCATTCTTCTCGCTTTCTTTTACTCCCTGCAATTCGTAGCTGGCACTATGGATTTTTTCCTTTTATTGACAGCCATACATTCAGTCTTCTTATAATTGATGTTTAGTCCTTTCTTCTCGCTTTCTTTTACTCCCTCCAATTCGTAGCTGGCACTATGGACTTTTCCTTTTATAGACAACCCTACATTCAGTCTTCTTATAATTGATGTTAATCATTTTTTCTCGCTTTCTTTTACTCCCTCCAATTCGTAGCTGTCAATATGGACTTTTCCTTTTATTGACAACCCTATATTCAGTCTTCTTACAATTGATGTTTAGTCCTTTCTTTTCGCTTTCTTTTACTCCCTCAATTCGTAGCTGGCACTATGGACTTTTCCTTTTATTGACAACCCTATATTCAGTCTTCTTCCAATTGATGTTTAGTCCTTTCTTCTCGCTTTCTTTTACTCCCCGCAATTCGTAGCTGGCACTATGGACTTTTCCTTTTACTGACAACCCTATATTCAGTCTTCTTACAATTGATGTTTAGTCCTTTCTTCTTCCTTTCTTTTACTCCATCCAATTCGTAGCTGGCACTATGGAATTTTCCTTTTACTGACAACCCTGTATTCAGTCTTCTTACAATTGATGTTTTGTCCTTTCTTTTCGCTTTCTTTTACTCCCTCCAATTCGTAGCTGGCACTATGGACTTTTCCTTTTATTGACAACCCTATATTCAGTCTTCTTACAATTGATGTTTAGTCCTTTCTTCTCGCTTTCTTTACTCCCTCCAATTCGTAGCTGGCACTATGGACTTTTCCTTTTATTGACAACCCTAAATTCAGTCTTCTTACAATTGATGTTTAGTCATTTCTTCTCGCTTTCTTTTACTCCCTCCAATTCGTAGCTGGCACTATGGACTTTTCCTTTTATTGACAACCCTATATTCAGTCTTCTTACAATTGATGTTTAGTCCTTTCTTTTCGCTTTCTTTTACTCCCTCCAATTCGTAGCTGGCACTATGGACTTTTCCTTTTACTGACAACCCTGTATTCAGTCTTCTTACAATTGATGTTTAGTCCTTTCTTCTCGCTTTCTTTTACTCCCTCCAATTCGTAGCTGGCAATATGGACTTTTCCTTTTATTGACAACCCTATATTCAGTCTTCTTACAATTGATGTTTAGTCCTTTCTTCTCGCTTTCTTTACTCCCTCCAATTCGTAGCTGGCACTATGGACTTTTCCTTTTACTGACAACCCTGTATTCAGTCTTCTTACAATTGATGTTTAGTCCTTTCTTCTCGCTTTCTTTTACTCCCTCCAATTCGTAGCTGGCAATATGGACTTTTCCTTTTATTGACAACCCTATATTCAGTCTTCTTACAATTGATGTTTAGTCCTTTCTTTTCGCTTTCTTTTACTCCCTCCACTTCGTAGCTGGCACTATGGACTTTTCCTTTTAATGACAACCGTACATTCAGTCTTCTTACAATTGATGTTTAGTCCTTTCTTTTCGCTTTCTTTTACTCCCTCAATTCGTAGCTGGCACTATGGACTTTTCCTTTTATTGACAACCCTATATTCAGTCTTCTTCCAATTGATGTTTAGTCCTTTCTTCTCGCTTTCTTTTACTCCCTCCAATTCGTAGCTGGCACTATGGACTTTTCCTTTTACTGACAACCCTATATTCAGTCTTCTTACAATTGATGTTTAGTCCTTTCTTCTCGCTTTCTTTTACTCCCTCCAATTCGTAGCTGGCACTATGGACTTTTCCTTTTACTGACAAACATATATTCAAATCTTCTTACAATTGATGTTTAGTCCTTTCTTCTTCCTTTCTTTTACTCCCTCCAATTCGTAGCTGGCACTATGAACTTTTCTTTTTACTGACAACTCTATATTCAGTCTTCTTACAATTGATGTTTAGTCCTTTCTTCTCGCTTTCTTTTACTCCCCGCAATTCGTAGCTGGCACTATGGACTTTTCCTTTTACTGACAACCCTATATTCAGTCTTCTTACAATTGATGTTTAGTCCTTTCTTCTTCCTTTCTTTTACTCCATCCAATTCGTAGCTGGCACTATGGACTTTTCCTTTTACTGACAACCCTGTATTCAGTCTTTTTACAATTGATGTTTAGTCCTTTCTTTTCGCTTTCTTTACTCCCTGCAATTCGTAGCTGGCACTATGAACTTTTCCTTTTACTGACAACCCTATTTTCAGTCTTCTTACAATTCATGTTTAGTCCTTTCTTTTTGCTTTCTTTTACTCCCTCCAATTCGTAACTGGCACTATGGACGTTTCCTTTTATTGACAACCCTATATTCAGTCTTCTTACAATTGATGTTTAGTCCTTTCTTTTTCCTTTCTTTTACTCCCTCCAATTCGTAGCTGGCACTATGGACTTTTCCTTTTACTGACAACCCTATATTCAGTCTTCTTATAATTGATGTTTAGTCCTTCCTTCTCGCTTTCTTTTACTCCCTCCAATTCGTAGTTGGCACTATGGACTTTTCCTTTTATTGATAACCCTACATTCAGTCTTCTTATAATTGATGTTTAGTCCTTTCTTCTCGCTTTCTTTTACTCCCTCCAATTCGTAGCTGGCCCCATGGACTTTTCTTTTTACTGACAACCCTACATTCAGTCTTCTTACAATTGATGTTTAGTCCATTATTCTCGCTTTCTTTTACTCCCTCCAATTCGTAGCTGGCACTATGGACTTTTCCTTTTATTGACAACCCTATATTCAGTCTTCTTATAATTGATGCTTAGTCCATTCTTCTCGCTTTCTTTTACTCCCTGCAATTCGTAGCTGGCACTATGGATTTTTTCCTTTTATTGACAGCCATACATTCAGTCTTCTTATAATTGATGTTTAGTCCTTTCTTCTCGCTTTCTTTTACTTCCTCCAATTCGTAGCTGGCACTATGGACTTTTCCTTTTATTGACAACCCTACATTCAGTCTTCTTATAATTGATGTTAATCATTTTTTCTCGCTTTCTTTTACTCCCTCCAATTCCTAGCTGGCACTATGGACTTTTCCTTTTACTGACAGCCATACATTCAGTCTTCTTACAATTGATGTTTAGTCCTTTCTTCTCGCTTTCTTTTACTCCCTCCCATTCGTAGCTGGCACTATGGACTTTTCCTTTTATTGACAACCCTACATTCAGTCTTCTCACAATTGATGTTTAGTCCTTTCTTCTCGCTTTCTTTTACTCCCTCCAATTCGTAGCTGGCACTATGGACCTTTCCTTTTACTGACAGCCATACATTCAGGCTTTTTACAATTGATGTTTAGTCCTTTCTTCTCCCTTTCTTTTCCTCCCTCCAATTCGTAGCTGGCACAATGGACTTTTCCTTTTACTGACAAACCTATATTCAAATCTTCTTACAATTGATGTTTAGTCCTATCTTCTTCCTTTCCTTTATTCCTCCAATTCGTAGCTGGCACTATGGACTTTTCCTTTTCTTGACAACCCTATATTCAGTCTTCTTACAATTGATGTTTAGTCCTTTCTTCTTCCTTTCTTTTACTCCCTCCAATTCGTAGCTGGCACTATGAACTTTTCTTTTTACTGACAACTCTATATTCAGTCTTCTTACAATTGATGTTTAGTCCTTTCTTCTCGCTTTCTTTTACTCCATCCAATTCGTAGCTGGCACTATGGACTTTTCCTTTTACTGACAACCCTGTATTCAGTCTTCTTACAATTGATGTTTAGTCCTTTCTTTTCGCTTTCTTTTACTCCCTGCAATTCGTAGCTGGCACTATGGACTTTTCATTTTACTGACAACCCTATATTCAGTCTTCTTACAATTGATGTTTAGTCCTTTCTTCTCGCTTTCTTTTACTCCCTCCAATTCGTAGCTGGCCCCATGGACTTTTCCTTTTACTGACAACCCTATATTCAGTTTTCTTACAATTGATGTTTAGTCCTTTCTTCTCGCTTTCTTTTACTCCCTCCAATTCGTAGTTGGCACTATGGACTTTTCCTTTTATTGATAACCCTACATTCAGTCTTCTTATAATTGATGTTTAGTCCTTTCTTCTCGCTTTCTTTTACTCCCTCCAATTCGTAGCTGGCCCCATGGACTTTTTTTTTTACTGACAACCCTACATTCAGTCTTCTTACAATTGATGTTTAGTCCATTATTCTCGCTTTCTTTTACTCCCTCCAATTCGTAGCTGGCACTATGGACTTTTCCTTTTATTGACAACCCTATATTCAGTCTTCTTATAATTGATGCTTAGTCCATTCTTCTCGCTTTCTTTTACTCCCTGCAATTCGTAGCTGGCACTATGGATTTTTTCCTTTTATTGACAGCCATACATTCAGTCTTCTTATAATTGATGTTTAGTCCTTTCTTCTGGCTTTCTTTTACTCCCTCCAATTCGTAGCTGGCACTATGGACTTTTCCTTTTATTGACAACCCTACATTCAGTCTTCTTATAATTGATATTAATCATTTTTTCTCGCTTTCTTTTACTCCCTCCAATTCCTAGCTGGCACTATGGACTTTTCCTTTTACTGACAGCCATACATTCAGTCTTCTTACAATTGATGTTTAGTCCTTTCTTCTCGCTTTCTTTTACTCCCTCCCATTCGTAGCTGGCACTATGGACTTTTCCTTTTATTGACAACCCTACATTCAGTCTTCTCACAATTGATGTTTAGTCCTTTCTTCTCGCTTTCTTTTACTCCCTCCAATTCGTAACTGGCACTATGGACCTTTCCTTTTACTGACCGCCATACATTCAGGCTTTTTACAATTGATGTTTAGTCCTTTCTTCTCCCTTTCTTTTCCTCCCTCCAATTCGTAGCTGGCACAATGGACTTTTCCTTTTATTGACAACCCTATATTCAGTCTTCTTACAATTGATGTTGAGTCCTTTCTTTTCGCTTTCTTTTACTCCCTCCAATTGGTAGCTGGCACTATGGACTTTTCCTTTAACTGACAGCCATACATTCAGTCTTCTTATAATTGATGTTTAGTCCTTTCTTCTCGCTTTCTTTTACTCCCTGCAATACGTAGCTGGCACTATGGACTTTTCCTTTTGCTGACAACCCTATATTCAGTCTTCTTACAATTGATGTTTAGTCCTTTCTTCTTCCTTTCTTTTACTCCATCCAATTCGTAGCTGGCACTATGGACTTTTCCTTTTACTGACAACCCTGTATTCAGTCTTCTTACAATTGATGTTTAGTCCTTTCTTTTCGCTTTCTTTTACTCCCTGCAATTCGTAGCTGGCACTATGGACTTTTCCTTTTACTGACAACCCTATATTCAGTCTTCTTACAATTGATGTTTAGTCCTTTCTTTTTGCTTTCTTTTACTCCCTCCAATTCGTAGATGGCACTATGGACGTTTCCTTTTATTGACAACCCTATATTCAGTCTTCTTACAATTGATGTTTAGTCCTTTCTTCTTCCTTTCTTTTACTCCCTCATATTCGTAGCTGGCACTATGGACTTTTCCTTTTACTGACAACCCTATATTCAGTCTTCTTATAATTGATGTTTAGTCCTTTCTTCTCGCTTTCTTTTACTCCCTCCAATTCGTAGCTGGCCCCATGGACTTTTCCTTTTACTGACAACCCTATATTCAGTTTTCTTACAATTGATGTTTAGTCCTTCCTTCTCGCTTTCTTTTACTCCCTCCAATTCGTAGTTGGCACTATGGACTTTTCCTTTTATTGATAACCCTACATTCAGTCTTCTTACAATTGATGTTTAGTCCTTTCTTCTCGCTTTCTTTTACTCCCTGCAATTCGTAGCTGGCACTATGGATTTTTTCCTTTTATTGACAGCCATACATTCAGTCTTCTTATAATTGATGTTTAGTCCTTTCTTCTCGCTTTCTTTTACTCCCTCCAATTCGTAGCTGGCACTATGGACTTTTCCTTTTATTGACAACCCTACATTCAGTCTTCTTATAATTGATGTTAATCATTTTTTCTCGCTTTCTTTTACTCCCTCCAATTCCTAGCTGGCACTATGGACCTTTCCTTTTATTGATAACCCTACATTCAGTCTTCTTATAATTGGAGGGAGGAAAAGAAAGGGAGAAGAGAGGACTAAACATCAATTGTAAGAAGACTGAATATAGGGTTGTCAAAAAAAGGAAACGTCCATAGTGCCAGCTACGAATTGGAGGGAGTAAAAGAAAGCAAAAAGAAAGGATTAACATCAATTGTAAGAAGACTGAATGGACGTTTCCTTTTTTTGACAACCGTATATTCCGTCTTCTTACAATTGATGTTTAGTCCTTTCTTTTCACTTTCTTTTACTCCCTGCAATTCGTAGCTGGCACTATGGACTTTTCCTTTTACTGACAACACTATATTCAGTCTTCTTACAATTGATGTTTAGTCCTCTCTTCTCCCTTTCTTTTCCTCCCTCCAATTCGTAGCTGGCACAATGGACTTTTCCTTTTATTGACAACCCTATATTCAGTCTTCTTACAACTGATGTTGAGTCCTTTCTTTTCGCTTTCTTTTACTCCCTCCAATTGGTAGCTGGCACTATGGTCTTTTCCTTTTACTGACAGCCATACATTCAGTCTTCTTATAATTGATGTTTAGTCCTTTCTTCTCGCTTTCTTTTACTCCCTGCAATACGTAGCTGGCACTATGGACTTTTCCTTTTGCTGAAAACCCTATATTCAGTCTTCTTACAATTGATGTTTAATCCTTTCTTCTCGCTTTCTTTTACTCCCTCCAATTCGTAGCTGGCACTATGGACTTTTCCTTTTGCTGACAACCCTATATTCAGTCTTCTTACAATTTATGTTTAGTCCTTTCTTCTCGCTTTCTTTTACTCCCTCCGATTCGTAGCTGGCACAATGGACTTTTCCTTTTGCTGACTACCCTACATTCAGTCTTCTTACAATTGATGTTTAGTCCTTTCTTCTCCCTTTCTTTTCCTCCCTCCAATTCGTAGCTGGCACTATGGACTTTTCCTTTTACTGACAGCCATACATTCCGTCTTCTTATAATTGATGTTTAGTCCTTTCTTCTCGCTTTCTTTTACTCCCTTGAATTCGTAGCTGGTGCTATGGACTTTTCCTTTTGCTGACAACCCTATATTCAGTCTTCTTACAATTGATGTTTTGTCCTTTCTTCTCGCTTTTTTTTACTCCCTCCATTTCGTAGCTGGCGTTATGGACTTTTCCTTTTACTGACAACACTCCATTCAATCTTCTTACAATTGATGTTTAGTTCTATCTTCTCGATTTCTTTAACACCCTCCAATTCGTATCTGGCACTATGAACTTTTCCTTTTACTGACAACCCTACATTCAGTCTTCTTACAATTGATGTTTAGTCCTTTCTTCTCCCTTTCTTTTCCTCCCTCCAATTCGTAGCTGGCACAATGGACTTTTCCTTTTATTGACAACCCTATATTCAGTCTTCTTACAATTGATGTTGAGTCCTTTCTTTTCGCTTTCTTTTACTCCCTCCAATTCGTAACTGGCACTATGAACTTTTCCTTTTACTGACAACCCTCTATTCAGTCTTCTTACAATTGATGTTGAGTCCTTTCTTTTCGCTTTCTTTTACTCCCTCCAATTGGTAGCTGGCACTATGGTCTTTTCCTTTTACTGACAACCCTACATTCAGTCTTCTTACAATTGATGTTTAGTCCTTTCTTCTCCCTTTCTTTTACTCCCTCCAATTCGTAGCTGGCACAATGGACTTTTCCTTTTATTGACAACCCTATATTCAGTCTTCTTACAATTGATGTTGAGTCCTTTCTTTTCGCTTTCTTTTACTCCCTCCAATTCGTAACTGGCACTATGAACTTTTCCTTTTACTGACAACCCTACATTCAGTCTTCTTACAATTGATGTTTAGTCCTTTCTTCTCGCTTTCTTTTACTCCCTCCAATTCGTAGCTGGCACTATGGACTTTTCCTTTTACTGACAGCCATACATTCAGTCTTCTTATAATTGATGTTGAGTCCTTTCTTTTCGCTTTCTTTTACTCCCTCCAATTCGTAGCTGCCACTATGAACTTTTCCTTTTACTGACAAACCTACATTCAGTCTTCTTACAATTTATGTTTAGTCCTTTCTTCTCGCTTTCTTTTACTCCCTCCAATTCGTAGCTGGCACTATGAACTTTTCCTTTTACTGACAACCCTACATTCAGTCTTCTTACAATTGATGTTTAGTTCTCTCTTCTCCCTTTCTTTTCCTCCCTCCAATTCGTAGCTGGCACAATGGACTTTTCTTTTTATTGACAACCCTATATTCAGTCTTCTTACAATTGATGTTGAGTCCTTTCTTTTCGCTTTCTTTTACTCCCTCCAATTGGTAGCTGGCACTATGGACTTTTCCTTTTACTGACAGCCATACATTCAGTCTTCTTATAATTGATGTTTAGTCCTTTCTTCTCGCTTTCTTTTACTCCCTGCAATACGTAGCTGGCACTATGGACTTTTTCTTTTGCTGAAAACCCTATATTCAGTCTTCTTACAATTGATGTTTAGTCCTTTCTTCTCGCTTTCTTTTACTCCCTCCATTTCGTAGCTGGCACTATGGACTTTTCTTTTTACTGACAACTCTATATTCAGTCTTCTTACAATTGATGTTTAGTCCTTTCTTTTCGCTTTCTTTTACTCCCTGCAATTCGTAGCTAGCACTATGGACTTTTCCTTTTACTGACAACCCTATATTCAGTCTTCTTACAATTGATGTTTAGTCCTTTCTTTTCGCTTTCTTTTACTCCCTCCACTTCGTAGCTGGCACTATGGACTTTTCCTTTTTTTGACAACCCTATATTCAGTCTTCTTACAATTGATGTTTAGTCCTTTCTTCTCCCTTTCTTTTCCTCCCTCCAATTCGTAGCTGGCACTATGGACTTTTCCTTTTATTGACAACCCTATTTTCAGTCTGCTTACAATTGATGTTTAGTCCTTTCTTTTCGCTTTCTTTTACTCCCTCCAATTCGTAGCTGGCACTATGGACTTTTCCTTTTACTGACAGCCATACATTCAGTCTTCTTATAATTGATGTTTAGTCCTTTCTTCTCGCTTTCTTTTACTCCCTTGAATTCGTAGCTGACGCTATGGACATTTCCTTTTATTGACACCCCTATATTCAGTCTTCTTACAATTGATGTTTTGTCCTTTCTTCTCGCTTTTTTTTACTCCCTCCATTTCGTAGCTGGCACTATGGACTTTTCTTTTTACTGACAACTCTATATTCAGTCTTCTTACAATTGATGTTTAGTCCTTTCTTTTCGCTTTCTTTTACTCCCTGCAATTCGTAGCTGGCACTATGGACTTTTCCTTTTACTGACAACCCTATATTCAGTCTTCTTACAATTGATGTTTAGTCCTTTCTTTTCGCTTTCTTTTACTCCCTCCAATTCGTAGCTGGCACTATGGACTTTTCCTTTTTTTGACAACCCTATATTCAGTCTTCTTACAATTGATGTTTAGTCCTTTCTTCTCTTTTTCTTTTCCTCCCTCCAATTCGTAGCTGGCACTATGGACTTTTCCTTTTATTGACAACCCTATTTTCAGTCTGCTTACAATTGATGTTTAGTCCTTTCTTTTCGCTTTCTTTTACTCCCTGCAATTCGTAGCTGGCACTATGGACTTTTCCTTTTACTGACAACCCTATATTCAGTCTTCTTACAATTGATGTTTAGTCCTTTCTTTTCGCTTTCTTTTACTCCCTCCAATTCGTAGCTGGCACTATGGACTTTTCCTTTTACTGACAACCTTATATTCAGTCTTCTTACAATTGATGTTTAGTCCTCTCTTCTCCCTTTCTTTTCCTCCCTCCAATTCGTAGCTGGCACAATGGACTTTTCCTTTTATTGACAACCCTATATTCAGTCTTCTTACAATTGATGTTGAGTCCTTTCTTTTCGCTTTCTTTTACTCCCTCCAATTGGTAGCTGGCACTATGGTCTTTTCCTTTTACTGACAGCCATACATTCAGTCTTCTTATAATTGATGTTTAGTCCTTTCTTCTCGCTTTCTTTTACTCCCTTGAATTCGTAGCTGGCGCTATGGACTTTTCCTTTTGCTGACAACCTTATATTCAGTCTTCTTACAATTGATGTTTTGTTTTTTCTTCTCGCTTTTTTTTACTCCCTCCATTTCGTAGCTGGCGTTATGGACTTTTCCTTTTACTGACAACCCTCCATTCAATCTTCTTACAATTGATGTTTAGTTCTATCTTCTCGATTTCTTTAACACCCTCCAATTGGTAGCTGGCACTATGAACTTTTTCTTTTACTGACAACCCTACATTCAGTCTTCTTACAATTGATGTTTAGTCCTCTCTTCTCCCTTTCTTTTCCTCCCTCCAATTCGTAGCTGGCACAATGGACTTTTCTTTTTATTGACAACCCTATATCCAGTCTTCTTACAATTGATGTTGAGTCCTTTCTTTTCGCTTTCTTTTACTCCCTCCAATTGGTAGCTGGCACTATGGACTTTTCCTTTCACTGACAGCCATACATTCAGTCTTCTTATAATTGATGTTTAGTCCTTTCTTCTCGCATTCTTTTACTCCCTGCAATACGTAGCTGGCACTATGGACTTTTTCTTTTGCTGACAACCCTATATTCAGTCTTCTTACAATTGATGTTTAGTCCTTTCTTCTCGCTTTCTTTTACTCCCTCCAATTCGTAGCTGGAACAATGGACTTTTCCTTTTGCTGACAACCCTACATTTAGTCTTCTTACAATTGATGTTTAGTCCTTTCTTCTCCCTTTCTTTTCCTCCCTCCAATTCGTAGCTGGCACAATGGACTTTTTCTTTTATTGACAACCCTATATTCAGTCTTCTTACAATTGATGTTTAGTCCTTTCTTTCGCTTTCTTTTACTCCCTCCAGTTGGTAGCTGGCACTATGGACTTTTCCTTTTACTGACAGCCATACATTCAGTCTTCTTATAATTGATGTTTAGTCCTTTCTTCTCGTTTTCTTTTACTCCCTCCAATTCGTAGCTGACACAATGGACTTTTCCTTTTGCTGACAACCCTACATTCAGTCTTCTTACAATTGATGTTTAGTCCTTTCTTCTCCCTTTCTTTTCCTCCCTCCAATTCGTAGCTGGCACAATGGACTTTTCCTTTTACTGACAGCCATACATTCAGTCTTCTTACAATTGATGTTTAGTCCTTTCTTTTCGCTTTCTTTTACTCCCTCCAATTCGTAGCTGGCACTATGAACTTTTCCTTTTACTGACAACCCTATATTCAGTCTTCTTACAATTGATGTTTAGTCCTTTCTTCTCGCTTTCTTTTACTCCCTCCAATTCTTAGCTGGCACTATGAACTTTTCCTTTTACTGACAACCCTACATTCAGTCTTCTTACAATTGATGTTTAGTCCTTTCTTCTCGCTTTCTTTTACTCCCTCCAATTCGTAACTGGCACTATGGACTTTTCATTTTATTGACAACCCTACATTCAGTCTTCTTACAATTGATGTTTAGTCCTTTCTTCTCGCTTTCCTTTGTGTAGTGTTGTCATTTAAAGGAACAACCCAACATGCTAATTGGGAATTTGAGACATCAAAATCAAGCCACTACAAAAATTTAAATTTCTAGGAAGTGTTTTAACAGAGGATGGAAACTGCGATACCAAAATTTGGAGGCGCTTTGGGATAACGAAAGTTGCCTTCCATAGCTAAGCAAAGTATTAAGAAACAGGACAATCTCATTAGAAACAAAGAGTACAAATATGTCATGTAATATTGGTCCTCCTATATTGCAGTGAATGCTGTAAAATCTTTTCACAGATGAAGAAAATTTTGATGCAACAGAAATGTGATTCTACAAATGGATGCAGAGAAAATAGAAACAAAAGGATACTTAACATCAGAAAGCAACTACAAAAATTTAAATATCTAAAAAGTGTTTTAACAGAAGACGGAAATGCGACACCGGAATCCGAAGTTGCATTTGGGATTAGCGAAAAGCTGAGCAAAGAAACAAAGAAAATTTCGTTAGAAACAAGAAAATGAGTACAGAATTCTTATGTAATAGCAGTCCTCTTATATGACAGTGAATACTAAACAATCTTCTGACAGATGAAGAAGAGACTTGAGGCAAGAGAAATGTGTTCGATCTATGGTATTCTCAGCATCCTTCTGTAGAGCTACATCACAGTTGCCTCAAATCTCCTCTTCATCTGTGAGGAGATTGTCCTGCATTCACTGCCAAATTTAGTTAGAATCAGAGAGAAAAGGGTGCTGAATTGATATTTAATATCGGTCTTCCTATATGGCAGTGAATGCTAGACAATATCCTCACAGATGAAGAAGAGACTTGAAGCAATAGAAATCTGGTTATACAGAAGGATGATGAGAATACCATGGACAGAACATGTGAGTAATGAGGAAATTTTAAAGAAAATGGAATAAAAAAGGACACTTATATTTAATATAAGGAAGATAGAGTTTAAATTTCTAGGGCACATAATGAGGAAAGAAGGCTTAAAAATTTGATACTCACCGGATATATTGAAAGCAAGAGGGACAGAGGAAATTAGTGCGTAACCTACTAAACGAGCTGCATAAATAAATGGTTGACAGAACAGGATTTATGAGAGATAGCAAAAAGACAGACTTTACTGAGCTAAAAAGAACAGGAAATTATGGAGAGCTATAATCGCACCAGACCTGAAAGGACACGGTACATAGAAGAAAAAGTCTACTAACACAAAAAAAACACATGTACACAGACATACAGACTTTCATGTTTGTACATATAGATATAATGCATGCACCATCCACAGGTGTATAAAAAGTGCTGTGGGCCTTCAGTCTGCGGACTTTCTACTGGATAATGCACCAATGATAATATGACAAAAGCTGCTGAGCCGAAGTGTATCATTTGTCTAAAATCATTACTGCTATTCATTTTCAAAATAAATAATAAAACTTTATTCCCACTATTTTTCCGAAATATTAGCTTCTGAAACCTTTATATAAGTGGAAAATAGTGGCTAGGAATGAGAAGTCGGAGAGCCGAGTTCGAATTCCAATCAGAGTTGTTACATTCACTTACACGAAAATACCATTGGGAAAAGTATAAATCCATCTACCCCGCCAGATATGGGTTAAATAATAGAACTTGTATCTGGAAAAATCATTGTTTTTTTTCTAAATTGTTAATGAAATAATCAATCGCAAAAAAGAATTATATTTACAATCCAAAATATGTTTTAGCTTTAAATAACCTTCAAAGGGTTGATAAGCTGTAAAAAAAATGAACAATCATTCCAGAAAGTAAGTTAAAACTAACCGCAAAAGAAATTGGATTTGAAAACTGTTGTGGTATCCTCCCTCTAATAGTCTATGCTAGACTCTTCCGCTTACTATAAGTTTAGTAGGAGAAAAGGTTCGGGGGAACAGTGAACAGTAAATAGATTGAGTGCTGGTTCATACGATACACTCTTATTAGTCGTGTAATACTCTTCTGGTGTACTTAACCTTTTACTTGGTCACGACAAAAACAAAACAAAGAAATGTTTACAATACGGTAATAGATCTAGAAATATTCTTTTTATGAGAGGATCAGATAAAAATTATATCGGATCTAGAAACTTTAAAAGGTAACACCTGATTTAGCCCCTCCCCTCCAGTTTTAACATCCAATTTAGCCCCCTTCCCATCTTTAACATCCAATTTAGCCCCCTTCCCATCTTTAACATCCAATTTAGCCCCCTTCCCATCTTTAACATTCAATTTAACCACCTCCCATCTTTAACATCCAATTTAGCCCCCTTCCCATCTTTAACATCCAATTTAGCCCCCTTCCCATCTTTAACATCCAATCTAGCCCCCTCCCATCTTTAACATCCAATTTAACCCCCTCTCATCTTTAACATCCAATTTAACCACCTCCCATCTTTAACATCCAATTTAGCCCCCTCCCATCTTTAACATCTAATCTAGCCCCCTCCCATCTTTAACATCCAATCTAGCCCCCTCCCATCTTTAACATCCAATTTAACCCCCTCTCATCTTTAACATCCAATTTAACCCCCTCCCATCTTGAACATCCCATTTAACTCCCTCCTATCTTTAACATCCAATTTAGCCCCCTCTCATATTAACATCCAATTTAGCCTCCTCCCATCTTTAACATCCAATTTACGCCCCACACGCACACACATCTTTAACATCCAATTTATCCCCCTCCCATCTTTAACATCCAATTTAGCCCCCACATGCCTATATACAGGTTTATTCATTAACGACCTGACATTAAAAGATGCTCCAAAACTTTGGCTTTCCACAAATGTCTATCCTTTGTGGTTCTAAACAACGCTTGTGTGTCCCCTCACTGTCTGTTCAAGTCCCTATTCTGCCATCGATTTACATAAACTTGTTAAGTAGATTGCCCAATGTTGCCTTCCGTGCTTCTTGCCTTCAACAAGTCCTGTGTGTGTCAAATTCTTCAAACACTCAAGTGTACATAACAATTAGCGCACTTGAAATCTCTCACAAAATACCGGACGCAGAACTGGAGATTTTAAAATGAGCCTGTCTATACTTCGGTATTTTGGGATGCTTCGAGAATGCTAAAAAAATAAATTACAGATGTTAGTGAAAAAAAACTGTAACTTATTCCCAAGCGGCATCTAGTAGACATCTGGTGGAAATATTCAAATCTTGAAATGGAAATCTCAAAAATGTGGCACATGAGGACATCAACAATTCCAGTTGTAGTTGGAGCACTTGGATTGATTGGAAAAGGTTCCAATAGAATCAGTGAAGGGATTCCTGGTCGCCTATGCTTAAAGAAAAGAAATACAGAATATTGTACTCCCAAGTTGACCTCACACATTACGAAAAGCTTTATCCATATAAAATGTGTGTGGTCATAGTTTTTTGAGTTTTTTTTTCTCAAAAACTGCGCAGTGGAAAATGTCATGATGCTATTTCAGACCTTAGACCTCTGTTTGGGATCCGGAAAGAAATGAGTATACACCAGAAACCAAAGGATATTATCATCATCATCATCATCATCATCATCATCATCATCATCATCATCACCACCACCACCACCACCACCACCACAAAGGGAAAAAAATAACTTACATCTAGAGCGGGAGGGGCAAAAAATATCATCACAAATAAAAAAACGAAAGTAATGAGGAAGATAATGTGGAAAAAAACCCTAGTCCTGATTATGTATAGGGATATTGGCATAATAGAATATGAAGATTTCAAATCAAAATTCAGTTTAAAGTATGAAATTATTGATTCTCCTTTGTATGTAAAGAATAATTTTATTGGGTTTGTTTCTGTTTTTAATACTATTAATGTTTTCTAAATTCCTCTTAGAACCTCACAATGCCAAATGTTGAAGAATAGGGATAGGAAGATTGTGTTGCGTCAAGTGGGAGAAAGTCTTCGTGACGTGAACATTTACATTCGGGATTTTTTTTTTTTTTTTTTTTTACCGGATTCGAACACTGACCTCTGGTACTAGTGAATAATATACAACTATCTCAACCACGAGGTAGAGAGCTTATTATTAATTATGAACTGATGAGTCTTGATCATCAAGTGACATAAATATCTTCTGCGCATGAGCATTTTTTTCAGTATATTCAAAAAGTGTTGAATCTATTTTACGCGGGCTTCTATTCATCCTAGTCTTCTCAAAAAGTATTTTGTAATCGTTCCCATCTTTCTAGAGGTCCGAGAAACACTTCCTACTATATCAGCAAAAGTTAGATTACTATTTTTTTCTCCCATTCTTTTTTGGCTTCAAATAAGGGCTGTTTGATGCGTCCTTACAGTTAACAGAACTGACGTATTGAATTCAAATTCTGGCTTTTTGTCACGTCCACTAATGCTCTTGGGAAAGCCATGAAAACCCAGTACAACCTTGTCAACAACCCGATAACGCTTGAATGCCCCTCTCGCAATTATCAATCAGTTAGTTAATTTGTCATAATTTCTAAGGATTTAATGGATTTATTAATCCGACATTATTTCTTTCTTACAGTGAGGTTCACTCGAGGTAGAGCGTTACAGAGTAAGAGGCACAGTTTATCCGCATATGTGGGGAAGATAACGGTTAACCCTAGACTTGAATAGGTTAAGATTGCAGTGATCGGAAAAACATCCTCTTGTGAATCGGTTCCGCAGAGCGCAACGGTTCGCAGGAAGAAGCTGTTCGTGTGGCACTAACTTCTCATCGATGGATACGGAGGAAATGCGGCGGGGGTTTGCTATATAATGCGCATAGCATGGCGGGTCCTACGCATAACGGCTAAAATTGGTGGCACTAAGGAATATAGTGTAGTTCGTCTGAGCACTTTCCATGGAAGTAGAGAGAGAGAGCAGCGAGAGCCTTGCGACATTTCATCCGTGAGAGAAGGGACTGCAGAGTGTGAAAAATAATCTGTCACCCACAAGGACCCGAAGACGCGTTTGGATTCTATCGTGACTGGAAAGTGACCGTCCTGGGCATGACGATAAACTACATCCGCGTCCTGGGAAAGACGATAAACTACGCACGACAGAAAGGCCTCTGATCAGGAGGTTTTAAGGCGCCTGGGACCACCACTTAATTGCTCGTGTTCCCAGGTCCACCTTGACCCGGGGTGGTAGAACCCGTTAGGGTCCCAGCTATGGGTAAATAGTTAACCCCCAAACTGGGGTCAAAATACTATGAAAGTGTAAAAATAAGTTTTAATACCAGAAATACTTTTTTGGAAAAATTTTTTTACCAGCAATAAATTTTTTAAAGGAAGAAAATTACCAGCAATACATTATTACCAGCAACATATTTTTTAAACTATTACCAGCAATACATTTTTGAAAAAAAATATTACCAGAAATAAACTTTTGAAGGAAAAAAAATATTACAAAAGGGTTAATGAAACTTGATTTACAAAGTGATTTTGTTACAAAGAATACATTTTTATACACACAGATACACACACACACACACACACACACACACACACACACACACACACACACACACACACACACACATATATATATATATATATATATATATATATATAACCCTTTGTGTTTGATATGCCATAAAACAAACCAAACCAAACCAAACCAAACCTGGTAAGTGATTTCTTATTACTATAGTTAGTAATATTTAATGGGTACCCGATTTATATTTATAGAAAATATATTAAATATGATAAATGTATTAAATAAATATACAAAATAATAAATATAAAATCAAAATAATAAAATTAAAATTAATAATATAAATGTAAAATATATTATATATATATATATTCACAATTAGGGGATACACATGTGTGAGCAAACATCTGTGTTTTTTGGGGCGTTTTAAAAGAAAGAAGATATCAATTCTTTGCTTCTTTATGTGTCGTGTCCCTTCAGGACGTAGGCGATCATGGCTCTCCACAACCTCCTGTCCTTTATAGCTCTTATTAATTTTTGTCTTTTTATTATTTCTCCTAAACCCTGTTCGCAAATCCATATACTCACTAAGTATGTTATGTGTTGTTTTTCTCTATCACTCTTACCTTCAATCTGTCCTTTGAGTATCAGATTTTCCAAACTCTCTCTCTCTCTCTCTCTCTCTCTCTCTCTCTCTCTCTCTCTCTCTCTCTCTCTCTCTCTCTCTCTCTCCTCATTATATTCCATATAAATTTCAACTGTCTCTTCCTGGTGATATTAAGTATATTTCCATTTTCTCTAAAACTTCGTCATTGTTCACATAATCGGGGTCCATGGTATCCTCATCATCCTTCTGTTGAACCACATTTCTGTTGCTCCAAGTCTCTTCTTCATCTCTAAGACATCAATTACTCTGTTTACAAAAAATCAATGCCTGCTCGAACACATGTATCCATTAAAATATAACGTTTACAGGAATAAGAAATAATTTATTAAATGTGGATAATTACTAAACTCCGCTTAGTTCCACACGGTTGATTGATTGATATATTTTTTACGGTTTATCAACCCATTACTTAAAAGGTGAAACATATTTTGGAATTTAAGAATAATTCTCTTTGTTGCGCATGAATATTGCATTAACAATTTTTTTTTAGAATAACAATGATTTTTCCAGATACAATTCCAACTATTTAACCCATAGCTGAGAGGAAGAAATGTATTCATACCTTTTTCTAGGGTATTTGCGCGTAATTGAATATAACGAACCCAATTGGAATCCGAACAGTTTCACAAGAAAGCCAACACAGGGAATAGATGTAGAAAGATTAGGTCGTGCCGATTTTTCAAACGAACCCTGCCTTGAAAATCAGCATTCGAAATCCCGGCTTTTATCTCAGCTCGAAAACTGATCACTAGCATCGATTGGGAAGTATAGGAGCTCCTCTAATTACGAACAGGATAGGTTCTTGGGTTTGTTTGTAAGCCGAAATTGTCGGATGTACGAATAAAACTCTTTATAACTTCATTGTTCTTTGTTCTTGATATTATTTTGCCATATTGTTGCAGATCTAAGATGGTTAACGACTCGGATAGAGAAATCGGCAATCCGAGTTCGAATTCCGACCAAGTTCACTTTCGCACAAATACCCTCGGGAAAGGTAGGAATGCATCTTTTCCCCCATCACCGCTATCCTAGATATGGATGAGCAGAATTGGCTGCGATTTCTTGCCTTGGGGTGGCAAACAATCTAGGAGAAGGAAAACTCTTAATTCAAAACCATCATGTAAAGGATATGCCCCGTCAGGCTATCTTGCTCTAGACAAATCACTGCTGTTATGATTGCAGTACACGTGGTGCCCTTACGACCCTAATGGGTTACAGGGCTCTTGATGTGACGTCACGTGACGATCTTACTTAAAGAAAATTTGAACGAAGAATATATTTGTTGGCACAAAACTATTTCGGTTGAGATTAAAAAAGATTTCTGTTATAAACCTTTACTTTGTACATTTATTTCCTGATGTTTTATCTCACTAGTATTGATTTCTAATAGTTTCTTAGACTTTATAACTCCATTACTCTTGTTCAAGTTTCGCCACTCAGTTTGGGTAAATAAAGGGATTTTTAAAGAAATGTTTACGGACTTGCTTTGAAATTAGAGCTTATTAACTTTATATATTATTTTTAAAATAATATTTACATTTTTATAATAACATTTATTTCATTAAAAAAAATCATTTTAATTTTATATTTCAAAATGACATTTTTATTAATAGTAATTTTGTTAATTTTAATTATTTTAAATTAATTAATATCAAAAACTAATAATTTATCATTTTCATTGTAATATTAACATTAAACAAAAAAGAGAGTACTGAATTGCTATGTGATATCAATCCTTTTGAATGGCAGTTGATGTTGAACAATCTCTCCATAAATAAATAAAAAACTGGAGGCAACAGAAATATGGTTCTACAGAAGGATATTGAGAATTCCATGAACGGAGCGATAAAGCAATGATGAAGTCTTAAATAAAACTGTAACAAAAAGAAAACTTATATTGAGAATTAGAAAGAGACAGCTGATATGTTTTGGACACAAATTATACCTTAGACTATTGTGTTCACTTTCGTACTAATGCTCTTGGAAAAGGCGAAAACAATATCCCCAAACTATGGGTTAAACTATGCCTTGCATGGCAGCCAGTTTGGGTGGACTACTCTGAATTTAAAAATGATGTAGAGGGCAACGGAAAAAACACACCACTATTTTTCCAAGAAGCCATGTTAATTCACACATAATAAAAAGAGTGGGAACTGTGGAGAGCCATGATCGCCTGACTGGAAGTGGTATTTTAAATTTGTAAAAATTTAACAAGGCTTAAAAAGTAGCAGTATTTAAACAAAGAAGAATGACTTTATCAAACAATAGTTACATTTTTTAGATAAACTCCAAACTTACGCCATGGATGTATTTGTGAAAACGACGATTAACACAGTGATACCACAGAGAGACAACTGCGTTGTGTTTATAGGTTGACACTGGACAGCCACAGTAAAATTATCTGTTGAGCGGCGATTGAACCCCCGATGTGGCTGGAGTCAAAATTTGAATTTATTGACAGGTTTGTTCATATCTCTTACAGTTCGTAACTTGTAGGGGGTGAGTATCTCTACTCCAATATGTCAATCACCGATTGAGGAGATGGTCACAGCATTTATCGCGGGTTGACATAAGCCTTAAGTTGGGTAGGTAAATCTGCATGTAGGCTGTCGGTAGTAGCAGGACCGGAGCAAGTGACTCGTACCCCCTCCCCGAATATATGATACTGGACTTCCGAATATACGATATGTGGCCGCACTATAGTACATCTCAATTTTCATAAGGTAGTATTCATGCAAAATGCAAATTTTATTGTACCCTAATTATGTACAATAATGGATCTATCTTACATATCTAAAAGTCTACCATTCGTCCATGCTTAGAATATTTCTGTCATATATGGTCCGATGCTCCTGCTATTTATCTAGAGCTCCTTGATAAAATCCAAGTATCAGCAATATAGGTGAACAATTCAACTAGAAAAATTGAAGATAATTACAGTATATCTAAATACAAATTAGAGACATGTCATAATAGATCATTCAATTTTTTAGGCATTTTTTAACATAAACTTGAGATTTTTCTTGTTAAAAAGTTTAATGATTTTGATATATTCAACATTATGGGGAAAAAAAAGTAAATTTTATATCGAGATTTAGCACACAAAAAAATTCACAGATTTGAACAAAGACCCGAGAATGACGTCAAAATTCGAGAAAATTTTTCATCCTTTAATTGTCAGTTTAATTTGTAACAAATATAAATGTAGGTAGAAAAAAACAAATGTTGATAAGATAGACAGGGTCACAAAGCACTCCCTGGGGCCCCAATCAGGCACCGGCCTTGAATGGTAGTGCTAGTTCGAAATCACAATTCATCGTAACCGTGTGTTTGAGCGTACTAACCTTACTTAACCAATGATCAGGTCAGAGTATGCTCTTTTTTCTCCCCAAGAAGCTGTAACTGAAGTCCGCTCATCAGCTTCTGCTTCCATATTTCCTGTTCTTTGGAGCTCTTAATAAATTTCGACTGTTTTTTAATCTCTCCTAAACCTTGTTGTGCGATACATTTACTCATGTTCACGTTATGCGTTGTTTTCCTCGTTTTCTCTTACTTTTTATCTACCCGCGAGTATCAGATTTTCCAAGCCCTCTTTTTTCATTATGTGCCCTAGAAATTTGAACTGTTTCTTCTTAGTGCTAAGACAGTCAGTTATGTGCCATGCGTGATACACGCTTAGGCGATCATGTGTCTTTGATACTGACGAGGCATATTTTTTCTCGCAGTAGGTTGCCATTTCTTTCTGCGGCAGACCAGTTGCCATCCAAGGCTATAGAGCCCAGTCTGTCCTGCTATTTCCCCATAGCTGGCGGGAGAAGAAGAGGATTCATAGATTTCCCAAGGAGATTAGCAGAATATAATGGATTCGACTGGAATTCGAACTCGGCTCTCCGATTCCTCAATCCATTACTCCACCGTATATTTCCATTTTCTCTAAAACTTCGTCGTTGATCACATAATCGGCCCATGGTATCCTCAGCGTCCTTCTGTAGAACCACATTTCTGTCGCTTCACGTCTCTTCTTCATTACAGTATAAACTACAGGTTGGCGTTGTGGATGTTACAGAAACACAAATGTGTCTGTGCAAGCGTCTGCAAGAAGGATCAACTGGTAGACGCCATAGTTTCTTGAGACTGACAGATATCTGTTACTATTGAAATGAAATGTATCAAAAACTAGCAACGCGCACAACACATGGGTAAAGAAAAAGTTATCCTTATTACTCCACCCAGAAAATAAGTTTTATTTTTGAAAGAATTAAAAATAAAAGACATTACGGACCAACACTTGATATATTTTGTTGAATAACAAAGTCTTTAAACGTGACAAATATATATATAGTTGTTTTTTATTGTTATTATTATTCGTTTTCTCTGCTTGTAGGCAAATTTTGTGAGCAGTTCTATTCCTAAGTTCCTATGGGACAGATAATAAAGATAAATTGCAGTTTCCAACACATTAATGTTCACAGGTTCTCTCGTGGGGGATAACTAGGAAAGATTATTAATAATAAACATCGGCACCGGGAATTGGTCTACTCGATAAAATTTCTCCTTTGCAAGAAACAGTCAGAGTCCAGCTGGGCTTTACTTGAAGTTCCGTGACTCGAGCCTCTTTTGTTGGCTTGTGCCAAACTAAGTTACATTCTTATCTGCCATGTGCCAAATTTATCCTGTTTTATGAATTGATAAACGTGTTTGTACTTTCAAATTGTTTTTTTTTTCAAATCAAGTTCACCCCAAGCAAGGCAGTAAAGCCACTAAGACACAAGGCGTTACTTAGTGTGAAAGAATTAAAAAACAGAAACATTACTAAGAAGCGAGAACAAATGAAGAGTAATCGGGAGGACAGCAGATAGCGATTGACATTGCATTTAAATTTTTGAAGATTAAAGTTGGCTACAAAGCATGGAACCATAAGGCATTCCCACAAGCGAAAAGTGTGAGAAAAGAAACTGTTAGCATAGAATTTACAGCTACTTTTAGCCAGCTCAACTGTAAACTGGTGAGACTTCGTCACCAGTCTAATAGTGCGCTTAAATTTTTAAAAGTCTAGATGCCATAGCGAAGAGTTTATCCGAACAATTACCATGAAGGCATTTATAGAAAAGGCACATGAAGACAATTTTACGGCGGTGGGAATGTGACTAAAATCGAGACACCAAACCAGGACCAGTAATACTGCTGATACTTGGATTTTATCAAGGAGCTCTAGATAAATAGCAGGAGCATCGGACCATATATGACAAAATTATTCTAAGCATGGACGAATGGTATACTTTTAGATATGTAAGATAGATTCAAGAGAGAAAAATGGTCTCGCACGACACATTGAACCAATACAAATCACTATGAACACTCGCATTTGCAAGGATATTGGCAAAGAGCTGTTAAGAATATAATCCTTCTTCTTTTTATATTTTATTTATTCTTAGCGTGTACACGTAGCACTTATCGGTATGTCGAGTTCAAATTCCGCTCTAGGCCATTGTGTTCATTTTCTCACAAATACACTTTGAAATATATGAAATCAACTCTTCTCCCTAGTTCGTAATACGGCATACTGAGCTACCTAGCTTTGGTAGCTAGGAGAACAATAACTCTGAATCGAAAACCGGTTGGGCATAGGGCGAGCAAATCTATTCCATAAAAACTTACAGAAACCATAACAGAATGACAGCGCGTGTGATAGGCAAGCTGTTTACAGGGATTTTTGCCCTTGTATCCTACAGTGTTATTTTTAAGGATTTTCACCCTTATATTTCACAGGGATTTTATAGGGACTTTGGCCGTTATAATTTACGGAGATTTGGGGTCTTATACTCCAGAGGTATTGCAACATGCAAAATACATTCCTTACATTTACCTCGATAGTCCCTCGAGGGGGAGGGGATGAAACACATTCGCAAAGAAAAGTTTTGCTTTTGTCTGTATTCATATTGGCTTATTTAGAGATATATTTTATTTATGAATGTTTACAAAGCCGGCAGACATTTTGTGTCGATCAATTTTATTGATCTACTTTTCTAAGTTACGAATAATCCTTCTCAGACAAGGGGAAAATTCCATCAGAAATTGTCCGAAGTTTATTTCGGGAAAAAAAGTACAGCAAATATGGCCCAAGCTCTCGAATTTCTTAAGTCATCCTCAGGGTAGGTATAGACAATTGGTGAGTTTAGTAAAACTTTGAAATGGTATAACAACGCTATTTTTTCAAATAATCTATTAGAAGAGTATGATGAAAGCGCGCTTTATGGTTGATTTGTTTTTTACATACATCCTTAAATGTATATATATATATATATATATATATATATATATATATATATATATATATATATATATATATATATATGGATAAAATAACTGAAACAAAATTGGGTGTTTTTTTTATGAAAGTATTTATTTCTGTGTTTTTGTATATATTTAATATTTCAGACCACCTTGGTCCTTCCTCAGAAATCAAATGAGATACTGTGTTTGTGTGTTTGTTTACAGCGTTTGTCGTGAGGCGTGGACGTCACGTGATGTGGAATGCGACTGTGTTTGAATTTTTGGTTGATTTCCGAGGTGGTCTGAAATATTAAATATATACAAAAACACAGAAATAAATACTTTCATAAAAAAAACACCCAATTTTGTTTCAGTTATTTTATCCATATATTATATACATATCAAGAAAGTATACGTGGCCTCTCATCATGCTATACATATATATATATATATATATATATATATATATATATATATATATATATATATATATATATATATATATATATAAACACACGTCACCCCTCGCTTACGCCAGAACACAGTTTGCTTATGTCACAACACACATTAGTTCTATGACTTTCCTCATTGTCTGAGAAGGATTATTCGAAATTTTGAAAAGTGGATCAATTTAAATTAATCCACACAATATGTCTGCCGATTTTAATAGTATTTGCCTTAAAGGACATTTGCTGCCTAAATAAATACACAGAATATATATATATATATATATATATATATATATATATATATATATATATAGGATTAATATAAATATCAAATATGTCACTTATCTGATTGATGCTATATTCACCACCTCTACTCCAGAGTTTCGTAGACGAACCTTTATGCAATCGTTCAGGCCATTCATCAGGAAGTACCACCAATTGTATGTTATATATATATATATTTTCTCATCATGATTGTATTATGTCTAATAGGCTAATAATATATAATACATTTTATTATTATTATTATTATTAGAATTATTATCATTATTATCTTTTTTTCCATTTTCATTTGGTGGTCTACTACACACGCGCACACACTCACGTCTACTTCACACACACACACACACACACACACATATATATATATATATATATATATATATATATATATATATATATATATATATATATATATATATATATATCAGTATCAAGGTCGGTTAGAGTAAACCCCTATATTATTCCAGCAACTGGTTTCTTCCGTCTTCTAATCCAGGATAAATTTCAAAGAAATCCAGATGTGCTTACGTGGCAACTCCAAAAGACGTATGTCGTTTATTAACGCACTTTAAGTCTGACTATTTCTTATTACAATTGTCAGTGTTCTCAAGTTTCTTCTTTTTACTTTGATTCCATTCTGAAATGCCTTCTAAAAGAGAATTTCAGTATCAGTTATTAAGGTAGCCTTTTCTTATTGATCCAAAAAGAAAACTGAACCGTTAAAACATTTTGAAAGCGATTGATATGCATACAAGACGGGCTGCAAGGATTAAAACTGGATTCCTGTCGACGATGAAAATCATCGTTAAACGTAACGTTTTCACCTTCCATATTGTGCTTTGCAAATTGTTTGCCAGACCCATTTCGAATAAAAATAAACAATAAGTTTATTTCAATTGAAATATATTAAATTCTTTGCTAAATCAGAAAAATTAATATTTACTTAATCATATCACCCCATGCAAGGCAGTAAAGCCACTAAGACACAAGGTGTTACTTAATGTGAAAGAGTAAGAAAAAAATAAAACTTTATTAAGGAGCGACTACAATAGAAGGGTAATCAAGAAGACAGTAGATAACGATTGATATTACATTTAAACTACTTTTGAAGATCAAAGTTGGCTGGAACGGAAGAGTGTTCCACAAGTAAGAAGTGTGAGCAAAGAAACTGTTAGTATAGAACTTATGGTTAAATCTAGTCAGCTCAACTGTAAATTGATGAGGCATTGTTGCTTATCTAGTACTGTGCTTAAACTCATAAAGTTTAGGTACCATAGTGAAGTGTTCACCCGAACAATTACGATGAAAGTATTTATAGAAAAGGTACAGGGAAGCTATATTATGGCGGTGCGAAAGTGAGTGAAGCTGAGATGCCAAGTCAGGACCAATAATATTGCAGATTCTTCTTTGAATTGTATCAAGAATCTCTAAATATATAATAACGCTCTACAGCAAATTGCGTAGCTGCTTTCTTTCCTTCGGACTGATTAGGAATCGTTTCGTAACTTCCTTCTTGATGTCCCTTGGATTAATATTTTTAATGATCCTATTGAAAAATGTGCAACTGGGTGAAAGCTGGCATCGAAACATTCGTGCCAGCACGGAAAGACCAAGTGAAACCACAATCTTCTTCTTGAGTCTAATATGCCTGATAGGCCACAGCAATCACTTGTTCTGTAGACCACAGCAATCACTTGTTCTGGCTATACCAGATTGACAGGTTCGATTATAACAGACATCTCTTTATCACCACTCGTAATGAATGTAAACGTGTCCTTAAAGAGGCAAAGTCATTGTTCGCTGATAGAATGAGACATCGTTTGCCTCTCACAAGTTTCATTCTAGTGACTATTGGCGTCTATGCAAGAGTTTACTAAACAAGATCTAATCATCAGTCACTTCACTGTTCAATCAATTTGAAATGTTATCATCTACTGCCGATAAATCAGATTGCTTTGCCTGGAAATTCTCTTCCAATGCCACTCTCGACTTATTTGGAGTATCTCTGCCTCATTTTCCCCCGAGAACAGGGTCTTTACTGAGTGATATGACCATAACTCCGTCCATGGTTTCTGCTATCATTTATAAACTAGATCCCTATAAGGCTTGCGGATTTGGCGGTATCCCTGGAATTGTCCTGTAGAAATGTTCTCCTACTCTCTCTCTCTTTCTCTCTCTCTCTCTCTCTCTCTCTCTCTCTCTCTCTCTCTCTCTCTCTCTCTCTCTCTCTATCTCTCTAAGCTTTACAATAAATGTCTTGCTATTTCTTGCTTAACAACTTGTTGCAAGTGCTCCGCTGAAGTTCCTTCCTAAGATCTCGGAGGGACCATCTGGCCCCTCGAATTAACGCCCTATTAGTCTCTTACCTCTTGTTGGCAAAGTACTAGAAGCTCTAATCAACTCAAATTTGGTTAAACCTCTTTCTTCATATTACCTCCTCACGGATAAGCAATAAGCAAAGTGGCTTGCCTCTGTTTTTTCTGCAAATATTTTCATGGCAATTGTTCTGATGAGCTTTCCTCCTTAATGCATGGATTTAAACGTGCTACTAGATTGGCATTTCGTTCCCACTGTTTTACTGTTGAACTAACTTGATGTAACCGCCACTTCTATTCTAATATTTTCTTTTCTCGGACTCCTCACCAGTAGAACTCCCATTCGATTTCATGCTTCCCTGTCACCTACAACCTTCAAGAATTTAAATGCAACGCCAATCGTCGTCCTCTGTCATCTTAAAAACTGTTCCTTTATTGTCCTTTCTCCTCACTAAAGTCTTCTCATTCTCTTCCACATTCTATAATACCCTGCCGGCTTGCTTGGGGTGAAACGATAAAAATAAAAAAATACCCGTAAATATAATTTTCTCTTTCTCTTCTTTTGTCAGCTAGGCTGTTTATAATATAAATATATCTGTAAAATTCCACCAAATGTTGAAACTCCTTTATTTTGAAAATGTTAAAGTCATTAATTCTGACAGACTTCATCCTTGTCAGCAGTAAGTTGTAACTGAACGCACCACAAACTGGTGATAAGCAGCATCTCGTCTATTTCAAACTTGTAGTCTCGCTTTACTCAAATGCTACAAGGATTTGCGCACAGATCATGGTTGACATCTTGTGACCAAATGGTTATTATTACTTCTTTCAGCTGACCTGTGTTGGCGACTTTCATTAGTAAATTTTTTAAGCGAATGAGCGAACAATTACCTAGTTACTTAAATAATTTCCTATGACTACAGACTTGTAGTTATGCATCTATAAATAAGTTTATATGTGCTCATATGACAGGGTGTGGCACACATACACACACACACACACACACACACATATATATGTATGTGTGTGTGTGTGTGCGTGTGCGTGTGTGTGTGTGGTTCCAAGGATACTGAAGCATTTCCGAATAAAACAAAATGTCCTTTTATCTATTCCACATTTATGCACATGAATTCTTTTAAGAATTTATTAATTAGTAAATTTTAATAACTATATTTGCTACAACATGGAGCTTACATTCTCCTTCCCGACTGGCTACCTACAGCGGGAAAAAATCTTAGCCTCGTCAGTCATGTATCGAAAGATACATGATCGCCTAAGCGTGTATCACGCATGACACATAACTGACTGACTGACTTCCTCAGGCGATGGTAGGTAACTGGTGATAAAATGATTTTTTAGGGAAATTTAAAAACAAATCGTTACCTCTTTTACGAAAGTTAAAGGTGGGGAATAAGGTCAGACTTACAAATAGACTTGTGGATATATATATATATCTCTGTGTGTGTGTGTGTGTGTGTGTGTGTGTGTGTGTGTGTGTGCGCGTGCGCGCGCGCGCGCGTTGTGCGTGTTGTGCGCACGGACAAATATTACCTGCGTTATATTTGAAATAATTTTGTACTTTGTATTCACTCTATAATTATAAAAAACTAGCACTAGGAACTCTTGCACACTATATATATATATATATATATATATATATATATATATATATATATATATATATATATATATATATATTTGAAGAGATTTTTATGTTTAATTTTCTTTTTATTAATTAGTAAATTAAAATAATTGTCGGACTTTGTCCATTTCATAATGTGTGTATATATATATACATGTATATATATATATATATATATATATATATATATATATATATATATATATATATATATATATATATATAAAAGTGAACATTCAAGTCAACACTCAGAGGCGTCCAGCATGAAACAGCCTGTCGCCTCTGAGTGTTGACTTCAATGTTCACTTTTATATTTACATACGCTCTATCTCTGATATTGAGCACTTTATCCCATAAATATACTACACCTTAAAACTATATTTCTTCATATATATATATATATATATATATATATATATATATGCAGGTGCAGACAGAATTATTCGGCCCCACTGAAGATTGGCATATTTTCTAAGGAAATGCGATTATTTGCAAGTACTTACTGAATTTACCATAAATAGTTGATTCCATATTTAGTTTTTAATAATTCGTGAATTTTTTTCGAAGTTTCGATCTATTATATTCATTGTTATAGATTTTTGTAAACCTTGGAGCAGTCCAAAATTATTCACCCCCACCCACACACGCACACCTTATGAAAATTAAGAAATAATATTGCTCTATGGCAATTGTGTTGTTTGTTTGTTTTTTCTTAATTTGCCACTTAACCTAAACAACCTTTGAAAATTAAACAGTATTGACCCCATTCTACAACATTCTAAAAGGTAATGAAAGATACAATACGTGAGTGTCACTTACCTTAAACTGTCCTTTTGACACATCTGGTTGCGTAATGGCTGCAATGGTAAATACCTATGTGAGTGCCACGTACCGCGATAACTCATTCGTTCTGCAACCATAGCGAATGCGGCTGAACTAGACACGAAGCTCCGAATGATGATAGTCGATGCGTACAAATAAGGTGATGGATATACAACACTTTCCAAACGTTTAAATTTCGCTAGATCGACAACTCGTGGCATTATCAAGAAGTACAACGAGAACCATTGTGTTGAGAATAAATTAAGGACTAGCAGAAAAAGATTAATTTCTGAGAGAATGGAAAAGAAAATTATTAGAGATGTTTCGAAGAATCCTCACTTAACGACAAAACACATTGTCAAAGATGTAAAGACATCAGTGTTGAATGTATCGACAAAGACAGTCACTCGATGTTTTCATCGAGCAGGACTTCAAGCTTGTCGCCCAAGGAAAACTCCCTTGCTTAAAGCTAGACACTTAAAATGCAGATTAGTTTATGCTATTTGCAAGGATGAATAGCACAAAATACCTAACATTGTGTGTAGTGATCTTGTAAGGAACTATGGAAAATGATTATAGGCAATAATTAAGAATAAAGTTTACACAATTGCTTATTGAGGCAACAGGGCAATAATTCTATCCAATGTTAAATGTTTTTGTTGTTTTTTTAATTATTATTTGACATTAAAAATGTTGTTGTGGGCATAGCTGCACATTCTTTCAAATCCATTATTTCATCATTTGTGAAAAAATCCACATGAAGTTTCCATGAAAATGTGAGGCATTACAGCTTTATTTGGAATTATGGAAGTATGATGAATAATTCTGTCTAGAACTGTATATATATATATATATATATATATATATATATATATATATATATATATATATATATATATATATATATAATGTCCGTATAATCACTCTGATGATGGTTGATGTGAGCCGAAAGCTTAGATCGAGGAACAGCATAATAAACAAATAGCCAAAAGTCGAAGAGTTTTTATCTTTATTTTCTCCCGAAACTAAAACCACTATACGAATCTCAGAACGGCTCATGATGAAACATATAAGACATTCGTTGTCTGTTACATTTAACAATATATGTTTGAATAATGATCTCTTGCCCCAATACACTATATATATATATATATATATATATATATATATATATATATATAGAGAGAGAGAGAGAGAGAGAGAGAGAGAGATGAAGATATGCTCCGAGTTCTCGGCCTATTTAAAAAGATCTTACCAAAAATTGGGTCAGATTTTGGGAAGTGGGCATACATATATATATATATATATATATATATATATATATATATATATATATTATCAATAAATAAAAACGGTTACGATAGTTATCCAATCCGATTAAAATTGAAAATTAAGTCTGTTCACCGCGATTTGACATACGACAAATTACATAATCTTACGTATATTAGTAGATGTTATGTTTGTGCGTGTGCGCGCGTGCCTGTGCATGCGCTAGTATGTGTGTGTAAAGAAATACTTCATGTTGTATATTAAAAATGTGATTTCAAATTTAGCAAATTGCAACATTGTTACCACATTATTTTCTTTACTACTTTTCGAGTTTATGATGTTCCTAACCAACTGTATTCACGAAAAAACTCACTCAAACTAAAATATTCTAAGAAAAGAAAATTGATTTCTAAATTACTCAGTTCTGTATGTGTGTTCATTTGGTTTTAAGTAATGTTTTTCATGTTTGATAATACATATTTAGATGTATATCGGAGATAAGTGTTTTGGATTTTTATGTCAGGTCATTCTATGAGTGCTACTGGTACTGTGTAACCAATACTACCTGACACATTGTCAAGTTATCGGCCACTAAATTTGTTCGACACATGGCTTTTGTGTTGAGGAAGGTGGCTAGACGCCCAGATTAAAAACAAGATTTGACAAAAGGCGGATGAACTTTCTTGTGGTCTAGACTGGGCTCCATAGCTATGTATGCAGCCAGCGTGGTGATGACAGCATTGACAGTTCTGTTTCATTTTCACGCTTGAAAATGAAACAGAACTAGGTACTTTAATTTAATTTCTATAATTGAATTGGAAGCTTTTAGCTTCTGTTTTTGAAACATGGTAATTCCTGTGTAGCGACGGAATCATATTTTTTTTTAAATAATTATAATCTAGGCTCTACTTGTGTATCGAGCACTATTTTTTTAAAATAAAAACAAAGATACTAAAGAACTTCGGACCATCAATCTAACGGTTCTTTCCTATTTTATCAATATATTTGCGCGCACACAAAAACACACAAACACACACACACACACGCACAGACACGCACTCACCCACACACACACACACGCACATACACATACACATACTTTATTTTGTGGTGTTCTGTTTGTTTTATTTGAAAAAATTGTGCAATTCTGAAACGTATTTTCAGACAAAACTTCGGAGATTTCCAGTATTAAATTTGATTTTTCTGCTGAAATATTTACTATTTTTGTATGTGTATATCTCTGTGTGTGTGTGTGTGTGTGTGTGTGTGTGTGTGTGTGTGTGTGTTCGGTTATCACAGCTAAATTGAAAATCCGTTTTTTTTTTTTGAAAGATTACAAAAAAGACGCAAGGATATGTGAGATTGACCAGAGGTGACCAAAAAGTACAATTCGCCTGTTCTAACCAAATTAATCCATTTCTATCAAAATGGAGTGAGATATTGAGTTTGGTATGAAGTATAAAAATATGTTTGATCTCCTAAATACTTGGACAGATAAAGTCAAATCCGACAACCAAAGTCACTGAGGGCGGAATTAATTTGTACCCTTTATAATCAGTATTGTCGCCAAACAATGACATTCTCGATGGTAAATCGGTACGTGGTGGTAACTTAGCTCAAATAAAATGATAGGATATGTAGTAGAGACCTTCAAGGTCAACTAGGCCACCTCCGATGCAGACAATTCTGGACTGAAAGAGATTTTTACGACCAAATGAAAACAACTTCTTTCTACGTTGTAAAAAATTGTGCAAACCTGAGAAAAGTTTTAGACAAAAAATTCAAAATTATTAAACCTAATTATTTTAACTCTTTTCAAAATATAAAATGTTCGAGAAGTATATATTAGGACCTTGAATAAGTTCTCGCTGATTTTTTATGAAAATTAATGTTTTATTTACAAAAATTAGTAAGAAACTTGTCACTGAAAGTATTGTCCATCGCTAGCCACTAGTTTTTCCCATCTTTCTGGCAACATTTGAATTCCACGTCGGAAAAACGACACGTTTTTTTAGGCTAACCAAGAGTCGAACCATTTTTTGACATCTTCATAAGAATGAAAGCGCTGCTCAGCCAGGCCATGTGCCTTCAATCGGAACAAGTGATAATCAGACAGGGCAATGTCTGGTGAATGCGGCGGGTGGTCTACGACTGCCCATTTAAGCGTTTCCTAGTAGGCTCTCACCCGTTTTGCAACATGTGGCCTAGCGCTGTCATGCTGCAAAATCACTTTGTCGTATCTCTGCTCGTATAGCGGCCGTTTCTTCTTCAATGCTCGGCTCAAACGCATCAATTGTAGTCGATAGCCATCTCCCGTGATGGTTTCGGTCGGTTTGAGCAGCTCATAATAAACTACACCGAGCTGATCCGACCAAATGCAAAGCAGAAGCTTCGAACCATAGATATTAGGCTTTGCCGCCGATGTTGATGCATGGCCGGGATAACACTACGACTATCTACGCTTAGAGTTATCGTAATGTGTGCACTTTTCATCACCGGTCACGATACGATGCAAAAAAAACTCCTTTTCTGCCACTGAAGCAGCGGTTCACACGTGACAAGGCACCGTTCGACGTCTCTCGGCTTCAACCCGTAAAGCACCCAATGTCCTTTCTTTTGAATCATTCCTAATGCTTTCAGACGTTTCGAAACTGTTAATAATTCTGCAAGTTCAGCTTGCGCCTGATATAAGCCTTCATGAAATAATACCTCCAATTCTTCGTCTTCAAACTGTTTCGGTGCGCCAGAGCGTTCTTTATCTTCACTCTCAAAATCATTATTTTTGAAGCGTCAATCACCATCTTCTGTTTTGCTGATTTTTTTTTTTATGGACCTTTTCCTCACTTCTCCTTACTAAAGTCTTCTCATTCTCTTTCACTCCCTGTAATCTCCTGCGTCCTAGTGGCATTATCACATTACTTGGAGTGAAATGATTATATATATATATATATATATATACATATATATATATATATATATATATATATATATATAAATTAGGAGATCAGTTTATTTCGCAACCTCTACCAACAGGAAAAATTAACAATAATGACATTTCCGGATCCCAAACACATTTTGAAACAGAGATCCGAAGTCATGAGCAGTTGCATACATACAAAAAAATCCGTTTAAGCTCATATGAGGCTGATTAAAAAAGTATGTAGATTTCAGTTAACTACCCACCGATACATTTATAATACCCTTGCTTTTATCCTCCTCCCTCTTCCTCTTCTTCTCTTTCCTTCTTTGCATCCGCCTCCTCCCTTTCTTTTACACTCAACGCCGTGCGTTTGTTTATTTAATTTTAAAAATAATATACCGTTCAGTTGTTTTTTTTTAAATAAAGAGTTCAGAGGTCAATTGATAAAAATCGCCCGAGGATTCCGTAAGGTTGAAACCAAGGTAGCGAAATCAACTGTTCTCTTAATTTTTAAAGTTAAAAACTCTACATGTTATTTTTTTTTCGCACGTGTATTGAGCCCTTTTTAATACTACGTTTTCCTGGTCCTATTTAACTCATTAACCATTTATATATATATATATATATATTATAATTGTTTTGTTTTTAATATATTACTATGGCGACATCGAAATTCTCATGTTTCAAAACTGAAACTTCAATTCAAATTTAATCGTAAAAATTAAACTTAAAATACAAAGTTTCGTTCCTTTATCAAGCGATGTTAAGAAAGACAACGCTTGATAATGGAACGGAACTTTGTAATAAAAATAAATGCTAGGATCTCTGAATTATAAATCTGACTATTCTTTCGTATTATATATATATATATATATATATATATATATTAAAAACAGTGCTCGATACAACAGTAGAGCATAATGTTATAATTGTGTTTTTTTTTATATTTTACCATGGCGACATCGAAATTCCCATGTTTCAAAAGTTGTCTTTCTTAGCATCGCTTGATAAAGGAACGAAACTTTGTATTTTAAGTTTAATTTTTATGATTAAATTTGAATTGAAGTTTCAGTTTTGAAACATTGGAATTTCGTTGTCGCCATGGTAACATATTAAAAACAAAACAATTATAATATATATATATATATATATATATATATATATATATATATATATATATATATATATGGAGGGAGATAACCAGAAAGAGAGAGAGATGGAACATAAGTGCATGGTGACTGCTCGCTCAAACTGAGTCACCATGCAATGTTGATTCCTATTTCCCTGTTGTCCATATTTATAAACGTTTTTTCTTCCCTATAAGTAAAGTTCACTGTATATACGGTGCATCGGCTATTTGAGAACACACTTTTAGCAATCCATAAATGAAAGACGAACTAATGTAATGTTATGCTGTATACGCAAATTTCATATTTTTTCCCCTTCAAGCATATCTATAGCATTAGCATGGCAGTTTTCAGGTTCCGCTTTGATAGAGAAAATGAAAAGGCTCACCGTGCTCTTTGCTGTAGCTGCCAAACACAATCACTCGGAGACCGCGAGCTTCTTGAAAAACATCCATATGAACCGGAGGAACGGGAGATCGCTCTGCGCGGACATCATGTGCGTATCCACGATGATACGCATACAAATTTCACGTCGTCTGTGGTGTTCTTGGTGTTCGTGAGCAACGATGACAATGTCATGCCGTCCCATTCTTTTTCCATGGCCTCAGAACCAATGGCACTGTCTGTATCGAGGTACCGTATACGGTGGTCAAGACCTGTTTCGAGAAGGGATGGCCATACATATGTAACAATTTCTACTAGAATTCGAACTCGGATATCCGATTTCTCATTCTCGGCCGCTATCCATTACACCATCCGCACACACGCACAAGCGCGCGACCGCGCGTGCGTGGTGGCGGGGAGAAATAATGAGACAGACAGTGACAGTACATTGATTGCTATATTCAGACTGTCTATATCTATAAACACACTATCTACGATACAAATAATTTTCCTATATATATATATTTCCTATATATATATATATATAGAGAGAGAGAGAGAGAAAGAGAGAGAGAGATAGAGAGAGAGGTAGGTAAATCAAATAACTAGATATTAGCAACTGTATATGCGCGCTAGCGTTCATACGCAGGTAAGAAAATATATACCAAATTTACCTTAAGATGTAAACATGACAGTGCTCGATGTGGTTAGACAGAGCTAAGAAATATATATTGATCAATATACATATACCTGGGGTACGACTTAAGTTTCGTTGGTTACCCAAATCTTCAGGCACAAGTTATACCTCGTAGTTATACTTTGTGCCAGAAGAGTTGGGTAACCAACGAAACTCAAGTCGCACCACAAACGTAGGTATACATACATATATATATATATATATATATATATATATATATATATATATATATATATATATATATATATAGGATGGGATAGATTTTTATTGGTTGGTTTTTGACGGTTTTTCAACATTATTACAATCTAAAAAATGTTTTCCGGTTATAAATATAACCGGAAATATTTTTTAGATAGTAATAATTCCTTTTTGGGTAAATAATAATGATTTCCTGCTACAAATCCTATTAATTAACCCATAGTTGGGAGGTTAAAAGGTGGATTCATACACATTCCATGGGTATGACTATAACGAACCCGACTTGAATTGGAACACGGCTTCCCAATTCCGAGCCGTTATTCATTACATATCCAACCTTACAGCACCTGGTATTCCCAAGCGGTCACCCACCTAGGTACTGACCAGGTTCGACGATTCTTAACTTCCGTGATCGGGTGAGAATCGGTGTTTAAACGTGATATGGTCGTAAGAACTGTATATAGAAAATAAACATTTAACATCTATTTTGTGTAATGTCATTATATTATTATTATATATTATCCTAGGTTATTGGGTGGGTTGTTGACCACAATGTCCACTTTTATAATTACATACGCTCTATCCTTTGAGCACTTTAACACTTAAATATAGCATACCTTAAAACTATATTTTATCATATATATGTGGGGGAGGGTACAGAATGCAATGGGTAAATTGTCACCATTTACTCTGGCCTTTTTCTCAAGTTAGTCCAGGCAAAAACAGGATTTGCATGTTTATTTCTCAGAGGCGGTATCTGCTGAGTTTTTGGTCCAAGTATATATACAGGGTGGGATAGGTAAATTGTCGCCATTTTATATTTTTTAATTTCGCGCATGCACGTTGCTTGATTTTTATTTTGTCCACTGCACAGTATAGTAGGGTTAGTTGGGCAAAGTTTGTGAGAAAAAAGTTACCATGACACAATTCACACCGCCAGAAATTTGGAAACAGCATGCTGTACTGCTTGGTATTCTGGCCAAAAGCTCTAATACGAACATTTCAGTGTTTGGGTGTCAATCTGAGGACAGTGCAAAGGATTCGAACAGAATTGGATGAGTCTAATGGTGATTACGAAGTTACGGTAGCTCGGAAAACTCACTCTGATCGTTCTGATATGAAAAGAATTCCTGAATTTGTTGGTCGGGGCTTCAGACTCAACACGGAGGCCTACATCAAATGCCTTGAGGAGGTAGTGCTGCCCTAGGCCAAGAGTGTGGATGCTAGAAGACCCTAGGTCTTGCAACAGGCCTCTGCAACCATGCCACAGAAGCAAGAGAAACCAGTCATGGTTGTCAAACAGTTTCTGCGACCATATCACCCCTTACCTCTGGCAAACTCACTTCCCAGACTGCAACCCCCTTGATTATTATGTGTGGGGCGCAGCTGAGCGAGAGACCAACAAAACTCCTTGCAACACCAAAGATGAACTGAAGGCAAGGATTATAGCAGCATTCACCAATTTAATCAAGGAGATCGTCCAGAAGAGATGCAGGAGATTCCAAAGTTGTCTGGGGGCCGTGGTTGAAGCCAATGACGATTTTATTGAATAAATTTACTCTTTAGTATTTCAAGATATTTTTGTGTAATTTGGTAAATATATCCATTAAAATGAGATGTCAGTGTTATTTCCATTTTTGCATAATTTAGACAGCAATTTATCCATCGCACCCTGTATATACATTGAGTTTTTGGCTTCAAATATATATATATATATATATATATATATATATATATATATATATATATATATACACGGCTGACGTGTACGACCCCCAAACTCCTCAACTGTGAGTGAGTGGAGCTGTGGTCAGATAGGTGTAACGTAAGGCAAATGCATGCCTATGAAAACGCCTTACGTTACGCCTATATGACCACACCTCTATTAGAACCCATTTAAACATACACACAAACTTACCAGACTCCACCCGAAACATACTAATAGAAAATACAAACATAATAACCTCATCCAAATGTAAAAAAAAAAATGATTAAAAATAATGCAATCCTTAATAATAAAAAAGAAAAAGCCAACACTTAATAATATTAACTACGAACACGGCCACAATGTGCTGTGTTCGGAAAATAAAACATTGCTATAACATGTTACGAAGCCCCACCTGAATCCCCACGTAAATTTATTATAAAAACTATACCATTGCTTTTATTTTAGAATGCTTCTAAAATATAAGCAATGGTATAGTTTTTATAATAAAATTAGGTGGGGCTTCGTAACAAAGACTAAAAACATATACACGCCACACACACTCAATTAAATTGAAAAAATAAAATCATCCTTGATAATGGCTAAAAGTATAGCCGAAAGCGCTCGGAATTATAAAACATTTGGACAGTTTCTACACACTCTGTATTCAAAAAAGAAAACACTTGTTCGAACACAAGAAAAATTAAATAAAAACTTAATCGTAGTACCTTGTCTGTTGTTTTTAATGAAACATATATATATATATATATATATATATATATATATATATATATATATATATATATTACCTCGACTCGGTATTGAGCACTCTTTAAAGTATAGTGATTTTGGTTATTGGAATTTTATTCCATGTGTACCAACCCTGTACTTATATATGTACTTATATATATACTTATATATATATATATATATGTACTTATATATATATATATATATATATATATATATATATATATATATATATATATATATATATATATTATTTGAACTATTTATTAGCACTCATTCGTCAAAAGATAAAAAAAAGGAAAAGTCATTTCAAAATTGAATGAGTAAATTCTTTATAGGATGAATTCAGCATGGGGCTTATAAAATCCACGATACAAAAAGGTTATGGATGCTTAGTTCAAAAAACCCCTGTGGTAAAAAAAAAAAGCCATTTTTTTTCCTATTCACACTGAATTAGCTGTTTTCACTGAATGTTTCTTTTCCTTTGTCACTCTCGCCCTGCCACAAATCATTAATCTTGAACACTTTTTTTTAGCCTTCGCTAACCGTCTCAACAATAAATAATAAAGTAAGATACTTTCCTTGTTAATCTGGAACGTAAATCAAATTCATAAGACCAATTTATCAAGCTTCGGCGATTTTTACTACATTACGCAGGGGTATTACTTTCATAGCGAGGAAAAATTAGCGCATTGCTGGATATAAGAGTACTAGACTGAAGATTATTAGGTACGGCGTTTTGTTAAAACAGAAATTGCCCAATAATATATATATTTATTTGATTTTAAAATAGGACAAGCATAGTATATTTTTGCCCTAACTAATTAGGACCACACCACCCCCAACCAAAAAAACAAAACAAAAATCAGGTATCAGCGTAACGTATTTCTTTTGACACTGTTATTACCGTATTCTGCCTCGGTAACTTTTATCGTTTTAAGAAGCTACTTTTTAGAATTTTAACCAACTCATGACATCTGAAGTTGAGGGGTCAAATTATGTTTGTCGAATGTACCTTAATCCAAAGGCACACGTATTCAATTCTTGTTCCTTGTAAAAGACATGTTCTAAGAATGTACTTAGAATAGGTACTTCCAAAGAAAAGCGATACCTACAGTTTAAAGTGCATTTTTAAAAATAAAGTCTCTCTTGAAGCTTTTACCGTAGTTATATTTTCAAGCTAATAGATTCATTTTTTTAATATTTCTAACAAGTAAAATACTTTGCTGTATTTCAAACTGAATTTAAATTGATTAGAATGAGTTTTTAACTTTTTATTATCAGAAAAACGCTAAAATCGTCTAGATTGACAAATCTGTCAACATAATTGTAATTGTTAATTATTAAGACATTTTTCAAACATAAAATATACTTTTCTGAAACTTTATTTGAGGAAGATTAGTGGATTTAAAGATTAATTAATCTGATTTGAAATACATATTGTTTACTTTTAGTTTAAAATATCACAGAAAAGCATTTTTAACGCGAACATGGATGATTTATGAGGTGTAACAGCTCTGTCGATAGACTTATGTTTGGGGATTTTTTCTAAAGAGCACGGAACTGTAACAATTACTTGACAAATATAACATAAAAGCCTCTTTTATATCATTTCTTTAACTACCCAGTAATCTTAAAAATCTATTCTAAGGAATATAATATTTTTTAAATTTAAGGACATTTTGGTTTATACTCTAACTTACGAAGAAGTTTGTTGAGGAAATGTTAGAAAATTATCAATGAATTTTAACTTTACTATAGTTACTGCTCTTATTTTCTGATGATGTCGTGTTTAGACATCCGTATTTACAAACGTTGTCACGTTTATACACACATAAAATAAATTCCAAATTATTTTTAAAATATTGGGGATCGTTGAATTGTAGTGAGTTTTTCCATTTATGTTTAGTAAATACAGTTTTAATTTAATATTATCACTTGACCGCTATAAATTAATATATAATTTTAAATGAATGAAAAGTTTATAGATTATTGAGATTTAAAAAATGAGAACAATTCTTGTAAAACTTCATTATTTTTTGCTTAAGATATAGTGTCCATAATATATTTTATACATAAAAGCAATTAAAAGCTTTTCTAATTTAATAAATTCTTAGTTTTATTGGATTTTTAACTTGTGATTCAGAGCAGATTTTCTGTAACAGGGACGAGTTCTGTTTGACCAAAAAGATTTCATGATTTAAAATCTCCTCGGCTTTGTCCTTAAAACTAATTAAAACGTTAAGCTGTAAAAAATGAATTTTTCGAAATTTCATAAAATTAAATAAGTTGGGGTTGTAAAAAAAAGTATTTTATAAATATTTTCTAAAAACGAAAAACTTTTAAAATAATTTAATTCATCTGTGAATAAGTTCAGAACGTTTCATTAAAATCCAACAATTATTTGATTCTTGTAATAATTCCCAAATCCCACATTAATTTATGGTCCAACGTTGACACAGGAGTAACAAGATTTAAATGTCGAAGGTTCTCAGAAGGATTATAAAAAGATTTGATCTTTACTCTTAACAAGAACATAAAGATCTTAACGATAAAACTTTGTTTTTATTAAATGTTCGGCATTTTTTACCACGTTTAATCATTTTTAGTGAATCTTTGGCGGTACCAATATATATATATATATATACATATATATATATATATATATATATATATATATATATATATATATATATATATATATATAAACTATTTACATTATTCGGACTATTGTCCTCATCTTTATTACAATGTTTCGGCTGTTGTACGCTCCGGCCGTCTTCGGGTGGTTGGAATGTCGAACTGAACCTTTTATTTCGCTCACTGGGGTAAACTGTTCTAGTTCCACGTGGCATGTTTAATGGATGTCAACTGTCAGTTATCTCCTGTTAATTCCCCTCTCCGAGTTCTCCGCTGCCTTAACCGGATATTGAACTCACACTCCTTGGGTCCTGTCACTGGATCTAACTAACGCCTTTATCCACTGTGCTATCTGTCCTTGGGAACAGTCTACCCCAGTGAGCAAAATAAAGGGTTCAGTTCGACATTCCAACCACCTGAAGAAGGCCGGAGCGTACAACGGCCGAAACGTTGTAATAAAGATGAGGACAATAGTCCGAATAATGTAAATAGTGTACATAATACCTCATCTCATATATATATATATATATATATATATATATATATATATATATATATATATATATATATATATATATATGAAACAAAAAACTCAATGTATATACAGGGTGCGATAGATAAATTGTAGTCTAAATTATGCAAAAATGAAAATAACAAACATCTGACGACTTCGGAATCTCCTGCATCTCTTCTGGACGGTCTCCTTGTTTAAGTTGGTGAATGTTGCCATAGTCCTTGCTTTCAATTCATCTTTGGTGTCACAAGGAGTTTTGTTGGTCTCTTGCTCAACTGTGCCCCACACATAATAGTCAAGGGGTTTACAGTCTGGGAAGTTAATTTGCTGTATGATGTAAGAGAATAGTCGCAGAAACAACCATGATTGGGTTCTCCTGCTTGTGTGGCATGGTCGCAGAGTCCTGTTGCAAGACACAGGGTCTTCTAGCATCCACCCTCTTGACTTAGAGCAGCACTACCTCCTCAAGATACTCGATGTAGGCCTCCGTGCTGAGTCTGAGGGTCTGACCAACAAATTCAGGAATTCTTTTCTTATCGGAACGATCAGAGTGAGTTTTCCGAGCTTTTTGATCAGGTTAGCCGAAAAGTCTAGGCAAACTATGGAGGACGTCAAGTCAAACAATTCAATGTTTAATAAACAAAAGTGAGTAAATGACGTTCATTATTTTTTAATGCAAATTAGGATTTAAATTATTTTAGTTTGGGATTAATTTATGTTTTATATATTTTAAATAACACATAAATTAATCCCAAACTAAAATAATTTAAATCTTAATTGACATTTAAGAAAAAATTCAAGAATATCATTTACTCACTTTCGTTTATTAAACATTAAATTGTCATTTGTAGTCTTCCATAGCTTGCCTAGACTTTTCGGCTAACACAATAAATATTTATGAGCGTTCTTAAATTTACAAAATTTGATAAGCGAATATCATTTTTGCTTTTGTATATAAATACTTGCATTTGCGTTGATAAAGTCCCTCAGAGGATCAAACGTGTCGGCTAAGATACTTTTTCCTTTTGTCTTTACTCATATTGTCCATTTATAGATATACTCCATCAGAAATTTTACACACAGCCATACACACACACACACACACACACATACATACACACAAACACACACATATATGTGTGCGTGTGTGTCTGTGTTTAGATATTTCTTCTTATTATAAACGCTATTTTAATGAGGAAAAGTGTTTGAGTCCACATCCTTATTTATTTTTACAAACAATGGAATGAACATCTGGCAGCCTAGATCACCGAATGTCCTATTAAAAAAATGTACCTCTTGACAGGAATCGAACTTGCATTCCTTTTTTCAATTCGATTTTTTTCCGATATGAACATTCTCTTTGTAAAACCTTCGATGATCTATGCCGGTAGACGTCAATTTCACTATTTATAAACAGGGATGTCTACTCAAACAAGAATAGCCACTAAAATGATGTTTTATGGAAATAAGAAATATTGTCGGATTGTAAAAAGCCGGCAAGATTTTTAAATTTCATTAATGTCGCACCTCATAAATGCCATAGATAAGGCAAAAAAGTTTATAGAAATTAAAAATTGAAGGGTACATTGTTTTAAACTTGTAAAAATGATTTTTTTTTTTTATCCAAAATTAATTTCATGAAAATTGAATCAAATTGAGGCCATCAGTGTAACATCAAAGTATTCAGTAAATAATGGAATTTGCTTTATAAAACCTCCCATCACGTTTAGTTTACTAAGGAAAAATACACGATGAGTTTTTGAGCGTCCATTGTTTCTGACAAGCAAACAGATGAAAATCGTTTTTGACTAAAGCCGGAGGATTTCTAAGTAATCATTGTTCCGGTGTTTCAGACGTTCCAATTACCGACTTAACGATTTCGTATTTTCGTTGTTACCGTCTGCTATATATATATATATATATATATATATATATATATATATATATATATATATATTGTTACACTTAGCAATTTGTCCAGATTTCCGAGAGCGACAACCAAATTGGACTTAGTAGACATCGGATCTACACCGGCACGTGTTGTATCAAAAAAGATAATCACTTGTCTGTATTTTATTTTATTTTATTTTTGATTTTTTTTTTAACCCCCGGGAGAAGGTCGAATGCCGTGAGTGGCAGTTACAATGTCTCTGGCTTTCCAGTCGTATACTCGGTGATTCCAATTTGTCCGGCGGCCTCCCTCGCCTTTCGGATCCGAGACGTTGACAGCTACTCCCTATTGATGATAAGGTACACTGACATTGCAGCCACCACAAAGGTGGGTGTGGGGAAGGATCTGAAGGAAATACCATAGACGTGATTAGCCGAGTTCATGATGTTTTTATTGCATTTGCTTTCTTTCTTTTTTCTTTTTCTTTTTTTTACTTTTAAGGGGGGAACATTACTGACTTACTATTTATCATTATTGTATTGACCTTTTTTATTGAAATTTATAACTGCTACACTATTTACATTATTCAGACTATTGTCCTCATCTTTGTCGCCATATTTATTACAACGTTTCGGCCGTTGTATGCTCCGGCCTTCTTCGGGTGGTTGGAATGTCCTCAATGACACATGGCACAGTGGATAAAAGCGTTAGTTAGATCCAGTGACAGGACCCAAAGAGTGTGAGTTCAAAACCCAGTTAAGGCAGTGGACAACTTGGAGATGGGAATTAACAGGAACTGATAGCTGACATCCATTAGACATGGCACGTGGAACTAGAACAGTCTACCCCACTGAGCGAAATAAAGGGTTCAGTTTGACATTCTAGCCACCTGAAGAAGACCGGAGCGTACAACGGCCGAAACGTTGTAATAAATATGGCGACAAAGATGAGGACAATAGTCCGAATAATGTAAATAGTGTACATAATACCTCATATCAGAAATATAGACAGATTTTTAACTGCTGTTTAATAATTACTTACCAAATATTTTTCTGTTGGTTTGTAATATATATTTCTCCGCAATCTTTTTTTTATACAAGACCCAAGAGCCACTCATGGTAGAGGGTTACGGATGTAATCATATGAATGAGGATGAGGCAAGAAGTGCATTTTATAAGAATATGTAGGGAAGACAACGGTTGACACTAGTTTAAAACAAGATAAAATTATAGGGTTTGGGGAAACATCTTTTTGGGAATCTGTTCTTTAAAGCAGAGGTTATTTTTGGAAGAAACACTCCAAATTAAACTTTCTTCTTACCAATGCAATACGAAGGCAACGAGGATGATTCGTCTCAATATAATTTTCTACGGAGTGGACTAGGTAGTTCCACGCCCAACTGGTTTTGGAAACAGAGTTTTCCTTCTCCTAGACTAGTAGCCAACTAAATCTAAAGAACCCACTATGAAACACTAGCTAGGGAGAGAGGTGAATTCATATTTTTACAAGGATATTTTTGCGTAATATCGTTAGGAATTTAAACTTGACACACTAAAACAACTTTTCGCGCTACCACCCATAAAAGCAGATATCATGTTAGGGAGAAAATATACCCATTTAACACTGCTGTTAATCACAAGCATCAACAAAGAGAATTTGTTCAGAGTATTTGTGAGCATTTTCGTTCGGTGGCTGACTTCAGTTCGTCGTTATTAGCCGGTTTTATACCATATACCCTTTTTTAAGTACAGTAATGACTCAAGGCGACGGAAGTGTGGATCTACAGAAGGATGCTAAGGATATCATGGACCGAGCGTATGAACAATGATGAAGTCTTAGAGAGGATGCAAACAAGGAGGAGGCTAATAGTTAACATCAGGAAGAGGCAGCTGAAGTTTCTGGAACACATAATGAGATAATCTGATACTCACGGGTCAAATAGAGCGAAAGAGAGACAAGGGAAAACAACGCATGACATACCTGGTGAGCTTGAGCAAGTGGATGACAGAACGTGGTGTGAAGGAGATAGTAGAGGGAAGGAACTAGTTAAGAGCTGCAAGGGATAGAGGGAGGTGGAGAGCCATGCTCGCCTACGTCCTGAAAGGACATGGAACATAAAAAGAAAGAAAATGCCTTGAGATACCAGCGTACCGACATACGAATTCTTTTTTTTTTTAGATACGAGCCGGAGTTCGGTTAAGCATCCGCTAGCTGGCACAGTGAGCGCTAAGCTTCAAGATTATTTCCGCTTGTAGTACACGTGATCACCTCGCTCCGGAAAGATCTCTGTTGTGTCTTTTTTTGCTGTTATTTTGCGAAATTCCTTTAGTAACACCATGAGTTCGAAGAAAGTAAATGTCAACACTGGTGAAAAGCCGATTTCGCTTGAGGTAAAGCGGGGAATTATTTTTTTTTAAAACTATGCGGAACACGTACGAGTAATGGATTTGGTGAAACGGTATGAGCGTTCTGCATCAACGATAAATAAAAAAATTTAAAAATTAGTTACAGTAATGGATAAAATGTAAATGTTTGAAAAAAATTTAAATTAAGTGATAAAGTTAATATTAAAATTAATCGTAGAGTAGGCTAGCTGTTGCTAGGCTAGGTTAGCGGTTGCTACGCTAGCTGTTGTCGTCCCCCCTCTCTCTCTCTCTCTCTCTCTCTCTCTCTCTCTCTCTCTCTCTCTCTCTCTCTTCTACGTCAGTTAGCCTATAACTCATCTGAACTTCATGGTTTAGTACAGGTTATTTCTTTATAATTTGTTTTTTTCTTTTCTTTTATTGTTTGTAAACTATATTTCTCATTTATGCACGCGTTTTTGCTTGTAAGAAACTCCCAGATACAAAAATAGGTGTGAGTTTTAGGAAAATAAGGGTGATTTTTAGGAAAATAAGGGTGATTTTTAGGAGCCTGGAACGGATCGGAAATGTTCCTATTAATTTCAATGGGGAAAATCGATTTGAGATAAGAGACTTTTGAGTTACGAGTTCGGTCTTGGAACGAATTAATCTCAAGGTATTACTGTATCCCCATAAAAAAAAGTCTAGGGTGTGAACTCTGAGGGTATTTTACTGAACCGCTTCATTTAATTCACTTGTTTGAAAAAAAAATCTCATCAAAGTAAGCCGATTTTAGCGTCTCGGATCCTCACCATGTTAGAAATAAAATTCCTCATCCTCAAAGTCCTCTTGAATGCGTGGTATGACAGATTATCGCAGCAAGTTCAAGTAAATGAGACCCGTCACGTTGCAGTAAAAGAAGAACGGTCCACTTAATCTCTTTGATGATAAACCAAATCGCATTGTAACACCTGGTAAATTAATATGATGTTCTGCCATAATATGCGGGTTCTCAGACGCCATTAGGTGCAACTATGACTGTTAATTGAACGACTGAATTTAAATGCAGCCTCATCACTCCAAACAACTTTTGTTGAAAATTGGGTATCTACGAATTCATGACAAAAACTCAGTGGACAAAAACACAGCAGACAAAAATCTGGGGAAGAAAATCCCAGCCTCTTATCCCAAAAGGGGACAAGATTCCAATCTCATATAAGATTAACTAATTAGAAGACCTGTTATTATATTATATCAAGATAATAGAAGTTGCTTCTGGATTTTGGAGCATGCATTCGATGCAAATGATCATTGGTATTTATGGATACATAAATGGAGCATAGATTCGTGACGCATGAAATAAGTGCACATATTGGATATTGTTTATTGCCTCGATTTGACATTGGAGTGTATTTATTGGATATGGTACATATAAGTGTATATATTGGATATTATTATTGTTGCAAATTAACATTAGAACTTGAATTAAAAGTTCATTGAATTTTCAATGTTAAATTACTTTCTTTTTATATGAGACTAGGACTTTGTCCACATTTGGGATAAGAGGCTAGGATTGTGTCCACTGGTTTTTTATCCAGTTGCCATCTTCTATACATCTTGCTATGTAACATATGCAAAACTTCAAATTTTGGGATGGATCATGTTCATTCTGGCCTAGTACCACGCGCAAATCCTCACACTTCGGTACGGATCATGTTCATTCTAGCCATGTACCAGTCACAAAATTTAAAACTTCGTCTGGATCATCTTCATTCTTACCATGACCTACAGACAAATCATCACACTTCAATCTGCACCATCTTCCTTCTTACCATGTACCACTCGCAAAACTTGATACTTTGATCTGGATCATCTTCATTCTTGCAATAAACCACATGCAAAACTTGATATTTTTGTCTGTATCGTCTTCATTCTTGCTACGAACCACACGGAAAACTTCTTCATTCTAGCCATGTACCATACACAAAAGTTAACACTTCGATCCAGATCATCTTTATTTTTGCCATGTAACACATACAAAACCTTATATTACAGTACGGATCATCTTCATTGTGAACATAGTTTATACTTGAAATGCAACTTTTCTCATGACAGCGTTTCAAAATGCGATGAACGCTTGATTTTTTAAATTCCTGTCTCATGATTCTCTCGCTGCTCACGTTTTCTTGATACATTCCTCGCTCCTTTCTCACTTTGTTGAGGCTCGTCGACGTCTGCAATCTTCCCTAACGTTTCTTGTAAGCATTCTTAACAGTACCGTCTGCTTCAACTTATTTCTACTGAGTCCGGTACCTGGGGAGGCACGGTGGAGTAATGGATAGCGGCTCGGATTGAGGAATCGGAGAGCCAAGTTCGAATTCCAGTCGAATCCGTTATATTCACTTACGTGCTAATAACCTTGGAAAAGATATGAATCTTCTCCCCAGCTATGGGTAAACTGGTCTACCGCAGAAAGAAATGGTAACCTACCATGGGAAAAAATCAGCCTCGTCAGTCATATATCGAAATATACATGATCACCTAAACGTGTATCACGTATGGCACATAACTGTCTGACCTGTTCGTCAACGCTAAGATAATCACATTTCCAATGTAAAAATGTTCGTCCATTTAATTCAGTTTAAATACAGAATGAGTCATAAAAATAACTTTTCCTGTTACCCAAGCATTGTTGCCAGGCAGAAAGAGAAAACAGCTTTTACGACACAGATGTTCTTTTCAATTTCATTCAAATTGTGTCTGCATGCATATATGTACATTTCTATTTTAATTCAATGACAGACCTAAAGTATTTTCTACAAAATTTTTAAAAAAAACAAATCTATTCATTAACGAATAATTTCCCGAAAATTCCATAAAATCTGATAATTACCTGATTCTTTGGTGTTTACTAAATTAATTATTCTTTTTATTGTTTTTCTTTACTTTTTGTTGCTTTTTCTGTTGTTGTTTTTTATTTTATTTTTCTTGTTCCCAACATTATGATTTTATTTCTCAATTTAGGGTAGGGATTGTCCAGGCTGATTGGGAGAGGAATGCCTTATTCCAATATTTCAAGCTCAGTCAAATTATGTGTGCATGTATGTGTACTTATGTGTACATTAAATAGCACAGGCACATGTAAATCACTCACGCACAACACAGACATACGTATATAAAACACATAGGCACATACAAAGTCAGACGCATACAGTGTGCGACGAACAAAAAAAAGGAGTCCTTCTTTTATATATTCGAGTGATGGTAAGTCACGTAGGTGAATCTATTTGAAAATACTTCTTGAAATGTGTTTGCACTTCAACTGCGTGTTCAAATTTGTTCAAAGCTTAGTCTGGTGGCCATCATATACTTACTGAGTTAAAATTGAAAAGAAATGAAAATTGAGTTATCAGCACTTAAAGTGTGTTTGCATTTTTTTGTGGGGGACATCCTGTATATGCGACTTCGACAACAAAACACATATCCTACCCTCCAACTCTCTGTCAAGAATATTCAAGAAACATCTAACCATCTCCGACACTAGAATCATAATCACCACGTCCAAGACGACCAGAAAACACAGAAACAACACCATATCAAATGCATACAAGTCATAAGAGCTATATAAGCGAAACTTCCAAAACTCTGAAAGCTCATATCTATGAAGACAGGAGAGACTTCTGTCGGGACGACCCACTGAACTCTCTCGTAATAGACACAAATAAAACAGGACATAATTTTGTTGTAAAAAATACAACTCTAATTAAAGAAAGAACATGCTTCATTACGAAGAAAATATTTGGAAGGAATATTAAGTAATACTATTTGATCGATAAACACAGGCCAGATATACTTTTTCATATGACCAATATTTATAAAACCTATACTTAAAAAATTTAAGATGCAGATACCTTCTAACAATGCAACCTAAGTCAAACACATCTCGATACACACAAAAGTAGGTACCTAAAAAAACAGAAAATACGATGCCTAAGGTTTAAAATGGTTTTATTTTTAATGAAAAATCTTTCCTGAAGCTTTTATTTTAGTTTTAATTTCAAGCTAATAGATTAAATTTAATATTTCCAATAAGCAAAATACTTTTCAGTATTTCAAAACTAATTTAAATTGACTGGAAGGAGTTTTGTTATTTTTTTTTTTTTTTTGCTTTTGTTTTGTTTCTTGTTTGTTTTTTTGCTAAAATAGTTGATTAGGCCCGATTTTAGTTGTCTTCCATCGCAATGTAAAACTTATTTGATTTAAAGTATAATTAATCTAATTTGAAAAAAAAAAATATTTACTTTAAGTTTAAAATATCACAGAAATGCATTTTTAACCAGTTTCTTGCCACACTACAGAGGGGCGTATCTCTCAAATCAGTGCTGATGTTGCAAGTAAAATGCAAAATGATTTAAACAATTCTCTTGCATTCAGCTTAGTTCTTGTCGAATCAACAGACATACAAGACAACCGACAACTGGCAGGATTTGTTCGTTGTTTCTTCTGATGTCACTGTGGAAGAAGAGATGTTGGACTTAGTGGCATTCAAAGAAACTCGTGGTGTTGACATTAAAAATGAACTTGACAGAACCTGAACAAATGTTGATGTTCCACTGAATAAACTCTTCAGTGTTGCAAAAGATGGAGCACCTGCAATGGTGAGGAAAAATGTAGGATTAATTGCACTTATGAAAAATGACCCCAGCTTTCCAGAGTTTCTCCCTGTTCATTTACACAGCAGATGATTCCGTAACAAGAAGTTCAAGAATAGGACATCCATCATTGACTACATCAACCATGAATGGATTTACAAGAAACGCGAAGTAGAACTTCAGCTTCCAAAAGTCATCAAACCTGGCTAGGAAATTTTCAAGCAGTCCTTGTAATTTATCTTTGTATTGTTTCATTTTGTGGTCTTTTATTTCAATATCAGGGAATGTATTTAATCTTCTGCTGATATTGGGAAAGTGACTGAAGTTTCTTGACAATAGGTCTCTTAAAAATGTTTATTCTTAACGCTGAAAATTGTCTGAATAAGATCAAAAACTCACCCCAGTGAGCGAAATAAAGGGTTCAGTTCGACATTCCAACCACCTGAAGAAGGCCGGAGCGTACAACGGCCGAAACGTTGTAATAAATATGGCGACAAAGATGAGGACAATATTTCGATATAATGAAAATAAACCCAGTGATATCTCTTTCTACTGCAGTGTGGGGTGGCTGTCAAACAGCAATGTTTTGAGTAGGTTTGTGGATCTGTTGAAACCTATTATTAGTTTTCTTAAAGAAAAAAAAGGACCTGTCCTCAGCTAGAAAATGATGAATGGATGCAAGATCTGATGTTCTTTAATGATATAATGAATCATCTACAATCTCTCAACTTGACACTTCAGGGCAAGAATAAAATTGTTTCTGATCTTATTCAGGCAATTTTCAGCGTTCAGAATAAAAAATTTCTTAATAACACTCGCACTAATAGTACTTGCTCGATAATCCTCGCTCGAAAAGTAGCCACCGAATAGTGATCCGTACAGTGAGATATTCACCTACCGCCCCACGCGGTCGGATGCGGCACAAGGCATTTACATTTCAAAATCTTTACAGCATATTAACATCTTGGTTATTCGAAAACGCCACTCTTTAACTTGGTGTTTTCTGTTTTACAGCATATCCTTTTTTATCATCATTATTATTTCAGGGGTGATATCGACCCATCCACACATTGTAGTGAAGTTTATTGTGGGGTATCCGAGCCCATATGTCCGGTCAAAAATTCCCCGTAGACCCCGTAAAAAACGGGGTCGGGTAGCTGTCTCCCGAGACAAGACTCTGCCCTTCCACATAGCCTCGTCTGGGGATTCTCTCAGCCCTGAGGCAGTAATCCGTATAGTGATCCTTATATAGTGATTTTTACGACACGCTAATTCCCATATATATATTTCCTTTACCATCACGTGATCTACTTATTCGAAATGGGATCGCTTGTGTTTGCTCTTTGGTGATCTGTGTTCAAACTTCAGTGTCGGCAGTGACGCTTTATTCCTTATATAACAAGATATGTGTACTTTGTGATTACTAAAACTAATACATATTAACAGTTTAAAAATCTGCATACATGAAAAAATATTATTGTGTTCATGCGTTTCTTAATATTTATGTGAAAAAATTGTAACAAAATCTGTATGTAACAAAAACGTATGTGTAAATTTTGTTCATGTGCTATAGCTCTCAAACATATGAAATTTATCGTATGTGGCTCTTACATTAAGCAAGTTTGGCCACCCCTGATATATATAATGGGTATAAATTTTAGTGGCGTCTGGTGCCTGGCGCCGTCATATACCTGTGAAGTCAAGCTAACTCATTCTTCTATTTTTTTAAGTGAAAATAATAGATGTTGCAAATCGCCAACCAAGATAAAAAAGACCATAAAAAATCAATGAAATACACCTAATTCCTGTATTATTTGATATGTTAAACAGACTCACGCAGTAATTTTCTCTCTACCCGCATCTATCTAATCTATCTATCTATCTATCTATGTTGATTTTGTTTATATGCAGGCATACACACACATGCGTACATTTGAGTGTACCTATATACGTATTCTTTGATACATGTGAATATATCTTTAGAAACTTACATGACTAGGAAAAAAATTGAATTGTTTGGAGAATCCAGTATGCTTGTATTTCTCGCGTCTTAAGTGAACACTATCACTTCGAGACCGGAAATGAGCAAAACATATTTCTTTAAAATAGTTAAGAATAAGATCAAAACAACATTAATACAAAGTGACTTCAGGCATAAAAAATAAAATATCCTTATCACTCAGCGAGTAAAATGTTTTTTAAACCAACAAAAACCAAGAAAAAAATCCCAGTCGTTTCTGGAGTCAGTTCACATTTGATTGTCAGTATGACTATACTACTCACAACAATGCATAATCTTTCATTATATACACAATATATACTTTTTGGCTTTAATATACATTTAAGTATATCAGCAATATGTTTTTTATTATCTATTTTGCATGCCAAAAATTGTAGTGCCTTAATAAATCTAGTATCAGCATCAGCCCTGGGGTATCAAAACAAGCAAAGCCTTAAGTAGCTGTCTCTTCTGGTTTTTCCTCTTTCGAAATGTGTGGTATGAACTTTTCACACTGAAGCTAAAAGGGTTGTGGACGCTTCACACTAAAACACACCAATACAGTAACACCCATTCAAATATATTCATGAACATTTCGTTGTGTATGTAATTTACTTCTAGGAAAAGAAACTCTTGTCTTACACTTTTCTTTTGTTAATTTTGTTTAATAAATGTTATCTTGCATTACAAATCAATCGGTTTGTTATTTTGTGCATGCACCTCTTCACCGCCACTATTTCATGTACTGTAAGATATCCTCGTAAGAAACCTTACACATTAACTATCGAAGTAGCTAACTGTTATGTGATATTACCTATAACGACAGTGAACTCTTCCTGGCACTATAAATAGTGCGCCTCTCAAGAGAGACGTGAACGAGTCGAGACGGAATCGAGTCGAGCCAATATAATAGTTCACTCCAAACCAGACTGACAGTCATACTAACACCTTCAACATCTTGTATTATTATTCTGTTTAATATATCTTTGTTATTTCTACTCTTGTGTTCGTGTTCTTCTTCCTTGGTCCTAACCTTGGACCATAACAGTGGCGACGAGGATATTGGACCATAACACTAACACACTAAAAAAATATTCCCTAAACAAGTACAAGCATTTGCATGACCACGAACTTTAAAGCGTTTTTGTACGTACATCTTAATTGCAAAAAAATATTTACGCAGATACACACTTTCCCCCAAAGTATCACATTGTGTATAATAATATTTATATAAATTTCATTTTTTTTATTAATGGTGAAAGCATTTTGTTCTTTCCGTTCCTTTTAAAAACACTTGTCACATTTCAGATTGCTCTTTTTCAATTAACTGCTTATATAAGGAGAGGAAAGCTTAAGAAACAACTTAAAAACCTTCTCTTAGACACTTACGGCAAACCATGGAATCGCAAAGTCACGTCATGCTGATTAAGCCAAATTATATCCTATATGTTGTTTTTATTCTCACAAAGGGTGAATTCTTGGCAGACCTAGAAAAGGACGTACAAGGCGGCAAGTTTTGGGCGCGGTGAATCATTATAATAAAAGTGGCATGGAAAATTCGTTGTTTTTTTGTTGTTGTTTTTTTTGGGTTTTTTTAAACATTCTACTTGTAACTTGTGTCATTTTTATCTAAATTCACTTTATAATTAAAAGTAATAAACTGAATGTTGAGGATTACATTATGAGACAGTTATTGTTACGTAGAAAGAAAAGCGATACCTAAGATTTAAAATGGATTAAAAATGGTTTTTAAAAATGAAAAATCTTTCTTGAAGCTTTTATTTCAAGCAATAAATTAAATTTAATATTTCTAAGCAAAATACTTTCAAAACTAATTTAAATTGACTGGAAAGAGTTTTTGTTTTGAAATCGCTGATTTTGGCACCATTTTTAACCATCTGTCATCACAATGTAATACTTTTTATTAAAAAAATCTTTCAAAAATAAAGTATACGTTTCTGAAACTTTCTTTGAGGAATATTAGCTGATTTGAAGTATAATTAATATGATTTGAATAAATATTACTTAAAGTAAATAGCTATTTATTTAAGTTGTTGATAGTTTGACTGACAGACCGAAGTTTATAAATTTTTTTCCCACGAGGATATATCTGTAAAAATTACTTGTCAAATATAGATTTTCTAATTAAATAAAGTTTTAGTTTTATTGCAATTTTTATTTTACGATTCAGGGCAGATTTTCGGTATCGGTAACAGGGAGTCCAGTTTGACAAAAAGAATTTGATGATTTAAATTCTCCAAGGAGTTCTACTTGTAAGTAATATAAACATGAAGCTCTACAAAATTTCATTTCTCAAAATTTCATAAAATTAAATTAGTGGGGGGGGGTATCAGATGTAATAAAAAATATATATTTACTAAGATTTTCTAAAAAAAAAATAACATTTCTAAAATAATTTCATTCTTTTGTGTATAAATCCTGAAAGTTTCATTAAAATCCAACAATTATTTGATTTTTGCAAGGATTTCCAAATCAATGTTTTTTTCACCGCTGAAAAGACGCTGAAATTTCCTATACTAATTTTTGAAACCCCACCCCACATTAACGCAAGAAAAACAAAATTTTAACCAAAATTCAGAATATTCTAAAAAGAATTTTAAATAATGTCTTTCCTCTTAATAATAATATAAAAATTTGGACAATAAAACTTTGCTTTTATTAAGTTTGTGGCATTTTTTCATCATGGTAGGCTCATTTTTTAGCAAATCTGTGGAGGTCTCTACAGGGGATTTTTTCAAAAACAATATTTATCAAACAATTTCTTTACTAAAAACTTTTTTTCTAATTTATTTAAGTATGTTTTATTTCCATATTATTTTGTCATTACATTCGTTGTTTTTATTGTTGGTGGGGATGTTATTTTTTTATTTATATATTTGTTTATATTATTTATTTATTTAAGTAAAAAAAAAACGAAAATTAGTGTAAAATATAAAAAAAATAATTTATAATAGCTAATTATTTATGCAAAATAAATGAATCTCTTTTGGAGAGAGAACGGGAGAAGAGAGAACATTATCTCTCTTATCCCGAATATTACAAAAGGTGCAAACGATAGCAAACAAGACTCAACGATATCTCGTTAATTTTGTAAAGTACAAACATTTATTAAACAGATATAAAACATTGTAGCAAAGTACGAATTTTCAAAAAAGACTTGCACAAAAATTTCCTTCCGTGCGACATATTGAGGAGAAGGCAAGATCAGTTATGTACCATGCGTGATACACGCTTATGCGATCATGTATCTTTCGATACATGACTGACGAGGCAGGTTTTTTCCCGTGTCGCAGTAGGTTGCCATTTATTTCTGCGGTAGACCAGTTGCCATCCATGTCTATAGAATCCGGTCTGTCCTGCTATTTACCAATAGCTGGGCGGAGGGAAGAAAAAGAGGATTCATATCTTTCCCAAGGGTATTAGCACGTAAGTGAATTTCAGTCAGTTATGTGCCATGCGTGATACACGCTTAGGCGATCATGTATCTTTCGATACATGACTGACGATGCAGATTTTTCCCGCGGTAGGTTGCCATTTCTTTCTGCGATAGACCAGTTGCCATCCAAGGCTATAGGACCCGGTCTGTCCTGCTATTTACCCATAGCTGTGGAGGGGGAGAAAAAGAGGATTCATACCTTTCCCAAGGGTATTAGCACACAGATTCCCTTATGATTTTCAGAGAGGTTTTAACGATAATTTTTTTAATGAGGGTTTGTTTTCTTTCTGCTTGGGCCCCACATGGTTCACTGGGGTTGTTTAACGATCATTTTTGCAATGTCGTTCAAGTTTCTATTCCCGTGAGTGTTTTACTTTATTGTGATTTGTTTTTTTTTTTTTTGCGGGGGGGTTGTTTTTTTGTCGGCGTAAATTTAGGAATACCAAACTTTTCAGCCCTTTGCTCTGCTGGACACCTTCACACGAGCAAGCCTAAAAAATTTTCCGCAGCCAGCTTCGCCTGCTTTATATCTGACGACAAAGTCAAGCTCACTTCCTTTGCACGTGACATCTCATACCTTTAAACGTCTAACTTATACCGCAGGCAGCAGGCTTTGTCGGTTCTGCCGTCCAACCACCTTCTGACGATAACCCGTCTTCTTAAATACTCTCTGGAATGGCTCAACGGATCTCGACTTTAAATTTCCGACGGACAAAACATACGATGGCAATATTTTTTTTTTCTGAATTTGAAAAAAAATAATCTCTGTGACAGTTATTTCCGGAGATTCTTTTTAGAGTCAATTCTAAATAATAATAAAAATATTACACAGAAAATTGAAATTTTTAATAAACTATCTGATTTTCTTTTCTTTTTTTTTTTCTTTTTTTCTTAAGTAATTCACTCCAAGCAAGGTGTGAGTGCCACTAGCACGCAAGGGGTTACAGAGGATTGAGAACAAGATTAAAGAGACGTGTTTGAGGAAAAGATACAGAGAAGGACGGGGAACAAGATCAAGGTATCAGAAGATATCGATTGACATTACACTTGAATATTTGAAGATTATAGTTATCAGGGTATCAAGCAAGAAGAAGGGAGTGCGAGAGCAGAAGCTGTTTGAGTAAAAGAGGCGGTTACATTTAACCGTCTCTACAGTGAAAGGGTGGGACCGAGATGGCAGCCTGGTAGCTCGCTTAATATCATGCAGTCTGGTAACCAGCGAAAGTAGCTCGTCGGAACAGTTGCAGTGAAAATACTTGTAGAAGAGAGAGGTGGGAGCCACAGCATATCTGTGAGAAAGCGACTGTAGACTAGATGCCAGATCAGGACCTATCGCATTGCATAATACACTTCTCTCAAAAGTAAGTGTATAAGACAAACTCAGACTATTTAACATTTATTTCCCCACATTTACTAATTAATTATTGTTTTTAATTATTTATACTACTAACTAATAGAAATGTTTATACAAGTTAAATGGCCGTAATATCTTGAGAGAATTAGAAGTCCTACCAGGATTCATTATTGGCGGACACAATCTTAAAAGCATAAAATATGCAGATGACACAGATAGAGAAAGGAAAATACAGGGACTCCGACAGAAGGTAATAAAAGAAAGCGAGAAGAAAGGACTAAACATAAATTCTAAGAGGACAGAATGCATTCTGTCTTACAATTTATGTTTAGTCTTTTCTTGTTAGCAAAAGGAACAGCCCACGATACGAATTACAAATTGGAGACACAAAAATCAAGCAAATACAAAAATTTAAATATCTAAAAAGTGTTTTAACAGAAGACGGAAATGCGACACCGAAATCCGAAAATGCATCGGGATAGCGAAAGATGCCTTCCAAAATGTTTTTTTTCTGTAACCAAACCAAAATAAATGGCCGTATTTGTAATCTTTCATTATATTTTGGATATGTTGTCCAGTTTTAGAAATTTTTTTTTTTTACACCCGCCCCGGCAGGCATATATATATATATATATATATATATATATATATATATATATATATATATATTTAAAGACATTTATATATTATGTTTAACGTTCTTTTTATAGATACAAGTATTTAAGCAAATGCTCTGTTTTATAATAAAACAGAGCATTTGCTTAAATACTTGTATCTATAAAAAGAACGTTAAACATAATATATAAATGTCTTTAAATAAATTGTCGGGCTATGTCCAATTCTAAAATATATATATATATATATATATATATATATATATATATATATATATATATATATATATATATATATATATATATATATATATATAAGTTTCATTAAAGACGACTAACAAGGTACTGAGATTAAGGTTTTTATTTAATTTTTCTTGTGTTCGTCTAAATGTTTTCTTTTCTAGACATTTTAAAAACTGTCCAAATGTTCTGTATATCCGAGCGCTTTTTCTTTTCTTTTAGCTATTATCAAGGACGTTGTTTTGTGTTTTTGTTTTTAACGGAATGTGTAGATATCTTTATATGTTGCCAGAGTGATGAGAATGTTTTATCATTTTCCAAACACGGTCAACTCATCATGGCCGTGTTCATAGTTAATGCTACTGAGTGTTGGCATTTTCTTTTTTATTATTAGTGTTCATATTACTTTTAGTCTTCTTTTATATGTGCTATTATACGCACAAGCGCGCGCATGTGTGTGTGTGTGTGTGTGTGTGTGTGTGTGTGTGTGTGTGTGTGTGTGTGTGTGTGTGGCGTTATTGTTTTGTCTTTTTTTGAAGAAATTACTTTTCTTTTTTTTTTCTTTTATTTCTTTTTTTTTTTTCTTCATTCAGATTTTATGACCGTCTGGTCGTGTTTTTTAACGGCGACGTCTCTTCACCCAACAATTACGGACTCTATGTCCTGCCGCGGTGGCGCTAGTTAAATACTCTGAATAAACAATTATTTCAAAGCAAAGATCCTTCGCTTTTCAGTCGACAAAGTGAAAAGTAGAAAAGAAAGGAGAAAAGAAAAATAACTGAAGATTTTCTTCCCCACTACTACCGCCTTTTTCATTCTTTTTTTTCTTTTTTTCTTTTTTTCTTTCTTTTTGGTTCTCTTTTCATATATTTTGTTTTATTCCTCCAGTGGTCGTTGTCATTTATAAAGCGACTAAAAACGATACTGAAGACAAAAGTTGTAAAAATAGAAAAAAGAAAGTGAATGTCGTATCCCGTCCGGTAATGTTGTATATGAAAATAGTGCTAAAAGAACGAGGTACGATAGTTTCTCCACCCACGATGGGAGGGGAGAGGATCTCTTTTTAGGGACAACAACTATTTATTTATTTACTTATTTATTTTATGGAGCGTCACGGAAATTGAACTCTGTTGACAAGTAAGGCAGGAAAACATTGACACCTTAGAAAGACTATGAGGAAAATTTGTATACACTGTAAAAGATACTGCTCACAAAAAATAGCGGCAAAAATCCGTACTTACTGGGATTGTGTGCGCTGTTCATATTCCTCAGATGACTCGGTAATTATTAGAAACGCGGATATCTTAACATTTCTTCTTTTATGTACAATGTAACCCGGATATAAGAGAGTTGTCTGGACCGGAGAAGAAGTCTCTTATATCCGGGTTTGGTCTATTTTGTTTTATTAACACAGGCTCTAATTTGGGACCAGAGAAAATCTCTCTTATATCCGGGTCTCTCTTATATCCGGGTTACACTGTACTGTATTTCTTCAGGAAATAGACGATCATAACTCTCCACAACTTCCTATTCTTTCTAGCTCTTAGCAATTGTCTTTTTATTGACCTTCCCACTCCCTGTTCTACAATCCATTCACACAAGCTTGTTAGGTAGGTTACACGTTGGTTCCATATGTCCTGTAAGCGTCAAATTCTCCAAGTCTTCTTTTCTCGTTATGAGTCTTAGAAATTTCAATTGTCTCTTTCTGATCCTAAGCTCTTATTGTCTCCATGTCTCTTGAAACTTCCTCGTTACTACTTCTATGGTATTCTCAGCATTCTTCTGTAGAACCCCAAATCTTTTGCCTCAAATTTCCTAGAACTAAACAAACCGCCCCATTTCGTTAGGTGTAAGGACGGTGGTTAACAATCCTGCAGGACAAAAAATAAGCTCTATCAAAGAGCCGAGGAACTGTAACTAGGGCTGCTGTCTCAATAAAATCGATGTTTATAAAATTTATGTTGTTAGAAAACATCTGCTTAGAATCAGAAAGAGACAGTTGAAATTTCTCGAACCCGTGATAAGAAAAGAGGACAAATGTCACTTTGAGTAAAAAAGACAGGAAGTTGTAGAGAATTATGAACGTCCATATCCTGGAGAGAAATGGCACATGAAAAAAGAAGAGTTGTTAAAACTACTAAAATGAATTAAATTCTAATATAAATCGATATCTATAACGTTTTACAGAGATATCAGCGATTCTATCCATTTCTTACAGTCGTGACTGGCTGTTACCCGATCCACCAAAAACAACAACAGAATTCTTTTCATGGTTCATGTGCCATTTTCAAAATCTACAAAAATTCAGATAATTTTCGATTTTCAATCAAATTTCCTTTAATAAAAGATTTAATTAAAATAAGATTAAATATTAATATTTTAATAATGTCAATAATCACATATTCCTCGCCAATTAATTAGCCGTTTTCCAAACCGTCTTCTTACGGTCATATCACGTTGAAACACCGGTTCACGTACGATCAATAAAGTTAAGCAACGTCGAACTTAGTCAGTACCTAGATGGATAACCGCTTCGGAATACCAGGTACTGCAAGCTTGGTTGTGCAGATGGTGTAAATGATAACGGCTCGGAATTAGGGAATCGGAGAACCGAGTTCTAATTTCAGTTGGGTTCGTTATATTCATATACTCTCAAATACCCATGGGAAAGGTATGAATCCATCTCTTTCCCCCCAGTTACGGATTAATTAGTAGGACTTGTATCAGTAAGTCTCCAAAAATTCTTACAATCTAGAAATATTTCCTGGCTTTAAATAACCTGCATAAGGTTGATAAGGTGTAAAAAAAACAATCAACCAATCCAAGCCATTTCGAAATATTTTAACGATAGTCAGTTATGTGCCATGCGTGATACACGCTTAGGCGATCATGTATCTTTCGATACACGACTGACGAGGCGGCTTTTTTCCCGCAGTTGGTTACCATTTCTTTCTGCGGTAGACCAGTTGTCATCCAAGTCTATAGAACCGGCCTGTCCTACTATTTACCCATAGCTGGGGTGAGAAGAAGAGGATTCATAACTTTCCCAAGGTTATTAGCACGTAAGTGAATGTAATGGATTCGACTGGAATTCAAACTCGGCTCTCCGATTCCTCAATCCGAATAGCTAAGTCTGTTTATTTTATTTTCAAAAATCACAAAATAAATAGTAAAGTGTGTCTCGAAATAAAACCATTTTTTTTCAAGCCACACCAACAGACATTTTAATTGATTTCAAACCAGAATCCTTCACGAAATTCAACTTGATTTTAAAAGAGCGAACGAGGTTTTTGGATATTTGTTGCTTGATTTTTTATTCTGCTAAAACTTCGCCAGTCACTTAGGTCAAACGCTGTCGAGTATGTTGCAGTACTTAAGGTAATAGCAAGAAGAGCTTTTCAACGTGTTTTTCATGATGACCTCCAGAATCTCGGCGGAATAGAGAGCCGGTGAATTTCCAAACTATCTGCCAAATCTATCTTGACAATAAAGGCAAAGATAGCCAGGGCAGGGAGATGGATTAACACGTTTCCCAAGTGTATTTTTGCGAAAGCGAACGAATTCAGCCGGAATTTGAACTCGGATCACGTATTTCTTTTTTCCGTGTCGTTAATCGTTACACATCTAAAAGCAGTATTTAAGCACAATTAAAGAAACTTGCGAACGGCTTTGAAAGCAAAATTCTAAGTACAAAAAGATAACTATTTTTCTGCCGGACACTGAAAATAGCTCCAAGATAAGCGGTAAATTTTCATGAATACGTCGCTGCTCAGTCGAGCGATTCCGCTTCACTTCCGGCAAATTCCAATCCTGTTTTTGTGCGCTGAACCAAATATAACTCAGTCTCATCCAAACAATACATCCCCTAACCGGAGAATAATTATTCATCATCATATATGCGTTAGACATTTTTATGCCTTGGGAAAATGTTTCAACGATAAATTAATGAAATTTACACCTTATAATATGAATAATCAGTTTCTATAGACTGTGTGCTGATTGGTCCTTGTCAGAGTTGCCAATGACGGTCGCAGCTTCTTGTTGTTACTGCCTATGCGGTAAAGAGATACGTTTTCACTCATGCACGCTTTTCTTTGTCAACTCTTGTAGCATACCAGTGACGATATATCATTTCACAATATCTGACGGGAAATAAAACATGGATCAGAGAATGGTGGGTTCATGACTTTCTCTAGATTATAAGCGCGAAGTAAGCTCAAATAAATTTAACTGGAATTCGAACTATGTCCGCCGTTGCTCTCTCCGAGATGATAACTGCTACGCCACCCACACCTCCAAGATATTTAATGATATAGATCAGTTTCTCCAAACTTTTTCTAGCTGACGTCCTCTTTGCTCTCAAATGGCGCCCCACCCTAACAACCATATGAAGACACTTCTTTTTTGGTATTAGACATACAAAAATTCAAAACAACTATGGAATCACTGTCACTTATCAAATCTTTCCTGTCGGGTAGGTCTATGAAGATCGTTGTTAATAGCCATTCCTCTGAGGCATGAGAGATCAATTTTGACATCCCCTCTCTCCTCGGTCCTACTCTCTTTCTGCTTCATATCAACTATCTCCCGAAGAACACTCTCAGATCCTTAGTAAATATATATGCAGATGATGCCACAATATATGGGTGCACCTCGAAAGATTTAGATGACCAGTGCCTGTCAACCGAACTCTCCCCTGACACGGGAAAAGAATGGCTGATATCATTCAATACATCCAAAACTAAACGCTTAACACTTCATCGATCCTGATGAGTGGCCATACACTCAAAGAGGTTCCTTGCTTCGAAAGCCTACTAGGTTTAAAGCTTACTCCCGAGCTCAAATGAAAGGCTTATATTCGTGCCATCGCAAAAGAGGCTGAAAGAATGGCCGGTTCATTGTATCACTCCAGAAAATGGTTAACTCCCGCTGCCATGATTTATCTTTATAATCAGATCAGACCAAGAATGGAGTATTGCTGCAATATCTGGGCTAGTGCTGCCCAATCCTCACTGTCCAGCTTCGACAGAGTCCAAAGGCATTTACGTGGTCTTATGGGTGATCACTATTATATATTTCTATTACTGTGGCAGCTGTTCGAACGCGTTACATTACTTAGTGCCACCAGCTCGGACCTTCACAGTTAGGACCTGCCATGTCGTGTTCTCAGTGGCAAACCATCCCTATTCCCTTCGCGTTTCTTTGATAAAAAGCAAGTTCCACTCTGACAGCTTCTTCCCCAAAACTGTTACTTAGTGGAACAAACTCCCGAGAGAATGCTTTCCTGACAACTACAATCTTGGTTCAGGGTCAACCGATAGCTATCCTACTCGCCCTCATAATATTTTAACTTGTCCCTTCCCTCTCATTTACAATTTCACTCAGTAACCTTGAGTGAACCTTGAGCCTTGTATTGGGTGAACTCTCACTAAAAAAATATAACACAGTAAGCACTCATATATAGATTTTTTAAAAAATGTTATTAAATAAGATGCTGCCAGACGAACATCTGTGTCTGTATCAGTGAACCAACAAACCTGCATATGCCCTTACAAACATAGGTTTTCTGTTCTGGTTAGCATGTGATGCGTCTGTCCAGTTAAATTCAGAAAAATAAAGACGAATGTTTGGACTTCTAACATCTGGATCAAAAGAAAACAGACGAACGGGAAACCCAAGAGATACTGACAACTTTGTTTCGTTACAGTTTATATAAAAAGAGAATAAACGGTCCTTAGAAGAAACCCAAGTTTTTTGTATGCTTCGATTTAATTGTTTATATATGATCATACATCCACCTAAAATATACACAAACACGCAACCTTTGTAAATTCCATAAACTCTTATGCTAATTTTATTCTTTGTAAAGCATATGCGTTCCTCCTCACCCTACTACTCCCTTACTTCTAACTGCCTCCTCACCCCCATTTTTCCTTATCGTCCCCAGGTGATGGTGGTGGTGGTGGTGGTAGTGATGGTGGTGGTGGTACCGCCCACTTTGGGAATGGCAGATATAGCTATGGGGAAGTTTTAATTTTTTTTCGTTTGTTTCACTATTTCCATTCCAAAATTAATTTTTAAACAGCTGAATTTATTACCCCTACATTTTTGTGATTTTATTGGAACAATTTTAATAATTTCAATAAAATGTCTACAAAACAAAATTTATCCCTTTCTTACCTTTTTACAAATCTATACATACTACAGGGATACAATTTTTCCTCTATTCTTAAATCCACCTATAGCAAGCAGAACACATGCAATCACTTAATACTGACAACCAGGAAATGTTTCATTGAATAATATAGACATATTGTGTCTACTTATTTTTATACTGATCTTTTCCACTTGTTTAATCCAAGTAGATCGAAAGTGCTTGGGCTAAAAAAAACTACGTTGCCTTCCTAGATGATTTTCAGCTTAACATCAAGAAACGGATTGGAGAACCGGAAAGGATCACTATAAAAATAAGTAGACACAATATGTCTGTATCATTCAATGAAATATGTTTGAATGAAGATATGCTGCCTAAATACACACACATACATTGGGGTGAGTCTTAAGTATAACGGTAAAAGAATCTAATATCGCAAGTAAAAGAATGTGATCTGGGATACTCACAACCACTGAACTAAACGTTACTGTATTGCCCGTATGTTAAGACGCACTTTTTCCATGAAAATGTCCTAAAAAATCACTCTGCGTCTTAACACTAAAAGATCAAGTTGTAGAGAAGTGTTTGCCAACCCTCACGAACTCCAGTCACCATATATAAGCAATCACGAACCCCAGACATATAAGATGACAAATATCATTTATATGCAATAAATACTGTATATCCCTAATGCTAATTACTGATAGAAGCCTCCATTAATTCGCGATACTTAAGGTTTATAAATAGAAGAGCTTTCTTGAAGCTTTCATTTTAGCTTTCAATTGAAAGCAAAAGGATTAAATTTACTATTTCCAGTACCTAAAATATGTATGTATGCGGCATTCACCATTCACATCCTTCCTCGATCCGTCGCCAATGCTGAAACGAGCGACAGCCATTCCAACGAAACGGAGTAACAAGGGAGTTTTGAACTTCACACGCGGTCACCTCGCGTGCTATGAATATGCTCTTACTTGCAGAATTTCCACAGACGCAGAGGCAGTAACCAAGAGGCCGCCGGATGCCGGTACAGACGCCGAATGGTTTTGAATTCAGAGTTGACTTTCTCCTAGAACAGTTGCCATACAAGGCTATAGAACCCAGTCTATTTACCCATAGTTGGAGGGAGAAGAGGATTCACAAGGGTGTTAACACGTAAGTGAATGTAACGATGTCGACTGGGATTCGAACTCGGCTCTACGATTCCTCAATCCGAGCCGTATCAAAATAAAATGCAATGAAATTCTCTGCATTAAAAACTCGCCCAGAAATAAAATATACTTTTCTGAAAGTTTATTTGAGGACTATTAGCTGATTGAAACTTTATTTGAGGACTATTAGCTGATTTAAAATTTAATTTATCTAATTTGAAGCAAATATTATTTACTTTAAGTTTAAAATAAAACAGAAATGCATTTTTAAGACAAATGATAGCTGTGTTTTTAACAGACAGTAGCTATTTTTTAAGTGATGGACAAGTGATGACAGGTTTATTGTTGTTCTACAGAGACTTTATCTGTAAAACATAATTTAAGAAAATGACGGTCGAGCCCTTTTTTATATATAATTTTTAAGTACTCAGTAATCTTAAAAATCTTAGAAAATATTCTCCATAATCTAATTTTACGAATGTTGACTTTAAATTTACTATAGTCATCGCTCTTATTTTCTGACAATGTTGTGTTTGGTTGTCCATACCTTCAAAATGGGCATGTTATATAATATTTAATATACATAAAAAAATTTTAAATTATTTTAAAAATCTTGGTGCATAAGAATTTGCATTAGGCTTTTCAATTTTTGATTAACAGTAACTTAATAACAATATCACCTTACCGGATTAAACTAATGCAGAAATTTTGAAAATTTTTAAATTATTGTAATTAAAATTTTAAAAAGTGAAAACGATTCTTGGAAAAATTCATTATTTATCAAAAAAACAATGTTAAAAGCAAGAGTGCCTTTAATCAATCTTATTTATAAAAACAATTAAAAGTGTTTCTAATTAAATAATATTATAGTTTTATTGCATTTCTTATTTTACGATTCAGGGCAGATTTTCAGGAAACGAGTAGCTGTTTGAAAAAAAAAACATTGATGATTTACATTCTCCAAGGAGTCCTGCTTTAAAAAAACAAATTTTGCAATCAAAATTTAAATTCTCGAAATTTCACGAAATTAAGTAAGTGGATGGGGGTGGGGGTAACATATGTAAAAAAAATATTTTTACCAAGATTTTCTTTAAAAAAAAAATCAAAAATAATTTAATTTATTTATGAATAAGATCTGAAAGTTTCATTAAAATCCGACAATTTTTTTAAAATCATTTCACCCCAAGCAAGGCGAGTATGCCACAAATATGCAGGGAATTTCAGAAAGTGAAGGTGAGAGAAAAGACTGGGTATAGAGGAGACCGGGAAAAGGATACACTCTGAAGGGGGCTCAAGTAGATAGAAGATGGCGATTGACGTTGTATTTAAATTTTTGAAGATTGTATTTATCAGGGAAGCAAGGAAATAGAAGGGAGTTTCATAGGCGGGAAATGCGAATGTTGAAGTAGAAGTGGTGGTTTCATTTACCTAATTCAACAGTAAAAGGGCGGAACCTAGATGCCAATCTAGTAGCACGTTTAAACCCACATAGCCCGGGCACCAGGGAAAACATCTTGTAAGAGCAGTAGCCATGAAAATATATGTAGAAAAGACAGAGGGAAGACACGTCTGGGAGAAAGTGACTGAAGTCGAAATGCCAAGTCAGGATCGATTACATTGCAGATCCTTCTTTGGATTTTGTTATGAGCCTCGAGATGAGTTGCATGGACACTTGACCAGATATGGCAACAGTATTCAATGCACAGACGAATGGTAGATTTGTAAATGTGTAAGATGGACGATAAAAACCGTTTGGCAAGAGATAATGACGCAACTTTCCTTGCAGTGGATTCGATGTAAGCGTTCCACTTGAAGTCAGTTGAGAACATAAGGCCAAGAAGGCGCAGCGTGTTGCTCTTCAAGAGTCTAGCATCAACCATGCTGATGGTCGGCAGGAAAGTTTCTCTATGGAGATTAAATGAGAGCAGTTTTGTTTTGGAGGCATTAAAATTTACGTGCTATTTCCTGCTCTAATTAACCATTGATTGGTGGTCCTTTTCAAGAGTAGCGGTCTAGTTAACTTTGTCGACGGATTTTCTATTGAGGCAGGGGTAAATGGTAGTGTCATCAACATAAATGCCTACTCGGGAACTGAAAACATCAGGAAGATCATTAATGACGATCAGAAACGGCGTATGACCCAGGTTAGAGCTTAGGGGTACACCTGAGTTCGTGTGAAAGGATCTGGAAGCGAGCCCGTTCAAAACAAACTTCATTTCACGATTTGAAAATCACAGACGCAACACACTTGATTTAATTCATAAAGAATGCATGTGCTAAAATTGGCGGCAAAATAGATTTGTTGCATCGAGTTCACATGAATTTTGCAACGCGCATCAAACTTTGCATCACAAATGATGGAAATCTTATTGAAGATTTTATTTGTTAATATTCCAATTCAATAAAATGTTGTTGAAAATTTAATTTCTTGAAAATATACATTTTTGCCTATGTGACCAAAATTTAGAGACACCTTGTATAAATGGATAGTCGATTATACATCCATGCAGTAATAACAGACTCTGGTAATGACGATGCAAAAGCAACACACTGTTTGCGGTCTTGAACGCAGCTCTGATAGATCAGATGGGAGTTGGATGCAAACATGGCTTGTGGTGTCAAGTACGAGTTGTTTTTCATGTTAATAGATATAACATTGTGTTAAAATATTGAAAATCTAATTAATAATAACCACAAATATTTAATAATAGGCCCAAAATGTGGGGTTACTGAGTGTTACGGGATATGAGAAAAAATACTATTAAGGAGAGAGAACAATAAAAGAACAAGAATTCAGAAGATAACAACTGAGATTGCATATAAATTTTTGAAAATCAAATTTGACAAGAACCCGGAAGAGAGCTCCACAAGCGAGAAGTGCGATAGAAGAAACTTAGCACAGAACTTACGGCTACTTCTAGCCATTTCAACTGTAAAATGATGAGGCCTTGACGTCATTTTAGTACTCCGCTTAAATTCATAAAGTCTAGGTAAATAGCAAAGAATTCATTCAAACAAATACCATGAAAATATTTATAGAAAAGACACAGAGAAGCTACATTATGGCGGTGAAAAAATGACTGAAGACGAGATGCCAGGTCAGCACCAATAAAATTGGAAATTTGTTGTGACAGAAAGAAATATGGCACCGTAGAATCGGCGACTTGGACTTGCTAATGCGGTAAGCTATTAAAATATATCCTCAAATATTTTTAAAAAAAAATACCTACCTAATTATAATGCGTGATATAATTTTATCGAAGGAAAATCCTGTGTTCCAATTTTTTAAATCTCTGTGTCATTATTGTATATATTTTCTACCTTAAAAGCAAAGTGAATTAACGATATTACTTTCTTTTGTTTCATCTTCATCACTAATCTCTATTCAAGCTAAGTTTGGCATGAAGCTATATTTGAAAGCACCTACTCAGTTAAGATTGGCGTAAGTGTCAAAGGAGAAAACAGGATCCACACAGAAGTAGCTTTCCGATTCAAACAAATACTTTTAAAATTTCCAGTATTTGTGTCTTTTCTCAATTTGCTTTGATGTCTATAGATTTATAAAACAACAATGTCACCGAAAAGGCCGAAACAGTATTTAGGAATGATGACTTCTTCTATGTGCTGCATCCCTTCAGGATATAAACGATCATGGCTCTCCACAACTTCTTATCTCGCGTGGTTCTTAGCAGTTTTTCTCCCACGCCAGCCATTCACAGAATCTCGTCAGGAAAGTGACTCGCTGTCCTCCACTATCTCTTTTGCTCTCAATATGTCACTCGATGGTCAAGTTTTCCAAACCCCCATTCTTCCTTATGGCAATTTTAATAGATGTTGCATACGGCCTAAAGTCAAGACCGAACTCGCTACACAGTCCTTATTGTTCTAGTGAGACAAACTTGCTAACCATTGCACCACGTCAAGGTGCCTCTCATTATGTGTCCGAGGAATTTCAGCAGGCGGGAAGTCTGTGAAAAAAAAAGGGTAGATGGATGGTATCTTGCTTAAAATATTTGAACTTCATATCCAAAATAAAGAAAAAAAGAGAGAGAGACTGATTTATGAGGTTACAATTTGCCACATAGGTCATTCAGTGGTACACTTATTAATAAAAAGATAACATAAAAGAAAAAAAGAAAAGAAAAACACTACACCCTCTCCCTATTGCTGAGACAAGCTTTCACTTGAAGGGAACACAGGCGGGTGGATCTGGGTATAAATTAAAGGTTTATTGACAAATGGGCCGACGCGGTTGCTTGCTTCTGCCCACTATTTTTACTAGGCTGGATTATTGACCATGGCTGGAAGTTACTCTTTTAACACTTGAACACCATTGACAAGCATCCCAACAGAATATATTTACGCTGGCCAAGATTTTTAAGTAGACAGATACATAAGGACCTTCTCCACTTTACGTATTGTTCTGTCTGTGGCTCAAACCCGAGTGTTTTGATTAAATAAACAACATTTTAATCAAATGACCCGAAAAACCTTGCATCCTGCGATACTTTTCGGAGAGAATGCAAAGTTGTGTGTGCCGAGAATCACTAGCAGAGAGTAAAATATAAATATACTAATATATTACCGGTCAAAAATACCGGGATTATGTCTGTGTGCTCTGCCTAGGATGAATGTGGCGGTCACCAGGACTTCTTGCCCAGGGTCAGTGTAGTATCTAAGCACTCCGTGAAAAATGTTATGAGCTATATATATATATATATATATATATATATATATATATATATATATATATATATATATATATATCTTCCCACGAACCGCTACTTTGTGGAACCGACCCCAGAAAGGATGCTTCCGAGATCACTACAATCTTAACCTGCTCAAGTCTAGGGTTAACCGTTATTCTTCCCCACCTATCCGCATAAACTGTGCCTCTTACTCTGTAACCCTCTACTTCGAGTGGCTCTCGGGCCTTGTACAGGGTGAACATAATTGTATATATATATATATATATATATATATATATATAACTTTAAAAATCAGGAATGAGGTCAATTAAAATACGCGACATTGGTTTCGACCTGGCGATCTCTTCGGGCGATATTTTTAAAAATGATCATCTGAACGCTTTATTTTTTCAAAAATCACAAAGAACGCTACATAATTATTTTTCAAAAATAAATTTACAAGCGAATGAGGATCGAGAAACATGACATTGGGTGTAATAGAAAGGAATTGGGTATGAGGAAGAAAGAAGAGGAAAAAAAGGAAGGGTGAAGAAAAGAGAAGAAAGGAACGGGAATGCAAGTGTATTGTAAATGTATACAGTAAAGAAGAAAAGTATATATGTAATTGAAATGTAAGGGAGGCAAGCGTATCTTGAGATTAACAGTGGGGTCTTAAATTAGATTTTTTTTATCCGGCCTCATATTCATTAAAAAAAATTTTTATATAAGGGCAAGGACTTAAAATTTCAGATTTTTGGTTTAAAAGATTTTTTGGATTCAGATTTTTTGGATCATAATCGCCAATTTCTCATGTTGGCATAGTTTGCAGATACGGGTATATTTGTTATATGGTTTACCTTTTTTAAAATTTTCCACCTTACGATCGGATTCATGTAATTTTTTTCTTTTAAATTCCAGAAGTGGCTGGAAAGTTTGGTGGAGTATCTAAGGCTTGGTGGCTTAAAAGATGATATGTGGTTATATAACCTGCGCTTGAAAGGACCTTCAGTACAACCTATATACATTTTAATTTGACCATTAATATTAGTTACTTCTAGTTTTATAAATTATAGATTCCGTTTTACAAGCTCCATTTAATGTGCATCTAAATTTATTTCTAGAGTTGGATAAATTACTAGTGTTATTTTGCTGCATGTTAGTTTTGAGTCTTCTGGTATTTTGTCTTTTTATTATTGTATCTAAATTACTAGTGCAACTGTAGCTTAATTTGACTATATTTTTATTGAATATCTTATGTAATTAATTTTTTAAGCTAAATAAAGTGTTAAGGTGGTCATTTTTTAAAATATTACCCGAAGAGACCGCCAGGTCGAAACGAAGGTCGCGTATTTTAATTGACCTCCTGATTTTTAAAGTTAAAAGCACTACATGTCATTTTTATTTATATTTTTTTTCACACGTGCATGTTTCCTGGTCTGATTCAACTCGGACTATTAACCTTTATATATATATATATATATATATATATATATATATATATATATATAGGATAACGATATATAAATGTTTATATATCAAGACCAATTTTAGGTGAAAGTTTTATGACAAATAGGAGAAAGTTTTCGTGTGACGCGTTTGGTCCTTTAGGACTTCATTGGACTAAGTTTATGTTGATCCAACACGAACGAGAGACGCTGGGGATTTTAAATTTAAAGATTTTTTATGTGTTTGGGGTATATAATCTATATATATAACCTATTTATATATATAATCTATATGTGACTTATATATAGATTATAATCTATCTATATATAATCACAAACAAAAAGAAAAAGAATCTAAGTAAAATCGGATAGATTATATATCCAAAACACATTAAAAATCTACAAATTTAAAATTGCCAGCGTCTCTCATTCGTGCGCTTGTGTAGTCGCATTAACGTAAACATAAATTCAGTTCGATGAAAGAACGAAATGATTCACGCGAAAACTCTTTCCATTTTGTCATACATCTTTCCCCTAATATATATATATATATATATATATATATATATATATATATATATATATATATATATATATATATATATACCCAAGTGTGGGATTGGTATATACGGAGTAAATTCCAATAACCAACAATTATTATTCTTTAAAGAGTGCTCAATACAAAGTAGAGCAGATATAATTATTTATTTAAATATTATAACATGAATATGTTATAAAATCACTACAAAAATAGCCATTTTGTTTCAACACTCCCGGTGTCTTATCAAGTGATGATGTTGAATGTCGAACCTTCGACGTTGATTCGACATTCAACATCATCACTTGATAAGACACCGGGAGTGTTGAAACAAAATGGCTATTTTTGTAGTGATTTTATAACATATTTATGTTATAATATTTAAATAAATAATCATATATATATATATATATATATATATATATATATATATATATATATATATATTTAGTTTACGAAAAACTAGGTAATCCGTATGGGTAGACCCAAGGAGGATAAAATCCAGAGAGCTCAATGTAAATCAGAGCTAATAATTTTTCAACCATTGGAAGTAAAGTCTGATGATCCGCGGTCCTCTAAAAGGGCTGTGGTGAAATAATTTAATACATGTAACCTTAAAGTGGTCCGTTTTTATTTTTATTTAAATATATATATATATATATATATATATATATATATATATATATATATATATATATATATATAATTGAACATTGAAATCAAGACCCCGTGGCGACAGTCTGTTCCATAACGCAATCTTCAGGCCATGTGTCTTGTGTTTTGGCTCAACTATCTATATGTTGTGGTTAAAGGTGCCTTATGGGTAGAAGTTTATTGGGTAACGGTTATCTTTCAAATTATTCAAGGGGCTATTGAGTCGAAATAATTGTGGATTTGAATGCAATTATTTGTAACTATTTTATTGAGTTGTTTGTTAACTTTTTCGTACTCATTATTTATTAATGATTACTTTATTATTTGTTGTTAAAATATATTTTTAAAAAAGCAAGCTATGGAGAGCCATGTTTTCCCACGTTCTGATAGGATATAGCAGTTTTACTGCAAGAGAGATGGGTATCGCGAATTTTAGAAGCATAATGCTAACCACTAGCAAGGAGAGTTATTTCCTTTAGATAAAAAATAAATGGTTGTTTTGATGAAATTGTAGTAATTAGTACTACCAATTCTGGCACCATCGATAAACATATAACAGTCTAATACTGTAACCTTTGAACTTTCCCTCAACACATCAAATGAGTGTCAATTATAACGTACGAATCCCCAAACCAGCCATTGGTTTTACTTTTAACGCTTCCCAGTTTGTTTTAACGGATGTAACAGATTTAGACAGTTTGCTTAGATCAAAGTATGAAATAATATCGGGGAAATCCCATGGCATTTTTTGATGAGTTAGGATAGATTCTTAGCATCAGAAAGAGAAACATAACGAGGAAAGGGGGCTTAGAAAATTTGATACTCACATGATATATTGAAGGCAAGAAAGACAGAGGAAAGCAACTTGTGTAAATGGCATGCAGAACAAGGATTACGTAAGATAGCAAACTTTGCTAAGAGTTACAACGCACAGGAAATTGTGGAGAGCCATGATCGCCTACGCCCTGAAGGGGCATGGCACATAGAAGAAGAAGAAGAAGAAGAAGAAGAAGAAGAAGAAGAAGAAGAAGAAGAAGAAGAAGAAGGCATAGATCCTCAAATAATAGTAGATAGCTTCGCCTATCGTCCGTTTCTCCTGGTCTACTGAACAGGAGTAAAGCTTTATCGCTTGTTTCATGTCAAGGATTGGGTTTCTGGTCCATTCTAAAGTCTACTTCAACTCTATACTTCTAACGTCTCCGCCTAAACTCTGAAATTTTATTTACTATTTTTTTCTCAATAAGATTAGATAGATCCATTTATCATCCTGTTCACACTCCTCTCCGTTTTTTTTTCTAGCATGAGTAGACTTTTATCCCTTTTTTTCCTGTTTAGGATTAGGTCTCTTGTTACTTCTAAAATCCGTTCATTCTCTTTCACTCCCAGTATCCCCTTTCGTCTTAGTGACATTATCGCCTTGCTGAATTGATTTAAAAATGTTATTCATATATTTTATCAATGCAGAAAAACACAAATGTTCTTTTCTTCGACTAGTTTTTCCGCAAAATCAAAAAATATTTAATTTTGCCATTCAATTATACTTATAGATTGTCAAAAGACTTTTCTTGCATTTTTCATGTTCAATAATCCCTGAGTATTAAAGCAAGCAAATAATTTTCTATTTAAACTCAAAGTTTGAGGGAATGAATAACAAAATAAAAACGAAGGAGATTGGTAAAGAGATAAAAGTTACTTAGAGAAGCAAAAGATAGGAAGTTGTGGAGAGCTATAATCGCTCACGTTCTGAAAGGACATGGCATATAAAAGAAAGAACTTATTATTCGCCATTGAATAATTAAGATTTCTATGTCATCAGAAAAGGACGAGAATTTCTGACGTAGTAAAGTGTTATCATAACAACGATATGATAAACGGACACAAAATATACGCGTTGCATTTTATGTATAAAGGATTATGATATTAAAAAATATTGAATGTTCACGATACTTATCAAAGATCAACTCAGAATTTTGCGATACTTCACTCTTCAGGACCCAGGTAAACTTATCTTTAATAAGTATTGTGAACTTTTAATACTTTTGATACAATAATTATTGCTCCAGATAGCTATTGAGAACTTTATTATCAAAAATTCTGTTCGCCTTTACATATATTGTAAAACCACATACGACAATAATCTATAATAATAACAGTTATTGATATACGTAAAATAATATAATTTAACATATGGTTCCATTTAATACCAATCAATTCGATAAATAATTCACATTTATTTTCCTTTATCTCCAGCTTTCTATTGAAAAGTGGTGGTCATAACGAAAGAATTCTGATTTTTTAAACCACTAAAGGTAAAAATAACACCCCACCCCAAAATGGGAAATAGCTGTAGCTACTTATAATCTTTGTGATTTCATATGCAAAGGAGTCACCTCATCTCTCTGTACCGAAGAGGTTTTATCCCCGTTATTTTCCCTGGTACTACTTCTGGGAGCTTATGTCACCACAATATCATCCTACCTCTCCCTAAGAGATTGTCTAGATATGGGATATCTTCATCTTTTTTCAAAGGAGCGTTCCTCCAATGATTGTCTTGGTTCATCTTCAGAGTCTATATCACTCTCGTCTTCACTGTCTAGTTCGTTTTGCCTTAACACTTTCTCCTTCATTATTTCAGGCTCATTATACAATTATTCATCGATGTCATGTTGCAATCTAACTTGGTCTGCATGCACTAATATCCCATTTCCATTTTTTCTATTATCTAATATCCCATTTCTATTATCTAATATATATATATAATCTAATATCCCATTTCTATTATCTAATATATATATATATATATATATATATATATATATATATATATATATAATCTAATATCCCATTTCTATTATCTAATATATATATATATATAATCTAATATCCCATTTCTATTATCTAATATATATAATATATATATATAATCTAATATCCCATTTCTATTATCTAATATATATATATATATAATCTAATATCCCATTTCTATTATCTAATATATATATATATATAATCTAATATCCCATTTCTATTATCTAATATATATATATATATAATCTAATATCCCATTTCTATTATCTAATATATATATATATATAATCTAATATCCCATTTCTATTATCTAATATATATATATATATATATATATATATATATAATCTAATATCCCATTTCTATTATCTAATATATATATATATATATATATATATAATCTAATATCCCATTTCTATTATCTAATATATATATATATATATATATATATATATATATATATATATATATATATATAATCTAATATCCCATTTCTATTATCTAATATATATATATATATATATATATATATATATATAATATCCCATTTCTATTATCTAATATATATATATATATATATATATATATATATATATATATATATATATATATATATATATATATATGTAAGCAAATATGTGGATGTAGATCCAACGGTATGATGAAAAATATGGAAAAGACAAAACAAAATCCGAATATGCAAGTTTACTGTTTTAATATTGTTTTACTCTCGACGTCAGACATTTCGGTCTAGTAGACCATCTTCAGGACATGGTTATTAGAAACATACTTAGGATTAGACGATATTTAAGTCAACATGAAAAGACGATAGACACAAGACTAATCAAAAACAGAACAACTGAAATTCTAAAGTCAGCGTTCCCTTTTTTGGGGGGGGTCACATTGGCATCACGCGGGTGAAAATGCACTCCCAAGATAGAGACTAACCATGTCCTGAAGATGGTCTACTAGACCGAAACGTCTGACGTCGACAGTAAAACAACATTAAAACAGTAAACTTGCATATTCGGATTTTGTTTTGTCTTTTCCATAATTTTCATCATATATATATATATATATATATATATATATATATATATATATATATATAATCTAATATCCCATTTCTATTATCTAATACATATATATTATATTTCTATTATCTAATATCCCATTTCAATTATTTTCTATTATCTATTTCTATTCTATTATCTAGTATTTTCTATTATTATTTTATTATTCTATTTTTCTATTATCTATTATCTCTCCACTTTGCTTTATGAATCTTGCCTCTTGTAAATTTCATTCACTATTCTTTTTATAATATACAGTTTTTTATTGGTGGCATAAGAGAAGGTTAATGAGGCACTAATTTGTCTACCCATGAAGGCAGACTTGCTTTTCAATCTTCCAGTATGTGGTATTGTCCTATAGCTTAGCTACAATTTAGTAAGAAATGTTTCTATCTTTTCTATCCTTTGTAGACATATCTTTAATCCGTTTTTTTATAGTTTGCGTCATTCTTTTTGCTAATCCGTTTGATTGCGAATGGTGCGGATGTGTTATATGGTTTGAATCCAATTTTGTTCACCCATTGACATGGTTTCTCCTCACAGAACTCTGGGGGTGTTGTCAGATACTAGCGTTTTCGGAATTCCATTTCTTAAAAATATGATTCTTAACGCTTGTTTCACGGTCAAACTACTTTTGTTGGGGACCTGTATTCCTTCTGACCAGCCTGAATACGCATCTCTGGTATGAATCATAATCCCACTCCATTACCATGGGCATGACGCATGTCGAGGTTGGGACTCTTTAAGTTATGTATGTGTTTTTGTCTGTCCAAATTTTCTTCTGGCATTGTATATTTTACACCTTTTTATGTATTCTACATCTGTAGAATAACCTGGCCACTATGCTGGACATTTTTTTTTCGTTGATGAAATTACAAAAAGTACAGCTTATTTTGTCCTTTTTCTTTATGGCGTATGTGTCCAGATCCGTAGCTTTTGTTTTATTAAACTTTCCAATCAATTCTTGTTACTAAACAAATTCAACATACTATTCTTGTGACAACGTTCCAATTGTAAATGACTAAGAGTTATTTGCCGATTCTTCTCATTTTGTAGGCCGTTTACCAATTCCATCTGGATCAAATCTTCTTCGATTGACTGATTTTCTCAAATTCATAATATTTAGTAGCCTATTTCAAACGAAGAACATATTTGATAACTGGTTTATTCATTTTTGAGAAATATTCATAAACTTAGCTCTCTCTGAATTCACTATTTTTTTTCTAGGGTGTTATACTTCTCATTATTAGTTGACTTATATTGTCAAACGTCATATATTCCAACTGACTTAGGTTTGCAATTGCCGATAATTTTATAATGGCCTCACAAGCAACAGTGGCCAGCAAAAGATCAGTTATTTGGTTTTCTCCTACAACTGATATTAAATCCTGTCGCTTTTCCGTTCTAGCCTTAGTTGCTAATATCCTAAGCCATGCTTGTGTATATTCATAATTATCAAGTGATAATTGTTCGTTCGATTCTTTAGATATCGGCGACCCCATTGTGGTGTAGTGTTACTCACGATAAGTAGTACGTACTCAACTGCGTCATGGGTAATAGCTGTAGCTACTTATAATCTTTGTGACTTTATATGCAAATGAGTCACCTAAAAAATAAATAAAAGAAATGTGTTAGCAGCCTTTATTTAGACATAATCATATTTTGTTGTTATGACAACACGAGACGTGTTCACTTCAAGAAAGAATTTTGAATTCTTAAATCATGAAATTAAAAATATTGAAAGAGAGCTAATACAAAGCAAAAATAAGTAAAAGTAATGTATTAGCATACTAGTCTCTTATTTAGTAATGAACATATTACGTTATTATGATAACATATGATGTTCGCTTCAAAAATAAATTCTTTTTAAATCATTTAAAATAAAAATCCCCCAAACAAAAGTTAATACGAAACAAAATAAAATACAAAGTATTAGCAACCTGATATTCACTAATTACTAATCATAAATTTCTTTGCTATTGTAACAAAGAACGTTTCAAGCGGCGTGAAGTGCTACTTTGTGTTACCATAACAACGGAATAGCTCATTCCTATGTTCTTAGATCAAGTTGTGTGATCGATACATGAGTAGTCACCTTGTGTATACTAAGATATAATAATATAGAAAAAAGAAGAGACACACACAGTTTATTTTACATCCAGATGTTTGCAGAATTTGACCATGAAAAATATTTTCCCTAAAACTTAGCTTCCACTGTCGCCTTCAGAATTGTCCCAAAAGCAATAGCAAAAGGTTGGTGGCCCTCCCTGTTCAATTTTCCTCATTAAAACATGGCATGTGGGTCGTTGGAATAAGTTTTATTCATATATTGTTAAAACATATGAACGACTTTTGATCCATTTCGAAATTTAAAAATGGTTATCACGACGTTATCTTGTAATTATTCTCCTTACACATAGATACATCAATAAGTCTGTAGCCTAATGACGAAAAAGCTCTTATTCTACAAAGCAAACCATTATTTTTCAATATAATCTCCTTTGTCAATGCACTTAATTCAATGAATATTCATCGCACAAACGGACTTTCTATATAGATAAGTTCAAATAAAAATTCAGTTAATAACTATGCATCTAAGTATGGGCATACCTAGATCTTGCCGTATATATATATATATATATATATATATATATATATATATATATATATATATATATATATAATGATAAAAAATATACTGTTGTTAAGGTATTAATTGAAACGTAAGTAATATTTTACTTACTTTTAGTTTAAAATATCACATGAACGGATTTTTTTAACACGGAGGTGGGTGTATTTATGAGATGTTGACCACTTTCTCGATAGACTTATATTTGGCAATTTTTCTACGGGGAACATAGCTGTAACAATTACTTCACAAATATAATGTGAGCGCCTCTTTTATATTATTTTTTAGCTACGCAGTAATCCTAAAAATGTTAGAGAAATATTGTAAGTAATGTAATATTTTATTGAATTTTAGGTTACTTTCTCTTACGAAGATGCTTGTTGGGGAAATGTTAGAAAATTACCAATAAATTTTAAATTTACTATAGTTACCGCTTTAATTTTCTGATAATGTCGTCTATGGACGTCCATATTTACAAAAATCGGCACGTTCATACACAAAAAATATTAAAAAATCTATTTAAAATACTGGGAATTGCTGAATTGTAGTAAGCGTTTCCATTTATGGCTAGTAAATATAGTTTTTACGTAATAGCAATATCAACTAACCGCTACACTTTAATACAGAATTTTAAAATATTTAAAACTTTATGAATTATTATAATTAAAATTTTAAAAAAATGAAAACAATTCTTGTAAAAATTCATTATTTTCTCGAAAAAGTATTTTTCTTAATGTAATAGTGTCCATAATGTATCTTATTCATAAAAACAATTAATTTTTTTCTAATTAAATAATATCTTACTTCAATTGCATTTATTTATTTATTTTACTGTGGTCCAGTTTTACCAAAAGATTGATGATTTAAATTCTCCAAGGACTTGTCCTTATAACTAATATAAACATTAAGCCTACAAAAATGAATTTCTCGAAATTTCATAAATTAAATAAATGGGGTACAACAGATATAAAAATAATATTTTACCAAGATTTTCTAAAAGAGAAATGTTTCTAAAATAATTTCATCTATTTGTGAATAAGTCTTGAAATTGAAAGTTTCATTAAAATAGGATAATTATCTGATTTTTGTAAGAATTTCCAAATCAATGTGTTTTCACTGCAAAAAGACGCTCAAATTTGACATACAAATTTATTGTCCCACGTTGACGCCAGCAAAACAAGATTTTTAACCAGAATTTTGAAATTTCTAAAAAGAATTTTTTTAAATAAATTTTACAATAAAAAATCCTTTTAAGGCAAAGATTTTGACGGTAAAACTTTATTTTTATTAAGTTTGGGGCATTTTTCATCATATATGCTCATTGTTTAAGGAATGTTTGGAGGTCCCTCATAATATAATTCGAAATTATTATTTCTTTTATATTATTTATTATATATACTAGCCGAGGTACCCGGCGTTGCCCGGGTGTACATGGCTGCGATTGTATAACTGCCCCCCGCCCCTGTATACTCGCACCCCCTGTCTAGAAATGTCTGCCTGCGTCCCTGCTTGCATGCATCATCCGTTGGTATACTAAGCTACTCCTCACCTCATCCTTTGTACGACATGTCCTTCGCAAGTGTTTGATTGTTCTTAATAAATGGATTTCATCGATGAAACCTTCTTGTGTGGTCGTTGCTCGGTGTTAAATTGTTTCAATGTTTTAGATATTCAGTACTTTCCTAGGGCAGTAGTCACTTTCAAATAGTATGTCTTTGTTCACAAACCTAATAATCAAACAAAAACAGGGATGAAACATCAGGACTTGATTCATCTGCAAGTGCAAACGCATGAACGCCCCCCCTTCTTTGCACGTTTACCGTAAATCTGCGGTTAATAAGAGGTTCTTTAATGCTTCAATAATAATTCTCAAACAGTTTTTGTATCAAAGGTTGTTCGAATGCCAATTTAGGGTGGAAACATATGAATAAAAATGGCAAAAGGCAATACTGGACCTAGTTTGTCTCTGAATTCCTTTTTGGGGATTTCGTTAGAACTTGCCTAACATTATTCGTGGTTATATTTTCACACACTTATAGAGGTTTATCCAGCATTCGTTCTTCTTCACCTTGGATCCATTCTGCTTTGGGTTTATATTCCTTTGATCTGTTCCAAATATTCTCCAAAAGTTTCTGCACCATGTCAATTGATAGTGACTTTTTAACATGTATTGCTGCTTTTCCAATTTTCCTGTAAAATTTCTTAAGGTCCGTTTGGTATATTTTATTTTGGCGATAGAACCTACAACGTTTTTCGTATCGTCTTGTTATCTGCGCCTTTAACTTCAGTTTCTGGTTTAGCATTTCCTTGATTAATGGAATTTCATTTAGTGATTTGATTTTATATTTCCGCTTGATCTTCTTGCATTTGCCTGTTGAGAAATTTGGGTTTCCAGTGAGGCTCATCTAATATCGAAATCTCACATCTAATTTCCTTTATTTCCCGCATCAGTTTCGCCTTCCAAGCTGGCTCTCTTTGATCTTTTCATTGTCTTGACTCCAAGCTTCCCAGTAGCTGCTAAAGCTGTTGCGTATATGACATTGTTAACTTCTGTGATGTTTCACAATGTTTTGTCTGTTAACACGGTTTCCAGTGCAGCTGATTGAACTTCGTCATATGAATTTTTGTGAGCTGATCTCTGATATTTGTGTGAGAATTACTCTGCTGAGTACTTGGATGTCGTGGCTTTTTGCTTCGGTGATTTCACCTTTGTGGTTTTCAAGGAATTCTACATTAATGTAGTGGGACTCATCTTCAATGACATCGTCTGGATAACTGCAAGTTATGTCACAGGTAGATTTATTTTAATTTTAACTCATTCTCTGTCATATTATATAATCTCTATTCTCATCTCTTTATTGTTTGTGTGATGAATTATTGTTATTATATCAAGTTTTATCTTATCTGTTTCTGCCTTTAAGAGTCTTTTGTTTCGTACGATATCCCTGCGGACATTGGCAAGCATGTTTGGGTTGAGATGAGGTTTTATTTTATTTCCTACCATAATTCTCCATATTTTGTATGTCTGATTCGTGGTGTTCTCTTGTGGGTTTTTGAGTGCTGTAATAAAGGATGTCATGACTTGTTGATACTCTTCGCGAGGCCATTTCCTTTCGCTTTCTTTTTATTAGTTGAATTAACATTGAGACACTCGATGCAAGGTCGGAAATAGTTCGGGTTTCGTGACCAAGTGTCTCTTCGTTTTTGGAAGAGTTTATTCCAGTGATAGATTTTTCGGCCTCAGACTGGTTCCTCTCAGAGGTACGCGGCCCCCGTTGACTCTGGTGACGGCCGATCCTGTATGAATATTTGTTCGTAATCATTGAGATTCGTAAAAAGTCACTAAAATTAAAATTTTCACTCAAAGTCAAAAAGCAAAACACTGTCGGATTAGTATAGCGGTAATCATAGGCAAACGGAGGGAAAAAACGTTAGTCAATACGTTCCTTGCCCATGCGCGACAAAGATACATTATGCCGAGAAAAAAAAGGACGGAAAGTTCCGCTGGAGGTGTGGAGAAAAAGTTAAAAATATAGACAATAAAAAATAAATAAAAGACAATTAGGAAAAAAAGAAAGAAAATTAAATAAAGTCAAAGAGACTTAAAAATGAAATTAAAGAAAAGAAAAATGTAATTTAAAATGGTGTAAAATTTACGATTGCTTACATGCTGAGAGGCAGGCAAAAATGTCATCCGACAAATGTTCAACTTTCCGACGCCAATGAGAGTGATAGTTATCTATCTATCTTCATCATCATCATCATCATCATCATCATAATAATAATAATAATACCACCACCCCAGTACATTAATGTAAACTTCAAATCTTGGGAAAAATCTGTTTTATTTGCTGTACGGAAATTTGTTTTTGTTTTGTTTTTTTCTCATTTGTTTATTTTAAAATTAGAAAGAAGAGAAAGCTTTTTTTTAATCCCGAAACTTTCTGACGGCCATTCTGTCTTGTTAGACTCAACAACAAAGTATAACGGAATAAGGTTTTCTCAAAGAAGAAAGACAACCGCGTCGAAGATGACAGGTTTTAACGAGAAACAAACACGATCCTGACTCTTTCTCTTTTATCTTATGCAAGAAGGATTTTGATTCAAGAATTAAGTTGCTTCCATTTCTACTTCGTTGCTTTTTAATTAAGTTTTTTTTAAACTTCTTTACCGTTGAAAGTATTTTTGTAAGCTGCGCGTACAGAGTCCTTGTTCAGGATTTTGACGATTATTCGTGTCACATGACTTTAAAAAACCACAGTCTTGTTTTATCGTGACCTTCTTGGAATGGTTATATTGTCTTATGTGATCTCTAGATGCCCCTTACGCCAATTGTAAAAGGATTTGGGGGGAAAGGAGAAGAGAGAACATCAAATCTCTTATCCAGAGTATTATGAGTGGTGCAAACGAAAAATAAGATTCTCACACCGATGTGAAATTTGAAAGAAATTTACGTTCATTAAAAACATAAAAATAATAATAATAACAGAATACAAAATTAACACAACAAACGTGCATGAAATTTTCATTTTTGCGCTTAACACTTTAAGATAAGAACTTCTAATTACAATTCTGTTGAGCTCATAAAAACAATTATAATTATTATCAAAAATATTCATTTACTTTCATTCATTCGATTGTCGAAAGGAGTTGACAATTCACAGGTGTCGCTTAGTTTCTAGTTTGTTTAGACAATAGTACAGTTTTACAAATCCGAGATGAGATAAATGTTGTATTTTCATAAAAAGTTCAAAATCAAGATTAATTCCTCTAATTTTCTTATAAACTTTCACAAACAACTATAGAAAGATAATCGTATATCTCTCTAAATTTGTAAACTTTTCTCCTTTTTACTTTTATATTTTTCTGTTACTTTTGTTTCTTTTGCTTTCAGATTCTTTCTTTAACTCGTAGTCATCGGCGGCTTTTATTTTTTCTTTTGTTCAGATCCCAGAACTAGCCGACGTCTTCCTTGTGGATGCTGAAACATTTCTGTCTGTCAGACAAATCAGACTTCTTAAATAGCCACAAATTGGCTCTGAATTGATTCAGAAATTCGATACTATAGGGTCGAAACTTACTTCCACCATTAGTTAAAAAAAGTCACAAAATGTATCTCTTTAAACCACGCCTGTTTGCAAAATTTATCAGACTTGATTTTGGTGGTTCATTTACAACATCAATTTGAGTCTCACATATATAAATTTTTACCCATTAAATTTTATTCAAGTCATTTTTGACCAACCGTTCATTTTAGCAAATCTCGAGTTTAAAAAAGAACCTGTTAACAACTTACTTCTATTAAAAATGTTGTTTTAAATACCACCCTCAAAAGTGATACGAACAAACCTAGTCTATTGTATTATTTTTTCTTTACCCTTTATTTCTATATAATTTTACATTTCATTTTTATTATATAAATTTTTATAATTGCCATGTTATTTTCCAAATCAACATGAACAGTGTGATTTTTATTACGTTTTTTTTTTTCCTTTTCTCTAGCCATAAATCCTGTTACGCTAAAACTTTTAACATCTGATTTACCACCTCCCCCAATATCCCGACTTTTAATTTTGCGGAGCTGTGCCTGTAAATTAAACTGATATATAATATTAATAAGTGGATCATGAATTGGAACACTATTTGATAAAATTAATTTATAAATGCTAATTTACAGTGTACAGATACAACACTCTGATCTCGTATTTACCCACAGTAATGTGTAAGATGGTTGGTTTCACTTAGGGCATCTATACACGTACATACTGGCCAAAATCAGAAATTTCCCCGATCCCAGCATCCATTGTCACGCAGGTATCAGAGTACTCCGACCCAATCCAGGCTTTCTTCATTGATAAAGACGTGGAAAGCCTGAAAGCAGAGGCAATAGTACCATATCTCACATTACAGTATGGGAATACGACAGAGGAAGTGAAAACAGATACTGCACTTTAATCCTCTATTTACCCACTTCCCCCACGGTAGTAGAATATGACACAAGGTTGGTTTGTTGCCAGGCGCCTATACGCGTACATATGGGCCAAGAATAAAAACTACACAATCCCCATGTCTCTTGTAACGTTGGCATCAGTATCCACCAAACCTCTCTCTTTAGCGAAATGTGGAAGGTGATGTCTCAGGGTTAGAATTCCCTGAACCATGGCGCCCTCATAACTTTCAGAGGAAGTGAGAACAGATACTGCACTTTGATCCCATCTGTGTGTCGGGAAAAGGTAGTCTGATACATTTTAAAGCCACGGCAAAACTCACAAATCCTACACTAATGCGAAGCAAAAATGCCGATACATATTTGTTTAATCATTTCATCCCAAGCAAAGCGATAATGCCACTAGAACGCAAGTGGTTACTGGGAGTGAAAGAGAATGATAAGACTAGTGAGAAATGAGGAGAAAGAACAATAAAAGAACAGAGTTCAAGAAAACGGAATATGGCAATCTATGTCGCGCTTAAATTTTTGAAGACTGTAGATGGCAGGAAAGCAAGAAATTGGAATGGAGTTTTCACAGGTGAGAAGTACAGAAAAGAAATTATTAGAATAAAACATATTGTTGCATCTAGCTAACTCAAAAATAAAATGGTGAGACCTAGTTGCCAATCTAGTAATACACTTGAATTCATGAAGTCAAGGCACCAAGGCGGAAAGCTCATCAGGACAATTGCTATGAAATTATTTGAAGAAAAGACAGGCGGAAGTCACGTCACATCAGTGAGAAAGTGACTGAAGTCAAGATGCCAGGTTATACATTACATTACAGATCCTTCTTTGATATAGAGATATATAATAAGAGACCAAACCAGATATGGCAATAAAATTCAATGCATGGACAAATTGTAGATTTATAAATGTGCAAGATAAATTTTGACGAAAAAAATTGTCCGGTATGACACAGTGAATCAATTTTCCTAACAGTAGATGCAGCAATTGATTCAATATAAGATTTTATCATTTTATGGATACTATGTTCGTTATTTAATAATATTAAATTGAATTTGTACTCCACGTCTGTAATATCGAAGTATTTTTCCTTACTTATTTTTTTTCTTTTTCCTTCACTCACCTTGTAATCGATATCCACTGCTGACACATCATCTCTGCAAAGATATGATTCTATAGTTTGGAGCGAGTATTTTTTTTAATCGTAATAATATAACTCCTTAAGAATAATATTATAATTTAGTATAGATCCGCCACGACCATTAATAAGGTCATTATCCACATTCAATATTGATGATGCAAGGATCTAGCTGTGGAATTTCAACTTTGAAGCCAAGAACTAACATGCAGATTATCATGAGTATTAGGTTAATATAAATATCTTCATAGCAGAAACAAATTTCCATGACACCAACTAAATGAAAGAAAAAGTTATTCCCAAAATACTCAAAAAGAAAAATTAAAGCATATGTAGGGTATATTACCAAATTTAACGTAATCTACCTGAAAACTATAAGAGGGGAAACGGTCGGAAGATCCTGTAGTGCCAATATTCAAAATAGGGGACTACATTGTTTGAAAACCGGCAAAATCTTGGCTTCATCTGGAATCGAACACTGGCAACCAGTGCCGCAAGGAAATACTAAAAAGCTATGTAGCTTTGCAAAACTTGCTTTCTGCCCGTGACTCATTTATAATTTATGTACGTATCAAAAGGAATTACTCAATTAATTGACTGGAAAGTGGCGGGAAAATTAAATCGCCTGAGCATTCAGAACGATTTTTCCTTTTCTCTTGCCTAATATGACCTAGGCAAAATTTATCGACGCAAAGTACGGCCGAGTCAACTTACCAATTCACTTCTCTTTTCCATATCTTCTAATATGTATTCGGCTCGCTACATGAACAAACTATTGTCGCATTCATGTCCTGTAAATATGCATATTAAGTGTTTTCTCTCAAACATATATACAAGTCCTTATTGGTTTTCACCTATGAACTAACTGTTGCTATATCATGTGTATAATAGTGCTATATAGGGATAAAATAAATTTATTTCCACCAGTATGTTGTGTTTACCAGTCTTCCAAGAAGATAAGAAATGACAGCATTTGAAAAACTGAGAGGAGAAAGTCGATTTAAAAACCATAATAAAAATAAAATAAAGTTTCAAAAACTACCGATAAATATTCACTGGATGGTTTTGCTCTCCTCCACTTGCAGAAATGGAGTCAACTGGGTATTTGATGTTATAGGTAAGGAGGTACTGAAGCTGTAGCAACAATGTGTATGGAGACAGGATTTAATACCGTTTGACCACGAAATAATTATTCAGAGTAGAAAGGTGAGCCATTCTCTGTTTTGTTAACTGCTCGAGATTTTTCTCGAATAATAGTAGCAAGAGTATACCAAGAGCATATGGATTCCGGACAGAAAACTGCAGACACCCATTGGTGCTATAAGAACTGACAAGGGTGGCCGTAACCCAGTGAAGGGGAACATTGCATCAAATCACATCCAAAAATCAACACTGGTTCCACTTAACCCATCAGTCAATGCACTTTACAGCAGCTGAAGTTATCGATCAACAGGAGTGCCATTAATGACACCAAACCATCGGTTAAGGCAAAATAGTTGTGTATCGCCTAATTAGACACGCTACATTTCCAGTTTGTTTGTTTTTTTTTTTCGAACAGACGGCCGAGTTCGTGTGTCGAGGAAATTGTAGATTATAAATGCAATCTGTCAGCAAGGTGTCTGTGCAAGTTGGTGGTGCCTTGTAATTAGGTACTTATTAAAAGTGGACTTTTTTACTCACAATTTCGAGTTATTAAGAGCTAGCAGCATGGACCGGCGTTACCCGTGCTTGATTCAAAAATCGTACGACTCGTACAGCAATCGCTATCACTTGACTTAAAATATTATTGCCCTTCCTTGCCTTTAAAGGAGTACCCTTTGCCGTGCTGATGTTGCTACATGTCTTACTTCTTGCCCATCTCACACTGCGATTTTTTTCTAAACATTAAATCTGTTACGAAAAAAGAACTAAACAAAATGAATACAAAACGATCAGCTTTAAAAAAGGACTCGTAACTGGAAAAACCGAATGAAAAAAGAATGTTAATAACAAATACTTTTTCACACCCAACCCAGTTCTGCGAAATCAGAATCAACGTTGAGTTTAAGCAAGCGAATGAGCCAATTCGAGTAAAGTGCCATGCAGATTTAAATTTTTCCCACTTGTGACGAATGCAGTTATCGATTTTTTTGCATGCTAGTTAACATTCGTGACAGCTGTTGGCTCTCACGCTGGCCAATAGAATCTTCCTGTCTATTCGTGACAGCCAGCTATAGGCTCTCACTCTGGCCAGTAGGAAATGGCCGCAAACTACATGAAAACTGCCGTAGAAGCATGAAAAAATCGATTATTTCCACTATCGATGGGAGTTGGGAAATGCAAAGTCGGTCTTGACCTTTCTGCTAACTTGGAGCATGTGCATGTAAATTTTGGTGCAAATCCGTCGAAAATTGCGGCCGTGCATTCGTTACACACACACACATCCTGCCTTTTATAGATAGAGATTCCCCATTTATTGAGGAACATTTAAGACACCTCTTGTACTAGACACCGAAGAGAAAATTAAATAGTTGTTAACAAGTCTCTGTCTGGAATTCTTCCACAATTTACTTTGGTTTATTGAAAAACTAAAATTACATCAATTATGGCTTGTTTTGGTTACTATATTACGTCCGATATTTTTCCCCGATTTTCTTCAGGTGTACATTGCATCCTCTAATCTTTGTTTTACATATATGAATACGAAATACATCTCCCGAGCATTCACAAGTGTATGAGAAAAGATTGGAATCAAAATGACAAAGGCGTTTAATTCATAGATATATGACATTTCATGTCAGAATTTCGCACTATTATTGTATAATATATTCAATGGCATGTCTTGTCAAAATAAAACCCTATGAAGTGTTTAGTTGAAATGGCATCGCGCAATTTGACGCCACCTGGTCGAATGAAAGTGATACACGTGGAGTAAATTACGGTAAGTGAGAAGACAGCAGTGAAAGGTTAAACCGGACCACCGGGGAAGACAGATATCTCGAGTAATTTACTCCAAGAGCATGTGCTGTCGCCCAGGTAGCCTTTCCGTAGACAAATGTACTGAAGAATCTTTGTCCCTTGCTGTGTTTGTTTTGATGTTGTTGTTGTTGTTGTTGTTGTTGTTGTTTTAGTCTCCCTCTAAAAACATTTGAGCTGCATTTCGGCGATCCTACCACTAAAAAGACGATTAGCGGCCTACGAAGACATATGAAGTTGATTTCATTAGTTTACGAAGAAAGTTGATCGGGATGGTGAGTTTCAAAAAAAAAAAAAAATGTATTATGTAACTGCTTTGCAAACTGTATTTCTTCTCCATTTGAACTCTTACCAAAACAAGTGAAATGTATCGGTTGCTGTCATTAAAACAAATGAGAATGCTACATAAAAATATAGTGAAGCAGGTCTTCTTTTTCTTCTTAAATAAAGGGTGCTTGCTAGGTATGTGTTTAGATATTGGCAAATGTGCATGCAATAAGACGTGATGTCAAAAGGACAGTTCCCCGACCCTCACCCATGAAACCGCTTTTTTTTAACTACCTTCACTCGTCGTCAATGTTTATTGTTTTAAAAAACGATGATTAGATTTGGAAAACCAAAACATGAAAATAAATTTATACATTTTCTTTGTTCTTGAGAATTGTCAACAAAATCAATAAAACACAATTTATTTATTAGAATGTTTATTAGAATGGTTGTCAAAACATCGACTAAATACCAATTGATTCAAACGTTATAAAATGGTAAATAAGAATTTCCTTATAGTAAATAAATAATCTAATAGTGTTTAATATTTTTTGTTGTAAATTCTTAACAAAAACATGTATAGATTCACTTTCATCATGTTAGGTTTTATTCTAATTCTAATCCATTTTTAAAGATTGCCGAAGGGAGAAGGTATCAGGTTATCCCATAAGTTCTGTCCGAATTTTGAATAAAGAAAACAAGTGATCAAATGTTACATTTGATTACAGATTCAATCAACAATGTATTTTCCCTGATTGTCTATAATGCCTTCCATCTATTAACAAGCTTACTAATTCCATTACTGTAAAATTCTTTCGGCTTTAGATTCGAAGAACTCACAAATGTCAGTTTTAACCTCTTCCTGTGTTACAAAAGCTGTTACTTCCAAATGATTCTGTAAGCTACGAAACAAATGGTAGTCTGAAGGAGCAAGGTCGGGAGAATAAGGTGGATGAGGAATTTTCTCCCAACCAAGTTCTTCAATCTTTTGTGACGTGATTCTTGCTGTGTGTGGTCGCGCATTGTCCTGATGAAACATCACCCGTTTTCGATTCACTAGAGCAGATCTTTTTTTCCTCAAAGCTTGGTTCAAACGCTCTAATTGCTGACAGTATATTTGAGCATTAATCGTTGCATTACGTGGTAAGAATTCAAAGTGGATTATTCCTTGGCAATCCCACCAGATTGAAAGAAGAACCTTTTGCCCATGAAGTTCCCTTCTCGGCTGTGGCTGAGGTCCTTCCCCTTTACCAAGCCACTGTCTACGACGCTTAACATTTCGATAAAAGATCCATTTTTCGTCGCCAGTCACAAGTCTATCCAAAAAAAGGTGAAACAAGTTGGCGAGAATGGAGAGAAGAGCAAATGTCAACTTGGGATTTGAGGTTGTTTTCAGACAATTCATGAGGCACCCATTTTCCAAGTTGTTGAAGATGACGATGAACGGTTATGTGGTTTGAACTGAGAACCACTGCCAATTCCTCAACTGATAAAGCAGGATTTTCTTCAAGGGCTGCTTCAAGAAGCTTTTCATCAAACTCAACTCGACGTCCGGTTCGATCTTCATCTTCATGGGTGAAATCTCCACCTCTGAATTTTGCAAACCATCTTCTGCAAGTTCTTCTCTATAAACTGAGTGAATGTTTCTAGCCGCTTCGGCTGCTGAGTTTCCTTTCTGGAACTCATAAAGCATTATGTGCCTTAAATGATTCTTGGGTACTTCCATGTTAGCAGGGTTTTAAAAAAAAAAAAATTAATTTTATTGTTCTCTGAAATAAAATTTGATCAGTTTAAATGCAGCTAAACATAAAAATAATGTTCAGCTCCATTAGACATTATAAAATACTCTTTAAATTTCGTTCATTTTAACAAAAAGTTAAAATTCGGACAGAACTTATGGGATGACCTAATAGATAAAAATTGGTGTAATTGCTAAAAACCGCCCCTTTGACACTCCGTTTCACGTTCGTCCATGTTTGCCTTGATATTTATCCGCCGCCTTCTTTAATCTAGAAATGAATTATGTTTTTGTTGCAATATTTTAGATTTTATTCTTTTGGAGTGAAAAAAAAAAAAAAAACTTTGGTGTATCTTATTAAATGTGGTAACCTGAGTAGTAACCACAATTAAAAAATATATAAGGGCGGTTTAGGTTTGTGTCAAAACGATTGCTTGGGTTTTGAACGCATCCGAAATGATAATTGATGAAGGTCTTTACTATTATAATACAAAAGATTCACGGAGATATCAATAAGTCCGTAGCCTAATGATAAAAACACATTTTACCCAATTTCTTGTCAATGCACTTAATTCAACAGTGAATGTTTATCACACAGTTTAAACATAAAAGAGTGAAAAATTCAGATCAAAATTTAGCTCCAGCCCTTAAACTTCGCTAAGGAAACATTTCATTATAATACATGCGATCTTACGAAGTTATTACTTCGTACCAAATTCAACGATTAACTAACTCTGGTCATGGACATATTGATTAAAAAGAAAAGTATATTTTTGATTTTTATTATGGGATACCATATTTACAAACAAGCAATTCAGATTAGACAGTCAATACGAAACATTTCAGTGTTTGGGTCTCAATCTGAGAACAGTGCAGAGGATTCGGAAAGAGTTGGAAGAGTCTAATGGTGATTACGAAGGTACAGCAGCTCAGAAAACTCAGATTGTTCTGATAAGGATAAAAACTCTCGAATTTACTTGAGGAGGTAGTGCTGCCCTAGGTCAAGAGGGTGGCTGCTGGAAGACCCTATGTCTAGCAACAGGACTCTGTACCATCAGACAATTCCTACGACCACTTACCTCTAGCCCCATAACTCCCCAGAATGCAACAGCCTTGATTATTATGTACGGGGCGCAATTGAGCAAGAGACAGACAAAACTCCTTGTAACACCAAAGATGAACTGAAGGCAAGGATTATGGCTGCATTCACCAACTTAAACAAGGAGACCATCCAGAATAGTTGCAGGAGATTCCGAAGTCGTCTGGAGGCCGTGGTTGAAGGCAATGGAGATTTTATTGAATAAATTTACTCTTTAGTATTTCAAGATATTTTTGTGTAATTTTGGTAAATATATCTGTTAAAATAAGATGTTAGTGTCATTTTCCTTTTTGCTTAATTTAGACAATTTATTCATCGCACCATCTTGACATCTCACTAGAATGACAAATTTTGTAGGTTGAAATGCAACTAAGCACATATACAAATATACCAAAGTAAACAAAGTTTATTAAGGCTACAATCATAGGGCACACACTATAGCTGGAACTCACTAGTAAGTGAATCAGATGCTGTGGAGTTAGAGAACCAAGATCAAATTCACAGTTAAACAACTTTCCTTTTTTTTTTTCTTTTCAGCTACTTATTCTTGGCATTTGGGGAGGGGGGGCGAGAAGGGATCAGAAAAAAAAAGGAAAATATACAACTGGCGCAATTCTTCATAGCATTATTTCTTGGAAATGTAAATAGCAAAAAATGATTATCATATCAAAAAATATTAATCATATTATGGCATTTTACATAAACGTTTCACAACACAATGATTCATATAAAATAATATGGGAGTCTAGTGTAGAACTGTGTTAACCTTGTTAGTGCTACTGAAGCTGAACCATTGTCTAGTGAGTTTAATCCTCATGGATAATCCTGCTCTGAGGAACCTATTCTTGGTTAAGTTAAACAGTGTACAGATCGAGAACAAATGACATGTATTGATGAGTAATTCATTTGCCTAAGGCATCTGCGGCTGATGGCAGTTAATCATATTGCAGATATTTTCATCATTACTGTGTAATATTTCAAACAACTGAAAGAAAATGTGCTATATGTTGTCTATTACAACATAGACAAGAGCTTAACAAAATAAATATCTTGATTTGATTAGATCTTGACATTTAATTCTTAAATCCTATTTTTTTTTAAAAGTCCAGGTTACTTTGCTTGATGATATAAATATCAAATAATAGTGTCATTATAAAAGATGAATGTGCCATTTCAGTTATTTCAGAAATTTTTTTTTGCCATTTAAAAAAAAAAATTTTTTATATTTCTTCTTGAAATAATATTCGCTAGCCTATAAAAAATATCTCAGAGTTTAATACATTGGTATCATTCTGCTGAACTACACGGGGGGCTTCAGATGTATGGTTAATGATGAAGGATGGCAGTAAGCACGAATCAAAAATGCAAAATTTTATAAATATGCCCCCCCTCAAGAATAGCCAAATTGCCTAATCAATGAACGGATTTCATATTTTATATTACACAATATTCCCACGGGTTATAACTGAAATTCACCTAGTGATGATAAAACATCCTACAGCAGAACATTCATTCTAATCCACATCATATCAGTTCCTTAACTGCTTCAATTGTCAGGTGAGTAGGGTGGTACCTGAGGGCAGAAGAAACACAACCTCTTCCAGTGATCTGTTGGTGATTCTCAGGGTTTCCAGCATTTATCATGTCTGCTCACATTTTCTCTGAAAGCATAGAGGGTGCAACTGTTCCATGTTCCAATGGTTATATTTATATCCTGCATTTGCAGCTTGATGTTTGTCACACCGGTTGCCCACTTGTCATGTCCAGCTTGAAGTGAGTCAATGGGACATACGGCTGTTGTTGATCCAGGTCTCAACCAATCCGGCATGATGTTGCTTTGATTCTTAATAATCCTTTCAGTGAACCTTCAGATACGCTACTTACATTGTTCGGACTGTTGCCCTCTCATCTTTATTGCCATATTCACAACATTTCAGCCATTGTACGCTCCGGCTTTCTTTGGGTAATATTAGCTGGAATTTCAAAGTGAGATATCCAAAGGCATGGAACGTGGAATTAGAACAATCTACCACCATGGACTAAATAAAGGGTTCCGTACAAAATTCCAATTAATATAACCTAGCCAGGCCAGAGTGACCAATGGCCGAAATGTCATGAATATGGCAATAAAGATGAGGACAACAGTCCAAACAAAGTAAGTAGCATAAATATGTATATGGTTTGTTTGTTTGTTTTTTAGAATTGTATAAATATAGTTCAACAAGATAGGGTAAATCTACGGATTATCAGATATTGAGTACTCTTCAGTACAGAGTCGATAAGACTTATCTACCTTCCTTTGAATAAGATTTATTATATACTTGTATAATTCATGTCAGTACACATGTTGGGCAGACTATTTCAAAGCTATCAATGTTTTCTATTGTGCTAAAGTAAAGCAATATAAACAGGAAATGCTTGCCATAGAGTAATGGCTATCAAGCAAATAGTAACCATTACTAATTTCAACCTGGAGACATTTTTTTATAAGTTAAGCTTAGAAAATATTTACCCCAAATAGTATTATTTTAGTCATATAAAGTGTTTTATTAAAATTTAAATCTTAACAATTTCCCTTTGAAATCCAATTTTGAAATCCATAATTCTTTAACAGTAGATGAATTCACATCACAAACACCGACAATATTACATCTTTCACTTATTTAACCCTTATCACTCTGTATGTGACTTCATTTGCTGTACAAAAAGTTTATCCTGCTACTGAAGATGATTGAATATCATGTTTGAATTTCATAGATGTGTTGTCATATCCTGCTATGACAACAGAAAACAATTAACAGTAAGCAATTGAGAGGCCTTGAAAAGGAATGCAGTGAAAAGGGAAGTAATATTAATAATGCAAAGTGCTAAAGGTTAACCATCTGCTGGTTTTTTAATTTTTTTTGTTATCCGTGTAAAATATGTCTTTCAAGTCAATCCAAAAGTTAATATTAGGATAGCACTTTGTTCTGCTAGAACAAGTTTGAAATTACCCACAAGGAGTCATTCAATTCAGTTTTTAATGTAATTTCTTGGAAAATTAGCAACTTTGCAGGCATATGATTGTACAAGGTTGCTAATAAAATACATTTCAACTTTTATCCTTAGTTGGAGACAGATACACACACACACAAAAAGGCTACTAAAATATTTTTGACCTGACTCATTCCTCAAAATCTGATTAAATGATCAAAGACTTTTCTTTTTCTTTTGGAAGGGGACAAAAACTGTCCAAAAACATTTCAGCACTTTTGTGTGCGCGCATATATATATATATATATATATGTGTATATATATATATATATATATATATAATTTAGACATGTTTGTTTATTTTAGTTTTAATCCTTTCAAGTCCATGAATTAATTTCTTTTTGGCTGTAGAAAATTGATCAAGAAAAATTCGAAAATTTTCTTCCAAATAATTTTGGGAAAATAAAAATTATTTAAAGGAATATTTTTCTAAATATTTTATAACCACCAAGAAAAATTAATTTGTGGACTTGAAAGGATTAAAACTAAAATAGATATAATATGTCTAAATTATTTAACCAAACTTGCTTGAATGAAAATATACCACCTATATATATATATATATATATATATATATATATATATATATATCCTGTGTTTTACCAATAAGATAAACATGTTAAGATGTTGCTGATATACATGTGGATGAATTGAACAAGAATAAACAATTTCATGCACCCCCCCTCCCCTTTGCTGCTCAGAGAAAGAAAAAAAGCAACAAACAACACAGGCACACAATTTGTATTGTCTCACATTATAGATATTTACTCTTTATACACATGTACATAAGGAAGAGAAATCGTTGGCAGAAAGAGGAGGAAGATTTTTTTTTTTTTTTTTTTCATTTTTTTTCATCAAAGAAGTATAAGAAGCCGCTACAGAGAAGAGGGGATTGCTACAAAAGCAATCCAGAGAGCAATCTGCAGCTGCATATGCGGACGACAAAATCAAGTCAGATCTGCCATGATGGCTTTAAGCATTTAATAAATTTGGGGAGGAGGTTTCAGTAGGGAAAAAACTGAAAAACTGAAAGAAAAGACTGGGAGCATAATGATAAAGAGTGCAGGAAAAAAAAAAAAAAAAAAAAGAAATCAGGACAGAAAAGAATAAAAGATATATAGAGGAAGATAAAATGAGGTAAAGAATAAGAGGAATGGGAGGGAGATGTGTCCAAACTGCACAGTCCAATATAGCAGCGACACAACACAATGGTAGCCATGGCAATGTGACTGTCATCCCTTCTGATGGTTCTATCAATTGACCTCCATCAAGATAATTGGAGGTTTTATTTTTGTTTTGTTTTTCTTTATACTGTTTTTTTCTTTTTCTTTCCACATTGCAGAAACAGAAGAGCCAGCAACAAGTGCACACTTATTTGTCCCTCTTTTCTTTTTTTTTCTTTTTTTCTTTTTGGGGATAGGATGAGGTAAAAAAAAATTTGGAGGGAATCTCTTGCAAACAATTAAGAAAAACACTTCCTAATTGGGGAAAAGGAGGAGAGAAGAAAGTGAGAGGTTCAGCATTGGTTTTACAAAGACACATAAGAAAAAAAAAATGTTTCAGCAGAATGTCAACTTGTGCACAATTTGGCTATTTTCCATTTGCTGGACTGCTTATGTCATTCTTGCAACAACAACAACAAAAATTTTTAAATAAAATCACTGTTCATGTCCTGACACTTACAGTCAGGAATAGTTCTTTGGTGGTGATTGTAGTTGTTGTCGATCTTCCCTGAATGCCTGGTGATGAGCTGCTTTTACTTTTATGCAGAGGCCAGCCAGGAATGTAATCTCTGATCATCAGACCCTATCGTCCCCCAAAGAGTTGCCCAACAAAGTCAGTCTTGAATCGGCCTAGGCTTTTATTAACACTCAAGAAAGACGAGGATGAGGCAAAGAAATGAAGTAAACCCAAGTCTTTTTACATGGTGCTAATAATTCAAGCTGTAATGTTGACAGGGAAGGAGGAAGGAAAAGGAGGGGAAGTTAGGGCATTTGGATTCTTATTCTGAAGTAAGAACAGAATAAGAAATAATCGAAAGAGGAATCATTTTTCTTATAAAAAAAAATAAAAAAATAAAATTAAAAAATTGGTCAGTATATTTGATAAACTGAAAGATTAGAAAAATAAATAAACAAGATGAAATCACATCATTGGCAGCCAAAGCTGCATGACTGGACATATTCAGATGCCTAAACATTACTTCCTTTCAGTATCATATTGATCATTATATCAAAAATTCAAATTTCAAAATTAAAAATATATATAACAGAAATAAATTTCTTTTTAAAAGATTTTAAGAAAAAATGTCAATTTGAATTTTATCAATGATGCACAAAAATGTGAAACACTGCGTCTGGATTAAGGTGCAGAGTAATTCAGTCTTATTAGAATCAAAGACCCACCTCCATCCCCCACTCCCTGACAACTCTGGACCTAGGGTGCTTAAAATATGGACAAGTTAACCAGCAAGTTCTACTGGCACATACGCATAGACACTTATAATTTTGTGGGTAGTTGGATAAAATCATTAAAATTAGCTTGTCTCTTAATCAAGGTAGTGATAATAAAATCTGCAAAAGTGAAGTGTAGAACTTGAGCACTTTTGGCAGATGTTTACATGAAGATGAAGATAAATTAAGATCCAACAAGAAATGATTAAAACTGAACGGATGTAAAGATGCATGGCCAGCAATTCTTTTTCCTATTTGCGTTAGTCCCACAGTACTGAAAGAATAGTTCTGGATACCAAAAGAAAAGGAAATTTCTAGAGCACTTAAGAGTGATAGATGCCAATACATGCAGTGGGCATGGGATTTGAAAGACTTGCCCAACATCTGAATACCTGTTACCAGCAGGTGAAAGAATAAATGCTATTAGATAAACTTCAGCAACAAGACCAAGAGGAAAATATTTGGAATTAAGAGACAGGACAAACTGTCATCTTGAGATACATAGGCTCTGTACAGCTATACAGAAATATTCAGGTAGTCATCATGTATAGATACAGTTCATGCCTTTAAAAGATGACAATTTATGCTGAGAATATACAATAATGGGAAGGAGAAAGAGAGGTGGAGAAGATCTAAAATTCTTAGTTTTTTCAATGCAATACAACTTCCAGAAACAACAGAGAGGAGTTGTATCTGATCATATCAAATGATTAGACTTAAAAAAAGGTTTGTATTAAATTTTAGAATAAAACCTAATATTTGACTTTTCATAAGCCATAAAAAATGAATCTATTATATTGACCATAACTTTTTGTAAACTCATTTTAGGACAGTTTTTATATCATAATTCAGCTGTAATTCAAAAATACTATCAAGCAATTTGTTTCAGCTGTAAACCACTAGAAATCTTTTCAAAAGATAAACAGTACAGACTTTTAGGGTTTTTAAGGAAAGTTACTTTCAATAAAATATTGTTTTTTATTTATGTATACATTTGTATTTTTCCCCTTAAATGTCAAATTCTCCAATTATTGTACAAGACCATGTCAATGAAATAATATAAAATTGTTATTTATAAAAACTTAGGCATATGATAACCAAAATTAACTGGGCTTTTTCTTTTTATAATTTTTATGAAAAAAATAAAATTTATAAAACTTAAAATATCTCTGGAATATGACAGTTAAAAAAGTTGTTACCTCTGCAACTACTAAATCAAGAATAAAATACTACAGCTTACAATATCAATTCATATATGATAAAGGTGCAAACGAGTAACTGTTCCAAGAAAATTAACCCTATTTGTAATAGTTCCTTTAGAAAAGAGTATTGACATGTGAAAAGCTTAAAAAGTTATTTGGATTGCACCTCAAGGTACAATGGAACAGATGACTAATGGAGCTCTTAGAAATGGACAATTTATTCTCCAGGATGTCACACATAAGCAACCATTTTTCAAAAGCCTTGTTTCTGCACTCGACTAAGCCAAACACTCAAAACATTGAAACAATCCAAAAGATGCAAATAACTCTGCAGTTTGAAACAAAAAGGAAATGCTTAAACATTCAAGTAAAATCAAAAAAGTAAAAGTAAAGAAAAACAACAACAGCAGCAGTGCTCAAACGAGCCTTTTGATATTTGCTGGTTATTATCAATTCAAGATAGTAAATTCAACTGCTTTCACATGTTTAGAAAATTTAATTTCCTTCTATTTTTTTCTTCTAATATACTTAATTTAAAACTTTATGCGAGAAGAGGTAAAAAAGAAAAAAAAGATAGGTGGCAGGCATACATTGCCAATTTTCAGACATCCTAGTGTATTCTTAAGCCAAGAGAAGTAGGCTGGTTATAGAATATTGGATTGAAGGCCACAAAGTCTGAGGTTGAATCCCCACCAGTATAAAATGAGTGAGCACTAGAAACAACTCACTTAAAAAGAATGCTTTGACAAAATGCAATGTCAAACAGCTCTGGAATTGCCAAGGATAATATATGGAATTGTGCAGCTTTTTATAAAACTGAAAGAAGCCACGGAGGCCCATAATCAAATAATGTCCTACAAAGAATATAACACAAGTAATGTGTATATTCCTTGACAACCACTTTTTGCATATACAACACAAACACTGGAGTGAAGAGTGTTAGTGCATACACAATTTGTCAGCCCTGACACTGTTTTAAGGCAACCAAAATTGAAGAGATGGCCCAAATGCAGGCCAACAAGGGGCACTAGAGAATGTCTGTAACACTGACTGGCCTTTCTTTGACAATTCCAAAAGTAAAAGATTAAAAACAAGTTTTGATGAATAAAGAGTGAAATAATATGGCTGATCCTCAGATTGATATTACAAGAAATTACAAGGCTGACTCCATCTATAATTCACCTCCTTGTGCTTTTTATGCATATACAGTATATTAAAATAGATATAAACATACATACATATGCCAAAAAAATAAATAAGTAAAAAGGGTTTAATTTTCTGTCACACACACCCACACACATATATGTATACATACATTCATACATTATTATATATATATATATACACACACACACACACATACATACATACATTCAAACATACATTATGTATGTATATATATATACATATATATATTGTGTGTGTGTGTGTGTGTGTGTGTGTGTGTGTGTGTGTGTATATATATATATATATATATATATATATATATATATATAGCTATTCTGCCATGTTCCGGGAAGTGGAGTGATCATTCAGAAAACTTAATGCTGAGGCTTATTGGAAGAGCTAACCCAGCATCTTGATTAACATACACCTTAATATCAGCAGCTGAGATAAAAAAAAAAAAAAAAAAAAAAAAAAAAAGAACTATATAAAGAGATGACATATAAACTATTTTGATTATTTCCGCTTTGTTTTTAAATAATAAAAAAATTTTTTAAAAATATACAAAATGTTGACAAAGTTTGTGGAATCCAATAATTGATCAATAGCCATGGGCCATGAATAAACATGTAACACAAAATAAATAGAAATTATTAGAAAATTTTTTAAAAAGTCTGTTATAAACTGAAATCAAGTTATGTAAGTAACAGAATATTGTACTGGAAGTAAAAGAGGGAAAAATTTAAAGTAATAACAAAAAGAAATCATACATTAAATAAAATTTTAAAAAATTAGTTGTTTTTTTTCCGTTTTTTTGCTTTGTTTTTTTTTTTAAGTTAGTGCCACTTCAGCAGAGCTGGACAAGTGAGAGTTGATAATATAAATAGATCGGTCAATTGGTCGACAATAATTACAAGAAGGGGTGAAAGGTCATCATTGTTTAACATAGCAGCCCAGCTATAGTATCACATGTACAGAAGCAGAAATAGCTGCATTGCTGTGTTAGTATTATTACAAGTTGTAGGCATTGGTCTGTTTGACAAAATCCGACTAGATATGGAGAAGCTAACAAGGGATACTGCACTGGAAAAGGCAGAGCAGATTCACAAAATTTCCATGTCACCTGCCCAACATGTACCCCTCCAGGGAGACAGATTGGGACAGTTGACAGTGGAATTGCCAAGTAGTCTCTCTCTCTCTCTCTCTCCTCCAATTTATCTTAAAGAGATGTATGAAGCTAGCACACACTGTAGCCAACAGCCTCAATGGTGATTCTGGTGATGTTCATGAGGATGATGACAATATCAGCTACATTTAATTCCAAGTAGCAGCTACAGAACAACAGAATAGCCAAGAAAAATACTCGCAATTTTTTCTACCCCCCACCCACCTTATTTTTCTTTTTCTTTTTTTTTTCAAGGAGTGAGCATCCAAAGGAAAGATTGTTTTAAAATTTGTTCATTCAAAGATTGTCTTTATTTCTCCATTTATGTGTGTGTGTGTGTGTGTGTGTGTGTGAGAATTGTTTTATCATTTTGTTCATGTATATAGATTGGACTGTCCAGTCCAATAAGACAGAAGTACATACTTTTTTTTTTTTGGTAATTTTCTCTCTCACATAACCGCCCACACACACCAACACGGCAGATAAGACTTGTGGCCCCCAACTATATGGCTCGAGCAAATTCTAGATATTTAAAAAAAAAAAAAAAGTTTTCCCACCAAATAATTGGCCATCTTCAAGAGAAACAATAAGAAACAGCATTAGGCAGCAACAAAGGAGAAAATAAATGTGTGGGTGTCTATATTTTACAAAGTTGGAGAAAGGATGGAAATCAAAAATAGGTAAAAATTTGTATCTAACAGGAAATTTATCATACTGTTGCAAAGTAGTATGTATTGAGTGACTGATGCAGGGCAGTTCAGTAAAGAACAGTAAGAAGAATTGGGAGAGTTCTATTTGTTTTCCTCATGATACATACATTAAAAAAAAAAAAAAAAAAGAACACATGTAGACACCTCACACAGATTACTCAAGGGAGTTAAGCATATTAATTCACTCCCTATTCTGAAGGCCAGACAACTGTAGTAGTAAAATTTAAGCATTTTAGAATTATTTATAATAGAAGTAGAATTTTTAATAATAGTAATCTATGAGTTGTGTTGGTTGTCAGTGTTGATGACAGTTTGAGACTCCACTGATTGCAGCTTGCAAAACATGGCTGCCAGCATATTTCTACAGAGCAATGGCAGCAGCAGGAAGAGTCAAAATGTTAAGACTGCTGCAAGATGAAGATTATATATATATATATATATATATATATATATATATATATATATATATTATTATTAACTGCAGAAGTCATTCATGGAACTCAAAGGCAGTAGTAGTAATAAGTAGTTGACACTGCTGTCAAAATAGGCTGCAGTCACTACTGCTAAAATAAGTTCCTGACACTTTCTGGGTTTTTTTTTTTTTTTTTTTTGTTTGTTTTTTTTGGGGCGGGGGGAGTTCACAAGGCAGCAGCAGTAATAGTAATTATAGCTGGTAATGTTACTAGTATGCCAAAAAGACCAAAAATAATCTGTCTAAATACTAGCAACCCTTGGAAGGTATAAATGGGTGTAATGGGGATATCATTATTATGTTAAAGTGACAGTAGAAATAAGTATTTTTTTTGTTGTTGTTAAGATAGTGTTGTAATAGTATTTATTGTAGCTGTTATTGTAGTAATTTTACTTGAGGTGGTTTATGACATGAAAACTTGTGTAGTTGTTTTCTCTAAACATTTGGCGGAAAACTTCCCAATTTTATTTTATTTTTTACTGTAATAACCATACATATGGTCACTAGTCAGTATCATGTGTCGGCAGTGGCCAGTGGAGATTTAGAGCCTTTTGCACCTTCCTTTTGTGACTGTGCACGTTTTATGTAGAGCTTCAGCAATTTCATCTAAAATAAAAATAAAAAATTTAAATAAAATACCAATTCGCAAAAAACAAAAAAATTAGCACAATATTTTTTTAATAAAACAGAATTGTCAGAATTTAACAAAGTCATTCAACTTTAAAAAAAACAAAAAAAAAACCTTACAAGTACGAAAACAAGTATTACCTTACTATAGTTTAGCTCACTCAAATAGGGTCGCAAATTGTCACCAACTGTCATGTAAATGGACACCAAGCAGAATACACTAGCCTTGCGAACTGTACTCTCAGAATCATCATAGCTCTAAAAAAAGACAATATAAAAATATCTGTAGTTTTAACACAATAGTTAACAGACTAGTCTCACATACCATGTTTCACAGTGAATTCAATAGTCACTGTGTGCCTCATTAAAATTTCCTTTTACTACTAGACTGAACTAAAGTAAATATATGCACTTAAAATTTGTCAATTCTAGTGAGAAGTTCTGAAGATTTTCTGGAATTAAACCATTGTTTTGAAGAGTTTGTGTATAGCTTGATAGTTACATAACCAATGATTTACAAAAATTAAGATATTTAACAGAACACCCAAATATGGCACAAGGCCTTTGTAAAGTGGTGTTCATGTATACAAGGGACCATATTCCCAAATTATTCATTAGTGTTACTTGCTATGAAGGTCAAAAAGTGGTAATCTGTCAGTTTTATATATAAAATGGCAAATATAATTGTAAATTAAATATTGTAAAATCAAAACTATTATTTAGATTAAGAATGGTATAAATAAAAAAAAATTTAAAAAAATAAAAATGTGTGCCAGAAATTAATTATTCTCACTACTATATGAGGAAAATGGATATTTTAAGATACATTTCTAATCTTTGAAAAAAAATAAATACTTGACTTTTCACTACATACTCTTTATATACAAGATCATGTAAGAGACAAATATTAATAATTTTTGCTAAAATATAATTGCTTTTCTTTTAATGAGAAAAATAAGAAACAGAGACAAAATTATTTTCTCATACACATAGCTATTTTTTTAAATATTAGTTATTATATACAATCCTGCTTTCTTTTTATATCATTTTAAGCTTTCTCCCCTATATATCAATGTTAAAATTCCAATCTATAATGAAACAAATTGACATTTCAACAAAAATAATAGCAATTTTATAGATTCAACAAAATATAAAATGTTAAAATTCCAATCCCAATGAAACAAAAATTTAAAGTTTCTTGATTTCAATGTATTTTAAAATTTTGATTTGGAACATAAATTCATAAACAATGTGCTAATTAACACCCCCCCCCCCCAAATGAAAAAAGATTTTAAATGCATACTTTCAGTAAACCAGGAACAATTTCCTGCAGTGAATTTTCTAACTCTTCTTTTGGAAGAAGTTCTATAACCTGAAAAGGGAAAAAAAAAGAAAAAAAACATTACTTATATATGTTGGGATTCTTTTCATTTTATTTGATATATACATCTACTAAAAACAAAACTGATTTTGAAAAGTTTCATGCTGAATAAAACCAAACAAATACATAATTCTATAAAATTAATGCTCATTTTTCCCTCCCTTTCAAATTGTTTTTTAAAATGTTATTAAATTATGGAAAATAATGCTATTAAAAAGTTATAAGTGTATTTAGATTAACAAAATTAGCATTTTCACAAAAATAAATTTTAGCATATTTATAATAATCATCATATACAGGTTAGCGCTTTTTATACAAAAAAAGAAGAAAGTAATGCATAAATCAATCATAGAACGTTACATATAGCGTTAGAAGAAAGTTAATATTGCCAGAACAGGCTACTGTAGTTATTTCCCTTATATTTAAAATAGCCATTGATTTTATATATAAAGTTGTTGCTTCAGTCTGTTTGTAACCAAACTCCTAGGGTTTTGGAGATAGACCAATATAACCATCAATTCATTCAATCAAGTATCGCATCAAATACATATCAAATGTGTCAGATCAAGCTGTTTTTATACAAAACCCCCCACTAACAATTTCTTTCCCGTTGATTTAAATTAAATTAAAATTTGAACAAGGGAATGACTCCTACTCAAAATATAAAAGGAGAAAGCCAGAGATCTCATCAGCAAGATCATCGAGTAATATTGAAATGCATAATTTTTCTCCACAAATTATAACAAGGATTTAAAATCACTCATCATTTTCTTACAAAAAACAAAAATGTGTGATATGCAGCAAGGTGCAGGTAATTCGGCTAGTTAATATCTGAAATTCAAGAAACTGAAACTCTTAAACAAAACGGTCTAAAACGAATTTTAACTATGAAAATATAAATGAAAATCGTTTAAATGTTTTAAAGTATCATAGATCTAAAGTCATTTTGAAAAATAGCAGTAGAAAATAAATATAAATGCAATTGGCATATTACAACAATTTAAAATGCACTAATTTCTTTAAATATAGTGAATGAAGAAAAAAACAAACACATAATAAACATGAAAGTTTATTTCCTCAAACCTATAATACCTCCTTTTTTAAATGTAATATTTGTATATTAATTATAGCAAGTCAGTTTGGGCTAAGTTTGTTGTTTCAATTTTGTCCATAATATTTCAGATATGCACCTTCCAGTATTTCTCAAACATGTCAAATAGTGCTCTGAAAGGGCAGGTGCTTTCCTTTTCATGTACCTCTGTGTTTTCTCCTGTCCTGTGCTAACTTTCCAATGTACCTGTTGAATTTTACCAGTACTCTCATCTCTTGGGTCATGCCACTGATATCCCATGTTGATCGCTTATTGTTTCTTGATTAATGGCTCTACAAGCAATGTATTCCTTCAAACAGTCTCCAATGCAGTGCCATGTTTATCTTGAGATCATTCTATTAAGATTAATACCTGCTTTTCACACATAATCAGCTATACCTGATTTTAAAGTTTCACCAGTTTCCATTGTGTCCCAAATCTTATTTTTAGAAAGTAGTTTGTCTCACCCTTGTACTTTGACAACTGCACAGAATGTTGTGGTCACAGTTCTTGACAATTTACTTTGATAAGGTATTTATATTAAATTCCTACAAACTATAATTCAGAAAGATATATTTTTTCTGTGCCATATTTGGTACAAGAAATTTAAGTGATACATCAAAAATAGTTAAATTCTAAATAACCTTAGCAGCAAAGAGACTATGAAATTAGTTTAAAAAGGCTGATCTTTCACTCACAATAGCATTTACAAGAGATAATAAAAGGAGCAAAGAGAAGTGACTGTATAATTACAAATATTAAAACTGACCTTATTTTGCATTTTAATGGCAGCTAAAATAACTGGATACTCAGAGCTGAGAATCAAAGGATTCAGGATCCGAATACTCTGCTCTGGTGGAATAACATTAGCCAGTGTTGCTGCACATTCTTCTGCAGCTTTCACAACCTTTTCAAAGAGAAAAAATATATATATATATCACACAAGTAAAAAAAAATAAAGAAATAAGTGAAAAAGATTTTTTATCAAGGTCTGGGTTGAGTTAAGTCCTAACAGGTGCTCAAGGCATAAAGCCCTCCCTAAGAGAACATCTGTTTATCATAAGTGAAAATTCAGGGTTCACTCGGTGATGATGGAACATCATTAGTTTGGTATTCAGGGTTTTGAATGTGACTAGCCAGTTTTTCTCCCACTGAGCTGTTAGAACAAGGTCAGAGAAGAGATCATCTGCCAGGCTCTGGTCATCTTGAGTTTTGGAACTGCACTCATATACCATTGCATCCTCAGAATAGATATTCACAAAAGATCGGAGTATACTTTTAGGCAGATCATTTATATAAATTAGAAAGAGAGTTACACCAAAAGCGGGCCTGGAGGCAGTGGGGAGGCAGCTAATGCCTGCATCAATCACTTGGGCCTCTGAAAACTGGTTATTAGCAACTACCTTCAGAGACCTACTTAGTTAGGAAAAACTTTATAATTCAGAAGACTCTTCCAAAGCCTTCAAATTATTTAATGCAATCATCCTAGAGATGCATTTATTGTATAGTGCCTCACTGATTCTGAGTAATGACAGTTAAGATATCAGCAGTGGACCCAGCCAATTGAAATCTATACTAATTGTCACTATTGAAGTGATCAACAATTTTCTTGTTGATTATAGCTTCAAAAAGTTTGGTAATTACACTGAGGAAGTTGATAGGTCTATACCAAGATGGATATGAGTGCTCACCCACATTCTTGAAAACAGGATATACACTTGACACCTTCCAGAGACTTAGGAAGGATTTCTTCAAGCAGCAGTTAAATAGTTTTGCTAAGATCAGAAATAACACAGGGTTAGTATTCTTAAGGACAACTACTGGGATTTTGCCTGGACCAGAAGCCTACTTCGGGTCAAGACTTTTCCCAGGCTGTGATTAAAATATCACTGAGATTGTGCTCTGTGAGACAGAATTCAGGAAGGAGATAGAGAGAAAGTTTGTAGCCAAGCGCTTTGCCTTATCTGATGAGAGTCATTTATGATAGTAAGCACTGAGGCTTTGCCTCTGTTGAGAATTTGGGTGAAGATTTTTCAAAACTCCCTGAATGCAAATTATTTGCTTCAACCTTGGCCTGGACGTTATGTTTTGCCTTTAAGTCAAAAACTGAAAACATGAAAAAAAAATGTGTTAAAATATTGAAAAGTAGAGTGATAATAAATCTCTAACTGATATTCATGAATTTTTGACACAACAGATTCACATCATGATTTTTAGTCAATGACATCTATATACCATGGAGTTTTATTAAATAAAAATCAGATAGCATCAGAAATTAATTCATCTTTTGAGGTGTTTCATCAGAATGGCTTCAAATAATGTTGTTAGTAGAAACAAGTGTCAAACTGATCTTAAGCAAAAGGTTCATATATATATATATATATATATATATATATATATATATATATACACACACACACACACACACACACACACACACACACACACACACAGGGTGCAATGGGTAAATTGCTGCTATTTTATATTTTTAATTTCAATGGCATAGTATAGTAGGGTCAGTTGGACACTATCTGTGAGAAAAAAGCACCATGATGCAATTCACTTTGCCAGAAATTTCAAAACCTCATGCTGTACTGCTTGGCATTTACACCAGAAACTCCAATAAAAACATTTCAGATTGTTTGGGTGTCAATCTGAGGACAGTGAAGAGGATTCAGAAAGAATTGGGTGAAACTAATGGTGATTATGAAGATACAGCAGCTTGGAAAACTCACTCTGATAAGAAAGAGAACTCCCAGACTCAACACGGAGGACTACATCAGGAGATAGTGCTGCCTGGGTCAAGAGGGTAGCTGCTGGAAGACCCTATGTGTGGCAACAGGGCTCTGCACCATGTGACATAAGCAGGAGAATCCAGTTATGGATGTCAGACAATTTCTGCAACCACATCACCCCTTACATCTAACTACCTAATTCCCAAGACTGCAACCCCCTTGATTATTATGTGAATTATTATGAAAGCAAAAATTCACAAACAGAGTTGCAGGAGATTCCAAAGCTGTCTGGAGGCTGTGGTTGAAGCCAATGGCAATTTTATTGAATAAATTTACTCTTTTGTATTTCAAGATATTTTTGTATAATTTTGATAAATATATCTGCTAAAATGAGACGCCAGTGCTATTTCCATTTTTGCATAATTTAAATGACAATCTATCCATTACACCCTCTCTTTCTTTCTTTTTTCCTGTTCTCTCTTCATAATGTAAGCTCCGAAAGAAAACTTTTCTAGATCAATTTATATTGGCTATTGTTTCATCTATTTATTTTTCTATTTCCTTTTTTTATCTTTGTATATCTGTTTGTCTGGGATATCTTGATTCCATTTCATAAAACGTAGTAGGTCTGATGAGATGAGTATGCTTATATTCATCAAAATAAATTTATTACTGACAATGGATTTTTAAGGTTTTTTCCTAATTATTATTATTTGCTCTGTGTCATACACTGAGCTCTCACATGGACTAAAAGTCCTCTTTGGAATAATCCCTACTAATTACAATTTGGTATTTTATTATATAATTTTATTGGTATTCTGAAGAGCAAAACTGAGTTAATCTTCAATAAGTATCCTAAACTATATATATCTCAACATGTTTGGTCATTGCATTGAAAACCCAAATATATACAAGAGGGTGATGACATTTTTTAAGTGTGTTCTGATTGAGCCAAGAACCTTTAAGCACACTCTTATAAATACTTGACACAAACAACTCCTTAAATAAAACCCTTTTGTTGCAGCTCTTAAAATGTAGCAAAATGAGAAAAGAATTAAAACTTACCTCTCTGATAGGATCTTTGTGAGATTCTAAAATTTTAAGAATTGTTAATTCAGCATAGTCTTTAAACTGAGCAGGTTGGTTGTGTAAAATGTCACGCAGCACACACAGTGTCAAGCCCCTGATTTTATACTGGAATAAAAAGAAAGAAGCTTTAAAAGTTATAGGTTTTAAACAAAAAAAAGTATAAGCATCATGTATTTCTAGACATTGCAAAATTATATAACTAAATATTTTTAAAATGTTTTTACAGGATATTTTTAACTGATTATAATTTCTTGTTCTATGAGCATTAAGCAATCCTCCCCTCATAGGCTGATATCAAGTATGAGTTATAGATCTACTTTCTTAAATAGATATCACTTATCAAATTTTCAACAGGGCATGAATTTATTTATCATTTGCTCTCTCTTTAAGCCAATTTTGTAAGATTTCTCCATTTTTATCATTTTTTTTTCTTTTAGGGAAAGGACTATAATTTATATGAAATTGTGAAAACGATGAGACTAAGTGGAAAATCAATCAATGTGTTTTGCCAAAAGCGTCTGCTCTCTCTGGCTTCTTCAGGTTAGAATGTGAAGAAAAATGTGTTGGGATCTTTGAGGATAAGTGGGGACCTTATCACATCCAATGTTCAGTTGATCTATGGCTCCTAAATTATACTCAGAGATTCCAACACATTTTTCTTCACATAGTTTTGTCTCTTTCATTCTAACCTGGCAAAACACGTTTATTGATTTTCTACTTTGTCTCCTCACCTTTGTTTCCAATACTATTATACATCCTACAACCACACATGAAACTATATAAACCGTTTTTTTTACAAAAACTATTATTTCATAATACTTAGAAATGAATTAAGAAATAATTTATGAAAATTAATGTTAATTATCAGCAATCTCCAGCCTTAGCATGTAAATAATTACCAAAATGTTTGAGTAAAAATGGATATAAATTAAAAAAAATTTTTTAAAAATACTTACATCATCATCAGCTAAGGTTTCAAGGAGGATCAACAAAACTGGTTTGAAATGCTTGTCCCATAATTCTACTTTTCCATCGACAGCAAGTTTCATTAAAGAATGCATTGCATTTTTCCTTTCTTCATTTCTGAAAAATACATTTTTTTTTAAATCAAATTTAAGTCAAACTTTCAGTAATTGAATAAAACTAAAGTCTATTATACTTTCAAATATATTTTTCATCATTGACAGCCAGAGTTGAAAAATTTATTACGGGACACATTTTAATGCACCTATCATTTTCAGTCATTTAATTATCAAAGAATGTAACAAAATATGAAACAATATCTTTTATATTTGACATGTAATTGAGATTTTATTCTATATTATAATATTTTTTCAACTCAAATTCATTGTTAAAAGGTATGTATGAACACAAAACAGTAAAGAAAAAAGGCCTTAAGTTCAAAAACAATGTACTATGTTAAAACATTTTCTAAAAGTTGTTTTGTTTACAAAAAATTATCTAGTATTTTTAAGAACCAGAATTATGAATTTAAAAGAAAAATTATAAGTCACACTGTAAAATATCATTACAAGTCACTATATTCATTTTTTAAAGCTTCTGACTGCATCATGCAAATCATTATAGATTGCCTTATAATAAAAGCTAATAATAAAAATAATACTTGTTAGAAAATTCACATTATTTTTAATAGATATGATTCCATATTTAAAAATAAAAACCTACTATCTACAGAAGCAACATTTGGATTTAAAAATAACAAAAAAGTTTGCCTGTTCAAGTATTATGCTTATTGAAATGCATCATTATAAATAAAATGATCAATGTGTTTTTAATTTTTTTTTTTTTTTTAAGCATAATCAATTACAAGGTAATCAAACAATGTATAGACATGTTTTACATATCCAAGTTTTTAAAAAAAATTAAAATTATATTATTACAAACCTTATGCTTTTCAAGATATAGAAAATAACAAGCACAGATGAATTTTCTCTTTATGACAATCCATAACATTCAATGCAAATCAACTAGACATTTTCTAAGGAATTTTTTTTAAATTGCTATTATGCCACTGCCTCCCCACATTCAAAGAGATGTTTCTCTGAAAGCATTTATAAAAAAAAAATAAAAAAAATGGAAACTGGCATAATGCATCTGAATCAATAGCACAAGAAAAATGTGTTAAATTTAAATGAGGTTAGTATGTGCATATTAAGAAAATTTTTGATATCTATATATATTTAAAAAGAGGAAAAAACTTTTGGATCCCACAATACTACACATGATTCCAGGTAAGAATTTTGCAGCACTAGATTATTATTATGTTGAGTAAATATATATTAATCAATAATAGAGACAAGATGGCTAATAAGATGACTGCCAGAAGGTGGGGGGGAATTAACAACCAAAAAGTTGCGCAAACTTAATTTCAGTTAATTATCACAATTTAAAGAAGTTAAAAATAATATATTAAATGAATTTTGTGATTCTGTTTTTTTTAATGATTATTTATCTTCTATGAATTTTATTTCTACTCGTTCATAAATTATTACTGAAAAATGTGAATGTGAAATCTGAAATTGTTTAAATGTGTATGGACAAAATCTTTTCCAGGAATTGATTGCTATTGACTTAAAAAGTTTACATTTCTAATTTTGTTTTATCACATAACAATACTAAATATTTGTTGCTTGAACAATCTTCCATACTATTTCTTGATAAACCTGAGCATGATTAGAATTTTGATTTTTATGATCCAGATCACAGGTAAGATTATCAGCAACATAAGAGCAAAAAAATAGTCCTCAATAAAAGCCACATGTTCTTGCACTGATGCACATCAAGATAGCAAAACTTATTACAATAAGGAATTCGAAAGAGAATCAATCTCCTGTGGATTAGACTTACCTCGAATTGTGATTAGAAAGCTCTGTAAGAATTTCTTGAATTTGCTCATCTTGGTCATGATGGGTGCCTAAAAACAAAAGAAGAAAAATAATTGAATGCAGATTTAGAAGAGAAGAGTGCCTATATACAAAGTTAGAATCCTGTTCAGTCAACAGAGAAGATATGAAGAGGAGGAGAGACACCAAAGAACCACAGAGTTTGGATAAGAATAGATCCATCTAGAGATAGTACCTAAACAGAACAGAGGAATATCAGCTCCATTGTACTCAAAGGATTTTTTTAGTGTTAGTAGTTAAATAATTCACACAAACACTGAAATGATGAAACAAATGTTAACCTTTGGAAAGAACAGAAGCAGAAGAGTTTTTCTTGGGGATAATGAAAAATGTATGAATTGTTAATGAAATGTACCAAAAAGTGGTCATAAACAGAGACTAAAAATTTTTCAAGACTCACAAAATAGATAAGCTATAATACCAGAGACAAAAGTATATTGAGATATATAAGTATAAACTGAGCTGATATTTATTAGGGTCTTTTAAATATTCAAATAAAATAAATCTATTTCCTACATTTTACAGATTAAAAACTTACAAGTCTAGAGTATATAAAAGAAAAAAAGCAAGACATTTAAAAATAAAACAAAACTAAAAACAACAGCCTTCAATAAAGAAACTGGCTGAATAGTGGGAATATATAACTTTTTGTAAGTAGCAGTAGAAACAGATCATGCAAGGGAGGACACTAACAATAACACATTAATATACTAACTAAATCAAAATTAAGACTTCAAATAAGAATGTAGTCTTATAGTTTTATAAAATCAAAATGAGTCACTGATTAAAAAAGAAAAAAAGAAATAAACATATCTAACAGTTTACAATGCAAGATGCAATATAACAATAAGGTTAGTAAATCTTGAGACAAAAATACACAGCAGTTGAACTACCATCTAGAGACAAGAAACACACAACTTGACACAACTAAAATCTCATGCTCTGCATGCTTACTCACTCTACAGGTTAATGATAATCATAATAAACATAAAATATATTCCTAATTGTAACAAAACAAACAAACCCATAAACAAAAATAAAAAAAAACTCAATTTAATTACAAGAAAACATCTACTGCCTGAATAAAATATACATCTAAGCAAATAAACATACTGAATAGGAAAACATTCTATTTGAACTGTTATATGCATCTGTTGTAACTATCCTACCATTAATTTGACAGGTAATTTCAGCAGGAAAAAATGAGCATATGAAATCAGCACTTTAAAAAGATTAAATTCCCCTCTTCAATATTCAAACAAAATAAACTTTTGTTGAAAGAATAAGATTATTTGTCCTATGGATTTTTTATCCCCAAAACAAGCAAATTTGAGTAATGTGGCAGAATCTATTTTTATTTCTCATTCTTAAAAGAAATCACATAAAATTGGTTACTATTTTTAAAGGATACCTATCACCTAATATATTACTATACTTACATAATAGTTTTTACAATAAATAAAAATGATTATGTGAAAAGGAAGATATTAAAATACTGAACTTTACAGGAAAGTGTAATTCTTCAAATGTTTTCACAATATTAGAATAAACAAAAGAACCTTTGTATCTCATTTTGTTCAGTATTTATAAACTTTGTATGTAAATTTCCTTAAGGACGATGATAATAATAAAATAAGATCAATGCCTCTGGAAAACTTCAATGATAAATCCATAAAATTAAATAACACATTTTAAAAATAAAAAAGTATTAAATAAAAAATAATAATGTATATAATAAAGGATATTGTTTGAGATTTTAGTTTGATTTCTATTTTAACAAGACTGGAAAGAAGAGTTGTGAATAATGTGAATGCTAACTTTTACCATCTGCACAAAACTTCCTATTTTATATCCTAACTTGGAAGCCCAATTAATGTTAAGCAATCATTCATGGAAAAATAAATGATTCCCTATAATAAAAAATAAGTATATGACTCTCTAAGAGTTATTAAAAGCCAGAGATGCTGACAGTTAAGTAATGAACAGTATCTACTGAACTGTAATGCTTATTTGACAAATATTTTACATATCTCTCTCTCTCTCTCTCTATATATATATATATATATATATATATATATATATATATATATATATAGATAGATAGATAGATAGATAGATAGATAGATAGATAGATAGATAGATCCACTTTTTGGCCACAAGATTTTATTATTAGAACAATACAGACAGAAAAAATGGGTTCCTAGGAAAGAAAAATAGTACTTGGAAAATGATATGTTTAAAATAATATTAGCAAGTTAAAATCTCTCAATTTACAAGCCTGTTATAGAAATTTAAAGTTAATAATACTTCATACAAAATTAAATTTGAAAATACATTCTTTATAATTAAAAGACAAAATCTATGTAGCATACACAATATCATCCTCCCAAAATTCTACTTTAATTTACACAAGTTTCAGAAATTTATTTAAAATTTACATTTTTAAAAGAATATTTTATATTTTGAACCAACTTTTAAAAGCAAACATTTTTTCTTTTAGCTACAAAAACATTAAATTTAAACTTTATCTAGGTAGATTTACTGGTTGAAAGAAGTTATAGAATGTTTCAAATACAATTTATGTAGTTACTCTATTTTAACTAAAATAAGCATTTACATCATGTAACATTTTGAAAACACTTAAATCACTGATCATGCATTTTTGAAAACTGAAGACTAATCAATAACCGAGTAGTAGTTAAAAAATATTTTTAATAGACTGCAATATCATGAAAGATATTTTTCTTTATCACAAAAACTTATTAATTTGTTCAAAGAATGAATAGTACTTATGTTGATAGACTAAAATTCTGAGATAATTTAGGTTCAAGCTGAATAAGAACCTCTACACCAATTATAACTTCCCTCAGACTAAGTTCATACATTCTAAATGGACAAACGAGATTTACTTTAAGTTTAATTTTTGCCAACATATAAAATATTTAAAAATGTGATTTTTTTTTTTTTTAATTATCTTAAAATAAAAATATATTTAACCATTAAGTTTCTGCAAAAGTTTGCAGAATTTTCTTTAATTAAAATTACATAAATAACAAGTACATATATTGCATATATTTTTTTATCAAAATATTTCCCTTGATTTTATATAGAATTATGGCAATATTGCAGAAGCTTTCAAATTCTATCTTGATAGAATGGTACTGGCTTTGACAAAGTTGTCAATTTTGAATATCAAGGATGCCTTTTAAATTCTTGACCAGATGATGATATGCTACAACAGCAGAAAATTTCAATCTAACTCCATTATAAGTTTTTGGAATTTATAAAGCAATATTTAGAAGAGGGTTATTATGCAGTAATATGACAATTTGGATTCCTTCTGTAAATGGCCTTTTTTTTTTTAACCCCTTAAAAAGGTCAAAAATGACTATAAAACCCTGCAGTAACAGTTTCTCTAGGGTGCAGCATTTCATAATATACATTAGACCATTTGATATACACAGAGAAATAACATATTTTCGCAAATAAGGTGAGGTTTGATGCTGATGATGCAGATTGTCCTCGTTAAAACCAGGAGTTTTATTTCTATGGATTATCATAATGAATTCATTTTTAAACTCCAGTGACAACCTTTTTCATGTCTGTCAAAAAGTGAAATGTACATGGTGGGGACACTGTCCAATGTTTCACTCTGACAATGTGGAACCATTTGAAGACACATATTACATTTGATGAGTGATCAACACCAAGTTTTACAGTCAATTCCAGCATTTACCATTCTCCAAAAGTGCTTTCAAGTCATTATTTCCAAATTCTTGTGATCTGCTACTGTATGGTTTAATATCTGTCATGTCTTCATTGCTTTAAATGCAAATAATACAATCAAGAAATTTAAGGTCGCTTGGAGTCGACAGTTTTGCTGAAATCGGTAGTAAGCAGATAAGCTAGATCTCTACTAGATCACTACTTCTACTGATGATTCTCAGCAGGCGTATAAATGTATTTGGACGAGTCCAATTCCTATTCTGGAGATGTGTGCTCATCTCCACAACACCCCCTTTTTAGATATGCACTTTCTTTAGTCGATACCTTTTCCAACATGGGTCAAAGTTCAATGTTTCAGTCAGATTACGTTTTTGCTTAACCTGGCATTGTATCGTAATTTCAGTTTTAGGAATTAGTACTTCAAAGGTATCAAAGTATGTCCATCGGTAAATTCAAGTGTACTGGTTGTTTATTCTATGCATATCTAGACCTCAATTGATTCATTTGTGTCATGATGAAATCGTCCACATCATACTACCAAGACATTGAATAATTTTTCCTTCCTGCCAATTTTCCTTTCTGGCCTTAAAGCTTTTAAAGAAAACTATCACTGATCTTAAATGATCTGGTAGTTTGAAATTGTCAAACTTTTGTTTTATTCCCTGGCAGTAATTCCATCTAACTTCCCTAGCAAACATGAGCTCTGTGGGTGACATTTTCACGGTAATGTTTGCATTTGACATCATTCAATACACACTCAAAAATTCTTGTCATTTCTTCAGCTTCCAAGCCTTTAGCTTTTCTTAATGCCCTTTTGAAGGCACCAACAAACTGTTCCGCTTGACATTCAACCTCAGATAATAAACTGATGCTGTCAAATGTTCAGCTGCATAATTTTTGTAGAAATTTTTAAACTCACTAGAAGTAAATTGAGTTTCATTATCAGGTACCACACTGTCAGGTACTCCAAACCTTGCAAAAAGTTCACGCGAGAATTTAATCACTATTGTGGTAGGTCATTTACACTTTAATATCTCAGGCCATTTTATGAAACTGTTGACCACAGTTAAATAGTATAAACTGTTTAGTAGCCCAGCAAAATCCATATGTAGTCTTGTCTATGGTTTATCAGTGTGTGGCCATGCCTGATAATTTATAGGTGGTCATTTTGCTGCTGAATTACAGCCATTACATTTTCTAACTGTATTTTGAATATCTTGTCTAACTTTGGCCAATGCACATAGCTTCTCATCAGGGATTTTTTCTCACTATTCCCAGATCTCCTATGTGGAATTATTTTTAAATCTTTTTTGTAGTGATAACAGAATTACTATTCTTTCCACGTACAAAAGTACTCCATCAGATATAGAAAATACTGTATTATTGTTACCAGGTTTAATTTGTGTTTTACTCCATTTCAACTTAACGTCATTCATAGTATTTTGAATCAACATATCCTTTTTAGAATGAATTTTGATACTATCATGACCGTCAATTCTTTAATAATGTTACACACCAGGCTTTTAATTTTACTTTTGGATTCCAGTGAAGCAATCACAGTATCTTCAAATTTTTTTTTACATTTCAATATCAATCTGGACAGGACATCTGCATGTCCCAATTTCTTTGACAATAGAAATTCCATCTTGAAATCATAGTTCAACAAAATCATAGCCCAATGCTGTAGTCAGTCTGTAGCATATATGGGAATCCCTTTCTTAGAATCGAATATACTTAATAATGGACGATGATCAGTTTTCCGTATGAATTCCCTTTCTAATATCATCCTGTAAAATTTCTTTACAGCAAAAACTATAGCAAGTGCTTCCTTTTCAATTTGACTGTAGCATTTTTCTATATGATGTGTCAAACTTCTTGAAGCATGAGTGACTGCTTACACTATATCATCTTCAAATTTATGGCCTATTACTGTTCCTATGTCATATTTGCTCATGTCTGACACTACTTTTATTTGTTGGGTGGATCGTAATGTTTCAGTGATAACTCTGAAGTTAGATTTTTAATTCCTTAGAAAGCTTTCTGATATTCCACCAACCCAATTCCATTTCTTAAGTAAATTATTTAGAGGTGCTCACAATTTATTACACATCTTGCACATAAATATTATTGCTCTGTGACATTCCACCAACCAATTCCATTTCAGGCCCTTCTTAAGTAAATTATTAGGATCTAGTCTTCTTCCTTTTTAGTCAATTATATGACTTAAATATTTAATCTTATCCCTAAAGAATTGACATTTCTGTTCACCAATTTTGAAATGGTAAAGTACTGTCTAGTCCAAACAACATCATATACATTATTTGCTGGAAAATACCTGGAGCTACTTTTACACCAAAGGGTAATTTTTTAAACTTTTAGAGTTCTTTATGCATATTAATGGTCAAAAACTTCTGGCATTCCTAATCCACTTCAATTTGAAGATATGCCAGTAAAGTAAATTTTTGAAAAAAATTTACCAACATTTGATTTGACAAATATATCCTCTGGAGTTGGTAGGGAATATGCATGTAGCAGTAGGCAGTTATTCAACCCAGTTGAAAAATCTGCACATAAACAAATCTTATTTTCCTTTCTAATATAATCTGCTGATGTGGCCCAATCTGAGTCTATTTTTTCAATAACTGCACAGTTTTCAAACCTATTCAGTTCAGTGTTAATAGACTCCAATGCAGCAAAGGGTATCTTTCTTTTAGGTTTAAACTCTGGTATCACATTTTCTTTTAATTTAAAAAATGCCTTTGACTTTGTACATTTTCCCAACTCCTCTGAGAAAATATTTGTGGATTTAATTTTTAGTTTACTCAGTGTTTCTTTAGTTGTAATCTTTTTCTATGATGAACAATTAATTTTTTCACAGAATGAATTAATTGGCCAATTCCATAGTTCAAATAATTCTAGAGTAGTAATTTTTATCTGCTTTTTTAGTTTTACCCACAAGACCAATGTTACACATAATTTTCCCAAGAAAAATTAATTTCTTGCTTGATATTCCTTCCTGCAACTTTGTTGGTAGTTTTTTTTTTTTTTTTGTAACTACTTGTACTTCTGACGTGCCATTTTGCTTGATTTTCATGCTTTAAATTGACAATTTTTTGGCACTCTTCTGCAACAGTTAATATTTTCTTCTGGGACATAATTAAATTCACTCGGTGGAGAAATGATAGCGGCTCAGATTGAGGAATCGGAGAGCCGAGTTTGAATTCCAGTCAGATCCATTACACTCACTTATGTGCTAATACCCTTGGGAAAGGTATGAATCCTCTTCTTCTCCCCCCAGATATGGGTAAATAGCAGGAGAGACTGGGTTCTATAGCCTTGGATGGCAACTGGTCTACCGCAGAAAAAAACTATTAATGAAAAAAGTTGTTTTTTACTTAATAAAAAGATTTTAAATACTCAGTGATAGTGAAGACATTTTATAAGTCTTTCAGGTTATCTTCCAAGTTAAAAATTTAATTGAAACAATATTTTTCCTAAAATAAAATGTCAGAGAAACTGCAACTTGGTTATTTAAGCTCAAATTTTTAATATATCAAGGAAGAAATATTAGCATAAATAATTTATAAATATCAAATGAGATTTCCTTCCAAAAGGACTTTTATAAATCCGTATACAAATTTATCACTGAATTGTGGCAGTATATGCAAAGGAAGGGGTGGAAAACTCAAGGCAAAACTTATGGAATTCCATTAATTTTTATTTGAAATCTAAATTAAATAATTCATACTTTTGCTAGAAACAATCCTCAATCGTTCTACATCCAACAAAGAAAATCAAGAAAATACAATTTTAAATGTGGGATTGTATTTTAAAAAGAAATTCATGTACATGTATATTTCCAGAGTATATTGCATAGAAAAAAATTCTTTATCCTTAGAGTAAGACAAAGGACTATGATTTTTTTTTTTTTTTTTTAATGACTAAAATCCTCATCTTCAGCCACTGTATCTATTTTTAAAAAAACAAAAAAAAAACAACCTAGAATATAATGACCAAAAGGTTTTAATAAAAAAAACAAGAGACAAGATGAGGATACAAGCCTGAAAGAATTATTATATAACTTGTTTACTATTAAAATTATAGCAATATTTAAGTCATGTTGTAATTGTTTGGGGTTCTGTATGAGTAATCTCAGATTTTTGTCTATTACTACATGTAAGAAAAAAAAAACTTATTCTGTAAAATCATTAAAGTATTAAAAAAAAAAAAACATCTAACATGAAAAAAGTGATGCATTAACAGCCTTGTCTCCTCCTACTTATTACTGGAATATTTCTTTTTTTTTTCTTTTGAACACAAAGTACATGCACTTATTAGCATCAAGTAGGGCAATTCAATGTGGTGCAATTATTAAGCAATCTTGTCTCGCTAGAACAATTATGACTGAGTAGTGAGTTTGATCCTTACTGGGTGCCACATATTTCAGCCTTGTACCACATCTAAGTTATGCTTAAAAAATCACCACATTAGCATCAAGTAATATTTTCTGTTACCCTAACAATGAAATATCTCATTATTAAAAAGGAGAGATCAGGCCGTATGGCCATTGAATATATAAAGTCTCATTGTATATTATATTATAGAGTAGATAACACCACCTTATTTTAAAAATTTAGACAAGAAATCCGAGAGGGCATTTTGATTTATAGATGTTTAGCATAATGCTGTGATTTGGCCAAGTTACTGATTGAACTTTATTTTTAATTTCAAATATTAGATATTTTATATAAGCTATTACTGAGTCTAAATAATCAAAACATGGTTCTTCATAATATACCATAATCTGGAATATTATTTATTTTAAAAGATGTGTTACAAACCTTAAATATTAAGCATATAATTACATCGAAACCAAAATATATCTCTGGTGAAGGTCAATACAAATAAAATTAACAACTAAAAATTAATATAAAATTTTCCAATATATTTTTCATTTTAAAAATTTCTTTGGGTCTCTATTTATTGTACTTTAGGTACAAAATGATGTAACTGAGATGAATCATTAATAGACAAATAATGAGATGAACAATGATAAGGTGTTGTCGCATATGGGTGGAACATACAAACTATATACTACACAACGAGCGCGCAGTATGGCACAACAGAAGGCAACACTCTAGCAGCTGCCTAAACACGAGAGATGTCAGACAGGAAGACTGACAAAGACATGGACATTAAAAACAATGTAGTGTTAGTCATTGCGGGATTAAGGGCCACCTCTGTGGACAAATGGTTATGGTTAGTGGTCACCTAGCCAGCATAGTACCCAAAGTGAGAGGGGGAAGGGGAAAATGGAGGTAAAATGAGTGGGAAGAGGTGACAACTTGTAGAGTAGAGGTGGAAGCAGAAAACACTGAGTAATGTTGGGGGAAGAATTCTCACCACAATCGGTTACCGGTATCCCCAGCAGTGACTTCCACGGAGCTGGACAAAATAATAGGAGCAGCGCATTGTTAAATGGCAGTGAGCAACACACATTTCATTCACACATGTACATCAAATTCTCCTTCAGTATATTACATTTTCAAGCAAAAGTATTGTATATCCAGCATCTCCACCAACCTTACAGCAAAGTGTGCTTCTAACTAACAATTATATAACTCCACATTCTTTCAAAATAACTTTTTCTATCAAAGACCTCCTTCCAGAAATCTCTTATAAAATTCACCATTCTTAAGTCCTACCACAAATATGTAAAAGACATGTGTCTGATTATGGTTAAAATTCCAATTAATTTAATATTGAGCTAAAATAAACTGTTAAGAAAAGATTACAGAAATTAATTAACTAGACTCGCTAACTTTACCAGAATCAAGTACAGTAAGACAGCAGTTATAACGGGAAAATCTTTAGAAATTTCTGTAAACAAATTTGTTAATAAAACTACACATCTTATAATGAATAAATATATCAACAATACAATGAGTTTGAAACATCTCTTAAATGAAAAATTGATAGCAATGACATCAACAGTTAGAAACTCTTACATGATTGGTTTTGAAGTGCTACACATACATACACACATCCAATATGCAAGCAACAGCTACAAAAGCATGAATGGATGATGTGGATATACAATAATTCATTGACTGAGTTGATTTAAAAACAGGTTTGTAGATAATGGTGACTGATGAAAAACAAGGACATTGCTTATATAATAAAAGCATTCAATTTATACAATTCAAAAAAATTCAACAGTATTAAACAAAGATTAAAAAAAGTTCACTTTTTACATCTCTCTTCCTATCCTTTTTTATTTTTATAAACTTTTTACAGATTACCAACACCACAGGAAAATCTTATCAATTGAAAAGTTCATGAAACATTCTTTAACTTTTGGGTTTAATTGTATAGATTGTTTAAATTTTTTTTTTTAAGAAAAAGTAAATTTTCTTAAGCTTTGTAGATGAAATATTTTTACTATAAATCAAAAACTGATTAAGGGAAGACTGCTAGAAAACACAAATAATTAACTTCAAACTTGTTACCTGATTAATATGCACAAAAAAAAAAAAAAATTATAAAATCAAAGATACAAAACATAAAAATGGTAAAAAATATTGAATTATTATTTCCAAATACAAAGCAAAAATCGTGGCAAATTGGAAGTAGTTACACTTCTGATCTTTAAACTCAGTTTGCTGGTCTTCTGTTGAACTTTTAAGGCCAGTAAAATATTTATATAGATCTGTGCAATATTCTCAATATAAGGATGTACAATTCTATGTAATTTTCATTACCACAAAGATAATGTTTTTTACCAACAAGATGCACTCAAAGCTATTTTTAAATAGAATTTTTGTTATTTCCACCTACCAGGTATATGCAAATTAAGAGTGCAGATCCAAATTGAACAAGTGTAAATTGGCAGATACAAAAATATTTTTCCATCTGATTTATAAAAGGCAAAATTATTTGTATTTAGCCATGATTATAAATATTCACATATTTAGATGTTTTGTCGAAAAATAATTCTTAATGTAAGAAAAAAATAAAATCTAAAAATCAATGTCAAAACAGAGAATGGTAATTATCAATTTTAATTAAAATTAAGAAATCAGAATTAAGAACATCAACTCCTGTATAGTTAACATAAAATTGCACAAAGCTACAATCAAAAATAATTATTAAAGGTGATTTTTATTAACAGCAACAAGTTCCACAAATGAAAATTTTTATGCTTAAAATAGTAGATATCATTTTCAACTTATATCAGTTGAGTGACAAGCACCCAAATTTCAGAAAACGTTATATTTTAATGCTTATGCTGAAAATTTCGCACATTAGCAAATATAGATTTTATTCTATTTTGTTAATGAGATTGAATTTATTCAAAATTTTTGTAAAATGTTAGCTTCAAAGAGAAAAAACTTATTTTTGAAAGAAAAAGAAAAAAAAAAAAAAAATGCTGAAAAGTTCTCAGCACATCCTACTTTCCCAAAATTTGACCAAATGACCATACTTGCCCCCACCGTTTTTTTTTTTTTTTTTTGGGGGGGGGGGGGGGTCAGGCAAAATACTTTTCAGCACACGCACCTATATAAAACTTATTTATGGCTATCAGAGTTTGTTTTTTTTTATACTGTTTTTAAATTTGGGGATGAGAAAAATTCAATTCAGCAACACTTACCTTCATTAAATAACTCATTTTCCATATCCAGCATGGCTCCTGAAATTGTAGTTGTCCTGTTATATCCATTGAGTGTAGGCTGCTAGAAAACAGGAAAATGATAGAATTCTGCCTTGCATAAAAGTATCTGTGCACTTTGAAAAAGTTTTGTTTTACATATGTCGATGTTGTCCTTTGAATTGAAATGTAACCTTCAGCATGGTTGTTTATATTACTTTATTCAATAGGAGTTTCAAGTTTCTATTCAAAGAATTACAACTCTCAAGTACATGTGCATCAGTACAATTACAATCAAGCAACTCAAAATATATAAATATGGATAATCTAGAACAAATTTTAAAAATGCATTAAATAAGTCTTGGTCACTTTTACAGTAATTTAATTTACAATATCACAAAGCAAACTTCAGAAATGAGAAAAATAAATTAGTAATCTTATTCTTGATGCCACAAAAATTGGCAATAGTGATTGAGGCTGAGCTAAAAAGTAAAATTCTGCATCAACAACTACAGGAGTTGATAGAGAATCAGAAATTCAATAAAGTGAAATTGTTGCAAATTAATAAGAAGTTTTACAGTAACCTTGTATTCATTATAGAAACTGAAGCAACAGGACATAGACTATATATCCAGAGTACATTTCAAACTTTACCTCATCTTGGTAATGGGTTGGGTTGTAGACAGTCTTACGTGGATCAGCAACATCGGGACTGTCATTACGCAAATCCTGAATGCCACTGTCTTGTGAGGTGAATTCTTTCTTCTTTTTCACATCATCAAAGTGATCCATCTTGCTATTGTAGCTGAGGTTCTGAATATCTGCAGATGTTTTCCTTATAGAGTTATAAATATCTTGAGGATTCATGTTCTCAGTTTCATATTCATCAGGTTCTCCAGATCTAAATTAAGAAAAAAAAAATTACTGTAATACAAAATTCACTATCCATGATGGTTAAACAAATGTAATTTTTCTTTAATGTGTGAAATAAAAAATGCTTTATAGTTGGAATGGCTATCAAAATCTATAATTGTATCTAAGCAAAATATAATAAAAATTTTTTTTTAAATTGAAATATGACATGTTTTTGAAGATTGCAACAACCATTACTCTATCAATTTTGTTTTTAAAGCATAAAACATTCCTTAAATAACCAAATTTGATGTAATTCATCAGGTAAAACTATATTACATTGAATAGCAGAAAAATAAACATACACAGTAGAATGAATTAGTTTCAAATGAAAATGTTCAGTCTTGATTTAGATCAAATACAATTTATATACAATAGCTTGTTAAAAGTACATGATAAATATCTCAACACTGGCCTACATGTGGTCAATTCTTACCTAGATGGCGGACGTAACCGCGAGACAGGACTTGTAGCATTTCGTGGAGAAAGTACATCAGAATCAGAATGAGAACTAGCATTTTTGACATGATTGTGCAAAATCTTTGTAGCACCATCCTGAAATAAAAAGCCAAATAAAATTAACTCATTAATATTTTTCATTTTTATAACATATAAATATATATCTATGGCAGGGGAAAAAAAAAAAAATTAAACTGGATTACTAAGACAGACAACTCCAAACACATAACTGTGTGTAGTTCAAGAATTCGATATAAAAATTAATTTGAAGCAAAAGAAACCTTGCATAAATATAAATATTTGCAACAATTTTGCTATCATTTTTCAAGTAAACATTTAAATATGGAAAACACCAATAAAGTAAATGCCAGTGAGATTCAAACACATAGCTGCAACCTATTCTTCTTGGTCCAGTCATCCTTAATACTGATGCCTCAGGAGTATAAACAAATGCGACCAAATTGGTTACATACATAGTGTGTTTTAGTCAACAATCAAAAAGGTCACTGTGATTTTTGTCAAATTTGGTTTAAAAAGTTAATTTCATTTTTTTTTTTTTAAATCAAAAGGTAGTAAAAAGCAAGTCTAAAAATATATTTTACTAACAACTAAAAAGTATATGTATTTCCATGTTTGCTTATTAACATCAACTGATGAAAAATCTTCTCAAGAAGCAATTTCATAAGATGAAAGAGAATGATTTCTTCCAAGAAAGAAGTGAATGAACATGTGTCCTAAAAAGGTGGATGAATATTCTCACATCCAGAAAATAAAAGTAATAAAATAAAAATCAATATAAGTGTGTTTTTTTTAAAGCATCAAGTATTATAGAAAAAAATGAAAAAAAGGAAGAAATAAATCATACATAAAACTTTATCTACTTTCTCTAGCAAAAAAGAGGAATATGAATGCCTATCAATGTAAGGCAAATCTTTCCACTCACACACCCTGTCAGAACTAACTTTATAGATGGGTATTCCTGAAGTTTGATATGACCTTCATATCTGAACACTAAATAAACTGATGCCATTTAGACTGACAATATTTAAATATCAAATAAGATCCTTTAAAGTTCAATTGTTATCAACAGTGCCACACACAGCAAGTGTATAGGTATAATTGTTGTCTATACATTAACTTCAAAATCTGTTTAAGTATTCCATAACCCAGGGAATTTCACAAGACAAAATGCCTTAGAATTACAAATTATCAATGATGAACAGTATCAATAAGATGCTATTTAAATAAGAAAGTTTTTATTTTTTTAGTTTTACTTTTAATTCAGAACAAACAATTTACTATTTATCATTACACCTTTTAGCTTAACCTTTTAGCTTTAGAAATAGATAAAACAAACTGAACAATAATAATGAAAATACAATGACACTAGGTGGGAAATACACACAAGCTTCTTGCCACAGTCTAACTAATAAAGAGGACAATAGTACATAAGTCATGCAGTACATGCACTATCTTTGCCACAGAGGTATTATCTCCCCTGACAAAGTACTGGTCCAGGTTGACCATATTATAACAGTTCGTGGTGGTGAATCTGTGGCTCTCTCTGTGTATGTGTGTGTGTATGTGTTGGTCAGTTGGTCACTCAGCAGCCAACTACCTAACATTCCTCCCTTTATAGCACAATACAAGTAGAAAAGGAGGCTAAAAACAAATATGTCATTTAGGATCAATCTATAGAGATTCACTCCCAAATAATCAAATGTCACCTAAATATAAGCTTTTTAAAACCTATGCTCTAATGATTTCTACCATGACAAATAAAAGGAAAAACAGAAAACCTTTTGCAAATAAATCAGACTACTTATTTATTCTTAAAGCTGTAACTATTAAAATAAGCTGTCAATAGTGTCATCCAATATTTTCATTTTTCGTATATAATTTTATTGTATGGTGACAATATAAATTATCATGCAGTGCCAAAAAGTTTTTTAAAATTACCTTTTGTATTGAAAAAATATTTCAATACAAACATTTCATCCTCTCTTATGAATCTACATACAAAACAGGTATATTGTTATCCATAATTTCATGGATGAATGATTTTAAAAGTATCAAGGCTAACATCTTCAAAAAGGTTTACTTAATTATTCTCAAAGAACATAGAAAATTAGTTAATATTCCCCTTCTAAACTGACTTCTTTAATAATTTGTTAATCTAGTCATCAGAATTGAAAGAGACTAACAAGTTTTTATTTGGTTTATACTAATCTATTTGTAAATGTATTTTACTTTAAAATTGAGGATAAATGCTCTATTTGAGTAAGGATTGAGAATTTTTATTTTTGCTTATATTAGTTTTCAATTATTTTAATGATTACTTAAAAGTTTAGAGAAATAAAATTCTTGCAATCAGTAAAATTTGGAGTTTACAGCTCAACAACTTGATAATTACAATTTTTTAAGCTTAAAAATATGACTGCATATGTTATTGTGTAAGAGACCACTTTAAGATCTAAACTGACTTACAAAATTAAAAATCTGAACTTCTGTTAACAAGGCTTAAAAGATCAACATATTTAAGAAAAACTACAACACACAACACAAGCATACTAATTAGCATGAAATTATAAAATAAAATTTAGCAGTAATTACGAAAGACTATTACGGAACGCATTCCATTAATGCTACCCATATAAAGTAATTAGGAATATATAATGGAGAAAATTAGTAGTTAATTTATGAAGACAAAAAAAGCACAAAATAAAAATTGACTGACAGCAATTATGCAAAAGGTAGGATGAAAGAAATGAAAACAAAAGAAAAAAATGATCACAGATTGTTATTAAAAAAGCTGGAAACTCAGTGTCACAATGATCTTAATTTTTACCAAGTTACTGAACTTAAAGAACCATAAACCAAATGACACAAAAGATTTGAAAATAGTTTTGAAAGAATAAAAACATTAAAAGAATTGATGCCCATTCCAATGAAATAAAAGTAAAATAGAGTAAAATTTAGCCATGCAAACTTCCAGCAAATAATGATCACTAGAATTAAACAAGAGAAAACAGAATCACACAAATATGAAGGGAATTTAAAACGGCTTTAAGACAGGATTGTAAAACAGATTAATAAAGATTGTGCCAAAATGAATTTACACAAATAAGTTTTTATATTTAGTAAATTCAATTTAGAATATTTTGTACAAAACAAGATTAACACTACCTAAAAAGGAAATCTTTTTTTAAATAATAAAAAGTTAAAAAAATGCAAGAAGTAAATATAAATGCTATAATCAAAGTAAACTAAAGAAAAGGGTAGGATTTGTCATATTATTGAACAGGAGGTGTTGATAGGCAACATGTGGCTGCTGTGTACCAAAATGAATGTAGAAAAGTGAGGGTATGAGTGAGAGAAAGGGTAAAAAATACTCAGTGCTTGCCAGCCAGTAACAATAGTGAAATACAACATAGATACACAGGCAAGTAACAATTCCATCTAACAATTTGTACAATACAAATCCCATAAGCAGAGAGGGAAGATTTGTATAAAAAAAAAAAATAATAATAATCAAAAGAAATAAAAATAAAGATTCCTGAAAGGACACAAAAGAAAAAAAAAGAAAATAAAATGCAACCAAAGAGGAAAAAAAAAAAAAAGACTGATTATCCCAGAGACAAAAAGCCAAGGTATGAATGATTACAATTCCATAAAGTGTGTGTGTACTTTATGGCTGTGTGTATATGTGTGTGAGTGTGTGAGTGTGAGAGAGAGAGTGAGAGAAAAATAACTGGAGAGAAATACCAGGAATAGATAACCATTAGGTCCAATTAGGTTGGAGAAAAGGAGAGACAGACTGGAGGAAAGGAGAAAAAAAAAAGGAAAGAAAAAAAAACAGAAAAGACAGGAAGGATATAAATAAAACCCAAGCAGCAATATCCCAAAGGCTATCAGAAAATTTTAAGTGACTACCATTTGAGTGTGTGAGTGGCGTCTATTCAGATTTTGGCCAAGTGAGCCGATAGTAGTTACTACGAGAGCTGGGTTAGACCAAAAACTTTGCTGAAAGAGAAAAAGTATAAAAAAAAAATAGAAAAAATACGTAGATATTTTGTTGCAAGAAATTATTTTTGAATACTTCAATTAAAAATTTTATCAAAGCATGGAAACAAAACTAAAACAGCATTAAAAAAATAAAATAAAACATTTTCAAATATAGCTTTAATCTATTAAATGTATCAGTGCAAAAACAATGTGGATGAATGCATTGTTTAATGAGGAAATATAAATTTCCAGGGGACAAGTTTTTCTTACCTGGAATGCTTTTGGAAGAATAGATAACATCATTGAAAATTCAGCTGTGTTAAGATTAAATAAAGCAATTAAAACTGCTTGCGCCGCCTGGAAAAGAATAAAATGAAATGCATGAGAAAGTATTTTTAAAGGGAATATTATTTACTTAAAAATAAAGACATCCATAATATATATTGATTTTAGTAGACCATGTTATTTACATAAGCAGATATACAATTTATAGTGTATTTAAAAACCTGTAAAATTAGTTAATAAACCATCATTTGAGAAAAAGAAAAACACTGCACTTAAAGACACAGAATTTACATATTTTTTTTAAAGCTTTAATTAGCTACCCCACCCCTGAAATAAAAAATGAACTTATTTTTTATTTTTGCCATAACTATTAAGTAGTAGGAAATAAATCAAGGGCTGTTAAAATTAAATTAAAACTCAGTTTATTTTTTTATTTTTTAACTTATACTTTATCTGGAAAAACAGTTATTTATTGATTTTTGGATGGGGGAGCAAAATTTAAAATAAATATGACTAATTTATAAAAGGCTTCATTAATACTACAGATTCTAGACAATTATGAAACTAAAACTTGTATATTATTAGAGAAATAAAATAATACTTTAGCAAACATTCTTGTATTGTAAAAGAATGCCCAGTTAAAATATATTTCCAAGAGGACAGAATCCAGGTAGCGCAAGAATATAATATAAAAGGCTCAAACACTAATATTCCATGGTTATAATTTATTACATTGGAATCGTAATCATGATCCAATTCATCAGACCTATAAATTTGTAGGTCTGATGAACTGATTACGATTCCAATCTAATAAATTATAACCCTGGAATATTAGTGTTTGAGCCCTTTATATTGTGTGTGTGTGTGTGTGTGTGTGTGTGTGTGTGTGTGTATCAATCAAAGATTTGTTTTATTACCCAAACAATTTTGAAAATCAAAATAGACAACAGACTAATCTTTATACAGTATGGGCTTATACAGTTCCTGAAGTCCAACTTCTAATAAATTGCTTTAATCAAACAAAAATTTAATCAATCGGTTGTATTCATATTTATTTGTTTTTCTATCTATCCAGAATACTTAAGATTTGGTAAGTGTATAATAAGTGGATCAGAAGTGTTTTGTTAAGTTGTTACTGCATAATTAGACCTAATGGCAGCTGATAATTTGATCAAAGAGCCAATCCTTTATGGCTCTGAAATCATAGAGGCCAAATGATAGAATTTGAAACTGTACCTTTGATATTCTAACATTTAGGACAAAATGATTATATATGACTCAAATTTGAAGATCTTTGACCATTCAATATTGAAGAATGAACTTGAACCATTAATTTTGTTAGAAATTACATTCAGTATGTTTGTCTTAAAAAAAAATAAAAATAATAAAAATCAAATTTTGTATAGTTAGTGACATTCAGCTCAACCATAGGTGTATATTTGATGTATTATGTAATATATACAAAATATAATATGAGCTTAGAGATAAAGATATAACTTAAGAATTTATTAATTAATAAAATGTGCTTTTTTGCTCTAATAATTACAATGAAATAAAATATGGCAAAAACTAGAATTAGTCAATGAACATGAAGGTGATTCAGTGTTACCTGACAGTTATTAGCAAAATTTTTATCAAATTCTCACAACATAAAGTTGAATATATGTGTTTAATATTCACAACTGAATAATGTATGATGTTTATGAAATATTTTTTTTGTTAGACGCTAGATTTACAGATGCATCTATGAAAATGTCATTAAAAAAAAAAATGTTATGGAAAAGGGGGGTAACTCTAAGTGGAAGTAACTCCGAAAAATTATCTTAATCGAAGAAATTATGTAGAACTTCAAAATTTAAATCCATTTCCCAACGCAATGAATATTTTCATACGTAATATATAAGTGAGAAATGAAAGCAGAAGAAAGAGGAATAGGTCAAATTAATGCGCTATTTACCTTCCTGACATCTGCACTCTTGGGTTCTGTCGTCCAAGTGATAATTCGGGATACAGCTAAACGAGAATCACTAGAGTTGTTGAAATCTGAAGGATCCATCAAGAGTATTAGTGCATGCATGTATTGCAACACGGCTGCTTTCACCTGCAGAGAGTAAAAAGAAAAAATAACTTAACAAGAAATAACTAAGCAGCTTACTATAAAACAATTTACAACTTCTCGTTTCATATTTTATGATGATATAAAAAAGAATTCACTATATATTTAGGATTGTGTAATAATGACTTCTTGTGAGATCCCTTTTACCTACTATGGATATTAAATGCACAAAATATATTTGGTATATTTTTTCTTTAATATTAAGGATTGCATTCTTCATTTTTACAACTTCTACATTACTGATTGCTTATTTTAAATTTACTGAAAAGAAAAATGTAAATTACATAAAAATGTATCTTTCATTACTTTTATATTCCAAACTTAACACAATTATTAAATACTTCCACTCTACAAAAAACATTTTAATGATACTTAAATAACACATAACTGCACAAATCAATTGTTTTGCTTTTTTTCTGTTTTTGCTAAACTTTATTAAAAGTATCCGAGCTTTTAGCAATACTAAAATGCACAAGATAACATATTGGATGCCATAAATTAAAACAATGGAGCATTTTACAGATTAAAATGATGTAACATAAAATTCTCCATTGAAGTTTCTGCCGCTGTTATTTTATAAATTACTTATTATGCTTGAAATGTTTTCTACATCATCAATGTCAATTCTGAGAATAACATTAGATGACTTTACAAAAATGGGAAAGAAAGATTTATATACTCCTTGTCCAAATATACAAAAGAAAAAATATTTTAGTCAAGAAACAACTGCAGCAATCATTAATAAATGATAAGCAGCAAATTTCTAGCTCTGGTTTTCAACAGGCAATGACAGCACAAATGTGTTGGAAGAGGGAATAAAACAAGGCAGACAAAGCTGGATTCTACATCAGTGCAATGTTAACAGCTTCACAGTGAAAACTGAAAAATGTGCCACTTGATGATAGGGATAATGACAAAAATATTAAAAGTATTTACAATCAATATTAAGCAATGAACTTAAAACTAGATGAATTAATGTAAATAATTTAAATGAATCAGTTTATTATATAATCTTTATTTCTGAGAGAAGTAAGCTGCAATAGAAAAATATTGAATTCATTTTGTTCTAATAATTACATTGAATAAAACACAGCATAGAGTAAAACTAGGTGTATGAACACGAGAGAGAATCAATAATTGACACAAAAACGTCCTTGCAAAACATTTTGTAATAAATTTGGGTTCTGCTTAAAAAATGCACACACTCAACATTTGAAAGTCGCTTTCCTTTTTAAGACTAAAATTTCTAAAAACTTATTGCTACACTTAACCCTCTTGATAATATTCTTTTCAATATAACTTTTGAGAAGAGAATTAGTATAAGTAGTCGGACTTGTTGAACATGGTATAAACAAGTTTGCAATAATCAATATTAGGCATAAATTACAACTACCTAAAGTTCTATCAAATTCAAGTTTCAAAGGATGATAGCAAAACTTCTCAGATTTTTTCCTAAAGAATGTTACTGTATTTTCAAATAGTCAAGACATTCTTTCAGGTAAAATCTTATAAAATAATCATCTAAATCTCTTTCATTAAAGTAAAAATGGGATGTTACATTTCTGAAAGAATTAAGTTAATAGATATATATTTTGTAAAAACCCTAATTACCAAATACAGGAGTGAAAAATATATTACTTTCATTAAAGAAAATTTGATACTTTCCTATAAATACGCACATATATGCAAATGTAAACCATTAGTCATAGATTTGTATCTCTATGATCAAGTCATAATAAATAGCTGTATAGGTTTGTTTGTTTTTTTTGTTTGTTTGTTATTTTTAATAAAATGAGCCCCTAATTCAGTTGAAAAAAGGTGAAAGTGAAAACAGTGAGATTAAAACAAACATGGTGATCCCATAATTTTAGTTACAAGATTTTCTTTCAAATCATGTAAAAAAAAAATAATTAATAAAAAAAAACTACCTATACAATGATACAGTTATTTATAAGTGTAATATTAGGTAATTAAATGACTAATTTTTCCACTTTATCATTCAATTGCCTAACATTGTTCCTATAAATTTACATATCATATTCTCCGATAACTATAATATGAAAATTAGTAAAAGAATATTTGGTGCTGAACCCATTAAGTGATATTTGAATTGTATATACAGTGCTCAGTGAGGCAGTATAACATGCATTTAGCCAATATAGACCATAGTAGAGTAATACTTTTTTCTTTTTCTTTTTGTAAGGTTAAAGTGATGTTTAAGTCAATGAGAAGATTAATATATCAGGAATGCCTAAAATAGCTTTGCTGTAGAGAATTGGGTTGGATTAGAGGTTACTTTGGGTTGCCTATTTTCTGGTACACTTACACATTTTGCACAGTAATTTTACAAATTTTCTTTCAATGTAAAAGAGGGAGAGTTATTAAAAATGTGCCAGATACTTTATAAAATCATAATACCTCACCTGACCCCTCAGGAACCTCAACCAGGTTATATTGGCAAGGTGTTTATAACGTTTAGTAAGCAGGTGTATCATTTTACTGCTTAAAGACAAAAAAGGAAATATATTTTTATCTATATCCCCACAGAAATTTTTTTTAACAATTTTCTCAAACCATGTGCCATGGTTTCCACCACCAAAAATGAATAATGCACTAACTCCAAAAAAAATTTAAAAATTGCCACAATTTAATATCATCTAAACTATACTACAATAAATACTTTTTTCTTCCACTCAATTCCATGTAACTGATTTGTTTAACACCTATACCAAATAATTTTTGTTCAATATTAAATAATTAAATTCTCAAAAGATCATTTTAAAATTATTAATATTTAAGTTTTATGAAATCAGAGAATTCAGTGATACAGATTTAAAATTGAAACTGAAAATCACATTTAAAAGTTTTACAAATGTCACTTGTCAGCAGTTGGTTTATGTAAATGCTCAAAGTAATAATGGTTCAATGTTATTTTAAAAACTAAACTCAAGTAGAATATTAATTTTAGAAACATAGTTTTTATCCTGTTTACACATGAATGTTGATCCATATACTTATTTTGCTTTTATATCATGAAAAGAGTTTTTAAAAAATCTTTCAAAGTTTTATAATTATTTTCCCAATAGAATAATACTTGAACATCATAATTTTAAGTCATAGTTTAGTTTGCCTCAACATCTAACATTAATTCATCTTTAAGATTTTAGGAAAAAAACATCTCCACTGTTTCTGAAATTATAAATTGCCCATTAAAAAAAAAAAATAAATAAATAAACTGGTTGAGGAGTCCATCACATTCAAAATACTTGGCAACAAATATTTTAAATATCATGAAATGTTAGATACTGCATCTATTTCTAGTCACCAGCTCCTTCAAAGTTATTCCCATTTTTAAACTGAAAATGGTTACATTTTCTGTTTTTCTATAAATTTTAATATCTTATATTTTCAAAAATATAGAAATGTATTAAAAAAAAAAAAAGAAAAACTTAAATTGTGTGTTCTGAAAATATTCTTACTAAGAAGTAGTTGAAAAATTGAGAAAATACCTAAAAACAACAAAGTATTAATTCTTTCAATTAGTCTACAAAAACTAAATATCAAATCTATAAGCTATAAGTATGCAAAAGAAAAAAATAATCAAGCAAATAAAATGTCAACAAAATTAATGATTAGCTGTAATGTGTTAATTGAAAAGAGCAGAAGAAAGATGGAGAAGGCACTGTAAAAAAAAAAAATTGTAATTCAGAATGCTTAGCAAGGTGATGAAAAGACTGGAAGATCAGAAAAGCCACCTGTGCAACCACGCATGTGGGTTGTTGCTAACAGGGAAAAAAGCAAAAGCAAATTTAACTGAAAATAAACCCCTAAAGAGGTATTTACCTTTGGCTGATATCCAAGATAAAAAGAAAAAATACATGACAGATAAAGAAAGGATGAAAAAATAGAGGGGAAAAAACGATTGTGCAGTTCAAGCAACAAGTTTTATACATACAGAAAAAGCAACATGACAAAAATAAGCTTAATCTAATTATAAAAATATGGAAATATTAAAGAGAAAAAAAGCTTAAAATTGTGTTTCACATTTGAAATTGTAGTTTGGATTCAAAAACAAATGTTTAGAAAATTATCAGGAAGAAGGTTAAAAACTGATTTAACATTAAGAAAGACTTCACACTTGCTAAAAATAAAGTTATTCAAAAATTTACAAATAAAAAGAGTCCAAATGGGAGACCGGTGACAATATGTTAATCAAGCTATTTATTATAGAAGATAGTTACTATATATATATATATATATATATATATATATATATATATATATGATTAAAACAAATAAAATTTCTCACTTAACTGATTGATGTTATATTATTCAGCAGCTAGAATATAGTGGTCCTTATTTTGGAGATTTTATTTTTCAAAATTTAAAACAAATATGCATTAAATTGTTCCATATAAATTGAAAATAAGTCCTGTTCCACCCAATCAATTGATATATAGGATATGCTAAATGTTGAATTTTCTCCCCATTGTTCATAGGAGGTAATTTCTCTAAGCAAAGCTAAATAATAAATAGGTCATTGATTAACAGATTACCTTAATACACTATTATTAGATTAGTTAATTTTTTAAATAGTCAACTTGAAGAAAATTTTCCTATATACAACAAAGAATATAGGGAACAACTATTCCACTTCTAAAAGAAACTAATTCATCTTTTACTTTTTATTTAAAATGTAATGTTTAAAAACATACAATTATAAAAAAAAAACTTGAATGATATTTCTTTTATTCTTGAGGAGAGCAGCCTTAGTGATGGAGGGGTATAGTTTATGATTCTGCACCACAACTTGCAGCAGATTTTTTTTTTATGTATATACTCCTCCCTTTCACCAGTATTGTTGGTGACACTCAAATTTGCCTACAACTTTTAGGGTTTCATAATATGATGGTTTAGAGGACCAAGATTGAGATCATCTTTTTGAAAACTGATATTTATAACCAAATTTTCAAATAACTATCTAATTCAGCATTAGATATACTTCCCATTTTTGATGACCCATAAAAAAGAATCACTGTTTATTACAACATCAGAGTAAGACATTGTTAACTTTGTGACAAGGAATACAACAAAATTCATTGTCAGAAGGGGAAATGAAATAAGAGTGATATGAAAGTTATTTTACAATCCTACCACAATAACCTCATTCCTTTAGTTGTTAAATGTTTAAATAGCTTAAAATCATATCTACCATCTGTGGATAAAAAAATGATATTAAATATATTATGGAAAAAAAAAGAAAGATAGACCGAAAGAAACAAACAATTACATGCAAGATGAATAAAAGTTGTAATCTAAACTACATAAACTTAAAAAAGCAAATAAACTGAGCATTCAAACTGCTGACCTCAAACAATTCTCTTTTTCCAAAAAAGGCCATCTCTAGAATGGTATCTAATTTAGTGTAACCAGTGATGGTCAAATCATTAATAACTATTAAAATAAAAATCAGAATAATAAGAGTTAAAAAATATAACAAACTTTACCTTCAGATTTGGAGACTGTGTTTGGTCAATGCAAAACCTTGTTACAATACTAAATTGGAGACTGCATGGAAAACACTCTCTAGGAAGAGGAACAAATAAAAAGCAAAGCATATCAGTAAATTGATATATTTTTAAAAAAGATAATTTATAAAAATAAAGTTACAGGTTTTTATTTTCATGAAAGAATTCTGAGGGCTTCAAAAACAAATGCAATGAAAAAAAGTGTGTGTGAGGTATAGTATCAAATATCAAAATATCTTTACATAATAATAACAGCAATAAATAAATATCAATGACATACTTCTAGAAATAAGTCAAAAGGAATTACTATTAGGAAAAGGAAGTATTAAAAAGGTTAAAAAAGCAAATGCTATAAGATAGTGACTGATGAGGAATACTTTTCAAGTTCTGAATGATTCTTATTCTTATTCATGAGCATAGCACTTTAAGTAGAAAATGGTTCAAACAATTGGAAACAATACATTAAATTTTATACTAATGATAAATTGCTTTCTAGTTTGATTAGGCTAAAGTAAGTATACAAAAAAAATCAAGTAAAAGTTTTAAGAATAATCTCAACAAGTATTAATAAATACTGTTTACTTATTTATTTATACTGTTTAACTAATGCATTAAATTGAGTATTTGACTTTTTATTTTGGAGATTATTACCTTATGCACTTATCAGAATATTTTTAACAGTTTGGATAAAAGAATGAATAAGAAATGTAAAAAGTGGGATAAATTATGATTACTGAAGACTAGAAAAATGAAAGCAAAACATTTTTTTTATTTTAATGACTTTGATTAAGTTTATTCTTTTTTTATGCTCTCAAGATTAATCTTTAAAAATATCTCATCTCTTCCTGCAAATATATATATTAGGAACACATGTCTGTTTTGTTAAATTTGATGAACTTCTAAATTTGTTACTAATCTCTATGTTTGCATCTAAACATTAAATTTTGATGTCCACTATTTTAACAATCTCCATGAAAAATCATGCAACTCAGATTTTCCTAACACTGATGTTAGAACATACACCAAAAATAAACATTTATCTTTGTTAAGCTTTTAAATCCAGCTCATTTTATACCTTGAACCTAAACACAATACATTACTCAGAATTACAACCCAATACATGATATGAATGATGCATAATCATACTGTATGTTGGAATATATATACACACAGAGGGTGTGGTGGATAAATTGTTATCTAATTTATGCAAAAACGAAAATAACACTGACATCTCATTCTAACAGATATATTTACCAAAATTACACAAAAATATCTTGAAATACTAAAGAGTAAATTTATTCAATAAAATTGACATTGGCTTAAATCACAGCCTCCAGATGACTTCAGAATCTCCTGCAACTCTTCTGGATGGTCTCCTTGTTTAAGTTGGTGAATGCTGCCATAATCCTTGCCTTCAGTTCATGTTTGGTATTACAATAATATAATAATTAAGGAGGTTGCAGTCTGGGGAGTTAGGTGGTGAGATGTAAGAGATGATGTGGTCACAGCAATTATCTGACAGCCATAACTGTGTTCTCCTGTTTTTGTGGATGGTGCCTTGACCCAGGGCAGCACTAACTCCTCAAGGCACTTGATGTAGGCCTCTGTGTTGAGTCTGAGGCCCAGTGGGAAGATGAATGGAGACATAACATCGCCATCACTAGTAATCACTTCAAACACCTTCATAATCACCATTAGAGTCATCCAACTCTTTCCAAATCCTCTGCACTGTCCTCAGATTGTCACCCAAACACTCTGAAATGTTCATATTGGTGCTTCCAACATGAATGCCAAGAGTATAGCATGCCGTTTCCAAATTTCTGGTGAGTGAGTAGCACCATGTTGCTCTTTTTCTCACAGACGGTGCCCAACTGACCCGACTATACTAAACTGTGCTGTCAACAAAATCAAAGTCCAACAACATGCATGCACAAAATTAAAAATATAAAACGGTGACAATTTACCCATTTCACCCTGTATATGGTCACAGAGAATAAAGAATTATTAAGTTAATACAAGGAACAAATTAATGAGCATTTCTTAGAAAACTAGAAAGTGTAGACGAATGTAATGAAAAAGCATCTAATACCTAACATTAGACGCCCATGACACAAAATAGCAAAAAAAAAATAGTTCCTTGACAAATCTGCTTTTAATCAACTGTACTAAATGTAGAAATTTGTATAGTCTTAATCCAATCTCACTAGAGATAACTATTATGAATATCAATAAATAGCATTTATAAAGTGCTCTAGAAATAATATTTATGAAACATTTTCTCTGTCTATATTTCTGAGATGAGCTATTGTAATTATTTACACTATTTACATTGTTTGAACTGTTGTCCTCATCTTTGTTGACATATTCATGACATTTTGGTTGTTGTACACTCCAGCCTTCAAGTGATTGGAATTTCAAACTGAAATTTATTTCATCCACTGGGTTAGATTGTTCCAGTTCCACGTGCCATGCTTCTTCCGGATGCCTCAGTTATCTCCCTTTAACTCAACTTTCCAAGTTTTTGTTCACCACTGCAGTAGCCAGGTATTGAACTCACAAGGTATTGTTCCAATGCTTTTATCCACTGGGCCATGTGTCCTTGATTTTCTGTTTAATAAGTTTCAAAAACAAGTAGAAAAGCATTGAAGAAAAAAAATATCTTCATTACTTACCGAACTGTTTCTAAAGCCTTTTGGATTTTGGCTTGAATCGATCCCAACACATCAGTACCAGTCTTATTAAGAAGTTTAGTGAGCAGTGTGTTAAGCCAATCATTAAGTTCCTGCCGGTGTACAGTAATTAGAAGCACCAAGACATCCAAGAATATACTGAGAACCTAAAGATAAAAAAGAAACAACATCAATAATATACAAAAATCAGGAAAACCAAAAATAGCCAAGACAACTTACCATATATCAGTATATAAGATAACCTGTGAAATTCTTCTATACTAATTCAGTATATCTATATTTGCCAGTTAATCCCTTCTCTCCCACTAATCAATTAAGGTAGCACTACTTCCATCTGTCAAAATTTGCCTTGTATTATCTAGAAGGGACTAAAATTATGGACAACGGCAACATAATAGTATTACTATTATAAGATTTTGAAAGGTTTATATACAAGAATAATATTGGTTATGGTAATTGTATCTTTGTTAGCAGCTGGTTAGTTTTAAAATGCCATAATATCAGTTATTTTCACAACTCAGTTTTGACATTTATATTATCTTTATTTTTATATATATATATATATATATAATTTCTCTTCATCAGAAGATAGTATTTTTATATGAAACTGACAGTTACCATGCAATGTTGATTCCTATGTCTGCACTGTTTATATATAGAAATGCTTCAGTTATTGGTTAGAACTTTAGTTACAGTAATAACATGTTAGAGTCATCACCTTTTAGAAAAATTATAACTGGAATAGAGAAATAAAGCAGATGAGGTTAGGTCTTTGTAGATGGTTATATATTCATACATTTAAATTATAACACCCATAAATTTAAATATTTCCAATAAAACTGTTAGCTTACCTTGTTACTAGGGTCGTGGAACATTCGTGTGAAGATCTCAGTTACTTTTCTAAGTTCAACCCGACTAGAAAAAATATGGAAGAATATATTTCAGCAGAGAGTAAAAAAGGGAAAAGAATATTTCAGCGTCCATTATCTTGTTTTTATTTCTTGTTAATATCTTTATTATGCAAGCTATTGGCTAACCATTGTAATAATACTATGAAAACAAATGTCAAATTAAAGTAACTTCAGAACTAGATGAATTTTATATTCAAATCTGATTTTTGGGTGCTCTTAGGTGTCATATGCTGCCAAAATAAGTATTAACAGATATAAAACTATCCTGGTTACTCTTTGATGACCAAATACATTTTTTATAAAAGCTCTTCCTATTAAACACAAAAAAAAACTTTTAAAATAAAATACAAAAAAAAAGATATAAATTTTAAAGCAGTTGATATAATGCAACTTGACTTCAGAAACTTAAATGCTTTTAAGAGTAGCATGGCAATAGATCATTTATAGTTATAAAATAGCAGTAAATTAAGAGATATCTATTGTTGAGTATATTCATTAAGCAACTGAAAACAGAATTTGTACAAGTCTGTAATGTATATATAATAAAAATGCTACTTCAATAATATCAAATAGAAAAATATTTTAGTATTAAATATTTTAAAATAATGATATTAGCTATATTTTATGAGTCCTCAGGCAGTAATTTCTCAAGTTACAAACTATGTGAACCTGCTATGTTTTAATTATTTTGAAGAGGGGTTAATTTTATCAAAAGAAGATATGTTTAAAAAAACACTTGCTTACTGATATTTACTTTTTCTTTTTAAGTCTACAACTGAGACCTGAAAATTGGTAAATGTTTTTCTTTAGTATGCTTTCAAAACTTCATGAATTAGGAATTATGTCATAAAATAAATGAACCCTAATTACTAGTAGCTTTTTAGATACTCTACACAATATAATAGATTTTTATACATTTGTTTATCATCAAACAATTATACAATAATAGTAATCACTAAGAAAGTTCAGATCTTTCAATAGAGAAACTGCATTAAAAAGACTGAGACTTAAAGATATCCAAGTGTGGATAAGTTTTAAAAATCCACACATTTATAAAAATGTGAAAAAAGTAACTTAGTAGTGTTTTATTTGCCAATAACATGTAGAAATCAGTCAGTCAGTTATGTGCCATGTGTGATACATGCATAGGCGATCATGTATCTTTTGATACATGACTGACAAGGCAGATTTTTTTCCTGCAGTAGGTTGGCATTTCTTTCTGCAGTAGACCAGTTGCCATCCAAGGCTACAGAACCCGGTCTGTCCTGCTATTTACCCATAGCTAGGGGGGAGAAGAGGAGGATTCATACCTTTCCCAATGGTATTAGCATGTAAGTGAATGTAATGGATTTGACTGGAATTCAAACTCGGCTCTCCGATTCCTCAATCCGAGCCGCTATCCCTTATTCCACTGTGCCTGTAGAAATAATTGTCACAAAACTTTCTATTGAAAAGTCAAACAAATACTTTGAGAAAAATTACTTTAAAATGCGAGCCCCAATCAGCACATTTTTGAGTCCATAAAGGCCTTCCTTGCGGTCAGTATGAGAGCTACTGGAGAGGCTACATATGATTTCATACACATCCTGTAAAATAAAATATACAAAACTATAATATCGACAAAATAGAGCAACAAATAGACCAATATGAAATGCAGATCTTAAAAAAGGTTTTAAACTGAAACTGTATTAAATTGTGTATAGTTTCAAGAGAAAAACAATTTATAATATATTTATTAGACAACTGTATATTGTAGAGAATCATAGGTTAGAGCAAATATCTCTTTACTAAAAACATTTCAATTAACATATGCAAAGATATTTTGCAACAACTATTTTATCTCACTTGAAGCAAAACAAGTCAGTTTTAAATTAAGAGAATGATTTTAAATTGATTCAAATTTGGTTACAAAGCCACAGATTATAATAAATAGCAGAAAGAAACATTTTTATAGGCTGATTTATTATATAATTCTACAGAGGGCCCAACCTCTTGTTTTTTTTAAAACAGGTAAACACTTTCACAAAGAGCACAAATTATCAATACAGACAGACCTTGATATAACATGATAGAACTGCAAGAAGGAATATAGTGTTATAAGTCTTATATTGCAACAGCTATACAAATTTAATTCAATATTAACCTATTTTAATTTTTTTTTTTTTTAATACATTTATAAATGATAGTGTGGGCTATATTGAACCATGCAATCAGTAGAAGTGGGTTAGATGGGCTGTAACAAACCACACAGTAAAAGATGTGTATATCATACAGCAAGCATGTAACTGAATATTACTACAAAATATATTCAAAATTTGATCCAAGGAAATATTTTCATTTTATATCACACTGTTGCAACAGATATACCATTATCTTGGTATATTTTTGGCTTGAAACAAACTATATTTTGAAATATTTTCAACTGTGAAAAAATCTTTTAAATATTGGGAATCAAAACTTCATGAACCTGAATCAGAATTCATCATATTGGACTGTTATAATGTTGAAGTCTGTCTGTATTTATACTTAAAGATACTATGTTATTTAATCAGTATCAAAAAACCAAACCTATAATCTGTTGTATGACTATAGGTTCAAGATGTTGCAAAATAGGCATGGGGCTATCAAAAAGTTCTCAGCCTAACCCACTTACCAAATTCTGACCATATGATTTTTTTTTTGTTTTTTTTTTGTTGTTGTTGGGGGGGGGGGGGGGGGGTCCTAGTTGGGCCGAGAACTTTTCAGCAACCTCCTCAAATATGAATTAGTAAATATACAAAAACCATGAAATCAAATCAAAACCAATTAGAAAGGATTTATTCACACAAAATATACTTTTAGGGAGCTTTGGGAAAGTTTCTGGTTTTTCATTGGTAGTGAATCCAGCAATGACCAGGAGCACCGCAACTTTTTTTTCTAATAACTATTATAGCAAGGCAGAATTTCAATTTAAATTTACTATGCAGATTTTTTCAGTAAAGTATTTCATAAAACTTAAAATACTGAAATATTAACATACTATCCTACAATTAAAGCTACATAATACAGTTTCACCATCATTTTTGCCTAATATTCAGTCATAGGCCAGATTTTCATTTTCTTTTTTTAAAGCAACAACCACCAAGAAGCAAAACTTTCCAAGTGTTGGATTCAGCAGAAAGCAAGGATAAAAATGATAGAAAAAGCAGAAGCAGTATACAGCTTCAGAAGGTTTTTCATTAAAATATGAAAATTGAGAGAGTGAATAATTTATAGTCAGAAATTATATAAATTTATTATCAAAACATCATATATTCAAAAGATATAGAATTCCAGTATAGGGTCTATGGTTCATCAGTATTTAAAACAAGATCAGATAATACCAAACACCACATTTTTTTGTCAAAAGATTTTTTTAAAGCAATAAAGATTCGGCAATTATAACTCTCCCCTTTGTTATTTCTCATAAATTTGATTACAGATAAATCTTAACACATGCAACTTATTAAAATACAATCTTTTAGCAGTAAAAGATGGGTACAAACATTGAACTATTTTAGAAAATGTAGTGAAAGCAATTTCCATGCATAGTTAAGAAATGGTTGATGCACTGATTATTTAGTCTGTAATAAGCCTTTATTAATGATATTCTTGTTATGAACTCCAAGAACATTTTCATCATTACACGTTTTTATTATTAATGTTATCTACTTTCATCATTTCGCTCCATTTTTTTCAGTTTTTTTAAGCCTGTCTAATCTTAAGCTATTAAACTGTGAGAATTTAAAATAAAGTAGCTGTGAATAAGACTCAATTCTACATTCCATGCATCAGATCTTTTAGAAAAAATACCTTACCTAAAACCCAAAACTTTCAAAACTCATGATTACACTGGATTCTCATCTCTTGCATAAATTCTATTTCATTCTTACAATTTACAAAAAAAAAAGTTGTGAAAACTACAAAAATGTGTGTGAATTGTGAGTTATCTCAAATCAAGAACAATATTATTTTTTGCAAAAAGATAAGCAACAATACAGTGTATAATTAAATCAAAGGAAAGAGAGGATTGCAAAAAACACTAAAGATGAGAACCCTGCCTAATCATGACAGTAGCTTAAGATGGCACTCATGACAGATAAGCTCTCTTTGTCAATGATAAACAATTTTTATAACTAAAATAGAACTAAAATTATTGTGATTGAATAAATATTAATAGCTTGTTTGTTATAATAGGATTTCTTCTATTTTCAAATGTTTTGTTACATCATTCTTTTAATGTTTCAATCTAATTCAAGTAACATTTTTTTCTATAAAATTTGTTTAAAATTCTACTTCAAAAGACAAAAAGAATTTGTGATACAACAGAATCATTTTATATTAACATTAAAATTGCCTTATATCAAATTTTAAAATAGTAAGAGAGAATTCAAAATTTTAAAGAGATTTTATATACCTAAAAAATATAAGCATAAAACTACTTTATATCACATGCTTTGAAGAATACAATCATGCTTTCCAAATAATAATCACTCTGAGAATAATTCATTTAAAACAAAGAAAATGTTTTTCAATACTATAAGATTGTGTTTATGAAATCAATTCTAAAGGAGTGCTAAAAAGTTGTCAACCCAACCAAGAAACCCTTAAGAGGAAAAAAAAATCCTAATGTTTGGCTACTTGATCAGATTTTGGGAAAGGAGTTGAGAACTTTTCAGCACATCCTCTTAAAAGAAACAGCACAAAAACCAAGTTTCATTTACAAAAGGCTTGTTTTAGCAGACTACATAATTGTAACTTCAATTTACATTTACAGCAACACTCATTACAAAATGGGAAACAACTGCATGTTTAACAAATACAGATCATTGAACAGTGTAAAAAACATGAGATGTTTCACAGAAGAATAAAAAAGTGTCAAAAACTCAAAAGAACCAAATAGATTAAAAAGTAATTGTGAAAATTTATGTTAATAATAATAATATTTGGGATATAATTTGTCAACCAACATAATGTGCTCTACAGCAACAGAAGTCAACTTGACATCAGGCATTGATGCTCTTGGTGTTCATTTCACATTGGGGCAGAACCGAGACAAATGAGCATAAAAACTGCATGCAAAAAAAATAAAAATAAAAAATAAAAATGGGGGGGGGGGGCAAAACCACCACAGAATAATACAATTATATATGTTGTAAAGAGAACAAAAATAAGAGAGGACTTATGAGAAACATTAGAGAAATTTACAGTGTAAGAAAAATGTTGCCAAATATATAAATTAGGTGTATAAAAGTAAAGCTCAACAAAAATACTATTACATTTTAATATACCTGTAAGTTTTAATATTCTTACAAGTGCACATTTTAAAAATTTCTCATGCCATTAAAAAGCACATGTACACAAATTTAATTAATCCTTTATACCCAATCAGTTCTTTAAAGTGCAAATATGGCCTTCTAGAGGAGGAAGGAGGGTGCTGAAAATTTATCAGCCAGACCAAGAAATCCTTAAAGATCTTTTTTTTTTTTTTTTAAATCTGTTATTTGAACATTTTGTCAGATGTTATGGAGTGGTCAGGCTGAGAACTTTTCAAAAAATCATTGTTTTCCATATAAATAAAACAAATGAAAAATGTTCATGATCCATGTCATATACCTTTATAACAAACTCATATACTGTCAAGAAATTTAAACTAACTACAAGCATTAATTGATATGAGTTACAAATAAATACATGGTCTGTCCAGAAAGTATCCAACCATTTTGAATGTCAAAATCACACTGCGATGTAACTTAGCAACCAAGCAAAAGGACTTTATTGCACATGCATAAACAGAGGCTCTCCTGTGGAGTTATTCCACCTGCAATAGGATACCACTGAGCAAGCTTATGTAGTGTATCACCATTGCATTAATCATAACAATGCACCTGCCCAGTTTTTATATTTCATGTAAATATTTTTTTTGCAAACTATAACATCTCCCAAGTGTATTAGTCCGATTAATCTAGATTTGGCTCTCTCTGATTTGTTTTCCCCCAAAACTAAAAAGGCCATTGAAAAGGAGATTTCATACCAAGATCAATGAATCAGCAGATCGCAATGCTAAAGTGAGATTTGGCAGACAGTTTTGAAAAGGGGAAGTGACAATGGGATAAGCACATTAAATCCAAAAGTGACTACCTTGATGGAGACTAAGGTGTCATTGCACTACGTGAGCCTTTTTCTTTCTTTTTTAATATTAAATAGTTGGATGTTTACCAGACAGATCTCATGTAAATAGTATTTCAGGTTAAAAAAAAAAAAAAAAAAAAATGAATTAGATTATATCTCAAATGTTTGTCAGATTAAAAAAAAAGTGGATTTATAACATAATACACCCAATTTATGAGCAATTAATATTTAAAATCTGTGTGTGTGTGTGTGTGTGTGTGTGTGTGTGTGTGTAGAGAACAGATCTCAATAACAATTATAAAGATAATGCTCCACAAAAATAAATAAAATAAGTATTTAATTACTGCCCATTTGATATATCAATGAACAGAGAATCATAAGTGATTGACAACATACATAATCATGAATTGATAAACATTAAAGTTCTGATGTAAAAATTTATTATGGCATACATAATTCCTGTTTTTGTTTACCAACTTTATTTTTCAAAATATTACGAGTGGCTCCCCAAAATGAAAATTACTTATGCTTCAACCTAATAGATTATTATCCCTTCTGCCAATATTCTATAGTCTTTCAAACACATCCTTTGGGTCAAAATGAATATAAATAAGACTATCCTTAAAAACTGTAATAATTAATATTTGTTACCAAATCTTTTATCATGGACAGTGACTTTTCCATATAAAGATTAAATTCTCATAATATAAATCAATACTATATACTTATAAAAGATTTACCATTTTCTTCTTCTTGATACCTATTACTTGAAAATCTATTTCTGTAAAAACTTGTTTTCACACAATTATTAATAATCTGAGTTATATATCTTAGAAAAAAATCAGAAATCACAAAACTATGAAGTGCCATAGCTTAAATCAGTTTTAATAAAATTTCAGTTGAAATATGTATTTTATTGAAGTTTCTAAATAAAAGGGTTAAAATGATTAAGAATAACAAATATACTTTGATGTAAATTGTAGATATTCTGAAGGATGTTAATCCAAGTTACAAAATCCAAATCACTATGGTAGCACACTTGGGGTAATTGAAAATGCACTTTAAAGCATGTTTACAGAAGATTGCAAAGGCAATAAAAGCTTATCAGGTATAGTAGATTAATCCAGTATATATGTTTTTATTATATTAATAACATTGTTAAAAAAAAAAAATATAGGTAGCTCACTGCAAGAATGGGGAGTCTATAGCAATACTTTTACTATGTATCTTCTGCTCTGAAAAACATTGTATATTTCTTAAAATTAATTAAGTTTCAGGTCATCTGATCAGACTGCAACAATAACATTTGCAACCTTTCTATCTTAAAACTTAAACAATATATAATGCAATAATTTTGATATATTTAATAGACTGTATTCCATTTTGTCAGGGAAATTCTCTTATTTTTATTATTTTATTTTCACAGCAACGCAATATAAAACAATTTTTTTAAAGTAGTTACCACATTAAAATAGATTCATGAAATTTTGCTAAGTAATTTTACAACATTGTTTTGGAAGTCAAAACGACTTTTCAGAAATGAATTCCAAAATTTGTATATATAATTTAACAAAAGCAAGAATTTATAAATTTATTTGTATTAAATTATATGAAGAAAACATATCTTAAACTAAATTAGAATAAATACATTCAGTTTAAGATGATTTTATCTCTGATTTTCATTGATGCAATTGGTCAAAGGGAATAACTTATCATTTTCTTCACAGTAATTTGAAGAAAAGCAGAATATTCCATTAAATTTTCAATGTTATTTATGGTTATTTTAAATTACTCTTTATAGAACTTATAAAGTAGCAGAAAACTTTTTTTAAATTTTAACATGTATGAGATTTATCAGCATCACTAGATTAAAAAATAAACAGAAAACTGAACTGTAATCGTTTTTTTTCTGAGTTTGTTCACAGAAGAAACATTTTCCACCATAATACAGGTTAATAGAATCCACAAGAAAAACAGTATCTCTGAAACAAAGTGAACAATACCACAAAACAATCCAGGCAGGAAGCAGCATGCAGAAACTTAAGTTGGGGTAAAATATACAGAAAAGAAAACTACTTAGTAAGAGAAACAAGAAATCAATAGCAGTCTCACTGGTCTGATTACCTGTTCATTTGCACTAGACTCTTTGCTTTGAGCATCTCCTCTCTCCAGTAAAGAAAGCAAGGAATATCGACAAACTGTTAGTAATGCCAGATCAACAGACACACACACATTTACATTTATGCATCCGCTACATGTATGTATAGGGGATTAGGAAGAGAGAATGAAGGGAAGGGCAGAGAGAAAGATGATAAACAAGCAATAAAAAAAAAAAAATATCACATCCAAACAAATAGTTATGAAAAGCTGAAAGAAAAATGAACTTTCTTTAATGAGAGCTGCATGACTTTAATGAATCCAAATAATAGCATTTTTTAAAAAAATAATTGTTAAATTGATTCAAATTGTGGATAAACCAATAATGGAAGCATTTAATTGTAATAACTTAGAAAGAATATGAAAAGGTTAGAAGTCAATAGCAGGAACTAAATAAAAAAAAAAAGTAAGAATTCATATATATATATGTGTGTGTGTGTGTGTGTGTGTGTGTGTGTGTGTGTGTGTGTTTCCAAAAAAAAAAAAAAAAAAAAAGCGAAAATCGAGATTTTTTTTTAGTTCCTTTTAAAAGAAAATTGGAAATAAAATGACTAATTTTCTTTATGATTCAAATTCAAGTGAGAAAAAAAAATATCTATCAATATCATAGAAAGAAAGGCTACATTTTTTATATGCAGCCATATTTCACCACACAGAATACACAAGTTTTGTTTAAAACCTCCAAAAAGGAAAAAAATGCTTAATGTCAAACATGAGAGCAAAAATGAAAACAAAAGAAAAAAAAACAATACTCACTTCAGATGTACGACTATATGAGCTGAAAGAGCGTTCTGAACATAAGCTGGAAGTTTCACTTCCTGCATCATCTGAATCATAGCTTTCATATCGTTTCCGTAAAGACAACTGTTGCTAAAATTGAACACAAAAGTAAATTAGTGAAAGCAAAAATATACAATAGCTAATCTAAGGTTTTGGAAAGTAGGCAATAAAAATTAAGGTAAAGTATAAAAAATGAAGGAAAAAAGGTATCAAAATTTATTCATAAACAATACAAGCCAATATAAGAATCATTCAAAGGCACTAAATTCTTACAAAGAATATGTGACATTACAATATTCAAACATTTGAAAACTTTAAAAATAATAATCCAATGTTAGCATTTTCTATAAATAGTAATTTAGGTTGGGATTTGGAATGACACCAAATAATTAAAAACTTTTGCATTAACAATGAGGATGGAGAATGTAAAACTATGATACAATGAGGTAAATTAATCTGTTCTTGCAAAGAGAGGAAAGAAAGGGTAGAAAGTAAAACTGTGAGGTGGTTTACATCTGTCCAAAATCTCTAGGAAAAATAACAGAAAAGAAAACTTGTAAATTTAGTACAACATGCTAAGGAACAAAAAAAAATTGGATTGGCTTCTAAAGCCATCAAATATATACACACACACAATGCAGCCACATATACAAGATATAGTTTGTCCCTTCCTATAACTAAAAAGGTGAAGGAAATAGGCTTAAGTAACATCCTTATAATCCATATAATCCTTACTGTTACAGAAATAGCACTCAAGCATAAAGTGGGAGAGCAAGAAGCCAAAACTACATAGAATTGATTTGTAAATCTGAAACCTAAAAATCATGGAAATAAAATATAATTATTGGCAAATATAAGTGGCAATAGTTATTTATGGAAATAGGAATTACAATAGAGATACAAAAATTGTTACATTAATAGAAAGAGAACTTGACCTGTAAATGTAAAGATTTAGACTCATCAGAATATATATACTTATTAAAGAATAAAAGAATTACCAAAAAGGTTTTAATTGGAAATATCAATTAAGTTAAACTGAACATCAGTTCATATATTAATGATGTTAAAGGTTAAAATCTATGTTTATTAATTAACTGGTAAGATTCTATAAAATGATTCAATTTTAGTTAATCTACAATAAAAAGGCAAAAGCAAAGCTTGTGGGTGTGCATGTACATTCTTTAATTGTGCAATTTCTGGTTGTTGTACAGATAACAAAATTAAGCACTACCAGAAGATAAAAGCCTTTATGAAATTTTTCATAAATGAAAACAGCTATAAGAAGAAGAATTAAAAAGACTAAGTATATATCAGATACAAATAAACATATATTACTAATATAGACATGATTTGGCCACTGAGAAAAGTAATGGAGTTCTGAAATAATGCCAACAGTGTGCCAAGAGGTCTGACAAATTCCAAAGCAAAATGGACAACTATCATAAAGTAATCAAATATCATGCTGCCATTGTATTTTATTCTAATTATTCTTGTAATGTGACAATTCAAAGTACAGGGTACAATAATATTTTTAAAGGCACTTTAACAACAATTAAAAAGGAATAAGAAAGTGTGCTGCCATACTTGCTTTGTCTTGGAAGGCTGTGTAGAAAAAGGAAGTTTTCTTAGTCAAAAGACATCAACAGATATTAGTAAAGAGACTAACAAGGATACCTATCCAGTAGTCATAATTCTCTTTAAAATTTCAGATTGTAGAAAGAGAGTAAAAACAATTTTGCAATCAGAAATGGTAGCAGGAAACAGATTATAGTGACCTTTCACATAAAACAACATGGTTAGATCTTCAGTCAATAAGAATGAACTTTTTTTCTTTTTTTTTTCTTTTTTGAGGTTCTCTTTCAGAATTCATGCCATATAAGAGGGTAAAATTACACAATTATTTAGTGGAAAGGCCTCTAGCTACTAAATTTTGACTTTATATTTACATTTGTTTATTATAAGTAATATTCAGGAAGGGTAGCTTAAGAAGAGTGAAAGATCAAATAGATCTCTCTCCAACATGCACGAAACAATCTTTGTTCAATTCCAAATACAAGACAATAAATAATTTCTTTAAATCATTTTAAGAGTATTATTTCAAAGATAAGAGCCATTAGTATTAACAATTTAAACTGAATCATCACAAACCAAAATAGAGAAATAAAAAAAAAAAAAAAAGGTTGCATGAAATCAATATAAAGTAATACTGGATAGAAAACATTTTCAATGAAAATCATGCAGAAAAAAAAGAAACAAAATATACTTTCCATGCTAAGATAAAAACACAAGTTTGAACTGAACCACACAAAAGAAAGGATTTTAATGATTCTAAAAAGATTTTTCAAATCCCAAACAATTGAGCAATTTATGCCCAAATAAACTGATTTTTTTTTTTAGTTTATTATCACATTATGTTAATCTAGAATTCTTTCCTGCCACACCCAATCAATTACTAGAATTACCAAAGACAAACTATTGATTTAATTATATACTTAGACAGTCTCTATTCTGACTAGTTTGCATAACTGCTGTTCAACCTTGAGCATTAAGAAAATTCTCCAACAAAAATTAAAAATAAAATTTTGGTATTAAAAACTGGTAAATAGTATCTAAATGAACTAAATATACAAAAAGATAATAGAAATTTTCTATGCTATGATAGAATTGTAGAAAGAAAGTTGGAGTTTTCTAAAATCTATTAATAAAAAAAAAAACAAAAAAAAAACATACCTGGAGATGAAATTTGGAGTGTGTCAGCTAATAAGATAAAAATATTGACAAAAATAAGTGAGTTTCTAAAAGCCAAAAATCTGTTAGAGAATGGCAGAGATTGATATCAAATCTGTTAAATAAAACACCAGGCAAAGCAGTCAGAATTATTATTAAAGGGTTCTACACTAACAAACAGACATTAACAATTTGATTTCTAAAACAATTATAAGCCACAAACAATAGATTTATATATAAATATAGATTAACTAATTCAGTTACTATATCTGTAAACTAATAAAATTCTAAGATCTCTACACAGTTAAATACTAATCATTAAGCTAAAGACACCAAGATTATTTAGAAATCAATGAGACTGATATTAATACAAAATATTATATGAACTAAGTGGAAATAAGTCACTTTCTCAACAAGGCTCTACAAAATACTTTTAATTAGAACAAAATACTTTTTTTGGTATTGATGATTTATTCATTTCAATTTATTTTATAATTATGGTTTTGTTTGACTAATTTTTGTTTAGAAGTCACTCTCAGTTACAACACTATCATAATGATCTACAACAAAATGGAGTACAGTAAGTAGCATTTTATCAACAAAACTTAAACAAGTTTATTTATAAAAAGAAAGGTATAAAATATACATTTCCAATACAATTTCATTAATAAGATCTTTCAATATTTAGAACTATTGGATACTATATAGTCTACTTCAGTTGATTATTTTCTTAATAAAATTTTGGTAAAACTGTTTTGATTTTCTGAAGACTATTAGTAAATACAAGGCATACATAAGAAATTAAAAACAAAACAAAAAGATTTCAACTAGAAACAGTAACTAAAATATTTTAAAAATTAGATTTGAAATCTAAATTAGTTTCACAATAACAAATAATCTTCAAATGAATACTAAAGTTAGATTTTGTATAAATAAAAGTCTAGTAAAGATGAAAAATCTTTTGTTGATCAGCTTTTATGAGAAAAAGACAAAAAATACATGCAAAAGAGAAACATGCACAGCAAAGAAATGGGAAGGCAGCCATTCTCACCTGGCTGAAGCCTCGCTGAGTTATATCTCCCTGAAAAGAAATCACACACCAAGTTTCACATAAGGGGGGGAAAACAAACATACATGACCATTCAAATATCAAATACACAGATGTAATCACATATCATATTTGTACTTATAATACTATTTCACATGAAAAAAAAAAAAAATGTGTGTGTGTGTGTGTGTGTTTGCAACCAATAATTAGCATTCTTTAATATAATTAAAAGTAGACAGTTCAATATTTTTTGTAAATTATACAAGTATATTAATTATATAAATAAATATCCACAAATTACTTTATAAAATAGATCTGCCAAAGAAAATAATTTTGGTTATTTTTTTCAAACTGATTTAAATACTATATACATTTTACAAATTTCAATTACCAAGTTGCTAAAGCTATCTTAACTAAATTTTAACAAAACCATTTCAGATGGTACTAAAATGACTGACATAAAAATATGGTATCAGTTTAATTCGCTTATACAGTTTATATTTTCATGTACAGTAAACAAAAAATAAATTTTTTCAGTGTGAAAGTAGATCTCAGTAACATTAAAAAAATAAATTTTAGTTTTATGTATAGACATAAATAGAAAATAAAATTGCAACATCCAGAAAAAGTGTTTCAATTTAATCAATATTAAATGTACAGGTAATGTAGCTGCATGACAGTAAATGATCATATATATATATATATATATAGATCAATACATGCACAACTAAAATAAAGGGCGTATCAATGGTACTCAGACCTCAGTCATACACTCCTTTAGTATTAATACCAGCCTGTATTTTGTCATGCATACAATCATACAGATGACAAATACCATCACACAACGTTTTTCTATGCCTTCTTGCACTTGTTGATGCAATGCAGTAAAATTTGGAAGTGGGCTAATTGAACAAGTCAAGCATTAGCCCATCATGTTCCATACTTGTTCAATGGGGAACAGGTCTAGTGATCATGCCAACTAGAGTTTTCAAATATCTTGAAAAGCATGTTGAGTAGCATGGGTATCATGTAGGTGGGCATTATCCTGCTGGAACAATACATTACTTTTTTGCTGTAAGTATGACAGCAAAGGAATGAACAATATTCTGGATTTGCATGGCACTGTTCAAAAGGTGAGTGGAAATTGTAATTTATAGCACCCTACACCATGATGCCAGAGACTGGGTGTGTATCATAGGTGAATGCACTGTGGAAGATATTAATCCCTAATCACCTGCATTAAGGCAAAATCTGTTGATATTACCTGAACACTAGTGAGGACAATTCTATTTCCTAGGTGACTTTTTCATGACAACACTGCAGGTATGCAGAATGGTGTAAGTAAAAAAAAAAAAAAAATTTTAAATTTAAAAAAAAAACAGGCAAGTACATTTACTCTGATCTCTGCTGTGGATGCCATGCAATCTGAAACTGCTGCTCTTACAATGTATCAATCTTGGCAAGCATTCAAAACATAGTCTATGAGTGCAGAAATGTTCATTTGACTACTACAGTCAACATCAAAGCACCACTGATGTGTCATGATAAAAATATGCAGAAATTCTCCAAAATAACCATTCAGCCTCTCAAAGGCCCACAAATCAAAAAAAAAAACTTATGCATGTTCCCATGGTACTACAACTTGCATTGGATATTTCAATAAAATTTATTACAGCATGCATCACCATCTAAAGTGCAGACACAGACAGTGCATTGCTATAAATGTAACTATGTTACAAGATAATAAAATTTTCAAAGTCCTTGACTAAAATATCTACTATCCATAAGTATACCCAAGTCAAAATCAACATAGTCTTTTAGCTTTTGTAATTTTATTTTCCATCAGTGTATTATTCTCACAAATTTTCTATTTCCTCTTCTCTGTTCACACTTCATTTTAATATTCTACTTTTTCCCCTGATTGGTTCCTTCATTTCTTCTCAAATCAAATATAATAAAAAGATCAAACAGTAAGCAAGGTTTTAATCTACCACTCAAGCAATCAATCTACTGACAAAAATAGTAAATGAGAAGCTAACATGTGAGTGAGTGAATGTTGTTCAAAACAAAGATTAAATATTTTTATTAAAAAAAAATTAAAATAGAGGTAAGCTTACTCTGGCTTATACTATTTATGGGATATACAAAATCAGGTTAACATGGAATAAAATACAAACTTGAAACAGTCTACAGCCTTGTACTTAACAAAAGCTATAATTATTATTTTATTGTTAAGATAATCAAGTTGTTAACCTTTATAATAAATAAGAAATTAATTTTTCAAAATTGAAATGAATTTAAAGCAACTCATTATCTATTGACATGCACCAGACATTTAAATTAGCCAATCAAACTGAAAAAAAAAGCTCAAGCCGAACTGTCTTATGACTAATCAATGTTAACAAGTCAGAAATGAATTCCATTATTGTCCATTTAAAAAAAAATAATTGCAATTGAGCATAATTTAAATATTTGCTTTTAATGAACATAAAAAGCATCCTAATCAGTTGATTCTGATTTTTTGAAGAAACAACTGTATTTTTAAAACCTAAAAAAAAAAAAATATTCTCAGATTAAACAGCAATCACAAAAGCAATATATATTAAAATTATTAATAATTTTCTCATATAAGACAATGTACTGTTAAAAAAAAAATGTATGACAAATTGATTCCTAATAAAAATATTAAAACTTGAACTAGGATTCACTGATTAAAATTCTTTCAGTAGTTATTATTTAAAGGATAAGCATGACAAAAATGTTTAAGGGAAGGAACAGGCACCTTAACCTCAGACAAGATCTTTCATACTATACACTTTATGCAATATGACCGAGTAACACAGGTCACATGCAAACACACCTTTTTTATTGACAAATAGAACATCAACTTTATTACTTTTACCAAAAATTAGGGGAAAAAAAAGAAAAGTATTTATCTCAACATCTCTCAGTTGTCAAGTGATAAAAAACTTCTACCAAATCCATAGACTAGTTATTATACATTTTATTATAATAATTAATTGTTCTTTCACAAGCAATGCCAAGGGTTTGATCAAAGAGCCAACATTAAGTTATGTTTTTGGGGGTTTTTTTGCTTTTTAAGTAACTTATTCTTTTAGCAACAAATCCTTGTGCATAAAATTTATAATGTCAAATATGTATATAAGAATAGAGAAAAGTGAAACCATTTAGCACTGGCCAGCTAAGGTAGAAGAATTCTAGTGAGAGACAGTGAAGAGATGAGAAGGGGAAAAACAAGTTACTACTCACCAAAGCATCAGCAATTGCTGCTTCTGAATCTGAACCTGGACGAAGCACCCGTTGGGAGATCACATTAGCTATATAAAGATGGAGGGGAGGAAAGATAAAATTAAACATCTGTTTAATATATATCAAAGAAGCTTTTTATAAACAAATTACTACCTGGATAGATTATTTTGAGCACCAAGCATGATTTTAACATAAGGATAGAGTGATGTCTTCATATTTATAATACATAGCATTCAAGAAGAAATACATTTTACATGATTGTGGAAATGGTAATGTAGTCTGTTATAAGGTTATAATAGTGAAGCACCTTGTTTATGATGTGTGTGTGTGTGTGTATTTTATATATATATATATATATATATATATATATATATATACACACACACACACACACACACACACACGTTAGTCATACAAGGCACTGCAACTAAGTTCAATTCTCATCAAGTGTTTCACTGAGGCCTTTTGCTAAATTAGGATAAGCTTATAAATGTTACAAAAAAATTATCAGTTGAATTATTTTCCCTATATATTTCAGATAATTTTCTTGGTTCACAGTATATATTTAGATATAAACTGTTCAATGTCTGATTATTTTTGGTCATCATTAGCCATTATCAAAGATTATCAAGGAAAAAAAAAATGGACATGAACAGTCATATGAACAGATGAAAGCACAATACCCCAAAATGAAGAAACTGACATAACACAAAATAAACAAACATTTTTGATAATAGCCAATGACAGCCAAAAGTATTCAGACATTTATATTTAAATATGTACCCAAAACCAGGAAAATTAATCAAAATAAAGAAAAATGAAATTAGAAAGTTAAAGAACTTAATTAGTCTTTAACTAAACTTGTGTGTGTGTATATTACAACAATACAGAACTATTGAAGCTTATTGCAAAACAATTTTGGGGTCCTTCCATGACAGTATGGAAGCCTGTGTCAGTTTTGGCAGTATGCTTACAAGGTTGAAAATGGAATCAAACAAGATCTTCTGGCTCATACACGCTTTTCTATCTACTCTGCAATTGTACTGCTTGATGCATTCAAGGACTGCCATGATGTTAAGGTACAGGTCAACTGGCAAGCTTTGCAACATACGTAGGTTTGCAGTAAGGACAAAAGTCTTTAAGTTTAGTGCACAACATTCTCTATGCCAATGACATTGACCTGGTGACACACACAATTCAGCATGCACAGGAGTTCATGGATTGACTATCAGGGTCATGTAATGCTTTTGGACTGTCCATCAGCCTTGACAAGACAGTGGTGATGTATCAAACTGCCCGAAGAATTCAGTATATAGAGCCATCAATTTATGTTGATGGTAGTTGACAAATTTGTACATCTTGGTAGCACCCTCAACTACCACTGCTCTCTTGATGAGATAGCGTTACAGATTAAGAAGTCTTCTGATGCATTTGCAGCACTCAAGGTCCATGTCTGGAGTTTAGAATGACATAAAAAAGGCAGACAAAAATTGAAATATATAATGCCAGCATTATGTTTTCTCTGTTATATTCATGTTAGACATGGGTAGTCTATCACGGACATCTGAAGATACTGGAATGTTTTCATCAACACTGCCTTTAGTCTGTGCTTGAAATCCACTGGATATCTCACACCAATGATACTGCTGTTATGCAAAAAGTCAATTCACTCTCTGTGGAAGTGCTTAAGCACAATCACAGATTGTGATGAACAGGCCATGTTGTCCATATGGAAGATGACAGAATTCCAAAACAATTAATGTATGGAGAATTGGAAATGGGGAAAAGACAGCAGCATAAGCCAAAACTGTGTTACAAAGATTGCCTTAAAGAGTCACTATACAAGTGCGATATTGGTCTGGATAACTGGGAGACTCTAGCTGAAGACTGGGTTTCTTGGAGAGCTGGTATTGCTGATGGCATCAAGATCTTCCATGAGGCACCACAAAAATATGCAGAACTAAAGAGAGGGGTTTGGAAGTGATCCTTGAATTGCCATGAGGTGCTAATCTGGCCATGTGCCCAATGGAATTGGATATGTCTGTCCAGGGTGGGTTTGCTCAGTCACCAGAAATCACTCCAACAGTCTATTGTATACAACAATTTTGTAATGGCATGCTTTGAATGCCTGACCTGCACTAGGATATGCAAGTCCAGGTTAGGCCTGACAAGGCATATGAAAAGGCACATTGGAAGTGATGATGATCAACTTCCGTCGCCCGGAGATGATTTGATATGCCACATATGTGACAAGAAATGCAAGTCAATGGCTGGCTTTATGAGCCACTGTCATTCACACAACTGATGAATGCAGTGTTGTAAGGGAGAGTTTAACTGAAGGGCTGGACATGTCAGTGATGATCATACTCGCTTTCTGAGTTGACAACAATACAGAACTATTGAAGCTTATTGCATAACAATTATGGCCTCATTTTCAATATTAATAGTATGTCCAGCCACAAACTATATATGCTAAAATCAGTTTTTTATAGATTACTTATGAAAACGTCAACATTAAAGAAACTAAAATACATTTGCTGCTATGAAATTTCATTTTCTATCAAAAATAAAATGATCAAAAACCTATTTTCAGCTACAACACTCATTTTTTTTTTGTTTAAATCATTTCACCCCAAGCAAGGTGAGAATGTCACTAGAACACAGGAAGTTAGAGAGTAAAGTAGAGAGAAAAGACTGGGTATAGAGGGGACTGAGGAAAGGATAAAAGCTGATTGAAGAAGATAGAAGAGGACAATTGTTGTTTTGCATTTCAATCCTTGAAGATTGTAGTTATCAGGGAAGCAAGGAAATGGAAGAGAGTTCCACAGGTGAGAAATGCAAGAAAAACTGTTGGAGTAGAAGTGACAGTTGCATATACCTAATTCAACAATAAAAGGATGGGACCGAGATGCCAATCTAGTAGCACACTAAAACACATGTAGTCTCGGCACCAGGGGAAAAAAAGGCTTGTCAGAGCAGTAGCCATGAAAATATTCATAGAAAAGACGGAGGAAGCCACATAACATCAATAAAAAAGTGACTGAATTCAAAATGCCAAATCAAGATCAATTATATTGCAGATCCTTCTTTGGGTTTTGTCATGAACCTCAAGATGAGTATTAGGAGCACCTGACTAGATATGGCAATAGTATTCAATGAATGGGCGAATGGTAGATTTGTAAATGTGCAAGATTGATGAGAAAAACCTTCTGGCATGAGACAGTGGCCCAACTTTCTTTGCAGTAGATGCACCTATTGATTTGATGTAGGCGTTTCACTTCAAGTCAGTTGAGAAAGGGAGGGCAAGAAGGCGAGTGTGTTGCTCTCCAGGAGTCTAGCATCAGTCATGCTGATGGTGGGCAGGAAAGTTTCTCTATGGTAGTTAAATGAGATCAGTTTAGTTTTGGAGGCATTAAAATTTACAAGCCATTTCCTGTTCCAGTTAACCACTAATTGGAGGTCCTTTTCAAGAGCAGCAGCCCGGTTGACTTTGGCAACTCTGACATATTTGCTATTGAGACAGGAGTAAATGGTAGTGTCAGCAGCGTAAAGAGTTGGGAGATCATTGATGAAGATCAGAAATAGTGTAGGACTCCGGAAAGAGACACCCATGTTTGTGTGAAAGGATCTGGAAGCAAACCCATTCAAAAGGACCTTCATTTCACGATTTGATAGGAACGATTGGATATGAAGAAATACCATAGCCCTGGAGCTTATGAAGAAAACCAGCATGCCAAACCCTGTCAAATGCCTTTGAGATATCTAGAGCCATAGCTCGAGCTTCACTGTTATTATCAAGAGCTTGATATACATATTCAGTGATGGCCATTAGCACATCAGCAGTAGATCTGGCAAAACAAAAGCCATGTTGCTTGTCAGAGAATAGGTCATGAAAGGTAAAATAATTAACCACATCAACGTTGATTAAAGCCTCGAATATTTTGCCAAAAAGCAGTAGGAGACTAATAAAGCGATGGTTAGAGGGGTCAGAAGGTTCTCCATAGGTCTTAAAAACAGGAACTACAAAGGAAGACTTCAGGAAAGCAGCAAGGCAATAGCTGTAGGGTTTGGAGAGAACTGGAGCCAGCTTGGGAGCACATTTCTTTCATACTATACACTTTATGCAATGTGACCAAGTAACATGGGTCACATGCAAGCACACATGATGCCTGGGATCCAGTCACCTCTGCTTGCCTTATGTGAGTCTAATTTAGAAATAATGTCTGAGACCTGTGACAGGATTATACACAAATCATTCAGTTGAGCCTCTGTTCTAGGAGGGAAATCAAGTGTGGGTACTCCAACTTGAGTCAAATGTTGAGTTGGAAGAGAATTTCTGAGCAAAGCATTCAACCTTATCTGCCGTAGATGTCAGGAATTTGAATTGATTGAAAAGAGGAAGGATTGAGGACTTGCTGTTGTTCAGCACACTCTTGCAGAGCTGACAATCTCTAGAACTGAACTTGCAAGCTGCTATGTGTCGTTTCATTTTATCAGCAAACAGTAACTTCACTTCTTTGAGTACATGCTTGCATTCATTACAAGTAGAGACACTTGTTGCAATCAGACGAGACACTCTGATACAACCAGAAGAAGTGATCCCTGTGGGCTATAGTGGTCAGGCATACAGGTGAGAACCAAGGAGATAGACCTCAGACACGCATTTATGAACAGGATCATTAAAAACTGCATTCCAGGGGATGTCACAAAGGAAGTTATGGAACGAGCCCCAATCTGCACATTGATAACAGAAAGATATCTTTACAGACACTACGATATATGAGTTGGCAAGAGGGCAGAGTTACAAAGTACAACATGAGAGCAGGATGAAGAACTGCTTTACTTAATCAACATATTTTTCTTCCGTATATACGTGTGTGTGTGTGTGTGTGTGTGTGTAAGTAGTAATGGTACAGCATTAGTAATTGAATAAATAGCTGACTAGAAACACTGAAATAATGTAAGTTCATATTTGTGTGTAAATTTGTTTTTAAATCTATGGTTTTATTTCATAACATTTAAATGTATACCCTTTAAAAATTTTGCTAAGTGTGCTGTGATATTTTCATTTGCTCCTAGATCAACTGACTTCGTATATCAAATTATTTTTTAAAAAAACAAAGAAAAAAAAAAAATGACACCAAGATGACAAAATACTCAATAATTTGCATTGAGTTTTGTTTAAAGGAAAAAAATATGTATAGGCCATTTTGATTTAAAGTCAAATCTATTCTTTTATAAAGAAAATAAATTAGATTGATACTATTTGTGTGCAAATGCTTCCAGTATTGTTTTCCCTCCATTCAGTCCTAGTTTTAAATAAAAAAGAGAAATGGGATCTTTTGCTTACGCTTTTGCAATGTCGAAATTCTGCTTCCACTTAGTCGTCTTTCCCGACCTGCAGAAGGGGGGAAAAAATTGAAAGAAAATGTTATGTCAAAGTTTTGCATAAAAATAAACAATAAATATTTAAGATTGATGTATAAGAAAATTTATAAGAATGACGTAAGTACAGAAAACAATAGAAATTTTTTTTTTATTTCTAGTCAGATATTCAAATTCTGAAGTCTTACTTTTTCTTTAAAACTCAACTAATGAAAGCATAATTAAACTAAGTTATTATTGCACTAGAAAGAAGAAAAAAAATAAAATAAATAATCACTTAAGTCTCATGCTTATACAATAAAGTTATAAAATATCTTTAATTTTTTTTTTTTTTAATATTTCTGGAGATGCTTCAGAAACACTTTCAAGCTAAGAAATGGTACACAAGTAATTTAAGATTTCCTCTTAATTAAACAAATCTTCTATTATATACAATGCAATTGTGACTTTTAAAACAAATTTATCAGAACAAACATACCGTAAGTAGACCTACTGGGACTAGTTTCTCTACTAGTGCCTTGACTACGGGGTATTGCAGAACGTCGGGCTTTTGGTGTGCTGACAGCATGGTGGGTTGAATGGGAGGTACCATGATGAAGATGGCCCACCCGTGAGGACGGAGACCCAGAGCGACTGCTCGCTATAACAATTACAAAACAGATGTATCAATGAAATACATTCAAATATTTATCATTACACAAACATATTAAACATTTACTTTAAAATTGCATATTTATTACGTCAATAATTGCAAATATTTATATAACTTCATCTAATTTAACAAGGAAATGCATCTACCTCTCACATATTCTCACAAAGATAAAATACTATCAACAAGAAATTCTTACATAAAAGAAAACGTGAAAGAAACAAATTACTACATAATTTACAAAATGCATACATACACACACAATAAAAAAAAATTAATTTTAAGGTATGCTATATTTATGAGTAAAAGTCCTCAATATCAGGGATAGAGCAAATATAAATATAAAAGTGGACATTGTGGTCAACAAGCAGCAGCGATAATCCGTTTCATGATCTGACAATTCCGATTATGCATTTTGCCTGTTTGGCTTCATCAGATGAAAGATGAAAAAAGGTTTTGCGTGTGTATGCATTTGCGTGTGTTTAAAATAATATTAACAAATGCATACATACTCAACACATTTTTTTCAATAATTTATAACTGTTGGGATTATATATATATATATATATATATATATTTATATAAAAAACACAGTGCATATTTTCTTTCATCATAAAAGATTACAAATTCATAGCAACCTTGTACTTTGAAAATAGAACAAAGAAGTCAATTTAAAAAAAGTGAAAAATAAAAAATGTGTGCCAGACAAATGAACTAACCTCAGTCACCAATATTAAATGAAAACTATTCAAGCTAATTAACTTTGTATCCATCGTAGGCATGTGTGATATGTAACAAGGGTTTAAATATTCATACAACAATTCAGATTGATATTTCTGTTTTCAACAAGACACTCTCTACAAGTAAGGTAGTATAGCTTCCAACTCAATGGACAAATATGTGCATTACTTATATTGTAGGAAATATTCATGTGTCTCTGCAAGTACAATAATAGTGTAGACCAAGTGGAATTTTGATCACTGACAAGCAAAACTGTGAGTCAACTATAATAAATGGCTTAAAAATCATAGAAAGGTATCACTAACAAAATCTGTCCATTGAGTATCAAATCAAAAACCATTGCAAGTGGGCTTGATCCACACTTGGCATTTTTCATTATCATTGTACAGCAGATGCATAAATCAAGAAAAATGCTCTAACCCACCACCAATCTGTGGTAGGACATAACACATGGTCAGTTTCACATTTGCTGCCTGTACACACATATGGAGCAAGGGCAATAATTGGTTATTCCCAGTGGCCACTGTCATGTTGATGTTGGAATCCTCCAACTTCTGACTTTAATAAAATGAGCAAGGGATTGCTATAGGTTTGGAATCCTTAGGATTAAGCTTCTTTTATTTCCCCATTACAGAAATAGAACAAAGAATGTGGAATAGACACTATACTTTGATACCAAGAAGCCAGATAAAGAAGAAAGCCCAAGTAGAAAAAGGACATTTAAAATTCTGTATAAACCCAACAGTTTGCAACAATATAAAATCAGTAAAGTGATTAAGACAGTTAAATATACTTAACCATCAAAATAATTGTTATTCCTAAAAATAAAATATTCCATATATATATAAAAATATTAATTTGATATTACTTTGTGAGGCAAATTTCATTGACTGTTGTAATGATGATGATAATGATACTCTATAATGATCAACAACTGTATAACAAGTAAAATTGTCTTGTTTTTTATAATAAAAAAAAAAAAAACTTTTTTTGCTTACAACCCAACAGAGTATACACACACACACACAAGTACCATGTCAAATTCAAAATCAGAAACAACATTTGCATCAAAATGTTATCATTTACATACATCCATGCATACAAATCTTGTAACATTTACTTTCGTGTTCAAAAAATTAGTTTCAAATTAAGTGTTCACATCTGGCTTACAAATGATTTTTATATATGCACGCACACACACAAAAATAATACTTAAACCACATCATAATAATAAATTAGGGTTAGTAATTTAGTCCTAAATAAATGAAAATTCATCTGTCAAATATTAAACCTTGTCAAAGTATCTCTTGTATTAACCTATAATGATGATGTATAACAATGATAAAGAAAGGGAGAAATTTAGAATGAATTTGCAGTCAGATGAAGCATACACTTACAAATATATAGAATAAAAAAAAATATCAGGCTGCAACAAATGCTTACACAGAGAATCTCTTAACTGAATATTTGGCCAAACACAACTTTTGAAATTCTGTATAGAAATGCTTAATTTAAATTAAGCATTTTCTACCATTTTGTTTTCAAGTGACTATTGCAAAATACTGGAAATTGTATCCAAATAATTTGAACATAGAATATGAAATAATAGCTAATTATGTAACTGCCCTTTTTAGTTATAAAGTATTATAGATTTACAAGCTTAAAATATAGTTTTATATCCTCTTCAGTAAATTTGACTAAAACATACCTTTAATTGGCTATGAGATTTTCAAAATCACATTAATTCACTTATTTCATCCCTTCATATAAAAAAATCCTTTCAATTCTATACTTAATATTTTGTTTATAAATTTGTTTTAATTATTTATTATTTATTTTACTTTAGAAAAGTTGATTATATTATGGTTATATATATATATATATATATATATATATATATATATATTTTGTTGAAATAGCATAAGTTTACATGTCAAAAAGCGCAATTTATTCTTCAAAACTAAGAAATATAGTATGCAGTTTTTATAACTCATATTCACAATTTCCATTGATTCTTTAATTTTAAGTGTTTTATTCTCCCATGTAAGAATAGAGAAAAAAAATAATCACCTTTGGACACAAGTACTCATTTAAATTAATTGAGAAAATTATTTATATGCTGTTTATAATGTTGAAACTGGAAGTGGAACCAATTATGATTAAAAAAATTTTAAATCATTACAGACAAATAGTAAAAATGTTCAGTTCCTGTTTAAAATTTCAGAAGCTAATTTTGGAAGTTAGAGCTGAGTATATTTATAGAAATGACAAAGGATAAATGATATGAAATGAAAGAAAATTAAAAATTAAAATTTTTATATAAAAATGAGCAACAACAAAAAATGTCACAGACCAGAGCCAATCACACAAAGCACTCCATGCAGAACACTAACACACAACCCACACAAACAGACACACACATACAAAGTATACTAATACCTCTGCAGACAAACACACATTTTGAAAGGCAAGCCCAAGTTTTTATTTCATTACATGGAAACATCAAACATTGACATTGCAGTAAACACAGCAAAAGCAGAAAAAAAAGAAAAAGAAACAGCAAAGCTTTTTACCAATTTCAAACTGAATGAATGTTAAAGTGTTTGGAAGTCTAAGAGTTGCTATGTACTGTTCCAAAATGAGCAATGTCAAGGGAGAAAAAAGCCATATCTGCATACAAACAAATGGACAGACAGACAAAATAGCACAAGTTACAAAGATTATGCTTAGAAAATGACAGAACAGATCATACTTGTTATAGCGAAAGCAGAATTTTAAATCAGATTTAGTTCAGTAGAATTATCATACAATCATAACAAGTCTTCCCACAGATGCTATGGAGATTGGTGATTATTGTTTTAAAGCATCACAAACAAAAAATAAACTTTCAGATAGAGAAGTTTACTTTTATTCTAACCTTTTTATTTTCAGATTTTTAAAAATATATCAATAAAATTTGTTCAAAATTGTAAAAAATTATTGCTAATGAGAAAATCTTTATATTTGAAAAATGACAACAGGTAAACTATATTTATAGGAAAAGTAATAGTGTCTAGTCAAAATTGCAATATGAAATTATTGAACATTTATAGCTAAAAAAAAGTTCTAGACAAATGCCAATACTCTTGCTTATAAGATTGAAGAGTGGACATTGAAGTCAACACCCAGAGGCGACAATCTGTTTCATGCTAAATGCAATCATCAGATTTGATGATTACATTAGTCATGAAACAGACTGTCACTTCTGGGTGTTGACTTCAATGTACCCTTTTTTATGGGGGTATATATGACAAAGTAGAAAAAGTTTTTTCGTGATGGGTTTCATTCTTTAAGACTTCACGGACTAAATTTGTTATGTTGGTGCAATTACACATGCACACAAATGAGGGATGCGGGGAAGTTTTTAAAAAAATTTTAATCTAGCCAATTTCATTTAGATTCTTTTCATCACTATTTTTTTTATTAGATATAACTGTGATAAAAGAACTGCCAAAAATGGTGAAATGTTGTAAGAGCCAAGGCGCAAATTTACTGCGGATGACTTTGCAATCAAAGCATATTCGTCATAATGATCGCAAGGTCATCCACAGTAAGTTTGGGTTTGGCTCTTACAATATTTCATGCTTCCTGGCAGAACTTCTATTATCACAATGTTGGATAACCAATAACAAAAGTGATAAAAAGAAAAAGAATCTAAATGAAATCACCTAGGTTAAAAAAAAAAAAAAAAAAAAAAAAAAAGGAAAATCCCCCCCCACCCCCCAATTTGTGCACTTGTGTAGCCACACCAACATAACAAATTTAGTCCAATGGAGTCTTAAAAGATGAAATGCACCACAAGAAAACCTTTTCACTTTGTCATACATTTTTCCACAATATTGTTCTTATATAATTATTTTGGAAAAATTCATTGATAATTTGTTCACTTATACTTTTCCCAAAGTAGGGAAGAAAGTGATCAGAAAATGAGATACATTATAAGATATGAAGTATTACTCTATTAAAGAGTGTGGACAAGGACAAGTCACAGATTCAACAATTTGGTGTTTACATACACACACATCCCAGACACTGGCAGATGTGCTGAGACAACATCTGGAAAACAAAAGCACATTGCCACTTCTCTAGTGTTTGTAGCAACGATTACTATTTACTAGTGATATACAACAACTGCTCATGAGAGTCTTACTTACGTTGGGATTGGGACACCCCTATCCTTGACCGTGTGCGCCCTCGTTCAGGAGATACCAGACCTGATATGGAGCTGCTAGCATTACTGGTCGACTTGTGACGGGCTGGAAATAAAACTTACTAGTCTACACCAAGAGCAGGGTACACACACACAGGTAGTAGAGAGAGCAGTAGTTGGACAAAAGGTGAAGATAGATGGATAGGTAGAGTTTGTAGCAGTGACCATAGTTCACAGCCACAATAACACAAAAAAATTCATGCTACATGTCATTAAAGATGGGGGTGGGGAAACGTAGAGAGAAAAATAAGGAGAGAGAATTAGAGATAAAGAATATAATTTTGGTTGTGAGGCTGATAGAACAATTTAAGTGCTTGTATAGAAGACAGCTTGAACAAGCATTGGACATTGCTCATTAGTAAAATTCAAGCAGCACAGAGCAAAAAAAAAAAATTAAAAATGGCTTCACTTTTTTCTTTTTTCTTTTTTCAATTAAATAGTAAGACTGTTTCACCTTTTTTGTTTTAATTTTATTTAGATGCGTATATACCTACTTCTTCCAAAAGCAACAGCTGCTATTGCATGTACAAATTTTAGTACACACAAACATCAAAGAATATAATCACATCCAAAGAATAAGACAAAAAAGAATCAAGATACTATTATTTTAAATTTTAAAAAATGCATGGTACAGAAAAAAATTTCAAAATGGGGAGGAGGGGTCAGGCAGCATGTCTTTCATGGTAAGTGCAACAGCACTGATACCAACAATATTAATGTTAGTAATATGGTAGGTCCAGGTTCAAGCCTAGGGAACAGCCATGTCAACTTTGGGCCCATCTTTTCATGCCCCAAATGCCCAAAGTGCTCATTACATACATAATGCTTATGATATTGATGATGTCTAATGCCGCACAAAGATAAAATGGTTTTAGATGAATAAAATCATAAATGATGTCTTGCTCTGCCACATGCATAAAAGCTACTCCTCCATATCTTAATGTCTATCACAGAAGTACTGGCCTGGCAACACCTTAGCTTCACTGGGAGTTTCACTAAGAAAGACACCTAAAGACCAAAATTCTTGCTATGTGCAAAAAGTTATGAAAGTTTAGGATTGGCAGTATGTAAGTTCATTATTGTCATTAGCTAAATAGTGATTCTGTCTGAATTTCTGGGACGAAGAGTTATTATTTAAACTATTGACATGCACACTATTGTCCTCATCTTCATTGTTATCACAACATTTTGGCCATTGTGTCTTCCAGCCTTCCTCAGTTGTATATCAATTCAGGTAACCTACCCAGATCAACATACACCATGAGTGATGAGCCTGGTGAGAGAACATATCTGAAATGAAACTGAGGTATGGTGGATACTTACAGCTGGTTCCTACAATGTGAGACTTGATCAATACATAAACCCAAAAACAAGCATTTCATAATATTTCTAAAATATCAGAAATAAAGTGAGTTTTTTTCTTTTATATATATTTATTGTCAATTCTGATCATTGTCTAAATTTTCTTTGAACATAAATTTATTATATACTGTACTAAGACAGTATTAATATAATATTTACCTTGAACATATGTGAATAACTTAAAAAATGTGTCATGCTGGGACAATTCTGAGTACAGGTTTGAAATTAGTGTACTTGATTTAGTCTACTAGAGTATCACCTGTCTGAATAGCAGGTAAAAAGTGTCTGTGTGCATATTATATATATATATATATATATATATATATATATATATACTTATTACTATAAACATTGTTTTTAGTGGGTACATATGTTCGAGTTGCTATCACTGTTTTTTTATTTTCTTAAACAGTAAAATTGGTAACTGGTCTAAATAGAGAAGTCCTACTTAAGAAAAATTGTACCTCCTAACAGTAGGACTTTTAGTAGAATTTCTCAATTTAGGTCGGTTGTTATTAATTTCACTGTCTAAAGAAATAAAAAACAGGGATAGCAACTGAAACATGTGTATCCACTAAAAATAATATTTATAGTAATAAGAAATAATGTTGGATTAAAAAACAGAAACATTCCATTATATTTACTACATATTTTTAAGTATTTTAGAAGTCTTTCAAGTTGTGAATTTTACTTCTTTTTTTTTTTTTTTAAGCTGGATCATAATGGAGATGAAGATGAGGAGTTTAAATTCTGTATTGGAGACAATGCTGTTCATGAAAGAAAAAAAAAAAGATTACAAGTAAAAATTTCAGATGTGGAAACCAAGAGGTATGTGGGGAAATCCGTCAAAAATCAAACAATGATGACAATTTAAACCTTAAGATAAGACTAATACAAAAAGTTTAATAATGATACTTGTAAAATTTAATAACTGGAATCATTTTAAATCTTTTCAGAATGATTAGTAAAAAAAAAAAAGAAAAGAAAAATCTTGACAGAGGAGTTCCCTTTGATTTACAGGAGGTATAGATGACAAGATTTTTTTAATGTTATAAAATTAATCAGTTCTAGCATTCTTATCACTTTTCTTGAAAGTACATTTTTCAAGAAAAGCAGAAAATCTGCTATCTAAATGCTGATAAAAAGATAAAATATCAACCAAAAATCACTATCATCCCCAAAAGATTATAGTAAGTGTTTAATGGAACTTTGATATATCCTATTTTTCTTCAAAGGAGCTAAACAATGCACATGTATATGTGGACCAACTTAAAATAATGCATTAAAAATTTAAATGCTGAATAATTCTCAGCCCCACCAAATTCCCAAAACTTGACCAAATGACTTGACATAAGAGTTTTGGAGTTATCTCCATTTTATTTATTTTCTTTTTAACTTTCTTGGTTAGGCTGAGAACTTTCAGTATCATCATGCAGATATAACTTTGTGAAAATTACATTATCATCAGTTGAGATTTCATTACTCCTTAACTAATCACCCATCCTTTCTCTCTTCTACAGATGAGCATTCTATCATTGCTAATACCTTGACAGCTTCCTTACAGGTGAGAAATTCTCCTATCAGAATCAACCTGAAGAAGCTTTCAATGAATTTCGTCAGTCATTGAATGAATATTTTTGGGAAGCAATTGAAAAATTGTTGCCATAATGAAATAAACATATGGAGGCTATGAAGGAATTTTGGCTGAATAAAGTTTTTAACTTTTAATTTATTTTGTTTAAATAAATCTAATTTCATTGATACATCTAATTTTTAGTATTCATTTTTTAAATTTTTTTTTCTTTATTTTTATTTTTTTTTAATTATAAGAAAGTTTTGAGCTGCCATTCAAGGAATAAACACTTCCTTCAAGTAATTGTCCATTAAAACCACCTTTATTTAAAACAAAAATAATTGTTATAAAGAAATTAAATACAGACATCAACAACAAAGGGAAAACAACAATAATTGGCTTTAGCTTTAGATATATTGTTCAACTCTTTAAAAATTCAGTTTACTTTTTGAGAATAAAAAGGAAAAATATTTATTGATAAAAGATAACTTTAAATATGAACAAAATAAGCAACAAAAAATGCTGCTATAATCGGATAATAAAACCACAAAGCAACTAAAAAACGAATTAGAATCTGGACAATAAAAATCTGAAGTAAATCAATACCAATCAGCATTAATGTAAGTAAGCATTGAACAATTAAATTTTTGTAATATTATCATCCAAAAAATATAAAGCATAAAAATAATTAGAATACAAGAATATCCCAAATATCAAATCCATATCAATGCTACTGATGTCTAGATTCAGAATTGCTAGGATGTACTAAAAGTAGCAATTAATACTACATCTGAAAGCTCAGCACAACTAAATTTTAAAATGATCTTTCTTATCATGCCCAAGTTAATTCAGCTTATTTTAAAAGTAGTCCAAAAACTCACAAGTGGCAAAATTCAAAATTTAGAAACACTGGGTTTTCAAAGGAACCCAATCTAGCAAAACCAGTTGCTAATAATTTACCATAATATTATTTGAACTTTTTTCTAATTAACAACTTACTTTTTAATCCTTTTCATAAAAAACATTCATGGGAAATAAATCATAATGATTAAGACTATTATAAAATCAATAAATATTTATAGAAGATAAGTTAGATTTAATTTTTTTCTAAAAGATAAATAAATTAGGTTTATCTTAATTAGAATACTGCCTGAATAGTGACACTAACCAAAAGCAAAAAACTGAAACACAAAAAAAATACCAACAAATGATGAAATTGATTCATAAAATATAACCATAAGGTCATTACAGTAATAAAATGAATTGGCAGAAAATTAGAATTCTAATAAGACAAAAAATAGAAAGATCATCTCTGTTCTTGCAATAGTTTATATGTAGGGAGTAATGTCTGATTGCTGTCAAGTGTCAATTAACAGAGAAAATAGAATGAAGAGAAAGAAAAAGAGCCATGAAGAGAGGAAAGTCATTTACAACAATAGTGTAAATTAATTAATAACATTAATTTCAATAAGTAACAATGATTAAATGCAAAAAATACTCTTTAAAAGAGTATATACAAATAAATAAAAAAAAATTATCATTAATATGGTTAAACAATTGATATTACTCTGAAATTTATTCAGTTCACAGGTCTTCTAAATTATGGAACTACAAACAGAATGATTTAAAATGTTCTTACACATTCTCACTTCTTATTTGGAAGATTATAAATCTATAAATACATTGTGATCATACCATTATGTTATGAAATTGAGATTGCCATGATCTGTCATTGAAATAGACATAAGTCAATTTGGCTCAGTTGTAAAAGTTAAGGCTGTTTATTGGTGCTAAAAAAAAAAATACAAAATTTTCTATTTGTAATTATGGTCCCAGTTTTGTCAAATTTTCATGTTTCTAGTCATCTAAGTGATGACTGAGTGTCACAAAACTTGTTTTATTACAAACTTTTTTTTTTTAAATTATAAAACACGTTATACATGAAAAATGAATATTTTAAAATGACCTGAAACATTTTAAGTTTAGAAAGTATTGATGAATGAATGAAAGTTCGATTTGGTCACTAGTTTATTGACTGCTTAGCTGGTATGGGTGGGTAGGTAGAAGGGTGTTCTTACGTAGTGAGTGAGTGGCTCCTGGAGTAAGTCTAAGTGCTGTAGCTCGTGATATTGAAGAGGAGGAGGAGTAGAGACGCTTGGAGCCTGCCAGATCTACTTCACTACTAGAGCGCACTATCCCACCCGAGCTGCTAGCCTTTGTTGCATCTGCAACAGGATCAAAACAACAAAAACAACATCCAAGCTGTACATACAATAGGCAGGAACAAATATACAAACTGCACAAAAGGTAAAAAAAAAAAAAAAAAAAAAAAGAAAGGACAAACAACAAAACAAAATAAGGGAAGAGAAAGGAAATGCAAAAGGAAAAAGCTTTAAGGAATTGGGGGGAGCAGAAAGTCAGTAGAGCGAGAGAGAGAGAGAGAGTCTTACCTTCTGTGTCATCCCCTTCACAACCACCTTCTGGTAGAAGGAGTACAAGTAGCAAGATATAAGCAAAATACAACAAGCCAAGCATGCAGAGGGAGAGAATGAAAGGCAAGGATAAAATGATAGTGACAGAGAAATGAGGACAAGAGATGGTAGATTTCAATGCAATGGCCAATCTTCTTGCATTCAGGTTCATCCTATATTCAGTAGAATACTCAAATAATACAGAAGCAACTATATTGGGAATGTTGATAAAAAAAATTGTTTTTATTTTTTTTCCCCTGTATTAAAAAGCATTAGATAAAATATTTGAAAAGGTGAAATTTTACAACAGATTCCAACTCAAAACATAAAGCAAACTGCATATTTCTATTCTATTTACTTTGTTTTAATGGATAGAGTAATGTGTGATTTTGACATGTCCAAAATCCATTTGACATACTTTTAAAATTACATAGAGAATACATTGTTAGTAAAATGTATTTAGTGTTCACTGTTAGAAGACAAAGTAGGTAAAAGATAGGAAAACTTCATTGAAATTAACATAACTCTTCAGATATTCTAAGTACATCCATAAACAGACAAACATTTCAATATAAAACCCCTCCACACTTCCCATTTGGACAACTATATGCAAAGGGCACCTCAGTTTTGAAGCCTAAAAAACTTAAAGTTATTTCCCAAGGTAAATCTCAAACCTCTTCATTCCTTAATCATGAAAAAAAAATAAATAAATAAATAATAGATCTTGGTTATTAAAACAGACTTGATATATTTCTGTGCAATAAAAAGTAATACTTCACAATAATATAAACTTTGTCAGACTTGCCCTCAGTCTCAGAAATAAATAAACCTTATGTCAAATATAAAAAAATAAATAAATTTTAAAACAAGTATAAAAACACCTGCACCTCAAATGACAAGGAACCCCAATTAGAGAAGACAGTAAAAGCAGTAGCAAAACCAAGAAACCCAAGAGTAAAGTCATAAGCTGTAAGCCCACCATGACTGAACATGTGAATAAAATAGTGTTCAAATCAATTATCAAACCAAGACATATTTGGTTGGATACTAAATCTGCTTTATTTCATCAAATAAAGACACTTCTCATACATAAGGTTGCCAATGTTTAGATCATTTACAAGAGCTCCCAGTTGTATGTCCCTAAAATTCAGGGTCGAGCAAATTCGTGTAGGTCTTTTCTGAAATAAAGTATCAAAATAAAAAGAAAAAGGAAATGTACTGTAATAAGAAATAATGATAAATGAATACCAAAATAAAATGTTCTAATAAACTGCAATACAATGCAGAGAAACAAACCCAGAGTTGAACCTCAGGCTATAAAATGAATTTGCTAATATTGAAATGTAAAAAGAACTGGATGAAATTAGCACTAACCACTTCAGCAAGACAAAAAAGTAAAGCGAGTAATACAAGATTTTTAGAATGTTATCAAGTGATAAATACTATCCAGAGGTGCAAGTGAAATTATTTTAGTAAAAGCATAAAGAATAGTAGTAATAAAAGCCAGCAGAAATGACAAGAAAAAAACTAGTTCAAGAAAGTATTTTAAATATTAATCACTTAATTGTCTTGTACCTAACAGAGCAGAACAATGAAGTCAAAGACAAACAATCACCTTTTATGAACTGTTACATAAGCTTACTTTTTTCATGTAAATGCAATGTTTGTTTTTGCTCAGCTTCATTATGCTTTTTCAAATTGCCAGGAGAGAAGACTTAGAGAATATTCATGTTTGGATAATCAAATGACAAAATGTAAGAAAAAAAACTCCTAAATAACATATTTCATCTCTAAAAGGAACTTCTTCAAACTAATATTAGTTTTATTGATGGAGTTGGTCATATATAAAGTAATTATGTTAGCAGACAGTGCTACAAAAGAATACGTTTCCATACAGTGCTAGAGTGAGAAAGGCAGTGTGGGTCAGTTCCTGGTTGTAAGTTATATTGGATTGTTGGTGAGTGAGTACCTATTCACAGAAAATCACAGGTATGTTCTAACTTACAGGAAAATCACATTACAACACATTGTAGGAATGGAACTGATGTAAGTCAAGGACTGCATGCACGTGTATATATATGATAGATAGGGAGAGAGATGTGAGAATACACCAAATGTTGGTTACAGTTTTACCTCAAAAGTACTTAAAATACAGGGATGCATAGGTTTAGATTTTTCAGTTTCATTCTACCTAGATATATAACATAGATAATCTCATTTAGCTTTCTATCCCATTTGTTTTTAGCCCCATTTCTTTTTTTAAATATCCCACATTATCAGCATTAGTTTTGTGAGGAAAGGCAATATATGATCCTGAACTATGAAAACTCCAAAATTAGTGCACTTTCAATATATTTTCAGTTTAATTACTTTCTCTTTTAACTAAAACTGCATTCTTTTAGTTAAAATTATACACAAAACCTATTACAATAAGCTATTATATACAATCTTTTATTTAAACATCCAAAATACTTGAGCTACTTGAATGGTGGTGATTAATTATATCATTTACTGTTGAAATGAACTGATCCACTTATATAAGCAACCATTTTCTATCACTATCTTGAAAGGACTTCTTTTTTTTTTCTTACAGATTATTCACCTAAAGAAGGCTAGAAAAGAAACAATGAGGTACCAATACTTCAATTGCCCAAAGCTTGGAATGTTAATGATTTCAGTCATAAACAAATGTTCAACAAGTTTTAAAAATATTGTTTATATTCACAAAATGTAAATAAAAAAAATCATTAACAATAAGTAACTGTACAAAGGAAAAAAAGAAAAAATTCAAAAACCGTAATCTAAGAGTTCTAAAAGTTAGAAGTTTTAGTGAAAAAGTTTATAATAATCAATTTGTTTTGCTTATTTTTACAAAACCTCTTAGTATGCACAAAGTATAAGACAAAATAATCCAAGATAGTATCTCTACCTAATCCCTTGTCCCATCAAGATTTTCAGTTCAGTAGTTGTTGAACATTGTATGCTGACAAATCTTGTCAGGTGTCAACTCCATGTGCAGCTTGATTGTGTTAAGGTAACACGCATATAAAAAAAAAAATGTTACATGAATGACATCACTATTTGTTGATCCTAGACAACATAAAAGCAATGACATCTTTTTAAAATTAGTAATTAAAACTAAGGGAAAAATTTGATAATTTTCCAACACTTATCTACTGTACATTTTTTATCTTAAATTATATCTTAACTTATTTCTTATTCAACTTTCATTAATTTTCTAAAAAAATTCAAATTAATACATTGACCAACAATGAACAGTTCTTTTATTTATAATATCCTCTACTTGACCCTAAATATCAGGATATTTACACACTTTTGAAATAAGATTTTTAGTAAAGTTAAGATATATTCTCAAAACAGTTTTACACAAAGTAGCAGATCTTAATACAAGATAGACAACTGTGCATTCAAAGCAAGATTGCTTCATAGTTATAGTAGTTAATGTGGTTAAGTGAACAATAATGGATTTGTGACAAATTTGTATAGATGAAAACATCACTATTTGAGAGATGATAGTGAAATGACAATATTAGGCATTGGATCTCTCTGCTTGGACTTCAGAAAGTCATTTGAAATAGTGCAGTTTCCAATTTTGTTTTGTATCAATACTAGTTTTGTATACTCCCCATGAGAATAGCTGTTCTTTCTTAAGATAGATTGTTTAAAATACTATCTTTAAATTACATTGTAATTACAAGGTAATAACTAACTTGAAAAAAATCAGAGCAGTTCAGACTGAAAGAATTTTAAATGCCAAAACACACACACACACACAGAAAAATGGCAACTAAGCTAAAATATAAATCTATAGTAAATGAAATAATTTTTTTTAAGCAGAACAGGAAAAGTTTTTTTCAAAATCTGGTATCTTGAGTGAAAAATATAAAAATGCTATATGCACCTTGATTTTGTTTGGTAAGTTATCGGGAAAGCATTCATCCAATATGATATTTCTAGAATAGAGGTATTCTAGGAAAGAGAGGAGATTCTTCTCCGTGCAAGTCAAAGGGTCACCAAACAAAAAAAAAAATTAAATAAAAAGCTGGGCTGATAGCAAGAGGCAAAGTGGTGCTGTGCAATTGATAGAAAAGTGTTTATATAAAAAATAAAAAAAAATAAAATGTTTCAAAATCAAATATTTTGCCACCATGCACTTAAAAGTTCAATACTTTAAAAAATGGCATGTAAAGATCAGAACATTTTATAATGAATCAATTATTTGGTAGGTTAATGCTATTTTAAATCTAAGCTCCCTGAAGCATTCTATACATTCTCTTTCTTTACAGATAACAAATTTGTTAAAGTTAAATTTCTGTATTAATTACGCTCTTTTTTCATCACTTAACATGAAAATCTAAAGTTAAAAACCCTTTCTTGCAAGTATACAACTATAAGTGGAAATGAACATTGGATAAAGGATGCATGCATTTTTTGTGATATATAGAAGATAATGTTAGCAAGATATTATAACAAGAGCACAAGCCAGAATCTACATTTATTAACGGTCTCATATCCTGAAATCCCCAAAAGCTTATAAATATTTATATATCCAGTTACAAGTACAAGAGATATTTATTAATATATTGTCTTAAATAAAACTGATAATACAGATTTTAAAAATAATTAAATTTTAATGAAAAACATTAATTCAACATTGTTAACCAATCCATCATGATCTTTCAATAAAAAAAATTATTTATGGCTTTTTAAAAAAAAAATTCAAATGCATAAATTGATCTTAAACTTTTCATCAGTGGATTAAAATGACAAAAGATAAAAAGCACCAAGTTACCAGAAAGCATAAAAAAAAATGCCTAATTATTACAGGTAATAAAATACTAAAAACTGAAAATGTCCTTGTTATAGAAAATATATATTTTATTTTACAGAGTTTAGTTTATCTTAAATGCATTCATTGTAGAACAAAATATATTTTTCTTTTTTTATAATATATACATTAAATAAGAGCAACACAAACTGCAACTTCAATTTAATGTGTTACATGTGGAGCAGGTAACAATGTAATACCATAGAAACAGACTACTTGTGACATGCCAAAGGGTGTTGGTCTATATAAAGTGCAGCTTGTTATGGGTATGTGTCTTGCAGAGTTCACTACTGAAGCTAGCACATACTGAATGAAAGAAGATCATCAGAGAGAGAGAGAGAGAGAAATTGCATTGTAGCAGAAAAAAAAAACATTTCAGATTACAATATAGACAAAAAATAATTCAAATAGGAAACTCAATAAAAATTACAATATTATTATGTACAGATATAAAGCAAAATAAAGATTACAACATCAATACAAAGAAAAAAAAATGCACAACAGTACTAACAAGGTCAGATCGAGTCAGAAGTATACAGTAATAAGAAAAGTACCAGTATCTACAAACCAAAATTTATAATTAATCATAAAATAAACATTGATACATTTTGTCAAATTAAAAAAAATATATTTCTTTTTATTTTATTATACATCAACATTAATGTGGGTCATTATCAAGTCTTATATACACAAAGAGCCTTTTTTAAATGAGATAGATAATGACAATAGAAATGTTGACAAAACCATATAATGCACTTAGACTGGACTAGCTACAAGTTATAATTATTCACATAATATTTCTAAAAGTTTTGTCCTAAGTTATATCTTTATTCTGAAAAAAATATTATTCTTTTATTTGATATTTTACATTTTAACAGTCAACTAGGCAAGAAAAAATAATTTCAGTTATAAAAATAATAAATGATGTCTTATGCTTGGTAAGTATTTTGGTACTTTACTTATTTACACGTAATACCTGTACTCAAGCTTACCTGTAAGAAAATAAACAAATATATCCCAACCCATATCAAACTTGGTGATCCAGTTTAAATAAAAGCAAGAGCAGCATTGCAATGGATCTATGTCCAATAAGACAAAAAGCTGAAATACAGTACTCAGGAACATTTATAAAGTCGGGTTACTGTGAGAGAAGAGAATATTTTTTTTTAAAAAGGGGCTTACCAATAAAATTTACTAGAAAAGGTTTTAAAAAAAACTAACAGCAGCAATTGTCTTTCCATTCAAATTGTGAGATTTGAAAGGAAATTAAAGCTAATTTTATTAAAAAAAAAAAAAAATAAATAAAACTTCAGGCTGAAATATACAACTTCAAAATCTAAAACGGTCCAATTATATGTTCAATTATCTAAACTGAAGTGTCAAAAAATTAGTGACATCTACCTAATAACATATCTCTGTCTAAATAATGGTAGCAACAGGACTTGGCATAGAATTTGCAAGATGCTGGAAGCAGCATGTATGTATGTATGTATATATTATAAATTTACTTATTTAAAAATATTTTTTTAAATAAGTAAAATTATAATATTTATACTCTGTAGATTTGCATTGAGCACTGTTTTGTAAAAATAAAAATATTAATAAGAACACCGAATTATATATCTTACTGTTCTTTCTCTTTATTCTAAAAATATATATATATATATATATATATATATATATATATATATATATATATATATATATATCTCCAGGTATGTTCCAAGGCTGTCCATTTATTGGATGTAGCTGTAGGAAATGTAATGGAGTCTACAATATGACCCATATATGCTAAACAGGGTTCCAATCTAGTGAAAGTGGAGAACAATGCATAGTTGAAAGTCAACAATGTTCCTGGAACCAATTTTGTGTCACCTGTGGGATTGTCACAGTGGATTGTTTGTCTTACTGTAACAAATCATCACCACTGAAAAACACAACGAGTGATACAAATGATATGAAATATGATCTGTGTATGTCACACCTGCAAGACAGATTCCAGTTTCACTAGTGTCAAAATACAACCCACCACATTACAGAGCCAATACCACTTTGCACCATACTCTAGTGACAGGCTGGATCTAGTCTCATGCAATCTCCTTCAAACACACACTCACTACCATTTAAAGGACTGCAAATGCAACTTGTATATTCAGGTCACACCAGTCTTTTATAGTTCAATGGCAATGTTCAGTCAAATGAAGCAGAATAACCAATGCCATGATGCCAATAGGACCTTTGTCAGTTGGCATTTACAAAAACTCTTGGAATAGCCTGTACACTATACAGTGCATTGATTGCTAGGTTTAGTGGCACAAGCATTGAACTGGGATGTGATTTGATGCATTGTTCCCTTTCATTAGGTGGTGATTACCAACCTTGACAAGTCATTGGTGATTCGGTTCTTGTCTCACCTGGGTGTACTCAGTTTTCACATGCCATATTCTGGGTATACTCTTGCTACATCTCTCAACAATCATTATGCAATGAAGCAGTATTGAATTGAAGTATTAAAGCAATATTAAGTCCATATCTTGTGGTTGTCAAAGCTACAATACCTACCTTTTTAACTATTATCACATCATTCAGTTGAATATATATATATGGAAAGTTGCTGTCTGATTTTTGGCACTTCAGTTTATTTTTGTACAAATAGGACATTATATTTTTATTAAATCTAACTTAAATATAATTCAACTTCAAATAATATTTTATTGCATTTTAACAAAATATATTCCACATTTAACTACTGTCATGTTGTATATTTTTTCAGAAGTTTTTTTTTTTTTTTTTTTTAAATGAAGGGTCAAGGGAATATACTCACCATCTACTCTCTTTATACTTAGGTGGCATTTCCTTAAAGTCAAGCTAACCCCAAGAAAATGTTTCAAGCTTTCAATGACAAGATTAAGTATTTTAAAAATATCAGCATTTCGTCCCAATATTTAGGCTATAAATTAATGTTTGACTGTTAAAATTAGTCATCAAAAGCACTTAGCAAATAAGATAATAACAGGGCTACATCAAAGAAAATAATACTATGTTTTTATGCTTTTAAAGATTAAAATAATAAAAAGGGATTTACCAGGATTACTTACAGATATATAGCATGAATAACTACATCTACTCATTATGTATTGGAGGTTTTATAATTCAAAGGAGGTGAATCAAAGTATGCAAAATTTGCATGTTCAGGCAAAGCAATTACATAGGAATTTCATTCAAATACTCACAAAGACCATTGTAAGTAACATGCTTATGGGTTGCTGCTGACAGAGAAAAACACATACTAAAAGGTCAGTATAAAATAAAAAGAATGTTAATATACTTGGGAACATCCTGTGTGTTACTAAAAAATATAAATGGATCACCAATTCCCCAGAAATTGAAACTAATTTTAGCTACCTTATAACCTGACTTCATTAACTACAAACAAGCAGGTCCACAGTTAATATAGGGAATAACATCTATCATTTTAGGGCTTAAAGTCAAGGACTGTAACATGTGAAATTCCAAAAGTCTTCATACATGAAAAACCTATCATGAAAATGACAACATTAGACAAAAGTAATTAAAATGATCAATTTACAAATAAAACAAAAATGAAACCAGAATTTTATTAAATGGATGTCTGCTTTTACATTCTCAATTATTTCAAAAATAAAATGTGAATGACAGATAAACAATAAAATTGTACCTGGTCGTGGGCTGGGAGCAGCTTTGGAAGTGACCGACCGACGAGTTCCACCACGACTAAAAGGAAAAATATAATGCAGCAATTCTTTCGGACAAGGCAATCAACTATGACATTCATCATCACAGTCACAGGAACTACCAACAGAGTTGATAATAAAACCAAAATAATTTTAAGCAAGTCACATAATGTTTAATAAAAATTGTATTTTTGAGAATATTTTATAAATTATTAACAATAGACCATCATGGACTATCATGTAAAAGAAACCTTATAAAATAATTAGTATCTATTCGGCACCATAATTTTTGCTATATATTTGTTGTTTTTTTTTTCCCCCCACAATTAGTTTCTAAATCTAGAAAAAATATTTTAAAAGCAGTTAAGAGAAAATTTGTAAAACTTCAGATTAAGATAAAAAAAATTTCACAAAACTGAATATAGAAGGTCATCTTTTCTCAGATGAGATATTTAACAGATAATTGCACATCTTTTCTAATTAGTAAACTGAAAAAAAAAAAAAAAAAAAAAAAATTACCTTAAGGAATCAAAACCAATGCGGTCCTGGCTGGCTGAGCGTGATCTGGATGCAGGAAGTTTCAAGGAGTCTGCGCTGTTCAGCGAGTTATTGCTGGAAGAATTGCTCAGCTCACCCTGAAGGACTTTCTGCTTGGACATATCCAGAGAATTCAGTAGTGCATCAGCTTGATCCCGAAAGTGAGTAGCGAAATGCCAGTAAGCTCTGTCATGAAAAGAAGCAAACAATTTCATAAAGTGCTTCATGTATTAATATATACCATATAAAATTACATGATATAAATTTTTGAAAACATGCTCAAGTATATATGAAAACAAGCATAATGCTTTGTAGAGGTTTGATAAAAGTAATTCTCGATAAAACTCCTGATAATTTTAATTAAAAAATAATATAAATGCATATTATAATTGCTAAATATATTATAACACATGCCAACCAATTAATCAACTATTAAAAAAAGAATAGAGGAAAAAATAAAATAGTGGCATTAAAATTTGAGCAAATTTTATATTTCTGGGGATATTTTTTTTAATTTATCTGGTACACTGGAAGATTTAAAATAATTTAAAATTAAGTTTTCAAACCTCTAAAATATAAATCTCCAGAAAAAGACAAAATAAAAAAAACGGATTAAAATAATATAACAAAAATCCCTACCAAATTAAGATCTAATGAGTACATGGAAAGAGATGATGATGATGATGATGAAAAATTTTAAAAATTAAATTGATTACTTACTTTCTGGAATGTGCCCTGGTTTCTGAATCTGGATCACTAATTCCTCGTTTAATTGCATCTTGTAGAATTGCAATATGTTTCTCTAAAATGTGTGTAGGCCAACTGAGGAGAATCTGCTTAAGACTTTCATATACCATTCTGTAAAAGAAAATGATGAAAAAATCTAAACAAGCAAATTTGAATTTGTTAGAGGTTTTAATCTTTCCTCAGTAAAATATGCATCAACTCTGAAAGCAATTAATAAAATAAAAACTGCTTTGATAGCCAGATATTAATAAAATAATGACAAGCTTTATTTAGTCAATCATCAGGTATAAGAAAATGCTTCAAGCTCTAGCAATAATAAAGCTAGTTTGAATTAGGCCCAGTCCTCATTCAATTGTGTGCTTTATAGAAAAAGTATAAAAAGGACCGAAAATTCGAATGATTAAATGTGGCATTTAAATATTCCATGTTAAAATCCATGACTACTGTTATTTATATAAGTGAATTGACAAAATCAATTTATATCCATGATATAATATTATATATATATATATATATATATATATATATATATATATGTATTAATATAGATTAATATGCATAGAGAGGAATTTTGTAAGTTAGCAATATAATAACTCACTTTTATCAACTTTCATTTTCAATCTGTACTTACCTTCGGATTATGAAATTTTTAGATGAAAGATTGCTAGTCAAAATTGGTATAAATTTGGAAGAATGTGTACACTGAAAAGTAACAGAGTAAATCATTAAATATGCAACAACATGCCAAAATTATTTTTTATTAACTATACTTCAAACTCATCATAAAAAACATCTAGTACTGGGATTTCATTTATTCATTTATAATGTACAATATCTTTTGTATCAGTGACAATTCCTAGAATGTCTAAATTCATAAGAACCAGGATAAAAATTTTTTTTTTTTTTTTTAAACACAAATGTCATTTGTATTTTTATTGGTACATTACAAATCTATATTCTCATTTTTCATATTCTGAGTCTGTCACATTATTTTTCTATAACAGCCAACAATAAGGCATGAATATACAAAACATTTTCTTATAAATATCTATGTACGATTAATATAGAACACCATATTCAAATTTGTAGTATACCACTAGCATAAAATGAATCCTATCTGGTAAATACCAAAAACTTCTAACACTTAAATCAATTTGTTAAAAAAAGTCTAAAGATATCAAACTTACAGGAAAAATCAGAATATAAAGACTATGTATTAAAAGTGAAACAACATAAAAGACAAGACAAAAATAAAGAAACAAAAAAAAAAGTAAAAAGTATAATAGGTTAAAAAAGAGAGAACTTTAATATGTCACACAAAATTTTATTTGGTTCCAATTTTCTATATTTAAGAAATAAAAATTTGGAATTTCCAAGTGTGGAAATAATGTACTGAATTCTTTTAAATAGACAAAGCCAAAAGAAAATGATGCAGTGTTAATATTATCCAAATATCCATAGTTACTTACTTGAATTAAAAAGCGAATGCACACAGCACCAGAGGTGGCCATCACTTTGGCAGTATTTGAGATGAGACTAATTAAGCTTGGGAGCAATGTCTCTGCAAAGTGATCCGCTTTGTTGCCCAACTGTTGGCACACATAACTGTAAATAAAAAAAATATATATATTGATTATAAATAAAAAAAAAAAACTCTTCAATTGTCAATTTTGTTTTGGAAAAAATATATTATTCTTCAATAAGGAAGAGTAAAACTAACCAAACGGTGAACTGGAACAAATTTTCAGTATTCATAATTTCAAATGTAAGATACTAAATCACTGTAAATTGAATGTTACTAACATTGGTTTAATTGACAAAATCCAATTGATGATTTGATAAAGGTTAGACCTGTCCAAGACACGAGCCTTTCATATCATGTTGAACTATTTTAATCAAATTATATCCAAATGAGCAAAAGGTGATGCAAACACTGATCATGTAGGCTTTATGTACACAACTTAATCTCAAGGATTTTTATAGAATCTTTTTTTTTTAATTTTGGTTAAGGAAATAATTTATTATTTATCATCATTTTTGCCCAGTTGGATAAATGTAATGGGCAGACAATATTTAGGTTCAATTTCTTAAGAGAAATCTCAAAATCTCTATTTAATTTCTCAAAACAAATTAACTAATTCATTTTTTTAATTATTTTTCTCTTGTGTTTTCCTCTGGTTATACAACATAAACCAGTCGTTCTATAATTAATTGTTGCCCACTGTCAAGAATCCTGGTACTGGAGGAGAGTTATACTCACTCTGTACAAATTGATCAACATCCACTTTGTCACACTTTCTTATAACATTCCCTTTTGAAAAACGACAGTCTCAAATTACTTGACTGTTTCTTTTTTAAAAGGGATTGTATACAATATTTTTATGAAATAGGTTTACGTTAATTTAAAAAGGTAATATATCATTTAACAAAATTTCAGCAGCACTTCCCACAAGCTAAGCAGTAAATTTATAATTCCTCTTTAAAACATTTAAAATATATATATTCCGTGGGTATATAATCCAAGTGGGTCCTAGTAATATAAAAATATTAAAATTGATCCACAAAAAGAGACCTCAATGTATTTTATTTGTACAGAGCAATAAGAAATAGTCTATTCCCCACATGAGGGGAGAAAAAAATTTGATTATTTGCTATATATATATATATATATATATATAGATATCAAAATATTTGAAATACTGTTTCTGTAAACATTGATACAATGATTTAGGATTTATTAACAAAATATGTTGAAATCTTCCATTCACTCTAATGATTACATGTACAGTCATACATTGTTTGATTGGCAATAAAAGCAGTGAAAATAATTAGTTGAATTTTAGCATTTTGTGTCCCTGTTAAAGAATTACATAAATGATGACAGATTGAACACTAGATTCATTTTCTAGTACCAAAGTAAGGAAGTTTGCTAATCACAAGGCATCAAGAAAAGGAAAACATTTCTTCAAAACCAAACCTTCTGAGCAATAAGTAATAGTCAACTATTGCTAACATGTCATTGAACGCTGAACCCAAAAGTCTTGTCACCTGTACCTAATATAATTTTCTATTTCAGATGGTTGACACGGAAGTTTGGAAGAGAGGCTGCTTGCAAGTGTACAGACACATGATTATGTGCATTCTGGCATGAGTGTGGAGGATATGCGACATGACTTCATTTGTTCTTCTATTGTTCTCATTACTTTTTGGTAGGGGGTAACAAGACTTTCGGACCACCCTATATAATATTTTTATTTAAGAATTTGCAACATCAAATTCTGTACTGTTAATTAATATCTCATATCAGCCTAAATTATAACTAGGATGAAAAACACTATCTATATTTTATGTAAATTCAAGTGATGTAGGTGATACATTTTACAGGTAATTTTTTTTTTTTAAATATATAAATACAATTTTCATACATGTTCCTATTTTTATGCATATCAAAACAAAGTTAAATTTAAACTAAAAGTTATTCATAATCACTTATTAGAAAATGCTATCCTATTAATGGGATATTTAGAGGAAAATGTAAAATAACGGAGGAAGAACCAGGTTATAAATTAGTTCCCTCTTGCAATTCCTTTAGGGTTTTTTTCTCTACCCTAAAACAATGTTCACCAATAAATCAAATAGTAACCAAATTATTCTAATCGCTCCATATAAAACCCCATGTACACTACTTTGTAACATACAGCAGATACTGGCTACCTGTCAACTCAGTTTAAAGGTGAAATGGGTATTGAGTAAGATTTTTATAACCACATGTGCCTACGTAAATTAACAACTGTCTCATGAAACAGCTAAAGTAACAATGACCAACAAAAATAATGACAAAACTATTTTCCTGACATTAAATATAATGAGCAACACTATTTTCTTACAACTACTAATGATATAATAATACAGTGGTAAAAAAATAAGCAAAACAGACAACTTACGCAGTAGTGATACAGGCCTCTCTGACAACCTGAGATCTCAAATCTTTGATGGCGAGGGTTATACTTGGCTCTAAAGTGCGCAACATTGAGAAGAAATCCTCATAATCAGCAGCACCACATAACAACAAAGCCCGTATCAAACGGAGCTGAAAATCAATAATAAACATTTTATTATATTCCTTCAAAATAAAAATAATTATCAAGTATTTTAAATTATACTATGATTATATTTTTAAGCTTTATTTAAAAAGTGCAAAAATGTATGCCAATCAATCATCAATACTATCCAGAAGTTACTTGTATAGTATTTGTTTATATAGTAAACATAAATCAGTGACAATAAAAATCTACAGGTTATTTACAAATAAGTTCAAATAACAAAATTACAAAAGCAATATAGATTGTTTGTACCACTCACCGATTCAACTCTTTTTTCCCAATCATTATTGCTGTCACTTAGAATGTCTTTTGCTTTAGTGATATTAGCTTGGATGTCTTTGCAGGAATATATCTGAAGAAAAAGAGCTTGTTGTTATAAATTTAAAATAAAAGCAATATGTTAAACAAGCAAAGTGGAGAATATCATATCTAACATTTTTACAAGCTTCCTGTGATATTAAACTCAAATAGAGGCAATTTGCAATGTAAGAATTTATTTACATATGACAGACTTATAACATGAATCATTAGTGAGGTTTTGTATTGTGACTCAAATTTTTAAAAAATAATAATAATATGCATAACTGATATTTGGCAAATAACCCGTATGCATATAGATATGCTATACATGTCTCTTAAATTTTATGAGGGAATATATTTTGGAGATTTTTGTTTTTGTTTTCTAGAAAGAAAAAGATAACACATACTAAAGATTTTGCTTTTGTCCGAAGAATAAAGGCAGGAAATAACTAAACAATTCCACAAGCAAGTAATACCAAGTAAAGACCGTTTCATTTACATTTATTTTAGACATAAGAGGCACTCAAATGCAGAAAATACTAAAATATGCAATACTTTTGTTAAACTGAACAGAAGAATATTTAGATCTTTTCATATGCAATCTGCTAATGTGCCTTAAATGTCCTTTCAATTAAAGTGATGGCTTTCAAAAACAAAATATTCAAACAAATTAGGTGTGTCTGAACCTTTTCAGTTATTGAAGCATTTCCAATTATCTGTCAACTATATTGGATGTTCATCACTCATAGGCAATAGATCATCTCCCTTTTCCAAAAGTACTTTTGGACATGTTCAGTTGTCATCAGCTTTTCACTTCAGAGACTTTTCATGTAATTAGCAGTTACAACATCTCGACCTTTGACCCACAGAGAAATATAGTACATTTTCAAAATAATTTTCATAAATCATTTCAGGTTTTAAAAAACACATTCTAAAAATTTTTAATATCAGAATTTTATATTTTCAATCTCACACTCAATATAAACAGGATTTATGCTATTGATGAATAATGCATATTTGTTTGTTTGTTTTTTAAAAAAAAAAAAAATATTTTTAAATGTATACTTGGTTTGAAATCACTAATTAATAATACTTCTTCTGGTGGGGGAAAGGATATATCCAATAAGTTAAAAGTCATGAATTAATAGGGGGCACAGATATTTTATTAATGTTTAATAGGTAGACATCTAGTGCTTGGACATATATTGAATTTTAGAGAATAACTCCATATGAGATTCAATTTACTTCCTACCATTGACAATACAAAATAGTTATATATTACAGATACATTATGTATCATTATTAGCCACTATGTTTGATCAACATATAAAATACTAATTAGAATCTAAAGGTTTATTTATTGAATGATAGCAACATCTGCAGTTAGGATGAAAGCCACTTTATTCTTTGTAGATGAAAACAAACAGCAACTATTTATTTGAAATTCCTTAAAAGCGTGAAGCTTTAAAATGTGTTGTAAGGATTCGATGGATAAAGAAAAATATTTAATAACTTCAGAATTTGCAAAATGTAAACTATTTAAAATTGCAAAAATACCACCAAATTATAAGACTTCAATGAGGATCTTAGATAACTCCAATGCAGTTCTGATAAGAGCAGGTTGAGGATTTTATCTTAATTAGTATTCCATATCAAGAGAGAAGTTATTAGCAAAATAAAATCAGTCTTTATCAAGCTCTGAAATATGAATGTTTTAGGCATTGTAGCAGAAAGGAAGTATCAAAGAACATAAGCATAATATCAAGAAGAAAAACATATCAGACCAATAACTGCCTTCTTTTAAATATGTCCATAAAGAAAATTGAATAAAGTGAGCAACAGAATATAAGAATACAAATTTTTCAACCATACTTTTCACCAAAGAATACCAAGCTAACCTCAATAAACCAAACAGATGAAGCAAATGCTAGGTGGCTACTGACAGAAACCACCTTCACAGTAAGATAACAAGGTCGAGATTGTATGATGTTTTGGTGTGGTAGTATAGGTGATAAGCTCATGAAAAATTCTAGTTTGACAATTTAAATGTATATTGATATTTTTTAAGGAACATGTTGATTCGTGATTTAAAAAGCCAAACACTTTCGGAAAGATGCATTTTATGCATGACGATGTTCCATCGCAATTGGCAAAGAAAATTAATGAACATCTTAATAAAGTGGATTTCAAAGGCTTATATGATGGATTAGTTGTTTGCCTGACTTTAAACTGAATTGAAAACTTGTAGGGTAATCTGAAAAAGAAAGTTTACAATGGTGGACAGAAATTTACCAGTAACAATAAACTTTGAAGTGCTATTATGGATGCTGTGAAGTCTGTTTCATATGGAATACAAAAAACAGATCACAAAATCAATGAATGAACTTTGTTTTTTATCAGTTTCACCCCATGCAAGAAAACAAAACAAAACACTAAGACACAAGGAGTTACTGGTTGTGGAAGAATTAGAAACAGAAACATTAATAATAAGCGGAAAGAGAAAAGAGTAATCAGGAGGACAGCAGATAGTGATTGACATTGCATTTAGATTTTTGCAGATTAAAGTTGGCTGGAAAGCATAGTGCAAGAAAAGAAACTGTTAGCATCGAACTTATAGTTATATCTAGCCAGCTCAACTGTAAATTAATGAGATCTTGATGCCAGTCTATTCAACAATTTTAGGCACCATAGCAAAGAGCTCATCCAAACAATTACCATGAAAGTATTTATAGAAAAGACACACGGAGGCAATCTTATGGCAGTGGTAAAGTGAGTGAAGCAGAGCTGCCAGATCAGGACCAATAAGCCAGTTTAAGAACATAGAGCATATATTTCAGATTATTTTTATAACTTTGTTGTCATTACATAGCTTTCAATTTAATGCTCAAAATATTTTTGCCAATTTTAACCTGTCCTGTATTAATAAGTTTTACATTATGTTTATTGGAGTTTTAGTAACCTGGCTAATAATGTAAAGTTAAGAACATCCAGTAAAATTCATAAAACTGTTGTAACATCATTGGAAAATTTAAAAGTGGCTAATAATGGGAGATATTGTATTTGGAAAAAAGGGTGGATAATACATACAATGAACAATAGTACTTCTTTAAAAGATTTTATATTTGCACAATATGTATACAGCTAACACTCAGAATTCCATACACCCAAAGTCTTTAAGGTAGAGTAGAGTCTGAAAACATTATGACAAGTGTATATGTTAACCAACATGTGCAGGAAGGGTATAGTCCCAAGGAGGCTTGACAGTAAGCAGAGTTAAATGCATAAAAGCCCAATTTTATGTCATAGAATCAGGAAATGTAGAAAAAAGAATTAAAAATAGTTTCAGGAAAGTAGATTGATTGAGGTTTCTTAATTGAAACTGAATATAAATTTGAATATAGTACAGCTCTCAAGATAAAAGCAAAAGATTTTTTTCTATAAAATATTTTCAGATGAAGCTGTTCACATATTCTTATAAAAGTAAATTTTAGGAATCATGTTATCAGAACTCAGTCAAGTGGTTAGCTGGCCATGTACATTCCAGAGACTTTAGTGAATGTGAAGTAATGGTTAACTCGTCCCATTACATCATTGGGGATAAGCTGGGGAGTCAAGTTCAATATATACAGGTGTGCAGCACACTTTGGCAGCTTTAGTGGACTCTTCCAGAGAGAGAGAGAGAGAGAGGGTCAAGTAAGACCACTAGATAAAAGAGATGCATAGGATACAAAGTGGAAAGACAGAGGAAGAGAAATTTAAGTAGCAGCCATAGATAAAGAAGACCACTAGATTAGCACCCCAACTATAAAAAATGGCAGATTGCGCAAACAGATCCATATTATTGTTCTAGCATCATCATAATTGTAAACAAGCAATTCAATGTTTGACCCACAATGTACTATTGTCAAACATTAAAATTGCTAAAGAAAGCCACTATTTGAAACTATGTAACTAACAACTTGAATAAAATTTTGTTAAAATCTCATGAAAGTATTCCAATATTTTTTCTCATTACAAAATTTCAATCAATCCTGACCATCCAGCAACTTTAGTTTTGTGTGACCCTGAGTTTGCGACTTCTTAAGATTTTTTAAATACTATGTGGATGAAGGAATCTCCTGTTCAGTATATCATCAAACCAATGACCAGGATAACTGACTAATACTGTAGTGCAAATTCTATATTAGAAACTAACAGCAAAGAGAAAGAAACAGCAAAGAGATGCACACAGCAAACAATATAACTACCAGGATCATACCAGTTACATCTGGTGCTGTGACTAAGGATTCTTGACCTTAAGGTTACCACAAAAAGACAAACAATGTGTAACACTACAATTAGTGATCAGAACATGAACCGACCATAGTATTACATTGTGTACTGAGTATAATGAAGGAAATGCTGTAACAGCAAGATAGTGTTATCTTGACAAGTCAGTCAAGAATAAAATTATGATTTTTTATTATTATTTTTTTAAGCAACATTTCATCAAATGACTGAACCTCTTTGAAGACAAGAAATTTAGACTTACTTGAATTTTGTTAATGTCTTCAAATGACTTGATGAATATTTCTTCATCCACTGCTCCAGCACTGCTCTCTTGCCTTGCTACAAGATACAATAAGTTACTCATTAGAGAATATATTTAATAAAACAAAAACGCAGAAGATTAAAGTGGGTAATTAAAATGTTAGATCAATTAACCAAAAGGTAAACATTATACATAGATTGGTGTATAGTCAACAAAAGTAAATTTTTCTCTTTACCATATCTTTGGGAACATCATAAGAAAAAAAAAAAGCCTTATACAGCCCTGTGCCAAAATACATCCACTTAAATTTGCTATAAATTTTAAATTAATTATATCCAACATTTAAAATTATTACTAAAACTAAAGTCCATAAAATGCCACATGCATGTTTTAGAAACAAATCCACGATAAAAATACAATCCAATTGCAAAATTGCAAAGGCAATTAAAAATTTTAAAAAAAGTAAAATGTAATGTAAAAAATACATGCAACTTAAATAATCAAAGTAAGGCAACCTCAAGGTAGCAGTATCATGTCACTATGTATACTAATAAATACTGCAATCAAGGTCCTTTTAGGTAAGCTACTGAGAAAGATCAAAACAAAAGAAACTTGCTTAAAAATTCTAACTTATCTCACCAGCAAAAGTGAAAAATATTTTTCTTGACAACAATTGAGATACAAGGAAAATGTAGAGCATCAAAATTTAAATGAATGAAGATTTAGTATTGATAAAAGAAAACTAAATAAATTTTACATAGAAAGCTAAATTATAATGAATCAACTTTCTAATATTTTATGCATGTTCTTTCCATTTTAATCGAGAGAGATAAAATAAATGTTCATAAAATTTTGTAATAACTTTATATACAACCAGACATCAAATACCACACAAGCAACAATAGTGCAGCTTAAACTCCTGACCGAATATCACATCATTGCACAACATTTTTGCTTAATTCCCACTCTCAGGAAAATCTGTGAAGCATTTTATTTAATTATAGGAATTTAAGTTGGAAGTATTATCTTGAGAGTGATAATGGTCTCCTGGAGTTGGACCATTTTGAAGGAAAGAGTTTAGAGCAGTTCAATTTAATGAACATTCATGAAAGTGCAGGTGTATGTTTAATACAAGTGGGGATGCTGAAAATTTCTCAATCTGACACACTTTCCAAAATCTGAACTAGCATAGGCTGAGCACCTGAAAAGTTCACAGTCTGACCAAGAAGCCCTATTAAAAATGTAGGTATTTAGCCAGATTTATTTTGGGAAGTGTGCTGGGCAGAGAACTTTTCAGCACATTATACATATAAGCTGCTGTGTTGTCTCCTATAGAACTTAATTGCCCTTAATGCCAACAGATGCATGTTTATGAAATTAAATTTTTCTTACAATCATTATTTAAACAGCTAACATTATATTTTCTAATATCAAAAGTAAATATTTGCAGGTAAGGAAAAGTAACAATGTGTATCTGCTATCAAAGTTTTTATCCAACAATAGATCTTCATGAAAAGTGAGATGATGGCTCTGGTCAAGATAGTTTCTTTATACATAGCTGATCACATCAAAGTTGTAAATTTTTCTTCTAAGAGTAGTAAATTTGATACTAATGTGTTACTTGAAATGACTAGCTCAGATAGTCATTCAAATAATTCAGGTCAATTTTTCTGCTGGTACACAAATCACAGAAACAGTCTAAGTGGATAATAAAAAGTTAAAAACAGATGACTTTTGTTAAACATTCACCGCCAGTTTGAAAGAAACAGTGTTTTTTATAGAAGCACAAAACCATACCACTATATTTTAAGTGTAAAAAAAGAATATTTCAAAATTCCAATTATCTAGATGATTCAATACTTTATGCTTTTTATATAACTAAAGGATTTTATCATTTCAATGTACAAATAGATCAAGTCCAGTAGAAAGTATCACATAAAAAAATTATTAAACTAATGAAAAATATCAAAAACTTCAATTTTATTAGCATGAGAAATACTATTTAAAATCTCTGAAAATACTAATAAATAATTTAGCTAAGAATAGATTTGAAATTTGCGGGGATACAGATGGAATACATCTATCTATAAGATTCTGTGACTTCCTTTAGTCTGTCCATTACACCCTCTAAAATAGCCATACATTGACTCACATAAAACAAATTTGGGGGAGAAGTGCAAGCAAGTCAGGGGGTACAATGTACAGTTGGTTTTAGTACAGTGCATAGCTTAGTACAATAAATTTTCATTCATTTTTTTTGGGGGGGGGGGGGGTTATACTCCCACTATTTTAAAACCAATTTAGGGATTAAAATAAATACTTATTTAATAAAAATGCAATATTGTTTTTTGCATATCTTTTCTTTAAGTTTATATATTTCATCAATTGGTTTGCAAAACTGAATGAAACAGAGTTTGTAAATCTTGACAAAAATGTTACTTCAACAATACTAAATACTATGAGGATTTCAACACACGTCAGCATGTTGCAAAAAAAATTCTAGTGTTGAAAATTTTCAATAAAGTTTTGATGCAAGATCTATTTGTTTTATATAATAATTAAATAATAAACATAAATTTGTGTCCATTTTTAAATTTTGCCCAATTTCATTGAAATAGTTAATTCTGGGACATCCTGTACATTAACTTTTACTAATTTACCAAATAAGAGTTCAATAATTTAAAAATATAAAACTGATTTCAAGATCAACTACTAAAAAATTAGACATTAGTCAATTGCATATAAATCTATCATGTATATTAGAAGTTATTTATCAATGTGCAAATATTATTTCATCCCAGTTCTCAATAGATAATGTCATTTACCTGTATTGATAAGAAAGAAAAAAAATTAATCCAGTCAGGGGTAAGAAAGAATAACTATCTTTGATAGTCGCTTTTCAAAATTGCTGAAAGACCCCCAAACCAGAGTTCAGATAACTCAAAAAAACTAGCTAATTGCAAACAGATAAAAGTAATAAAATAAAAATGAATATTTTGCTATTTAGATAAGTCTTGAGCATGCCAATCAAGAAAGAAAACATCGGGAGGGAAGGGGGGGCTGTACCTCATACAGATTAAGGAAACACAATGAGTGAATGAGTGGAAAAAATGGACCTCAATAAATAAACATTATTCTACAGATAGGTTTATGTACAGCATCCAAAGGATGGTGGTAATAAATAGTAGAATTGCAATTTATACAAAAAAATGGCAATATATTAGAGAATAGTAGGATAATTTGATATGGTGTAATAGTTAGCAAATGTTTCACTAAATCAATTATAACTGAGTAATGAGTTTGATCCTCACTGGGTGCTCCATATTTGCAGCATTGTGCCACATCTAAGCTATGCTTAGCAAATTGCTAAACATGCAAATGAATGATAACTAATCAAAAGGATCAAGGAAGTATTTTCTTTTTAATTTTCAGTAGGATTATTTTATTACCCAAGGCAATTTTTAAATTTATGTATGTATGTATGTATGTATGTATTTATGTATGAGAAAGATTCTAATTAAGCTAACCTTAAGGAATTAAAAAATATATTACAAATTTTATGCCTCAGTCATTCACATTTAAACATTGAAACTGCCTTAAAAATACAAATCTAAGCTATAATTTATTGTAATAATATTTTTATTAAAACTTTCAATAGAATATTAGAGCCATAAAATTAAACAGTAGCTTAATGCAAAATGTATTTATTTACTAACATGTTTGTAACATTTCCTCAGTTGATTTAGAACAAATATGCAAAAACCTTCTATAAACCAAAAATAAAAAAAAATAAAGTGACCACAGAAAATGAAGGTTATAATGAATCATATTGACTACATAAAAAAGAAATATTTTAGAGTTGAACTCTATTATACAAAGTTATTAAACAATACAGTCACAAAATTCAAACTTCAATTACAGTGTTGAATTTAGAAATTATGTGAAAGCAAAAATTAGAGAATAAACTGAACAAACATTAAGTCATGCAAAACTTATGTTATTAATTATATATCCTAGAATATGAAATTATAAAAGTAAATGATATAAGTCAGGTTGTTGATGTTAAGAGATTATTTCTTTTTTGCTGTTCTTTCTGTGTAAATGCTATCAACTTATTCTGTGTTTAATGGTTTCATCACAGTGCAACTGACAAGAGACCAGTTTTAATTTACTGTTAAGAGGAAAACTGGTAAAAAAAAATAAAATAATCAACATATCAGTTTTACTAGCTTTAAACTTACTTTATACCTTTACTTTCTCACTGAAGATTATCAAAATAACAAAACAGCCATTAACACTTTATAACAAAGAAATAATCCAAAGTGAAAATTCAAACAGCTAATGGACCAAACATACAAGAAAACTCTTGAAGTCTTATAAACCTTGAATTTTTTTTTTTTAATACAATGTTTTTTGTTTGTCTTTTTTAATGGTTAGATTGAAAATTTCTATGTTAATATTTCCAGTAATTTGATCAAAACAATATTTGTCTTTTAGAAAAAAAAAAAAAGTTTTTTTTTTTTTTACATTTCCAAAATTAAAATGACGTTTCATGAACACTTCTTTGTAGATAATTATATCAAAAGTATGGTTTTACTCATTATTCCCCAAAACTGTATAATTAAGTCAATTTTTCCCCCAATTTGAATATAAGTAGGGTTATAAAAGTTGTAATTTTTTCTTACAAATGCTGTCCCCAAACTAAATCAAATGCACAGGGACAAACATACAAAAGGCAGTAAACTTCTTGTTCATTCAACTAACAAATAAAAATTCATATATCATTTTCTCATATACATCATCTTAACCATACTAAATTATAAAACTTGCTAAAATTTCATGGTTATAGCAATATAACATTTCTTTCTTGTATAATTTTTAATGGTTTTTATCCTTTCTTGCATACAAGATTGTTTATTAATGTCAAAAAAATATAGTTATCTAAGAAAAAATTGTTTCCATGATAAAAAAAATAAATACAAGAAAGTAGACACTTATTTGCAAATTTAAAATTTATCCTCTTTCTGGTCATAAATGAGCGAAATAAAAAAATAAATAAATAAAACGTTCAGAAGCAAACACAAAATCATTAACATCAATAATAAAAAGTTTTAACACACAACAACAAAAACTAAAATCTTTACCAGTTCTGTAAAAAGATAACTACTGATCAAAAACTAAATTTTTAGGTTTTGCATAAATAAAATATACGAAATATGCTTATAAAAGAGAATGTAATTATACTTTGATTATTTTTAATGTACCTCTTCACATTAGATAGACAAGGATATAAATCATTAAACTATTCAAATATTGATCATATCAAGTGCTAAAGATCATTCCATATTCTGAGTAATTTTCTTACATTCACTTTTGATACAACAAGAAAAAAATGATTAAACGTTATAGCCATAAAAATTTCATTAAAAGATCTTTGGAGATTATAAAATTTTAACACAAATTAATGCCATTTACTTTGCATATAACAGAATATGAGGTGATGCTGAAAAGTTGAATGGGTTAACATTTTAGCATTTCAAAAACTGATGTGCAGACATCATTAATCACCATTTTCATTAACAATTATCTTTATAGTTCCATTTTTTGTTATCATTTTTATATATTAAACTACATATTTTGAATTCAGACACCTGTGGGAGAGCAAAAGTTTGTTCAGTAATCGCACCTATAATTGTTACTGAGTCCATTCCTCATGATTGGAGAATTGTTATAAGATTGTGTGTGTGTGTGTGTGTGTGTGTGTGTGTGTGTGTGTGTGTGTGTGTGTGTGTGTGTGTGTGTGTGTGTGCGCGCACAGATATTGATATATGATGACATGCAAGAGGTCCCACATAACAATTCAAGGAATTTGGCAATTCAAAAAAATTGAGACTAAAACCTATTTTCAACCATTTTCTCTAAACAGCCCCTTCGGGTAAGAATATGGAAATATAACAAATAAGAGCAACAAAAATCCATAATAGATTTGGCTCCTGTAAACTTTTAGTTAGCACCTCATAATATTACTCTTGCCTCAATTTGTGTGTGTGTGTGAAACAAAAGATGAAACAAAGATTTGTATTAAAATGATAAACTATTCTCTGCCAAAGGAATGTTATCACAGTTTACTAGACATGTCCAACAACGGACATGGAAACAAAAGACCCACTAGGGTACCCCTGTTGACACCAGATAATGCCTTACTTGATCCTGTGACATGGTTAATTGAACCCTGGAGGACTTGGCAATGTGTGAGATGGTCCAATGAATCATGGTTCCACTTGTTTTGGGCTGATAGATTCAGGTGTCATGCAGATTCCATGAGGCCATGGACAATACTTGTCAAAAAGGCACCATGCCAGCAGGTGGTAATTCTATAATGGTATGAGGGGTGTGATCACTTTGCATGGGTTGGATCCCCTAGTTTACCAAAACTCCTTATTGACTGGTGACAACTACATTGCACTGCTTCCTGACCATTTGCACTCATTTATGTACATCATTGTTGGCAACAGTAGGTTATTTCAGCAGGATAATACACCATCAGTTGCCAAAGTTGCTCAGAATTGATTTGATGGGCATTCGAGAATATTTCTGATGAATGGTGTGGAACCCAACTGAGTATTTATATAATGTGGCTGAGAGATTTAAGTATGGAAGCTATGGAAAGCTATCAAGAAAGAATGATTTGAAACCTCTTCAGAGATCTTCCAAACACTTGTGGAAATGATGCCACATTGAGCTGCTGCACTTTACTAGGTTAGAGGTTATCCTACACAATATGCGGTACCTATCCAATGATTTTTGGCATATTAGTATACAGTTAATGGCATATATCCATGTTGATCAATTGTTAAAAAATATCACAATCCATTTCTTTTTAAAAAGATTTTCACCTTAATTATATTATAAATATTAGCTTTTGTGAGGGAATTTATTTCCTTTTTATCAACTTTTTCAGAGAATTTCATTCTTATTTCATCACTCAAAAGATAACATCTACAGAGTGGCATATATATTATTATAACGTTTTTTTCTCATCCTCCACCCTCACTGGGATGCAGGGGGCATGCACACCTTTTCACTACATTTCAGGTTTTTCTCCCCTTTCAAGAAAGTTTGGCTCAACAGGTTTATTGTAGAATTGTAATTTGTAGAAAGATCAATATTCTAACAGTCTGAATTTGTCAATTTATGGTAGCAACCCTAAAATTTTCCAGAAGCAGGAAATTTCCTACCTCCTACTTGGTTGAGAACCATTGAATTAGAAACTAGCCCAAGGAAAAATATGTGGATATAATAAACATTAAATTACTTAAAAATGGAAGGATATGTATATATGTGTGTGTGTGTGTGTGTGTGTGTGTGTGTATATGTATATATATATATATATTTCAGCATTTGTCTGTTTTATTAGATGAACCATTTTTAATTGAACACCATACTTTTTTATATTTTGAAGAGATTCTTGGTAAGGCCAACAACTTTTTAACACTCACTTTTTTTTTAAGAAACTATGCACAGATTCTCAAACAATATCAACATAATTTTAATGTTTCTTGATTACAATACATTCTAAAACAAAACAGGAAACATTTTATTTAAATAACTTATCACATTCAAATAACTAATAATTGAAAGCATATAAAGCCACCTAAGGCATTGACAAAACTGTTCACATAATGAATTTGTAAAGTGCACAAAAAGCAGAACCAGAGGTGCTGAAAAGTTCTAAACTTAACTCACTTCCCCAAAATTTGTATTCTGATATTTGGTGAGTAAAGTATTGATTTTGGGAAGTAGGTCAAGCAGACAACTTTTCACCACCTCCTCATAATGTCAATAATGATGATCAACCTTTAAAAAAGCCAGGATCTGATTTTTTTATAGTCAAAATGCCTTTGATTAATGCTAAGCGATCAGTAGTGTAGACTGAAGCAAGAGTAAACTTCTATAAAGCAAGTAAAATAGGTTTTTTGTCAACACCATCCCACAATAATGCTAACTTTCTATTTTAGCTTTGGCAAAGGTAGCAAATATTTAAAACCATATAACTAAGTGTAGCATAGTTTTTCAAATAAAAATTTAATGAAAATTTGTAGCTAAATGTTAAAACCAAACTTAGATTTAATATTGCCTAAGGCCATGTGTGTGTGTATATACACACACACAAGTATTCTGAAAATAAAGAAATATAAAATCAGATACAATCATTATATGACAATAAATGCAGTTGATCATAAACTATTGATTAATAAACAGTAATTAGATTTTACTCCAAGAAACTTGTCTGAACCTTAAGTTTAAACATTTCTTATTATCTTAAAAAAGAAACCTATAAATTCAGGAAATCCATGTAAGAAAATATAATATTAAAATTTGTTTTCATTTCTTACAGATAGATATGATATTCAGGTTTCTCTTTCTTTTCTATTTTTTTCTTCTTTTAACAAAAGAAAACTTGGAACACTAAATAGTTGAAGATAAAAAGCTAAATTTAAAATCTGAAACAGTTCATGCAGCATGCTATTGCAATTTGTTTTGCAATAAGTGTTGCTAACTCAGCTACACTGGCTGACACCAAACACGCACCTAGCAAACATTAACAAAAGCAAATTAAAAACACAAATATTAACTAACAAAAAAACCAAAGCAGCAGGCTGTAAAATTTGAAAAGGGAAAAATATTAATAACAGAAAAAAAATGCCAAGAACTATTATACTGAAGCAAGTAAACAAAATAGTTGTAAAAAATCTTTTAGCAAAGATAATGGTAAATTGACCAATTATGATGCAGCAATCTTATTGCCTGAAAACCAATTCAATCTTACTATTGAATAAAAATTACAAAATGCTATTAAAATATAAATTATCATACATATGAAAAAAATTAACAAATTTTTACAATGCCAAAGTCTGGAAAAAAAAAAAAAGAAGAAAAAAATAGCAAGTGAATTACTCATTCATGGGTTCTTGCCTAAGAGCCATCTACATTTATAATGTTAAAATAAAAAAAGTATGAAGACTGACAACCCAAAATTTGAGAATGATTTCCCTGCAGCTCTTGTAAATCATGTCTCACTCTTCCCCGCATTATTTCTCCATTTGATGTTAGAAGAGGAACAAGAAATTTTCCACAGGCTGACAAATTAATAAAAACTGTATGTGCATGCACCCAAAGGAAGGCAGCCAAGAAAAAAAGGTAGAAGATGTGGAAGGGTTTTAGTTAAGTCAGCAAGAAACAGGCCATGACAAGTCTCTTAGGTAAACAGAAAGTTTCAGTAACCAATAATGTCTTCCTTAATCTTGGCTGGTTCATTCTAAATTCGAGTAGAAGACAGACAAAATCAGTTCCAACAAAGAAGTTCTACTTCATTTTCAGTTGTTTCTTGCTCATGAACAGGAGGAAGAGAAACTATGTTTATGTTATTTAAATATCTAGTCAATAATTGAAAAGTATTTTTATATTTTCTTTATGCATTTAATTTGGAAATATTTAGGTATGTACAATGCAAAAGGTTTTACTGTATATACTCATGTAATGCACAATCTTGCATATTGTGTGACCCCCAAATTTTCACTTATAAAACATGATTTTATCATGTATCTCATGTATCATACATGTTCCTTTTTGAAAGACCAAATTACAATAGCCTAACCTCTTTTCCTCAATTTCTTATCCCATTTTCTAGCTACATAAGTTAAAAATGCAAAAGAGAATGATAAAAGTATCATTAGTAATGCTATACTTGTGTAAACGCATACATCCATAAACAACCAAATGAGAAACAGGTAAACATCTTACAAACATAAGAAATGGAAAAGATGCATAATCGCTATGTTTGTATTTTGTAATACGATACTAATATCCAAATATTACATGAATTATTATTGGATACAGTTAGGTAAAACATCAGTTTTATCAAAATTATGTTTACTTTAAATACAACTGTACTTTTTTGACTACATTAAATGGATATATACTTTGGTCAACAGCATAGCCAGTAGTACATATGCTAATTTTATATTTCATGTATAATGCAAGCCCTTTAAAATTAGCTTCAAAAGTTACGTGATATGCAAGTATATACGGTATATCAAAATTAAAGATCAAAGTATTAGATAATAAAACATTTCAGAAAGCATAGATCTCTCCACAATTATTATACTATAAATAACAATCAATTATTATACTATAAATAACAATCAAAGAACTCCAAATAAATTAACCCTTGCAACAAATTAAAAAAGAAAAGTGCATAATTATAGCAACCCTTTATTCACACCACATTAGTCTTTATGAAATTTATCTTAACAGGAGTTATTAATTACTACTTACTAGCTTAATTTCAATATATGCAATATTTTCAACACCAAGTTTTAAAGAACAGTTTCATGCTGCTATATAACTATGTTTTAATGCCTTTGATATTTTATAGACATACAATTTCCTAATTAAACACTTAAGAGAGCTGGATTTTGAAACATTACATCAATGTAATAAAGCAAGTTGGCTAACAAGCTGAATTATGAGTAGAAAGAATGTAGTAATATCTCTTATCAATACTATGAAGAGAAAACACTGTGCATATAATGCTTCACCAATACTATCAATTCACTATCCAAGGGTATATAAAGTTAAATATACTACCACCCCCAGGATGTCGATGCAAAGGCAAAATTAAAAAGGAATAAAATCTAAAAAGGAAGAAAAGGAAGACGGGAAAGAGAGAATGAGGAAAGAGGTTGAATTACTATGAATAATAGTAAAATCAATAAAAAAAAAAAAAATTATTTAAATTTTATTTAGTAGTAACATAGAACAACTGAAATGATTAAAAATTCAGTTTACTCTCTCCCTTTCCTTAGACAATCAATTTATTAACATCAAAGCTTACATAAAACTGACTTCAAAAGTGATGAGTCCTTATGTCTGTTCATAAAGGCAAAAAACTTGCACCTGTTAACTTTTCTATAAAAAAAAAAAATTCAATGAACTCTCCTCTAGTTCCTGTGTTAAAGTCAAAGATGATTCCAGACATCAAAGAATTCAGAAAGAATGGAATGCAGTTTAAAAGAAAACCACAACAGACTCATCATGATTCAATGTTAAATTATTTAACCTCAGCAGACATTAACAATTTTTGAAGAATGAAAGAACATTCTTACTTGCAAACCAATTTCTTCAAAAAATAAATTAGATTAAGTTACTCATGTCAGTGTGTGGAGTGTAAATGTTTTGACTCAAAAGTTATATATATATATATATATATATATATATATATATATATATATATATATATAGATAGACAATATTAGTGGTGAATATACATATGCAATTATATATACACATACATATATGTATAAAAATAATTCCAAGAGGATATGATCCAGGTAGAACTTGATGTCCAGGACAGAGTAAGGATATATATATATATAAAAATAAAAGTGAACATAGAAGTCAACACTTAGAGGCGACAGTCTGTTTCATGCTAGTGCAATCAGGCGATTGCACTAGCATGAAATAGACTATCGCCTCTAAGTGTTGACTTCTATGTTCACTTTTATTTTTACACACGCTCTATCTCTGATATTGAGCACTTTATCCCATAAATATAGCACACTTTAAGACTATATTACTTTATATATATATATATATAAAATTTTGATCATGTGACTATATAAAGTTTAATTTAAGCTGGTTAGAGTAAAGATAATAATCTAGAAGTATTGATTGGAAGAACAAACTCCAATCTACTCATACTTCAAGAAATATAATTAGTAGGGAACAAGATTAGGAGTAAACCTCCCTGCTTAAACTAGCTATGTTGTTAAATAGTTAATTAACTTTTACAATATGAGTATTCATAAATTCTCAACAAAGAAGTTAAATTTATATTTTAACAAGACAGAGAAAAAAAAATATGGTGGTGAAGAAAATTTTTACAATGTGGGTGAAGGGAATCAAAAGTAGGGAAATAAAGTTACGTCACTTATATACACCCATCAATATCACATCAAAACATTAATCAAGTTTTTGTTAACATTTAATTTTTAAAATAATCTGCCATTTCTTCATAGCAAAACAAGCTTGCAACAAATATAGTTCAAAGATCTGCAAAATGTAGGATTTTGTTCTTTAATTTATTTTTTCATTCAGTTTTTCAGTATTTATATTGTGGAGTTACATTATACATGACTGCATTGTACATGCATAAATACAATATATCTCAATGTACTAAAAGAATAATGTTTAAAAATATGAACTATACAAATATTTAAAAAATAAAACAATCACCAATACTTAAAGGGTAAATTTTTATCAGTTTCAATAGTTCTGTTGCACCATTTTTCAAAGTAAATATAACAACTAATGAGGAATATATTTCATGATTAAGAACAAAATGCGTCTAAATATTTTAAATACTGGTTGGTTCTTTCTTTTTTTTTTAATTTGAAGACATATATTTAGTTTAATACACAATTATCTTATTAAGAACTCGATGTAAAATGATTTCATTGGCAACTGTTCCTAGGACTTAATACTAATCCTGAAAAATAATAAAAATGAAAAAAAAAAAGAAAAAAAATGCAAAATACAACAATAGTTGACAGCCCAAATTCCTGAAAATCCCCAGGACAAAAGAGAAGCCACTTTTATGTTCCTGAAAATTAATAAAATGTTAAATTTATATCAGTCCCCAGCAGAAATGAGTCACCAAATGAAAGTAGTGGGTGAAAAGAGAATGGCCTTCAGTTATGTGGCATCATCATTATTGTAATAACCAAATGGATATCATCAGCAGCATTGTGAACCAAATTGAGCAAGCAGCACACACTAGAAATCAGAGGGACGGCACAAACCAAAGACATGCTCTAATTTGATGATCTTACCAACAAGAGGTAAACTGCCAGCACTGGCACGACGTTTGTATGGAAGCTGCTTCATTCCACATGAGGAGGGTGAGGATGAAGATGACGCTGGTGGGGTCACGATAACTAATAAAAACAATCATATGTTAAAATTTCAAAGCAAACTGGCCAATCCCAAAAAGCCAGTTCCACTGACAATGTCAGAATGAAAAAAAGAATATGACATTGACAAGCTGCTTTTTTGACAGGTCTCAGATCAAATGTACCAAAAACTAAAGATTAAAAGAACACAAAATTTTAAGAATGAAATACTCAAAGTTATTAAAAAAAAAAATGGTATTTCCAAGTTATAAAGAAATACAAGACCCAGAACCAGTTAAGCGTCATAATGAAAAAGAAACGATAGATGATAGCTTGATTACTGTAATTAAAGTTTCTAGAAGCCTTTTAGATTGCAACTAAGATTAAAAGAAAGAAAAAGGCAAGATAAAAATTCTACAAAGATTTAAAAGTGAGAAAGGACAAATAGAGTTGATTGCTTTAAAGTTTAACTTTCTCTCAATTTCTATTTCTTAGCAATGATTGGAGATAAATTATAGCAGTCTAAAAACCAAAGATGTAACAGCTTTGAAACTATTAAATATCCTATTCTTAAAAAATGCTTAATGAATCACTGAAATTAAAATATTCGAAAGTGTATTATTCTTAAGGAGTCTAACAATCTGAAGAATTCTAAAAATACAGTCTACACACCCTAAAACCTTAATGATTATATGTCATATCCGACAAGCAACTATATAAAAATAACCAAAGCTGATTACAAGAACTCTATTTATCCATGTATCTGGCAAGTTATATATAGAACCTGTTATCCTCTAACAGGCTAAATACATCTGATTTAAATACAATTTGTCTTTTAAAGATAAATGTGATGCTGGCCAAAGTTTACAATATTACTATGCATGTATGATCTTTCATTATAAGAATATATAGGAAAGCTAATTAAATTTATAATCAATATAGACAGCATACTCAAGGTAAAGTATATATTTACTAGTCCAGAAATAAATTCTCATTTCTGTAACAGGCCTTCAAATTGATTCAAGTCAAAGACTTATTGATCAAAAGGACATACTAAAATGTAACATTTATGAATAATGAGCATATAAATTACCCTTGTAAATAGTATAATATATACTTCAAACAATGTTCAAAAGATAGATGCTACTTCTCAATGTTTCAGGGTTAGCAAGTATAGATGATAAAGACTTCTCAAGGTACAAAACTTACAATATTAAACTGAGAAAATGATTTAGGTTATAAATTTAAAATGTAAATTAGTAGAGGTTACAAGTAACAGTGTATAACAGTATTAATATCTAGAATAAGTTTGAATTATATGGAGAATTATAGGAAATTTATTGTGAAGAGTAATGAGAAAGAATAATCAAAATAAAAAAATTGGACAGTATTTTGAGAACTAAAGTGAACTTGCAGGTCAGAAAAGCCTGTATTCAAAGTCACCTGAATAAACAAAAAAGGAAAAAAAATCAACCTGACCAAACCAAGACATTGATATTAGAGATTGGCATGTTCAGAAAAACCTATGCACAAGAAAATTACCAATGGACACAATTAGCAATTGCTGAAAATGGGAGCAAACAAGTGCTAGAAGGAAAAAAAAAAACCTGAAAATCCATCATTTCAAAAGAACTTTTCAATTGTATTTCTACATGACAACAAAGTTGTGTGGGCCGAAATGTAGAGAATGTGAATGGGAAATATATTAATGGTCAGTCATTGTGAGATTTCATTAGTAACTGGAACAACACTTGAATAGAAGAAAAAGATTCCTGCAGGATGAACAATGAGAAAGAATTTTGTATCTTGCAGATAAGTATTCTTCAGGCATAGCAAAATGCAACCTGCTTGTAATCTGGTCATAAACAATGTGACAATACATGTAGCCTCAATTCAAAAGAACATTTAGAAATACAGAAAAACCAAAATGCTGATTAATACAAAAACACATTGGAAATTTATATCAGACTTGGTAATAGGTGCTGAATTATATCAAAACATTTCTGCTCCAGATTAACTTGATACAAAAGAACTGACTCTTCAGAGTTGAAATTTTTTTTTTTTTTTTTTAATCTTAAAATTTGAACATATATGAAGAAAAAATGAAATGTTAACACAGGTGATTTCAGTTTTAATCTTCTTTAAGTGCAATTATTTCAAAAGTTTATCAGAAAACAAAATTTTGGATGACATTAAAAAATAAATGGCTCAATTATACCTCATAGTACTAAAGTGAAATAACCACCAAACTTTGCAATTTAAGGAACTACATTTACAGTAATGAGTTTATATTCATGATAATCTAATCTCAATATAAAACACTTGCTTTTGATGAATTGCCATTATGCATATAGGAGTAGTGAAATTTGATAGATACCCATTTGGCTTAATCCATTAAGGTCAACTTGTGTCATTTGATTGATGTTAATAATTTCAAGACTGACTGAATTATCTTTACATTAATGTCACTGCATTTTGACTAATCTAATTTTTGATCTACCAAGAGATATCTATACTTAACTGATTACTATCTGGACATTTTAGAAGCAAATTATTTCTTTAAAGTATAAAAGATATTCTTTAAGTTAACCCACTTTTTAAAACAGAAAAGTGTTTAATAAAAATTTAAACTTCTTTCATTTTCTAATAAACTAAGTAACTTTTAAAAAGTTACTGTATAAAAACACTTTCAATCTGAAAAATTTTGAAAAATTAAGTATCACTAATATCAACATATACTTGTATAATTTTCCTTAAAAACTGTATGAATATAATTAAATAAAATCAGAAACCTCATAAAAAGTGACGAGGTTTCAAAAAAATACATATGCACAAGTAATAACATTGCATAAAAATTATCAACTGTAAATGCTTGTGTTGTCTACAATAAACAGATCTACTAGACATAAATAAGCATAATAATGAATCTACACAACATAACTAAAAGGAGAATGAACAGTTATAAAAAGATCATTTGTAATTATATCCAGACTTTCTTGCAAAATATCATCTGTATGAATCATGCAGCGTCAAGCTCAAGATACATAGATTAGAATAAACAAAACTAGGCACCTACACTGAATTTTTGATACCTAAAGTTTAAAATGAATTTTAAAAAATGAAAAAACATTCTTAAAACTTTCATTTTAGCCTTAATTGAAAGCTAAATAATTAAATTTACTATTTCCAGTAGGCAAAATACTCTGGTGTATTTCAAATAAAAATTATATTGGTTGGAATCTCAACTTTTTGGTCACTTTCACAAAATTAGCCATCCCTGACACATTTGTAAACAAAAGTTAATTTTAGGTTTTAAAAATCTTCCAATAATAAAATATACTTTTCTGAAACTTTAAGGAATATTAGCTTATTTAAAGTATAATTGATCTGATTTGAAAAAAATATTATTTACTTTAAGTTTAAAATAACAGAGAAATAGATTTTTAAAACAAACAGTAGCAGTGATTACGCACTTATCACCATTGCTTGTCATTCATAGATCACGTGACAAGCGATAACAAAATCTGTCAACACCTTTACTGTTGTTCTACAGAGACTTTATCTGTTAAAACAATTTTTAAAAATGATGGGCGAGTGCTTTTTTTTTATATAATTTAGTACTCTTAAAAATGTTGGAAAATATTCTCTGTAATCCAATTTTAGGAATGTTGAATTTAAATTTACTATAGTCATTGCTCTTATTTTCTGATGATCATGTGTATGATCAACCATACTTTCAAACAGGGACAAGTTACATAATATTGTAAATGCATAAAAAAAATTTTTAATTTTTTAAAAAAATATTGGGTGTAAATGACTTTTATCAAACTTTTCAATTTTTGATTCGTAAATATAGTTTTCACTTAATTATCACCTAACTGGATTGAAGTAATGCAGAATTTTAGATGATTTATAATATAAATTATTATAATTAAAATTTTAAAAATGAAAACATTTGTAAAAATTCATTATTCATCCAAAAAAAATTTTAAGACAATAGTGTCCTTAATAAATCTTATTTATAAAACAATTGAACGCGTTTCTAATTAAGTAATGTCATAGTTTTATTGCATTTTTTATTTTAAGAGGAGCAGATTTTCAGAAAATGAGTAGTAGTTTGTGAAAGAAAAAAAAATTGATGATTTACATTCTTCAAGTTGCAATTAAATTTCTCAAAATTTCATGAAATTAAATAAGTGAGGGATACCATGTTAAAAAAAAAAAAAAAAATTCCAAAAATAATTCATTTGTGAATAAGAACTGACAGCTTCATTAAAATCCAATTTGATTTTTGCAAGAATTTCCAAATTAATGTGTTTTTCATGGGGAAAAAAGGCACAAATACACTAATCATAAATTAACGCCGATGTTAAAAAGATTTTTAACCAAAATTTCAAACATGCTAGAAAGGATTAAAAAATTTAATAGAATAATAAAAATACTTTGTTCTTTCCTCTTAATAATAACAAACATTTTGACAATAAAACTTTGTTTTTTTATTATGCTTTTTCATCATGCTATGCTGTTTTCAGCAAGGAAGTGGAGATACCTAAACAAAACTTTTAACCATTTTCTTCTTTCAAGTAATGGCTAACCTACATTTGTTTCATTACCTTATTTGATTTTTCTTTTACAAGATTTGAACCAATTTTTTCATGAATAGCTTACCATCTGAATAAGCTAATCATAAACTAAAATGCAATAAAATATCAGAAAATAAAAACTAATTATCAATTAATATGGAGAGACAAGAGTATAAAACATAGAATTAATGGGTTACATTTTATCAGTAAGGATAAATTTATTTAACAAGTTATAGTTTAAATATACTATTGTGCATATAAAAAATATTTTGTTTACATGCTAAATAAAATAAATACATTAGGCAGTAAAAAAAAAACTTACTTAAAACTATGTGGAAGTTTAACACAATTTAACTAAATATGTTAGGTTTATCATTAGCAATTCCTTGAAAACATTTCAGGATAAAAAAGCAATAAATAAATAACATCCATATTATAGAAGAAACTGGAAAATGAAAGCTGTAAAAGAAAAATATATCTCAAAGTAAAAGCTTCAGTAATTTATACTGAACCATTGTTTTTCATATAAAACTTCAAACATCTTTCACAACCTAAAAGTAAAACAAAATTCTAATTTAAATATTTAGCTGACTCAGTATTTAATAAATAACTTCAAATAAGTTGATTAGTATAAGCATAAAAACTCATTAAAAACAGTGAAATTAAAAGTAACAGAATCTAATTTAATGACTACCAAGCTTTCTAGCTTACCTATGAAACTGAAAAATAAACCATTTATGTACAGTACATTATGACAAATTATTCAGACTATTAGCTCATTAAAACAAAATTAAAATGTTCCATGTTCTTGTCAGTAATTCTACAACTGTCTTATATTGACATCAAAGAGAAATTATAAAATTATTGCTCAAAACAAAAAATTCATAACTTTACCTTTAAATGAGCATTTAAATCTGAATAATTTACTTATCACAGTTTTTATTAATATTATTCAGTTATTTTAAAAAATTATGTTAATAGTTTGTAATAAGCATTCAGTGGTCATCTTGAAATGTGAAGAACAACCCTGTAAAAAGGTAAGCAAAATAATAACAGTATTTAGTGGAGTAAAACTAACAGCCATTATAAAGATACTAATACTATTTAAGACATACTGAACTAAGTATAACTATGCATTGATAGGAAGGAAGAATTTTTAGCTTACCTGATGTAACAGCTTTGGCAAGTCCTGAAGATTTGCGAGCAGTCGCACTTGAGCTACGACGGATAGGATGCATTCTGGACATTGGTTTGACAAAATCAGTTTCATCTTCACTGTTATAATCTTTACGGGTTGGTGCTAAAATAAAATAATAATAAAGATATTATAATCAAAAATTTAACAGTTCTAAGTAAATTTGTAGAAATAAAAAATCCATTAAAAATTCATTAAATTTTTATCTTATAATCTCTGGTTTCTAATGCTAAAGTCAATTCAATTCAGATTTTATTTTTCATGTTATTACTTTCAAACTTGTTAAAAGTCAACTTTATCCTCCCTGAAATTCAGTGGATTTTTTTTTTTTTTTTTTTACTATTTTTCTGGTCACTGATTTTGTTCTATGAACCATGTATACAAGTGGTCATTATTGAAAAAAGTTTACTATTTAAAGTAACAGTCTACACAACAACTAGGATATTTTATCTAGTACTGGAATAAGTTAATTTCATTAGATTTAAAATAAAACAAATTTGACAGTAAGACAAGGAAACTAATTAAAAAAATCATTATGTCCAACAGGTTTGTCAGACTTGATAAAAGTTTAAACAGAATTATTAACTTAAATTTTCTTGCAATATATAATGCTAAGATCTGAATGTTCTCTTTAATAGTCTCCACAAGCTCAGTTTTATCAGAACATTGATTTATTTTATGGCATATCAACCTCAGTGGGTCATTTAATGCCGATGACTTTTTTTTTTTTTTTCAGCCGATAATATTTTTGTTTTGTTAGAAATCCATTTCTGCCAATATTTCTTTCCTCAAAAATATATAGCTGGTAATAGTATTTTTCAAAAACGTATAGCTGGCATATCTTTTCAAAAACATATTGCTGGTAATATTTTTCTTTTTTTCAAAAAATGTATAGCTGGTAACATATTTTTCTTTTTTCCAAAAATATATTGTTGGTAATATTTGTTTTTCAAAAATGCATTGCTGGTAACATTTGGTTTTCAAAAATGCATTGCTGGTAACATTTGGTTTTCAAAAAGGTATTGATGGTAATAATTTTTTTACATAGAATTTCTGGTATTAAAACCTATTTTTACACTTTCATAGTGTTTTGACCCCAGTTACAATTCCAATGAATAAGGTTTTGTTAAAAAACATATAGCTGGTAATATTTTTCTTTTTTTTAAACGTATAGCTGTTAATATTTTTCTTTTTTTAAACGTATAGCTGGTAATATTATTTTTCCAAAAACGTATAGCTGGTAATATCATTTTTCAAAGACACACTGCTGGCAACATTATTCCTTCGAAAACGTATAGCTGGTAATATTTTTCCAAAATGCACTTTACCGTCATACCGATGGACATGGATGCACTTTACCGTCATACCCACAGACTCGGATGTAGTTTATCGTCATACCCACAGACTCAGATGTAGTTTATCGTCATACCCAGGACGTCAGAACATTGACTTTATTTCCATGACACTTTGCAACATAACAAAACTCCATGTATTTTTTCTCTTGCGATAAAAAATGCAGTTTCAAAGATGGATATTGAGTGCCTAAGTAATTATTTATATTAAACTTGCACCAAAGTGTAATAGGTGATCATTTTCTGAATGATTCCATTAGAGAACAATCTGATAAAAAACAGTTGGTATTCTGTTAAAATGTTGACCATATACAATTATTTTGAAACCTCAAATATTGCAAAAATTTGATACACTAACAATTAGATTCATTATTTTTATAATTTTACATTTAATAATTATTTCATTTTGACAAGAATTTATTTATATATATGATTTGGGATGAAATATAGATTGGAATAAAACAATGATAGGATAAGGAACAAATAGGAAACATAAATGTATTGCTTTTATTAAAAGCTTCATCAGATGCACATGAGGTTTGCTTAACCAATGAAAAACAAATACAAAAATAAAAATAACAGAATTTTCTTTTTCTCCTCCATGAAGCTTACATAAAAGTGAAACATGTTAGATTTATAAATGTTTCCTGTTTCTTTATCCTAACACACACACGCACACAAGGATGGAACACATTCAATAATCTGTCAATATATACTAACTTTCAGTTATAAAGTTCATATAAAGCATAGGTTTTGATCACAGAGTCATAGTTTGCTACAAATAAGTTGGTGATATATCCACTAAGTAGGAAATACAAATATAGTAAATATCAAAAACTAAAATTTAAACCATTTAAAACTGAGTAAAAATGTGTTTACAAGATATGAATTCATATTTGTTTCAGTGTCAGTCAACTTGGTTTTGTTCTTAATTGGTCATGATCCAGTCCAAAAGTTGCTGAGAATAATACGAAACAATTCTTTTACTAAAAACAAACCAGTTTCAATTCCAAAAGTTCCAAATAAATGACTCCTTACATATCCTACTAAGGATGAATCTATCATTTTGAAACTACGCATCAATATAGAACTTTCATCTAGGAGAAATTGTTAACTAGAAAAAACAATTGTTTAATATACATATTTACAAAAAGAATAAAAGAAATATTCTGAGGAGAACATTTTAATTAAATGGCTTTTTATTTTTTTAAAGTGGCAAATAATCACTATTAATCAATCAACCTTACCAGACATCCCAACAAATACAACCATACAGTTTTAAATAGAAGTTAAAAAATAAAAAAAAGAAAGAGTTTTTGATAGATCAACATATACATAAGTCATGAAAACCTCTTTTTTTTTTTTTTTTTTCTTTTTTTTTTACACACACAAAAAGACTCTTAAAACAAAAAAGGTGAATGAGTTTACTGCAAGCAAAAATATTTTTATTGGCTTTTATTATAGAAATACGGAAAAGTGCTGGCAAAGATTTACTAAGGATAAAAAAACAAATACAATTCCTAACTTTTTGAAAACAAAATTCAAATTATAAAAACAAGCACAAATTACACGGCATCTATTTCAATTAACCATATTACTTAGAACAATTAATTTCCTACTTATGTAAATGTAAAAACAGTTTTAGTTGGCAATAAAAAGGCACTGTTGATTATTTACAGCTAATTTCATTAAATAATGAATGACTATTGTTTGTGTCATGTGACAATAATTGTAAGTAAAATGATGTACTAAAATAAGTAGCTAAGTAATCATTTTAAGTTCTCTGAAAATTGGTGAGAGAGAGAGATAAACCTTGCTGAAAGTTGATGGAAAGATACTTTCAGATTGTTTTATGTGTACCATACTTTTACACTTAGCTCAAAATATCAACTGACAAGAATTACCTTTTTTCTTTCATCTCAACTCTTGTCCCAGATTGCAATAAACAGATGAGAAAGTAAAAGAACAAGCAACATATGACTTCACTTCACATCAAACAAGCAATCCATTTTTCAGATATACACAATAACATTCAGCTGAAAAATTAGAAATGAAGTAATTCTTGACATTTGCTAACATAACCAGATTAAGAAAGAAAACAGATGAACAAAAAACTCCCAATCCCAAAGATAAAAAAAAACACATTCAAAATAAAACCATAGTATAACTGCTTCAATTTTTCTAGGTGAGGTCATTCAATGTGATTCTACCATGTAGATACTCTTTAATGATGTTTAAAACATTAGGTGAACTTCAATAAATAGCATCTTTGCAACAGCTGTTGGGACAAATTTTCATAATATTTAATATTTGCCAGTCTCTTGTGTATTCAATAAGCTACACTTTCAGAGACAAGCATAGGCCTTACCCTCCCTGCCAATAAAATAAATAATAAATCAGTGATGAACTAACATTAATGCTTTACATGTAAGATTGCAAACATCTTTTGCATTAGTAAACACAATTCTTCTAGAATAATAACTCCAATACTTCAATGTATTAACCAATTATTACAAAATATGTTGAGAAATTTGGTCTATCTTCTCTATAAGCTTTTTTATAAATACAAAACAGCATTATCAAATCAATATTATTCCTAGGTAAATCTGATTTTTTTCCCCTATAATTAATAAATTTTTATTTAATTAACCCTGTATATATCAACATTGGTGATCAGGTAACTTAATGATTATTGGTACAGAAAGTGGAATTGGTGGGTCAAGTTCAAAATCTGGTCTATTCTGTTGCGTTCACTTTTGCCCTTTAGAAAAGCAAGAATCCATTTTATTTTCTGAACTCCCAGCTATAGACCAAATATTAGAATGGGCTTGGATGATAACGCATCTAGAAGGACAAATCTGAATTCAAAACTATAAAGATAATGGGAAACTATGTCACTCTTTTCATGGCAATTCAGCAATAAAAAATTTTTTTTTAAAGTACCTATAGAGAGATATTATCACCTACATACTGAAAGGACACAATATTTATTGTAAAAAAAGTTTAAACTCACAAGCTATATTCACAATTTGCATTACCTTTTAAAATTATACAATAAAATGCATCCTGAAAACATACTAAATTTAATGCATTTTCTAAATAGCATCACATAAAAAAAATTGTACAGACCACAGAAGCAAACATTTTTTACTTAATTTAAAACACACACACACGTATATATATATATATATATATATATAATCCATGGTTCACATCACCATCTTTTGAACAGGAGTAGAGGTTTATCCCTTGTTTCCTGCTTAGGATTGAGTTCCCAATTTTTTTCTAAAGTCTTCTCATTCTCTTTCACTCTCAGTAACCACTTGCATCTTAGTGGCATTATCACCTTGCTTGAGGTGAATATATATATATATATATATATATATATATATATATATTACACATACTGAGGCCCTTTACAATTTTATAAATAAAAATAACTAGACCATGATTACTAACATGTTACCATGGTGAAATGTCTTTCTTTTTTTATTTTATAAATTATTTCAAAGCCAAACAACTAGTTAAAACATACTAGAGAAATACAAACTGATTTTTTCCCTATATGAGCCTGTAAATGTAGAGAGAAAAATGGTAGTAGTAGATATGTCAATTTTACAAACAAAACTAATCACCCCACTTCCACATTAAAGTGGGGGGGGGATGTCCTAACATTATTTTTGGAGTATTTCTGAAAGGGAAGATAAGTGTCATTCTGTAACAAATAAATGAGAACAAAATATGTGGCTCAAAAGACTCAAAAACACTGATAGTGAGTGGTCTCAAGCAGAAAATGGGTCATCAAGAATATAACAGATCTTAACATGGCCTGTCTTACTGACATGACCTAATTAATATTATCAACATCAGCATCCTACTCTTCATACTATCATTTGAACAAGAGAAGTCATTTCATGTTAGTGGTCATCAAGATCCTATATACTTAATCTTTATATTGAGAAGTGTGTTTGAATTTGCTCATTTCATACCAGCAAAAAGAGTGTAACAGAAACCATTAAAAAAAATGATCTACTTTAAGAGAGAGAGAGATTTTGAGGCAAAAGTGTTTGTCCACTATTCGTTAAATCATTAAAGCAACATGTGTCTGTTTACAAATGTGTGTACTAGCTCATATAACAAGCACAAAGTATATTACAAAGAAGTGGTAAATTTCTTAAATTAAGTTCACATTTAATTTGAGGTTGAAAATTTTCTCCTTTAAAAAGAAAAAAATTATAATTGTGTGTAGAAAAATTATTTTCTGAAAACAAGGGACTGAATGCATAGATGAAAACTAATTTTTCCACTAGAAACTTTTGCACACAATATTAAATCTGGATAAATTAATAAGCAATTTTCTCAAATTCATGATTAAAACCTTTACTAATACTTATTTTTAATGTCTCAGATATTTTGATAAATTAGGTCAAAATATAGGTAACCTACAAAATTTAGTTGAAATCAGTCAATGTAAATGAGTGAACATGCAAACACATTCATTCTTATAACTATTTAAAAAATGTACACATAAAATTAGTATACTATGAACAAATCAACATAAGCCTATGAAGATATTCAAATTAATACTTCATGTGTGTTTAGAAATGCATCAATGAAAATACATTTTTAATGGTGAATGTGTGATAAAGCAAAATGTTTTGTAGTTTGCATATGAGAATCACTGCCTTAAATCTATGAACATTATGAGGGAGTAGACATCATAAATATTTCTTCTTATTGCTTGAATGTGTGAAAGAACTATTGATATGACTCAGCTGTTCAGTAATTCATACAGTTGACAAAATTAAGTTGAGTGAGAAACTTAACTGAAAGACAAGAGGCTATAAAAGTGTGTAAAGTGAGGAAGAATAGGGAGTGAAAAAGCAATAATATTCTCCAAATTATAAAAATAACAATGCTTAGTGAAGCAAATACTTATATAACTGAAAAGAGAAAGGAATCTTTGAGAAAACAATGGGAGGTGGTAGTTTTATCCAGAATGAAGAAAAAATATCAGAATTGCATTTAGGTTTGGGTGTAGTTAGAATAAAACAGAAGCAAAGCGGCATAGAAAAGCAAATAAGAAAAATTCAAAAATGACTCACTATTAGCAATATATTAGCCATTTATTTACCTGCTCATAAAGCAGGCAAACATTACATCCCTTGTACAGCAGATGTTAGTCTACAAAGTACTGTACAAAAATACTACGGCATAAAAGATTCACAAATTATTAAGTGTCTTCAATATGTTTGGAAACATGCACTTGCCTGCAATCAAATTACTATATATTGCATACTCATGATTCATTTCACAAAATTTGAGATGTGGGTAGCATCAGTATCAGGGCAGTAAGAAAAGTCAAAGAACATGTTTCTCATTTGCTTAAACAACTGTAAAGTCTTAACCTTCTTTTTATGACTAATCAAGTTTTAAAAAAATGAACTTTTACTCATGTTGGCAGGTTTTGTATGAAAAAGATTCAAATCATTTCAGAAATTTTCAAGAAAAAGAGGTTAATATAGAGCAAAAGAATATCAATCTGGTATCAATAAATGCTCAATAAAATATAAAACTAGTCTACTTTCATTTCACTTGAGATAAAAAATGAAATTTGAAGATGAGAACCTAAAACATTAACTAAAATCATGTTATCTGTGGAAAGTTACAGTAGAACCACAGTGATCTGATACATCGCATTTACTTTTAAAGTAGCTAACCAACACACATAAATATATGAACTAACTTCGAATAATGTATTCCAAACAGTGCCATTGTACCGTATGATAGCACCTGCATCTTAAAATTGGGGTGGGCATTGAAACAATGTCATTAAAATTGAAGTAGTTAATTGAGGACATTTTATTGCACCCAACTAATTCACCTAATTTCTCTATGGATGACCAAGTATCTAGATCACATGCAGGATCAAAATGAAGAAAGCTTCAAAGAATTGACTAGTTCTTTGAATGACAAAAAACTAAATTAAATTGCCAAAGTAGAATAAATATAGACACTAAGAGGAGGGTTTTGATTGGATATTTTTCTATGAATTTTAAAAATTTCTTGCTTAATTGGCAATTTTATACAAAACACTTTAATAATTGTTATGAAATAATCCAAGAATCAAACATATCAGCTATTTTACATTTAAAATTACTGCAAATAAGCCTATTACTATAAACATGGAATTGAATTTAGCAAACAATATTAATTTCTGTTGATATATAGAAAAAGACAACAAAAACAACATCTTGTTATTGCTTATGTATGGCTGATCAAAAAACAAAAAAATACATAAGCCATATCAAGCAATTTGAAAAATAATTATGTTTAGGCTCATAAAATATTATGCTTTTAACCACGATAAAGCTATTGTTTTATTTGGATCATATTTTCAAGCTTTGAGCTTGTATAAAAAATTAATTGTTAGCAGCTATTTATCTGATTAATATCATATCAAACTGAAACCCAGAAAAGGCGATTTATAAATGAATGATTTTAATATCAAACATTTATTGGACACCTTTTCTTTCACTTTCTCCCCTTATACAAAAATAATTGTTTAGACATTGTCTTTAATAAGTGAATGCACCTATTATCACTAAGTGAAAACATCACCCACTATTAACAATTTATTGTTTCAATGCAGGGTTTACAAGCATATATTTTACATTACTATATAAATTACCCCAGCTATTGGATAAATAACATGATAGAATGAGCTTTCCTGCCTTGGATAGCAGCCTGTCTTTGAGAGAAACAGTAAAAAAACTACTCCATTTTCCCCCCAAGGAGCATTCATAGCAATTCACAGAAAATAAAAACAATAAAACTGTGACTAGAAATGATCATCTATGTCCTGAAGGGATATGGCATTTTAAAAAAAAAAAATTTAATAATAATAATAATGCAACTACATAAAAGAAAGCAAAATTGGCTACATCAAATTTATGCAACAACCTTCTCACAAGTAATACTTGTAAAATCGATGATATCAAATTGCAACCAACAGAGTTGATTCTTTGTGAGAGAAGAATTATTTTCCACACTCCAACCTCTCTCTCTCACAAGCAGGATGTGGCGAGCCTCTCACTGCTCTATTGCTACTACCATGAATGTGCTCCACTGAGCTATATTTCCTGGTTCCATCAGGTCTGACCTTCATGGATGCGACCTGCCATGCCACTTACATAGTAGCAAACCACCCACATTTCCTCTGTATTCCATTGGCGAGAAGTTCCACTCAAACAGCTCCTTCCCACAAACCGTTGCCCTATGGAACAGACTCCCTAGAAAATGTTTCCCTGATCACTACAATCTTAATCTGTTCAAGTCTAGAGTCAACTGTTATCTTCCTCTCCTATTCAATATAAATTACCCCTTAACATAACCCTCTACCTCGTGGCCCTCAGGCCTTGTACAAGCTATTCACTGTGTTAAAAAAAAAATAAAAAAAAAAAAAAAAAGAGTTTCTTTGTTTAATATTATTCTATTGCTTCTTAATGTATACTTAAAAGTATATGAAAAGACTGCACTATATGATAGACGATTCATTTCAGACATTCATTTTAACCATATAAAATATTCTCTGTTTGATAAAATAACAACAATAGTTGCCTCTGGGTATTAAGATTTTGAACATTCTTCAGGTTACTTACAATACACAATGCTGTATCATCATCATCATCATTTTTATCAGCATATATTGGTATCAGAAGTATGTAAACCTGAACAGAAATTTAATGTTTTGGTGCAGGAGATGCCACACCCAGACCAGAATGACAAATATTAAAAGAAAATGTTAAAATAGTAAATGGGGATCTATGGCCAAATATAGGAAAACAAGTATCACATGCTCACAATAAATCTTTTATAAATAAAACTACACATAATAAAAACAAGATAATAGGACAACAACAAAGTCTTTTTAATGCTTTAACATACTTGCAAAAGCTACAAAGCTAAAATACAAGTGAAATAAGTTTTTTTTCCAAGTGATTTTTTTCACTAATAAAATCTTAATCTGTCATACTCCATTATTTTTATCTAACCATAAAATTACCAAACTGTAGTTTACACTTTTTGTAACTACTTTAACAATTAAGACTCTTGACATATAAAGAAAAGCAGCTGCCTAAAGAATAGTAAATTCTTCAATAGACAGCTATTACATGAAATCCACTCCTCAAAACATTTTTCTTAAAAGCATTTAAGAATTTGAAAGAAAAAGATTAACCTTTACATTAATATACGACTGAACCTCACATTAGAAATGGATATAGACTTTGATGACATTTTGTTTTTAATGGAAGGCTTTTTGGATAGTGTATGATTATTATTATCCATGATTAACGTCTCTGTCAAACATAGTAAGAATGCATTTTAAGCTTCCTTAAAGTTGTTATTTCTAAATATGAACACAATACTGACTGATACTTGCATATAAAAATGCATTATAATGATAGAAACCTGCATAGAACTACTCTTATTCTCTTAATATTTCAATGTCTCAAGCTATTGTCAAAACCATATTAAAATGGTAAACACATTGTATAGAAACATTCTGAAAAATATCATCATTCCAAAAATTGTTCAGACTAATGGACACATTTTTTTTTATGTTTTGTTTAATCCATTCTATAGCTATCTTCAAAGAAAGGGAGATGGTATTTTATTTTTTAAAAATGGTAGGAAACAGAACAAAAAAAAAATTATGGCAAATATAATGAAAAGAAAATGCTTAATACTTTGAACCTGGAAGAGAACAAGAAAGTATGAGATTCACACATTTTCTATGAACATAAGAATCTTTTTCATTCATTCATTCATCTATTTCAAATCTTTTACAATCAAAAGCAGCATAAAAAGTAATGATCACGTTCAAACTTTTGAGTTGACCATAGTTCTCATGAACTTGAAATGTTCAATAGTTAGAATGCCAGTTTATTATAAGTCACAAAAATTTAGAATCTTCAACAATTTTTTTCTCATGCATATAATGAAATATTATTTGCAAAAATTCTAAACTTAATGCTAAAGATTTTGAATTTGAATTGTATACTGATTTCTTTGTAATTTTAATGTAATTCACCATTGTAATTAATTCACAAAGACATACATTTTCAATGGATTGAACTGTAGATTGATTGCCATCTTTGATTTCAGGCAAACAGAATCACAGAATAGCAATTAATGATATCCTATTAAAAGAATAATGCTTCTTTACCAAAATAGGAAATAATAATTAGGTTGAGTTCAGAATTATCTGATTGTAAGCATTGGTTATTCATTATCAAATGAATCACCAATATCTTTCCTGAAGTCAATTATTTTCATTATTTCCCATACTTTTTAGATAACTCCATCTTTGTTCTTTAAAATTATTTCTACCAATACATTTTTTATTCTCCATCAGGTACATATTGTACCTTGTTTCTAAAATGCACTTAGTTATCTCCCCACCCTACAAATTTTGTCAATTTTTAATGTTTAACAACATTAAAAATTGTCAAAAATCTTAATATTTTGTTGTGTCTTAGAGATTTAAAAAAAAAAAAAAAAGAATTCATGGTACAGATACAAAATAGAACTGAGGACAACTGAAGAATATATAGCGCAAAACACAATGTTAAAAAAAATAAATTTCATTCAGTTCTAAAAATATAAAATAACTGATGTACAATGTGTGATGGATAAATTGCTGTCTAAATTACACAAAAATGAAAATAACATGGACATGTCTTTTTAACATATATATATTTACCAAAATTACGCAAAAAATATCTTGAAATAAAAAGTAAATTTATTCAATAAAATTGCTATTGGCTTTAACGAATTCAGAATTTCCTGCATCCCTTCTGGAGAGTCTCCTTGTTGAATGCTGCCATAAAGCTTGCCTTTGGTTCATCTTTGGTATTACAAGTTGTGTTGCTCTCTTGTTCAACTGTGCTCCACACACAATAATCAAGGGGTTTCAGTCTAGAGAGTTAGGTGGCTAGATGTAAGGGGTGACGTGGTGTCATAAATTGTTTGACAGGCATGACTGGGTTCTCCTGCTTGTGTGACATGGTGCAGAGTCCACCTTCTTGACCCAGGGCAGCAAAACCTCCTCAAGGCACTTAATATAGGTCTCTGTATTGGGTCTGAGGCTGTCACCAACAAATTCAGGAGTTCTTTTCTTATCAGAACAATCAGAGTGAGTTTTTCAAGCTGCTGCTCCTTCATAATCATCATTAGACTCATCCAACTCTTTCCAAATCCTCTGCACCCAAACACTCTGAAATGTCCACATTGGAGCTTCCAGCATGAATGCCAAGCAGTACAGTATGCCATTTCCAAATTTCTAGCAGAATGAATTGTGTCATGATGCTCTTTCTTTCACAGACTGTGCCCAACTGACCCTACTGCGCAGTTGAGAAAATAAAAAACAAACAAGGTGCATGCACAAAATTAAAAATATAAAAATGGCAACAATTTACACCTCGCATTTCTGTACAAGTTGACAACTACCATTATTTAAGGAACTGAGACACACAAACATTTTTATTTATATAAGTGAACATTGAAGTCAACACTCAGAGGCAGCAGGCTGTTTCATGCTGGAGACAATCATCAGGTGGCCTGACGATTGCATCCAGCATGAAACAGCCGGTCGCCTCTGAGTGTTGACTTCAATGTTCACTTATATATTTACATACACTATCTCTGATATTGAGCACTTTATCCTATAAATATAGCACACCTTAAAACTATATATATATATATATATATATATATATATATATATATATATATATATATATATAACCAAAACTAATATTCTGTTTGTAATATCTGCAAGTCTAAAATAGACAAATACCATTTTTTTTAGAAAACAATACACAATTTATAAAAATAAGCATGTGTTTAGCAATAATGGTGACTTAAATGCTAGCCATATAAAAATATTCAATATTTTTGTACAGTAATATGTATATATGGCTAATATAATGTACGTATCTCTTTTAGCTTTAAAAAAAGAAAATCTGCAGACAATATGAAAATAATTACTTGCATATTCCAGAGCACATATAAATAAGTGAAGATTACCTTTAAAGTAGATAGACGAACACTTAAAATTTACCTTGTTATCTTTCTGTGCAATTTAAGAAAATAGTAAAGCCAAATGACATGAATGCATTACATAAAATTCACAAGATATTCTACTTATCAAATTAAATAAGTAGAAACTATGAGATGGTTATAATCTGTAACAAATATATAAAAGGATATTTTTCTATATAAGCTAACAAATTCATGTCACAAAACTTTGAAGGAATTGTTATCGATATAAAACCACCATCTAAAAAATCCTTTTAGATCTTGATTTATTTTTGTTTTTTAAGGACCACTTACAAAGTTAGATATGTTAAATTAATTTCAATTAATTTAAGTCTATGCTAATCATCTATATTTTACAACAAAGCAGCTGGACAAATCTTACACACCTGTATTACTAATCTCATATTTTATCCATTCCATTTAACAAAAAAACAAAATACAAATCATTAACCATCTATTATATTGAGGATTTTATTATTATATATATATATATATATATATATATATATATATATATATATATAAAATGAAATAACATATCAAAACATTTTATTTTCTGTTTTCATAGTCAGAGAAGGCTCATATTCAAAATAAAGTGACTGAATTCTTTGAATGTCTTTCTAACTAAAGATAAACTGCTGCTAAGTAAAAGGATGGAGGATTCAATTTTCAGATGAGTGGCTACTGTTAACAACATTATAATAGAAAACTGAACTGACAAGTACTCAAATTTCTATCTGCCTTTCAAAGTATGAGAAAATAGTTCCTAGAGAGAAACAGAGAAATAACCTTGGTACATAACACTATAAGAACTTGTTCCAAAAAAAGAAAAAACCCATATTGAAGAATTCCCAGCAACTTTCAAAAGGAAAGTATGTCAATTTAAAAAATGAATTAGTCATAGAAAAAGATGTCAAGTAGAAAATTCTGCAGATATTTGGAAACAATCAAATAATGTTACAAAAATGTATATGCAAAATCTAAAAACATTAAATAAAAATTCATCTTATTAGCATTATAGGATTTATATCAGCATTCCTACAATTGTACGTTTGTGCAAAGTATCCTAAAATTAATCTGACAAAATCTCATATAACTTCATTTTGGGATACACAATATTTGTACATAAAATAATTCAGATACAATAATATTTAACTTTCCTCATAGTTTACAGGCATTAGTTGAAGAAACCAAAGCCTATAGATATATGAATTATGCATGACCCAAGAAATTCTGTATCACCCAATAATTTAACTTTGCTTGAAAAAGCATCAAAATAAAACAAACAATAAAAATACATGTAAAAACTTACAACAATGGCAACTGCCAATTTTAAAAATTGAATTACCTTTTCTAGTTGTAAGGAAAAGTGATTTGTACTTCTTTACTATCTTATCCTTAATAGAACCCATCTTGGCTTTTTGGAAAAAAAGTTCTTTCAACTTTGACTGTGTAAAGATGTGAAATATGTCTGTTCCATCAAGATAGCATTAAAATGGAGAAGACTAGAACAGCTTGTTGCCAGCCGAGTAATGTTCGCAGTTAAATAACAACAACAAAGCACAACAAGAAGTAAAGCATCAGAAAAAGTACAGGAGTGGGAAGAAAAGAATAAGTATCCCAGGAACGAAGAGGCTTGCCTAAATTTCAAGATGTGAAGAGAGAGAAAGAGGGTAGGAACATATGTAAATGATTACCCACACACTTACCTGTATGCCCTCCTGCCTACCTGCATACCAGTCTGCCTGCCAAAAGCACCTTTCACATATCACTAATGAGAACAGATTTAAACAAAAATTGGATATCAAAATTCTCAAGACCAGAGTCCAGCTTAAAAAATGATTGCAGATACCTTAATTGGTCAGCACACAAAAAGTATATATTTGGATGACAAGATTATTGCTCAAAGTACAAAAGGCATTGGCCTTCATTAAGAAAAAAATTTAATGAAATGAAGAATTTGAATGAAGAGTTTCTTAGACTTAGCTAGTAGTGATGTTATGCTTATCTAAACAGTTTCTTGTTTTAGATTCCTAAGAATTTACACAATAGTAGTAAAGAAAAAAAATTTGAATTTCCAAGACTTCCATATGAGAGAGAAAAAAAAGAAGCCTAGTTTTAACTTAAATTCCCAATACAAAAAGTTATTGGATTAAAATAAATTCCATGTAAAAACTAATTATTAAATAGAATTTAATTTCCTTTATAATACAGAGTTAAAAATGAACAACCTTCAAAAGTGCCAATCTGTGGATCATAATGGAAAAAAAATATTACTGATGAATCTGCATTCTATAAAGCAAATGTAACGATAAGACAGGAAAAGTAATGTCAACATAACAACCAGGATTACACAACAGCTTAACCATTTAGTTAACTAAATAATAAAATATAAAAAAATTGAATATAATGTAAATGGATTGAAACAGATAGCAGACAATATAATAAAACTAAAATACTAGTGATGAAAATTGAAAGACTATCTTAATTTGCTTTAGCAGAACCTCACACTCACTTGATTAACTTGGCAACAATGGAAACTAATAAAATTAGATTAAAACATAATGGTTCCAAAAGAACTATAAATGAAATCAGTAATGAAAACAATAAAAAAAAAAAAGAACAGTTTACATGCATCAACTGAAATGTTTGCTATCCAGCTAAAGTGCAATTTCAATGATACATATTTTTTTAATAATCTGCTTACCTGCCATTTATAATTATGTAATATACAAGACTTATTTTATGTTTCTGGTTTCATCTTTCCTTCTTTCAATTGTAAAACAAATGCACAGTTTTGTTTTTCTAAAGTTTGTTAGTAATCAAAATAACAATATTTGTTTTGTTTTTTTAATTTGTATCAACCTTCTCCTAAGGTTGTAAGATATAGGTAGTAATATATGCTAGCCTATGTTTTGTAAGTAGGCAGTTTCTTCCTCTTACACTTGTTGCCCTACCAAGACTAGAAAGCCCAATCTGCCCCACAATTTTACTAATAGAAAGAAAAGAAATGTACTTGTGAATTTTTTTCATGTACCCATCATTACAATCACAGTTTAAAGTAGCCCTAACCACTACATAAAGTTTAATATTGGTGCTTTGAAATAACAATGTAAACTTGTACTCTTAATTTTCTTCAAGCAACAAAAAAAAATTCACTGCAATAGAAAAACAAACATTTTCAAAGTATTCTGTAAACTGCCTTACTTGGTAATATCATGTTACTTTTAATGTAATAATTAACATAAAACAAATACTTTATTAATCAAATAATTGAAGATGGTTATATTAGGATTAAATAAGATTTTCTAATCTAATTTTATAGATAAAAAAAGTAATATATTAAATTATTGCATATATCTTTAGATATCAAATTACAGACAGCAGTATACAGGATTATTTTGTCCTCCCATAATTGTAGATATGGATTCAGTGTAAGGTAAAAAACAGCAGTGTACCTGTGGTAGCCAACAGAGATCAACAGGATTTAACAGCATTTGACTACAGAATGATTGTTGGATCCAATCTTTGAGGTGCCAACTGATCTAGGTTTTTCATTAGAAACAGCAGAAAAAGTATATCAGGCATATGTAGATTGCAGCAGCAAGTAAAAAATGCAAAGCAAGAAAAAAAGAGGACTGCCAGCCACTGACAAGAATGGTAACCATCTAACTATTCCATCAAATTGTTCAATAAGGGTACCATTATTGACACCACAGAATCAGTTACCACCTGAGCCAAAGACTATTGCCATTAGACTGTGGAAGATTGACACTACTTTATCTGGTAAGTCACAGTTCAAGCTCTTTTGAGCAGATGGTAGAATTCATATGGCAGAAGGAGAAAGTATGAGACTATGGATCCGGCTCTTGTCAGCAGAATGTTGTGCAAGCTGATGGTGGCACTGTGATGGTATAATGTGTATTCTGATGGAATTGAAAAGGATCATAAGTGAAACCAGAGACAGTCTTGAAAGAGGTGACATAAACAAATCTTTTGCAAAACATTTATCTTTTTTTTTTTCCAGGGGGATATTTTTATTCAAACAAAATAATACATTCTCCCATCATGCATGAGTGATACAAAGCTGATTCCAGAAATATTCTGCTGACTTCATGTGACACTTTCTCTCCGATATACTCTATGCTATATTGCATAGCCACCATTATTCAAATTAAAGGAGGAGCTATGTTATTAGGTAGCTACTTCTAATCTTTAAGTACTTTAGTTTAAAATATTTGCAAATCAAACAATATCTTCATTGAGATCCAAATTCCTACAACAATAATATTTCTGCTTTTTTTAAGATAGCGTATTAGAAATTACTTATTAGAAGTCAGTACAGATGACAAAATCTAAAAGTGGAGAATTTCCTTGTAAATTATTTTATCGAAAACTCAGGATTCTTTATAAAGAGATACATTCTAATTACAGATGTTCTGTCTCTAGTGACAATCAACATAAAGGAGTTTATTTTTACATATTCAATATTAAAAAAAAACAAAAAATAATGCAATATATATGCATAAACAACAAAAACTTTTTGAAACAAAACTTTTTTTTGTTCTTTTTTACTATACATTTACCTTTTAGCCATTAAAACATATCAAACTTTTTCTCTAAAGTAACTCAATTCAAACCGAAAAGATTCTCCAACTGATTTTATGTATAGAAGTGCACAAAGAGCATTATTTGGGAATAGGTATTTCCTTATGGATAATTGCATAAAAGTGATTTTTCATGCATAAGTTTTATATTTACAAATAAATATTCATAACAATTGTAAAGTTTGAATTTAATCTTTTAGCTAAAATTCAATTTTGTTCCATTATCTAACCTGAACATGAAATTATGATATTTTTGATACAATCATTTTACTTTCATTAATATTGATAAATAAAAATCACTAAATCTACAGGGTGTGATGGATAAATTGTCGTCGAAATTACACAAAAATGGAAATACTGACATCTCATTTTAACAGATATATTTACCAAAATTACACAATATCTTGAAATACTAAAAAGTAAATTTATTCAATAAAATCACCATTGACTATAAGCATGGACTCCAGATGAATTCAGAATCTCCTGCAACACTTCTAGACAGTCTCCTTGTTTAAGTTGGTGAATGCTGCCATAATCCTTGCCTTCAGTTAGTTTATTTTTGGTATTACAAGGAGTTTTGTTAGACTCACTCAACTGCACCCAACACAATAATCAAGGGGGTTGCAGTCTGGGGAGTTAGGTAGCCAGATGTAAGGGGTGGTGTAGTCACAGAAATTGTCTGAGAGCCATGATTGGATTCTCCTGCTTGTGTGGCATGGTGCAGAGTCCTGTTGCCAGATATAGTGTCTTCCAGCAGCCACCCCCTTGACCCAGGCAGCACTACCTCCTCAAGGCACTAAAGTAAAATAATTTGTAACAGCTACAAATTGTCAGTCATTGAACTGTTTTGACCAGTCAACTGTTCATTTGATTTAATGTTATACTATTCCTTCCCTTGGTTCCAAGCTTCTTTTTTTGCATTTATTACTCTTTATGCAATTAAAAATACATTGTACTTCTTTTACTAGTAGACAAATATAGATAGAGTTAAACCTGTAATATATTTTATATTAAAATGAGGACAAGGCTGGAAAAATAAGAACTTCCATTTTCTGCTTGAAGAGCTAATACAGAAATACAGTTACTTGAGTTGATTTCCTATGCTTTTTAAATAAAATATACTAAAGAGAGTTTGTGGAATGTAGCAATAGAACCAATAGGACTGATCCCTCCTCTTTAATGTGGGTAGATGGTGGGGGATATGTTTTCTGCATTGACTAAATTACATTCTTTCATTTGAAAGCTTTTGACAATTATTTATTAAATGGAGACACCAACCTCCTTTCATAACCAAAAGGAATGGTTACTGAGCCTCGGTTTGATCTGTTTATAGTATAAGTAAATATATGTGTCAATATATTATTGACATATGTGTATTCCTTCTCTTTATTTCCCACTTGTTCTTTAAGTCAATGTGCTGTGTTTTAATTCCTCGATCAAGGTCTGATGAAAAAGGGAGGGGAAAAAAAAGTCATCCATTTCTAATATTTTCTTTTTTTATTTATTGTGCTATATATTCTATTGTCTAATTTATTCTTTTGTAATGTTTGTTTATAAGATTAAACAATTTGAACTGTTACAGTATATAAATTAAATCTCAGTATTTACATTTTACATAAAAGTTTCTAATAAAATAATTTATAAAATTATATAATTCAAACTCCTCAAAAGCCTAATTACTTTGAATACTATTTTTACAAGTATGAAACAATTCATCAAAATTTTAATTTATTCACTACATGCAACAACGTCAACTATTTCCTTTTCATAAATAAATTTTGAATCCTTAACATAAGAAAGCTTATTTAAAATAGTGGCATAAACAAAGAAAGAAAAAAGATATAAAAGGATATCAAAAGCTGAGATAATATGGTTCTATCATTTCACATGAATATTTAAATGCAATAAACTGCATCTTAGTGATTAATAATTTTGTGTTGAAATGTACTGATTTTTTAAAGTTTCCTGTAATAAGCATTGTTTAAAAAACAGGTCACCATGTTAAAAAAACAAAACAAAAAACATTTGTGTTTAAACACAAATACTGTGTACAACTACATAACCTTAATCTATTGGTATGCATATGCAATCATCTCAACAACTGTAACATCTCTGCTTATAGTTAAGATAAACAACAAGAAAAGTATGAAATTTGCAGCAAATTTGAATAAGTAATTTAAATATAATGGGATTCTGCTGACACTATATTTATGATAGCAAATAAGCATATTTTTATATCTACACACCCATAAACAGTCTCCTTGAGAAATCTTAAAACGAATGGCACAAGTACTCATAATACTGTAGTATTATACTTGTACTGGTGAAAAATATACCAAATCAAACATTACATTTCCAAAAAATAAACATTAAAAGATAATTATCCTGGTAAATATATTATAATGCCAGAAGATCAATGACACTAAACAGAAGCATTATGTTGCAGAGAGCTCTAATAACAAATCTTATTTTTTTTCATCTGATCAACTATTTGATAAAAAAAAAAAAAAAAAACTTTTTAGCTCTAGTATACAATGGTTGTCTTGGTATGTTGTTTAAAAAGATCACATGAACCAAGTAATTTATACAGAAGAAATCAAGAAGCCCAAACTGACAAAAGAAAACAGCAGTAGCAGTAATCACATAAATAAATTTATGCATGACAAAAACATCTTTGGATAACAAACCACTAGCAGTATACATTACAGTAAAAATTAAATATCAAGTATATCATGATGCAATAAAGTTATACTTAATCAGTTTCAAAAATAGTAATAAAAGCATTTGAATTTCCATGTAACCATAATTCAAATTGTTTCAAGATTAACAAGGACTTTTAGTTCTATGAATTTGTAAGTTTTATAAAGAACATCTGAAGTCTTGAAAGTTATGAGCTTAACAAATAACAGAGAAGTAGAAATAATCTGGATTTTTAAAATATTTTCTAATACAACAAATCATAAATAAGTCCAGAACATCAAAAACATCAAAGAGAAAGAATCAAATTCATAATTTAATTTCTACTTGAAAGATATAACTTATGTGGTTATAATAAAAAATAAAGTCTAACTGATTAACATTAGTTCTTAGCTCATTTAAAATGGAAAAGCAGTAGCTCACATCAACTATTTCTAAAGTAAGTGCACAACAACTAAGAGAGAAGAAAAATTAATACCAGGCAATCAACCATATAAATTACAGATAGATTACACTTAAATCCAGCAGTCATTCCTTCTGATTAGAGGCAAAGTTGCTTTGGCTTGATATAAATGCTCTCAAAAACTTTGATGGCAATCTGAATGTGTTTTGTATGATTCAGAAAAGCGTCCAGTCTATTTGCAGTTACTATGGATTGGTGATATAAGCACAAATCACCCAAAATGTACAATTTTGCAAATTTTGTTTGCCATTCCATGGCCTGTTCTCACTTCCTAAACAATGCTGAAATCTGTTTGTCAGGATATTCTGCCCCACCATCATATGAGTTCAGTTATCTATAATTACAAATGTCAGTGTAATGTTGACTATATTAGCAGAACCAATCAGTGGTCGGAAACCAGGAGTGATCAGTATGTGCCAGCTAAGATCTGTCCTAGGCAGTGTTAAGATTTGCATAGGCTAGTGAATACTTCTGGTTCTGCTGTTGCAGAACACTTAATAAATAATCTAATCTGTGAGTCTTCCTTCTCCAGGCATTTTTTTTCTTTTTTCACACCGTAAACGGCAAAGGGCATTCAGATTACCATTTAAAAATTCTTGAAACCATTTATATCAAGTCAAAGCAGCCTACCCTCTGTAAGAAGAAGGAATGGTTGCTGGGTCTAAACCTAATCTGTTTAACTTATACTGACAATTCCCTGGTATTATTTTTTTTCTTCTCTATCCACTTTTTTTTTAGTTGTGCACATATTTTTGTCCTTGATTGACTCTGAAGATCAATAATTGGTCAGCTGTTTTTAGTTAGTTATTTATATCTGAAGTATTCTATCCTCATATTTATAAAATATAACCAATGCACAATTAATCAGTTCATTAAGTACCAGATCTTGCCAAAGATGCCAAACAACAACTTGATTAATACAAAAGGTTATGTTTCCAGTAATTCAATAGTCATTGATCACAAAAATTTTATAAACATTTTAAAATATTCAACTCAAATCTGACAAAACACATTTACAAAAGAACCTCAATTTTTTCAAATTTATTGAAAGAAAATAATGTGCCTGATTTAGAATGATGATTAACTTTGTAAAATACCAGAAAATACATGAAAATACCATTTTTTTAAAATAACTAAAATAAGTATATTTTTTGGTAAATATCTTTAGAAATAAAATTCAAAACAATATTTACTTAAGTACTTGTCTTAAATTCTTACAAAAGAATCATACCCAAAGTAAATGCAACAACACTTCATTAAATTCCAACCTTTATTGAAGTGTTCTGGAACTGCATATTTATCAATAAAATACATTATAAATAAAAATGGCATCAGAAATTAAAAAACTTTTCAAAAGAGAAATTTATAATATTGGAAAATGTTTAGAAAATCAGTTGAAATACCAAGGATATATTAAAATGTGAACTATAAAAAAGTTATTTATATTATTTACATTGTTTAGACAGTTGTCCTCATCTTCATTGTCATATTCACAACATTTCAGCCATTATATGCTCCAGCCTTCTCCAGGTGATATACATGGCCCAGTGGATAAAAGTGTTGGTTTAAGTAATCCAAAAAGTGACTTGACCCAAAGAGTTATGAGTTCAAGACCTGGTCACAAAACTTGGAGTTGAAATAAAGGGAATTCATTGAAACTGAAAGGCATGGCATATGGAACTAGAACAATCTACCCCCATAGACCAAAATATTTGGTTCAAAATTCTAACATATATCACCTGAAAAAGGGTAGTGTACAACAGCCAAAACCTCATGAATATGATAATAAACATGAGGTCAACAGTCCAAACAATGTACATAATGTAAATAGTTACAATACCTCATCTCAGAAATATAGACATATATTAAAAAGGTACTAAAAATTGTCAAGTGCAATATAAAAAGTATTTTTAAAATATGTCATCCCTTTAATATCTATATACGTAAGTTTTACCCTCAGTCTCTTCAATAATTATGGCTAATAACAAAGAAAGCTTTTATGATTTTCAAGAAAATAAAAATAAAAAGCAAGCTAAAAATTACATTTCAGGTAAAGCTGTAAAATCAACAACAGAATGCTGATACTGTTTTCAACATACTTCCCACAAAATATTTCTTTAACAACAAGTCCTTGAATCAATACAAGACAGAATCAAGATCTGGGTTGAAGGGGATTTAGACTGTACAATGAACTAATTAATAACACTAGAGTTGCTCAAATGTCATTTTGTCAACATATCTAAAATAATTTAAGACTTTAGCCAGAATAAGACAACCAACTGGTTCTGGTACCAAAAGGAGAGATGGTGAAACAAACAGGCCCAGATGGACAGATGTGCCAAATTATATCCAATCTAAATTTACATTTTTAACTCAAACAAAAAACATTATCTAAAAAAAATCAGGGCAAGAAAAACAGGCTCTTCATAACTGGCTGAACAAGATTTAGACTTTTGTATGAAACACAGATACATACATTCTTTGATAACTCTTATTCTGTTGCATATTTTTATAATGTGCAAACATTGGTCACCAAAATCAGTTAAGACAAAAGCTGTAACATACTTTTTAAAATCAGTATTATTCATAAACAGGCTCTTAATTCCATTATAATAGGAATTCCTGAATACAAAATATACAATTAGATATTGATGTATTTTTATAACTGAATTATTTCATGGTAATAATCATAACACAAATATAAACAAGTTTGTTTTCATATGTAAAAAGTTTCGATATTAATCTGATGCAGAATTTTAATATTACTTATTTAATTTCCAAAATAAACAGCTCCCAATGTCCTTTATTTTTTCTTCTTTTTAAATTATACCTTGAATGATCAGTTATAGAATTTTATCTTACAAAAAGAAAAATCAATTTCTATTTCATATAAATTTTTCTTTAAATTTTACTGTAAAAAATCTTCACGTTTCATAACTAAATGGTATCCACTAATAAAACAGATATGGAAGTAGAATTTTAGGTAGATCAAAATGAAAATGCCTAAGAATTAATATTTGCCAAAAGTACATTTTTCAAACTATGTGTGTATCATGAAGAGAAAATTCAAACAGATGAGCCAATCTCTGTTTTGTTATGAATTATTGTGTAACTTATCGTTAATATTGATTTTCCGTCTACTATTACCTAATTTAATGACTATCACCAAACAATCAGTTTTTCAAAAGGGAATTATATTGTGCCATTATTCCATTCAATGATGAATTCTATTCTAACAGCGTTTTTCTTCCCACAAAACAAATCATACTTTAAGTGACTATCCATAGTGCTTCATAGATCAAGCTTACAAACATTGTGTAAAGTAATTTTTCAAATTTTTCCTCTGGTAAAAGCACTGAAGCTGAACTCCAGCAGCAAATCAGTAGAATGGTGGATTTTCTTCTTTTTTGCTTTTTACATATAAAGTACATTTAGTGAAATAACTAAATTAAATATTCATAGTTACTAAGACACTACTTTTTAAGAGAGATTACATCCAAATTATTCCAAAAGTCTCAATTCATCCTAAAATTAACTATGACAAAAAGAATATTATCCATTTAAAAGCCAAAGAATCATCTAAAAATACTAATAAGTCATTTGACCAGCTTGCATTCTGATTTATGCACATTAAATTAAAACATTATAAAAACACCTTTTTTTGGTTAGTGAAGCAGCCATATAGTTAAGACCTTTTTTTTATAGAATAGTCATTTGCTTGAGAGTGATTAACTAAATCATTTTATTATTGATAGCACAGCATCTATCCCACAGCAGCTCAATTAAAAAAAAACAATCCATTTACTAACAGTTTAGTAAGCAGCTTAGTAGTCTACTTATAGCCCAAATTCTGAATACAGTATTTGATAAGGTACTCACACCAAGAGTATCATTTAAGTCGGAGATTGATAGAAGTCAATAGAAACTACAAGAAATATTGACACAAAGTTTGATTAACCATAGTACAGAAGTTCTATAGTCAATTCCATTGAACTTTGTTACTCAACAGAACATATTTTCTGAATCTTCCTTCTTCAAGTGTAAGACATTTTCCAGAATGATATTTAGTTATTGGCAACAGTGCATTAGAGATTCACAAATTATTTTCTCTTCAAGCATCTTCAGCAGATTAATTCTGTGTTTAATACCAAAATGTTCTTTTCATCCATATTTAGTGCATAATTATCCATTTAATAGATGCTGTCAGTGTATAAAATTGACAAAAATGTATCCAATGATTTTGTGACACAGAATAATAGGAATGGTTTACATTGAGTAGAGTGAATGATGATCAATACAAATACATAATCTTCAGTCATTGGAGGATTCAGACATCTGGAACAGGCTACTGAACACAGTCGAACAAGACACTGAAAACCACTCTTCAGATAGTAAGTCACTGGCTATTAAATTTAAAACATAATTCAATGACAATCTGCCAACTTTCACATGCTATTTTTGATTCCATCCACAACAATATACCATACCAGTCTCAAAAAGAAAATAAGTAGCTGTAATAATGACTGCCAAAAGCCTACCAAAGTTCACTTCCAGTTAAATACTGCATCCAATAGTAAAACTTATTTCAAAGTCAACTTTGTTAGAATTAGGATGTCCCAAATTTTTTCCAGCAACTTGTACACCAGAACAAAAAACACCTCAGACAATACAGGATGCAATGAATAAATTTTCTAAATTATACAAATATGAAAATAACATTGACATTTTAACAGATATTATATATATATGTGTGTGTGTGTGTGTGTGTGTGTGTGTGTGTGTGTGTGTGTGTGTGTGTGTGTGTGTGTAGACCAAAATTAACTCAAAAATATCTTGAAATACTAAAAAGTAAATTTATTCAATAAAAATTGCCATTGACTACAACCACAGCCTCCAGACAACTTTGGAATCTCCTGCAACTCTTCTGGACAATTTCCTTGTTTAAGTTGGTGAATGCTGCCATAATCTTTGCCTTCAGTTTATCTTTGGTATTACAAGGATTTTTATTTTTTATTTTTGGTGCCTTGCTCAACTGCACCCCTCACATAATAATCAAGAAGGTTGCGGTCTGAGGAGTTAGGCGGCCAGATGTAAGAGGTGATGTGGTTGCAGAAATTGTCTGACAGCCATAACTGGCTTCTCCTGTTTGTGTGGCATGGTGCAGAATCCTGTTGCCAGACATAGGGTCTTCCAGCAGCCACCCTCTTGGCCCAGAGCAGCACTACCTCCTCAAGGCACTTGATAAAGGCCTCCATGTTGAGTCTGAAGCCCTGTGGGAAGATGAATGGAGGCATAACGTCACCATCACTAGTGATCACTCCAAACACCATGATGTCAACTGGATATATCATCCAACTCTTTCCAAATTCTCTGCACTGTCCTCAGATTGACACCCAAAATCTCTGAAATTTTCCTATTGGAGCTTCAGACACGAAAGCCAAGCCATACAGCATGCTGTTTTGAAATTTCTGGCAGAGTGAATTGCATCATGGTGCTCAATTGACCCTACTATACTATGCAGTCAATAAAATCAAAAAACAACATGCATGCACAAAGTTAAAAATATAAAATGGCCACAATTTACCCATTGCACCCTGTATTTTAGGAAACTGGATAGTTCATACAACAACTTCTTTCAAATTTGCTTTCTATTCTTGGTTGTTTTTATTACATTTCATATAAATGGTAAGCTTTGAAAATATTGAACTCTTCCTTTTGCCCAGAGGATTATGTTTTTATTGCTTTTTACCACATCTAGCATTCTTCCCAGAGATAACAAGACTTTGTAACTATCTTTATTCTTGTGGTGCTACTATTTTCTCCACTGAAGAGATGTACTCTTGTACTGTTTGACCTGAGATTGAACTCAAACAAAATTAGCACTTTCATCTGCTAAATCAAAGAACACTCTGTATAATTCTGGAACTTTAAACCAGTTCATTTTTCTGCTGAGAGACATTCATATTCTTATATTCAGACTAGGATAACTAATTGGATCTTAAGAGAAAAGTGTATATCACTTCTTTTCAGCTATTTTCCTATGTTGCTTCAAATTTATTACTTAAATAACCTATAAGGGTTGGTGGTGCCTTCCTCTTTTCATACATGATCAGTCAATCCTGATTTCTTCACAAATTTTTTGATTGTCTTTAAATTTTATTTGGCTGGTTTATCTTTTGTATTTTCTACAACATTGATCATTTATCTCTGATGTAGATCCAACTTTGATGAGACTGCTGAATAGAGCAGTCTGCCTCCGAATAATAATATATATACTTTTTTTTTGTCCTCCAAATATCCACATCAACTATTATTTTTATTTATATTTATAATAAGATGAATTTATAGTCATCTAATTTCTACTATTCTCAATAAAAGACAAATTGAATGGCTAAAGCTTTTTGAAACATTTTACTGATGGATTTGACTGCTGCATGAAAATTCAATCCATGCTTGTCATGAGCCAACTTAAAGTCAGTATTTTACTCAAACAATTTATATTTCATTTCCTGTACACAAAATTGTAAGCACCAAGTTAAACAGAGAACACTATTTGTCCCAAACAAACTTTGTGAAATGAGAATAATACCACAGAAGATTCAAGAGTTGTTAACAAACATTCACATCGGTTCCAATAGAACAATTTGGGATATCCCCTCACAGAGTGTCTATATACCTACACCACCAGAATGGTCACCAAAGAATGCTTGCACTATAGGCAAACCTATAGATATAGCTATAGCAAGGATTTCCAATTGAGAAAAGGTTGTTAAGAATACCAAACCTATCAAACAGTCATGACAAAAGCAGGATTATCTGATTAAAAATCAGGAAATAGACTAAAATGCTAATATATAAATGCAGTACATTTATGCTTTTTGAACAAGCAGTTGTTTTTACAGCTGTCATTTTGCTAATGAAGCAGCCACAGCGAGATATGAACCATTTTATTGAAGTGCAGTCATTTTTCTTGGAGATGTTTTATTGAATGAAGAACTGTACTGCAGGCAGCACATCTATCTCACAGCAATTGAATTCTAAACACAACATCCAACAATAAGGACACATCAATTAACCCACTGTTACATAGCAATTCACCAATTGGTAGAGTAACAGAATACCTAGCATTAAATATCACTAAGATAAAATTAATCAAAACCAAGGGTTAGCAAAAACAGAAAAGAAAATCAGCAATTCATTTAAATATCTTTAAACTTAGCTCTACTGAAAAGCAATCTACTGCTTTAAAAGAAATCGGAAATTAGTTTTGTTTCACTATTGTCTTTATTATACACACAAAGAAACAATGTTATTCTAGAATAACAATTTAATTATCAAAGAACCTAAAGGTCTCAACATATCAAATTTTTTAAATAAAATCCTCTTATTTTTATCAGTTGTCAGATTTATTAAAAAACATTAAATATAATTTATAATTTTACTAAAGATATAATAGATAAATTCCCAATTCTAAAAACTTTAAACATAGAAAAATAAATTAAGTCCAATAGCAATAACCAGGTAGCTACCAACTGCCTAAATGTTAACGTTAGTATTTTAAATTATATAAAAACAACCTTTTAAAACTAAGTAATATTTCCTTGTTTTATAAAAATTTTATGGAATGTTTTAAGTATTTTAGGTTTTGCGTATTAACCAGAAAGAAGCTTTTAAAAATCCCATTATCAAAAGAAAAACCTCAGTATATTTTTAATCTTATTTTAGCAACCATCTCACAAAAATATGATATTCCAGGTCTTTAACTAATAACCAGACTTCCTGATAAAATAAGCTAATGGAGAGAAAAAAATAAATCTAAATTAATTGAGGTCTATTTTAAAGTCAGCATAAAACAGCATGATATGAAGGATAAAAAATATGTTACAAATAAATATAGAAGATAGTTATAAAGAAAAATGAATCTAAGACATTTGAAGCAATGGATTTCTATATGCTTTGTCGTGCTAGGATATGAGTGGTCATATTTCTCCATAGCTTCCTATCTTTTGTTTCTCACAGCAATACTTGCTTCTTTATGACTCTTGCTTTTGGGATACTTGTTCCTCCATCCATTTACTCAAATTTGTCGTCAAGTAGCTTTCCTCTGATTCTCTTGTTTTTAGGTGCTCTGTTCTAAGTTTTCCGAGATTCTTTCTTCATTATGTATCTAAACTTTCAACTACTTATTCCTGATTGGTTGCAACAGCTCATTTCGTAGTAACTATTCTTAAAATTTCCTCATTCATTACATGCTCTGTCTAGGATATTCTCAATATTCATTGAAATAATTATCTCTCAGTTGATTCAAGTCTACTCATGATGAAACTGTCCAGTTTTCACTACCAAATAGAAGAACCAACATTACTACACAATTCAGTACTCTTTTCCTTATTTCTAATTTTTTTTCAATCTCATTTTCTGAAAAATATTCACTATTCCTATATTTGTCAATAAGTCTATGTCACTTTTTCTGTTGACTTATACTTTCCAGAGATAAATTTGAATTGTTAAATGTTTTCTTTTTAAGTAACATTGCTTTTAGTGAACACAATTATTTCATAGTCGTTAAACTTTTGTAACTGGGAATGTCCTTTTTGAACTTAAACTCATCCGTTAGTATGTCAAATTCATGTTAGACTGATGAAAATGTTGATGATAATAGCATAATCCTAAATTGTTCCGGAAGAAGTAAAACAAAATTATTCATAATTATGTGAAAACTACAACAATGAAAAATTTAATTGTTTATTATTGACTTAAAGCACAATTTAAAAAGAAAATAATTCTAATAATAAATTTGTAGCATTTACCATATATATTTTATGACTTCCTGGTACCCATTATATACAATGGACAATATATCTGCTTTAATACAGAGCTTCTTTTTCATATTTGAAAGCTTAATTATAATACCATCTATTGATTGCACAAGTAGGTGTTTCATGTTTCTTTAAAAAGCATGAAACTCCAAATGCAATCAAGGTAAGGTATTATGTATATTTCTTAATATTTATTAAATAGCTCCGTTATTTAACAATGACCACCATTTTTTTTCTTACACTATAGAGTATTTATAAATATATTTGCATACGCTCACTTGTACATCTACCTATATTTACCCATTTGGTTATATATATATATATATATATATATATATATATATATATATATATATATAATATAAGAAATTGTTTTCCCATATGCCCACAAAAAAAAAAAAATTTCGATAATCAATATCAACAGACATCTTGTTATAAATAAGTAATATTACACTTTTGTTTTATTTCACTGAAATTCTGGATGGCATTAATGCTAAACTTCTCAATTCAAATAGAGACAAGACAATCTTAATAAATTTTGAACTAGATACTTTACCAGCCTATGAAGTAATGCTTTACATAGACAAAATCCCATTTCATATTATCCACAATGTTACCAATCTGCTGTCTTTATCAGGCTTTATAGTATTTTAGAGCACAAATTAAATGCCATATATATTTATATCTTACAGTGAAATACTAAGACTGTTCCTCAGTCCTCAAGGACACATAGCACAGTGGATAAAGGTGTTAGTTAGATCCAGTGACAGGACCCAAAGAGTGTGAGTTCAATACCCGGTTAAGGCAGTGGAGAACTTTCAGAGGGAAATTAACAGGAGATAACTGATAACTGACATCCATTAAACATGGCATGTGGAACTAGAACAGTCTACCCCAGTGAGTGAAATAAAAGGTTCAGTTCGACATTCCAACCACCTGAAGAAGGCTGGAGCGTACAACGGCCGAAACGTTGTAATAAACATGGCGACAAAGATGAGGACAATAGTCCGAATAATGTAAATTATGTATGGTTTCTTTATTTAACATTTTCTGATAAAGTCATATTTCCATAATGATGAAATATAACAGCAGTAAGTTTTTTCTGTCTGCAGTAAGCAATTTCAGTCAATATTATTGTAACTATAATTAATAATATAATGAACAGTCTTCATACAACCAAATAGCAAAAGGAAATTAAAAGTACAAGTTAAAATATTTTATGAATAGTGAAAAAACTAAACTTTGGAACATTACAGTCCACTAAAGTAATACAGGAATGTGAAAGAATTAAAAATAAAACATATTGTATTTATAATCTGAAGGAAAATCTAAAATGCAAAGGTGTAATTAACAAATTTAAGCAAAACACTGCAACCTCAATATCATCCTTAAGAAATAATTGAGGCATTTTTAAAAGAATACTATTTATAACATTCTATAAAGTTTCTTGATGGATTTCACAAGTTACACATGATGTCCTGTTTCAAACCATCAACTGTCTATGGTTTATTGATATATGACTTTTACTTTAAATATTCTCAAATGAAGAATTTTTAATATATAAGTTGTGCAGGAACCATATAAAGTGTGTTAATAGATGGCAAAATATTTATGAGAACACCGTCTAAGTATTTTCTAAGTAAAGAATTATGTTCTTTTCTAATTAGAGTGGCATTTATAAAATCAAAGTTATGGCCAGTTTTGTTTAAACTTTGATTTTATGCCACCCTAATTAGGAAAAAAAAAAAACATAATTCATTATGTAGGACATACTTAAAGGGAGTCCTGATAAATATTTTGCCATCTATAAACACACTTTATCATATTGCCAACTTTTATAAAATCCATAAACAGAGAGATGTTAAAAAATCCTCTTCCCAGGCAAGAAAACCTTCCCTCCTCAAAATTCTGACGTTTGTTCATTTGGTTAGATTTTAGGAAATGGGTTAGAATGAGAACTTTTCTTCCTTTCACCACCTCTTTCTCAATATATATATATATATATATATACACACACACACAAAGAACATCGCAAAGAATGATATAAGTTTGGGTGCTTTAAACTGTAATTCACAAAAATATGCAGAGATTTCACCACATAAACAGTCACACAAATTGCTCATTCAAACTCATTTTGATTGGTTGTTTATAAAAGAAACAATGTTACAAGTGGCATATGCAAAATATTAAGAAACATTAGCAAAATAAGATAAAAATCTGAACTCCAGACAAAGTGTGCAAGTGGGGTGTTTGTTCTTAATGGCATATTATTGTAGACAGGCGCCAACTTACTAATACTGACAGGTCATTACATGTATTGTCTTCACAGAATAAAATTACACAAATAAAAAATAAAATTTAAAAATAGTCTAGACTCAAATCCTAATTAAGAATGCTCATTTGCATATTAATTAAAAAGCAAAAAAATCTAATATTATGCTTAGATTGTACTGACAAATATAATTCTATCTCTAATATAGAATATTCATTTTTGTATTAAAAATACTTTCCTCAAACAAAATAAAAGGAAAATTAAAAACAAAATGCATACTTTAAGAAACAACAAATTTAACTGACAAAACAGCTCAAATGACAGACCATAACAAGTGCATCACAAAGTTGCTAAACTAATTGAAGTTTGACTAAAATCCCAAGAAGCTAAATAAGATCAAGATTTTTCCAAATAAATGAAGAGTTAAAAAATATTACATCAAACAATAAAACTATCCATAATTGTAAAGAGAATTTATTAGAAGAAAAATAGTCAGCAAATAACAAAATTGTATAAATCAACAGTATGATCTTCATTTATAGAGATTAAACAATTTTTTTTTCTTTTTCTAGAAAATTTTATTAAATATTTTAGATTATATTAATCAGGAAATTTAAAAATATTTCTGTATTCATTTTAATAGAACTTAGACTAGGTATTATTTTTAAAATATAGTAGTAATAAAAACTTTATTTTTCACTTAACAATTACTAATATATCCTACATAAATTATACTTTTAAGGTTTACATCAGTTAAATTGCAATCAATAAAATCCTATTTACAGTAACAAACAATTATAACCAGGTTTTAAAATTTATTACATAGGCGTAAAATAACTGAATATATCCATTTCAGAGTAACGGCCTTCACAAAAAAACAAATTCTATTACGGATTGCAGAATTTAAGGTTACACACACAACAAATAAAGGATTAGAATAAAAGGTTTTTGTAATGGATGTGTTCTAAACAACTTTAGACTGCATTAAATAGCACACCATCTGAAGCTCAAGGTATTATCTGAAAGTACCTAAAACTTTTGAATTTTTTACAATTTTTTTTTTTTTTTTTTTCAATCTAAGTAATTTAATGAAAACTTAGCACAAAGCTATAATTTTCCTGTCATTTATTACACATTAACAATTCTTATTTGAAACTTTATGAGAAGAGGAGATACATTGTATGATACTGGACATAAATTACCATAGGAGATTCCTAATTTTGTACACTTTTAATACATTTTCCCCACTTAATAATATTTTTTTTATTTTATTTTAATCAGAACGACATTCTTTAAATTGAAGTTAGGGTCAGACCTAATGCACAGAGTGTATTGTTTTGCAAAATATCCCCCTAATATTCATATATATTAAATTCCTAAATGCCACATCAATGGGACATTTATTATGATATATAATATCACAATGTTCAAATTTAAATATTCAAATTACCTAAATAACTTTTTCATCTATAAAAAAAATTTCTGCAGAGGTTTTAATGTTTTTATTATGAAATGCAGAAAATAAAGAGACAATAGATAATTGTTATATTAGCTGTAGAATCTAATATTACCAAGCCTCTTCCAGAAACATTGACAACAGGTAACAGTTTTCCACTTGAATTAGCAATAGTCTGGGAATCAATGTTTATAACCTATACAGTCCTATTAGAAAAACAAATGCCACAAGTTTCTAATGAAAATTAGTTATAGTTAGACCAGATACAATAGCAAATATTACATACAATAACAGAAGAAACTAAGATGTATGATATTTTTAAATGAAAAATAGAAAATATATTTATATCTTAATTTTAACAAACTTCAATGAAAAAATAAATTTTAACAATTTCATATTTAAGAATTAAAAAAAAAAAATTTTGAAGTTGCAAAATTACATTTCATAACAGCCACAGAAAACAAAAACAACTTAATACTCAATTACAAATAAAGCTTTAATATTTCAGTGTATTCCAGTTTTAATTATTGTAATTCTTTATACTAATTCTTATAATGAAAACATCATAACGTGAATTTTTTCAGTCCTATTTGAGCTTTTAATCAGCACTATTTCATTTTAAAAAATTAATACAAAAAGAGCATTCTTATTTTACTCATTTACAATTTAACAGGACCTATAGATTAGAACTAGTTAATGTAAAATTAAAGAAATTATGCAATTTTGATGTACAAAATTCTTATTAAGTGGTACAAAGATTTTATGGTTATTTAAAATGTCCAACTAATGAAAATGATGCAAAACAAAAGATTAAAAGTAAGAATTAAAGAATTTCAATAGTATATTTACTAAATTTAGTTTTACACAACAAAGCCAGATAAAGATGGAATAGTGTAAAGATTGTGTTATATGAATCTTTCAGAAGACCTTGAAAATCACAATCTAAAATCTTTTACCCCAGTTTAAACACCAGTGTCAGATACTGGGGAAAAATATATGACTACTTCAGCTCCAATGCAAGTTATAAAGAATTGCAATAAGTAGATAAAAATATTAATAAAACTTACAGAACACAGGTGGGTATTCTTCAGGATCATTCTCATCAACATAATCTTCAATTTCTTCATAAAGATCCTCAAAATCATCAAAAGGGGATTTGTAATTCATCAATGGTGATGACCATAATTCTCCAGATCCGTAATGCCTATACATTTTCATGTTATTTCTATCATTCCTTAGGAATTGTTTTAGCCATTCAAGTTTCAGCTGTTAACACAGCAGGAAGGAGAGAAAACACTACTGATAGTGAATTGGACCTGAGGACTTTTCTTTGCATGTGTGTAGCTATATATTTACATACCACACATGTATCATTAATAAAACTGCATGTGTTTGCTATTTCAAACGTAGCATTTAAAATCATTCTAATTATTAAACTATAAACTAGAAGCAATGAAAAAACGAATTTCTTCTCTTCAATTAGCGTAAGAGTACTACCACTGCAATACATGCAACACCCGGTCTCATTTGACAATGACTAGATATGATGTCAAAGTAAACTTCTTCTCATTAAAAGACAATAATACAAGTCCAAGTGGTGGAGTGGTTAGTCGGCAGCCTATGAGTGGTGTTCTCAAGTGAAGCTGTCCTCCTGCTGGTATTCCATCTCACCTGGAGTAGAGTAGTGTGGTGAGGCCATACCTGGATGAACTGACAATCAAGACAAGCAGCTTAGCCTATTTACCCACGAGGGAGGTAGAGCTCTGTCAGCAGAACAAAACAACACTACACTTGCTATGTGGTGCCTACTACCACAACCTACCTACCTACCTACCCCAAGAATAAATACTACAATCTTTGTTGCGGATGACAGATCATTCAAACATTATTCTGGGTTAATAGGCACAGATTTTTACAGTAATCAGGAAGAAGAATCAATCATAAAAAAAAACAAATATACACAACTTCTAGATATAGTGTAATATGAATTATAAAATAGAAACATCTATTTTCTTTATGATTATCACAAGAAAATCTAATCAAGAAAGTTTATTCTTTCAGTATAACTGGAGAATGGAGACATATGCTAAGAAAAAGCAGGTCAGATATGAAAACGCAATTTAAGTGATAATAATGATTAAGGGTAACTTGTGCTACATACCTAAAAAAAAAAAAAAAAGCACAAAATAAAATATTGTGGTATGTATATTGTGTCTCCAGCCAGGATGACTAAAAGTAACCATGTCAGAACATGTTTACCATAGATTCATTTCAAACTAAGAGATTATCAAATTGAAAGGGTCTGAGATTAATAACTATCAAATGAAGCATCTCATGTGGAACAAGCAAAACACTAATTTTTTAATTGTAATTATAAAATTATGAATGGATGTTATGATGAAATTAAAAAAAAAAAAAAATTTTTTTTTGGTTGTCTCCAAAATTCAAATATCTTCTAGCTTTGCATTACAAAGATAACTTGCATATATTTATACTGCTTGTACAAGGTGGGTTTTATAAATACAAAATTGTAATTTTCATATTTCAATGAAAAGGAATATATAAAAGCAATGAAAATTGTAAAAAAATAAAATAAATCTTCAACTTCTGTCTCCTTAATTCTAATTCTTTTATTGTCCTCTCTCCTTAATAGTAGTTTTTTTTTCATATTCTCTAACATTCAGTAACTTATGGCATCCTATTGGTTTTATTGCTTGGCTTGGAGTGAAATCATTAAAATAAAATAAATCACTCAAAATATTAATAACAATGCTTATTTTTGGTCTTTCTCAAAGTCCTACTTGCTCCATTCAAGTGAAGCTGAACATATAAAAATACTTCCAAAGGTGAATACATATACAATCGATAACATCTTGAATAGAAAAAATAGAGAAATTTATATTATTCTACAATTTTCTTCATATATTTTCCTATTAAATTATCAAAACACTGTACAATGTCTTAATAAAATCAATGCTTGAACATACACTTGCCCTGCTCTAGTTAATGCTAAATAAGCTGGAGAAAAATTCAGTGATATAAATAAGATAAATTGAAAGATAAGGAGATATTTTTCAATGACTGAATTCTTACATGAAGAGATTGAGCAAGGTGTTTAGAAAAAAGATACAATACATACAAGATAAGCTTTAGTATAAACACAATCTTGGCCAAAAGCCAAATAGAATCGATAATTATATCCAGAAATGAAAAAGAAATAAAAATAAAAACAATCATGCAGAAATAGATAATCAGCAATGCTGAGAAGATTAAGAGTATGACGAACATCTGACAAGTTCAAACTGGTACCACATATTTTTAAACCTAAGAAGTAATATAAGTAATTACAAAGATGGAGTATTTCAGTGTTTGTCAACTTGTAAAATGTTACAGCTATGAAAGGTCAAAGAGGATAACAACACAAAATGAATCCATCATGTAACCATGAAAGAATAAAGTACAGCTTAAAGTATACAAGTGTACGCAAGGTATTCATTTGTAACAACTTTTCATAAATTATATTACAACTTTATTTCAAAATTTCCTCATTCTATATAAATAATAGGAGAGATATTTAATTAGCCAATATTTTCCTTATTTATTATACACTTAACAGACAAAAGTAAGCAAATGAGAATTATTATTTTCCATTATTGTAATTTTATAGTATTATTACAAGCTGACAATTCTTCTTTCCCAGTCATATTAAAAAGAAATTAAGACTCAAATCATTTCTATTTTGATAAAAATCTACCACTTATCTTAACTACAAAATATCACAGATCATATCAGTTACAATGGTTATTTTAAAAATACATTCTTGTTTTATCAGCATAAGATTAATGCATTTTATATCCCTTTTAGCTTTATAAAAAAAGCCTATCAATAAGCAAAATTATCTTTTTAACAAAATGAGGAAGTTACAGTGTAGGAAAATACTCAAAGTTAAGATTGCCAACAATTTAAGGAGAAAAATATTTAGCATTATGGCTTTGAAATCACCTGACAAACATCATGAATTTCATTTGCATAAGAATTCAGATCAAATAGCCAACTAAGCAATATTACTCTATGATTTTCCTGATGGAGAAAAAGTACATAAAATAATCCCATTAGACAACACTATAGACAATTAAACCATTAGTAGCAGATAAAAATATCTCAATAAAACATGGCTATATAAACTGTAACATTTCACATTAAAAACAGTTAACTATTTCATCAATTGAAAAGTGCAATTAGTTTACTTGTAATGACAAAATATTATGCTATCTCTGTCAAATGTGGGAAGCAAAAATTGACTAGAATTTTTTTTGTGTGGTTACACAATCTTTGAAGTGTTATCCCTTCAAATATAAAGCAGACACAGTGTTGCTTTAAATTCAAGAACTCATGATTCTCGTCTGTAATGACTAAGTACGACAATGAGAGGTTAAGAACACATTATGTGTGACTAAAAACACTACTGCCCTTTGTTTTCTTAAAGACTGATTCACTTAGAACAAAGTAAATAGAATTGTAGCAGGTGAGCTACAAAGATTGTAAAAGTTATTTGGCTATCATAAAAGAAATTGATTGGGTCAGCAGTGACAGAAAAGGAGACAGTCTTCATTTTTTTTTTTTTTTTTTTTTTTTAATGAGAGTAACATGATGCAGAGAAAACAAGTGATTTTAATAACTTTCCCCATGTGGAAAGAATAAAATGAGAAAAAGGAAATGGTCTTTTCTTTTTATATGGAGGTTTTTTTTTTGGGGGGGGGAGTGAAATTAAAAAATAAATAAATAAAAAGTAGACCAAAATAGATTCAACATACTTATAGATTAAAAAATAATATTAAGATAGCAAGTGGTCAGTAGTAAAGATGCTCCATTTCTCATTTAAATTATCAAGCTTTAATGACAATGTTATTCTAACATGCAGATTATATGCACATGATTGTTTTGGGGCACTGATATTTATACATACCACTTAGAATTGATTGAGTGATTGTTTTTTTATGGCTTATCAATCCTTTATGGGTTATTTAAAGTCAAAACATATTTTGGAATGTAAGAATTTTTTTTTTTTTTTTTGCAAATGAATATTGCATTAACAATTTTTGAGAGAAAATGATTTTTCCAGATACAATCCTACTATTTAACCCATAGATGTAAGGAGAAGAAATGGATTCATACCTTCCTAAAGGTATTTATGTATAAGTGAATGTAACAAACTCTACCAGAATTCAAACTCAGCTCTCCAATTTCTCATTCCAAGTTGCCATCCATTACACTACCTGCATGCCAATCCATGCCACTTGGCACTAACTATTCTTACCTTTTATGAGTAAACAGTATATATTCTTGTCAATATTCCCCACAAAGCAGGTAATAATTAACATTTATAAAAAAACAAAAGAAAAAAAAATCAAACACCAGTGATGAAGCACATCAGATCAGATCCAGAGCCTTCTCACTCCTTGAAGGAACCCCTCCCTGATTAACCATGTTTTCACAGGTGAAGTCATACACACCACACTTGGCTAATTGAGGATTGATGAAGCTATTTAACTCATAATTGGAGGTTTTGAATTCAGAGTTGTCCTCCTCCTAAACTGGTTGTCATCCAAGGCAGCAGGACCCAGTATGTCCTGCTAGTTACACATAGCTGGAAAGAGAAGAGATGGATTCCTAGCTTTCTCTATGGTACTAGCACATAAGTGGATGTAATGAACTCGACTGGAATTCAAATACAGCTTTCCAATTCCTCAGTCTAAGTTGCTATCCATTACTCCAATGTGCCTCCACTTAACTTTTATATAAAGATGCTATATTATTTTTGTAAATCTGAAAAATGTTTTCCAATATTTAATGTTAAAATTTAGTGATTAACTGAACTAAAATGTTTCTATACCAAAGTTTTACCATTCATCTAATGTGATTAAAGACAACTAAAAAAAAAAAAATGAATGAATATGAAATTGTTTGGGATCTAATAAACATTCTAATGGCATTTGCCTATTTTTCTTAAAAATAGAGAACCTGTTTTCTTTTGTTTTTTAATACTAATCTAATATCTACTTTGATGATATTTAAAAGTAGAAAACAATGTCCAAATGTAACAGTCCATCATTCCATGTAAATTTATTTTCAGAACTGTCATAAATAATTAACCACTTTATGTAAATAACTATAGTATGAACTAGTGGAAGATAATTTTCTAAGATTCTACATCTACTAGTTTTAGTCGAAGTTGAAAATAAGCTTGCTTATTGTTATAAAATTATATATAAAAAGCACTGATAGATGTATGTGTTTAAAATTCAATTTCAGATAGAGATGCTAAATTTTGCCAGCAATAAAATGTACATGTGATCTGCTCATAATTCATATAATTAGATAAATCCACACAGAAGACAAAGATTTTACAAACCATTTTTTGTTCCCCAATCCTAACTCCTTGCTTTAATTGTTCTAAGTGTCACTTTTGAGAAAGTTTTACTTGCTTCTATTTTGAATTTAAACAGATTAACAATATAAACAAAAGATAAATGCACTGATAAAAAGTGCATAACATTCTGTAAATTATCGCAGACTATATATAATGGCATGACCAAATCAAGCAACAAGCTTAAATCATTAATAAGAAAATCAAAAGTCAAATGCTAACTAAGCAAAATCTTAAATATTGCTATATACTGAAAAAAATTAAAATAAAAAAAAATAAAAAAAAAATTTCAATACAGATATCTATTAAAACATTGAATATTGCCATAGACAAAACAGTAAATACAGAAGTTCTAAAATAGCAAACAGTAATAACTTTTTAATAGCTTACAATTTGAGGATTCCTCTTTGGATTCAAATTAAAACGGCACAAGATATTATAATAGACAATTTACTTTAAGTGTAAAGTAAAAAACTGAAGGTAATGATGCCAAGAGCGTTTACATACATACACACTAAATAAGCAGAGATAAAAAAGAAGTGCCAATTTTAATCTATATTATATAATTAATATAAAAATTAAGTATTAATATAATACAGTATATAACGGTATTAATATAATACAGTATATAACGGTTTTTTTAAGATGGTTGCATAGTATAGCACTTCCAGTTAACCCAAATATTCTTTTTAAAGAGTTAGTATTTTATAAATAAAAAGTTTATTACTTCCAATATAGAGTATAAGATACTTCAACTTTAATGCAATTCTTGCAGAGATTTAAAAAATTATTCTTTATGATGTAAATAAATCCAGTTAATTTGAAATGTAAAACTGAAATCTGTTAATAAAAAAGCAAAACTATTTCATCTTCCAAATACTATTTGAGTTGAGAAAAAAGAAAACCTTTCTTTATATAATTCTTCATAAGTTTTCCTTTAAGCAACTTAATAAATTCACTCTATAATGAACATCAATGAAACATCATCCAATCTCTGTTTTTCATGGAAAAAAGCTGAAATTATTATGAGTGATAAATAATATACTTGCTTCTTCAGATAATGTGCATATCCATAGTCACAAATTCCTCCCCCAAGTATCTTGAGAGATTCATTATCATAGAAAACATGCTTTAATCTACACTGACCTATTACTGATAATGGTTTACAAGAATTCCTTTCAAAAATCTTGTTATTAATAGACTAGTTGAACATGATGCTGGCTGATCTCGGTCCATCAACCCAAGTTGGCAATACAAAATATCCAGAAGCTAAGATAAGCATGTGTAATGATGGAAAGAGGAGTGAGTTTTCAGGGCAGAAACATCAGTTAAAGAGACAGAAGCATACATACCTACATCTGCAGTTGGAAGCATATTACCAGATTTTTTCACATCGTCAAACCTTTGATTTAACTGAGTTAATCTAGAACAAGAGAAGGAGAAAAAGCATTTTGAAAAATGTCCAGATAGAATAAAACATAAAACACTTCATGATTAATTATAATCAAAAAGCAAATAATGACAAAAAATATGTTAATTTTAGAAATCAATTTTGAACATGCCAATGTCAAAATGGGTAATATACAACCAAATTTTCCTTTCAATTTGTTGACATTTTGTTTTGTGCAGAAATTTATAACACAAAAGGAATTTTTGGTATATTAACATCTGTATGGGTTAACATTAAGCAGTATTCAACAAACAAAACTGTCCTTTTGAAACTATTACAGTATAAAGTGAAGAAATTAAACAAACAAATGTTCTAAATAGAAATGAAATTTAGATTATTTAGAAATAGTAATTATTTTTAAATATATAGATGACTTGAGCACTCCATAAATTTAGATCACTTGATTTAATCTAATATTAAAATAGATGAAACGGTTTCTCACGCAGCTTTTAAAACAATTCCCCTCCTCAAAAACTAACTGATAACATACTTATTATTCAGTAATTCAAGATATGTAACCAGTTTTAATTTCCTATTTTACATAATCATTCATTTTAGGCTAGAACTTGTCAATTAGCAAAATATCCAGTTTTTATTTTATAGGTCAAATAGATGACAACAGCAATGAATACTAGACATTAAAATACAGACAAATTCTCTATCAACTGGTGAGAAAGGGGATCCAGCATTTATCTAACAATTTACTTGTTCTTGAAAGTCAGTACGGTCGAAATAAATTAAATTTTATACATTTTTATGTACTTATACTTTAGAGTTCAAAAATAAGCAATTCTAATTACATTTAGTTTGTTCTGTGAAATTTATATATAAATTAACGTCATTTTCACATTATTAAATTATTTTGAAAATCTTACAAGAGTAATTACTAAATTCAATCATGTTGTTTAAAAAACAAAAACCTTAAATCAAAAGAGAAATACAAGTGAAATATACACCATATCATTTTTATAAAACCTAACAAATCAAAAATAAAGTAGTTTATAATGGACTGTTAACCATTCTTGTAAATACCTTAATATTTTCACTGGAGCATATCAAAATATGATGAGGTACCAATATAACATTTGTCCCAAGATTGTAGCAAACTTCACACTTCATATGCAGGAAAATTCTCCAACAATATTTTTGATGTCTAAGTAAAAGCATTGCCTATTTGAGAGCAGACAAAGCAGCGAGCGAGCAAAGTGTTGCTTGCTAGCTTGTTTGCATATATAATGGAAATGGAATGATTAACAAGTGACTAAATAATGGATGGGACCACAAGTCCAAGCAGCGTACTCTTGGCCAAGAACCCATTAAACAATAAACCGTGGCCTAGACATGATCTCACTGCACAATGAAGCTTAATTACTGAAAAGTGGGCAAGTAAGACATGAGTAATTAAGCAAAAAGCAAATCTTAACTATCAGGCAGTTTTACATGAAGAATTATGTCAAGTCTTGGAAGAAAAATCTACAGAGGGAACTGTTACTAAAATTTCTTTATGTATAAGTCATTGCTTACATTAAAAGAATGTGGAATGAAAATAAAGTTATAGTTATGAATCAACAAACGAGCAAGACCGAAGCCATGAAAAAACAAATTATAAAACAACTTGCTTTAATACATATGTAGAAATAAAGACAATAAAATGCCAGCAATAATACTTTAAAACTGAAAACCTAGCCAATTGTTGGAGAATTTCTCTGCATATGAACCATGAGGTTAGCTGCAACATTGGGACAAACATCATTTTGGTATTCCATCATTTATTCAAAATTAACTCACTGAATACAATTTATATCAACCAAGTTTTGGAAACTGATATAAAGTTTTTTCTTTCAAACTGACAAGTGTTGCTAGTAGTTTGTATCTTGTCCAAATTCCCACCACCACAGAAAATTCTTATTATCCTTAAATATTATTCCTATTCAAGTTCTGTAGACTCCACAGAAGAGTATGGGAGCCCACAATTCTCAACACACTAAACATTGCTGTTGTGATTTCCATAGCAATTAAATTTTTACAGGAAAGATTTATAAACAGGTTTTTTTTATTTAGTGTTAATGTTTTCCTCATAAACTGGTTGCCAACCAAGGCTGAACAGCCCAATCTGCCATATCATTTAACCTATAACTGGAAGGAGAAGAGACAGATTCATATCTTTTCCCAAGGATATTGACACAAAAGTGTAACAAAATCAACTGGAATTCAAACTTACTAATTTCTCATCCTTAGTCACTAACCTAAACATCTATATGATACATTTAAACATATCAATAATTAATTCTTAAAGTAGAAAAGAGTTTACTCTCAAGCAATGTGTTTTATTCATTCATTTTAAAAAAATCCTTCTTACACAAAGTCACTAAGTTCATACCATCAGTTATTAGCTGAATTTTGATCTGAAATTTTCACTAAGTAATGTTCAACTACATGATTTATGTTCATCAGTGAATTAAGTGCATTAACAAGAGATTATGTTGAAAAATAAATTTTTGTTGTGTAAAATAAATGTTTTTTATCATGTGTACTTATTAATGTACCTTTTCATCTCATTTCTTTTACTGATGTCTTTTTTCTCTCATTTTCATAATCTTTATTTAATTATTATTTCCTAATTTACTATAACTGATATTAACTCCTTCCAGCAGAAGAATTATGCATTAATTTCTAATCTATATTCTTTAATACTGAATAATAAGTCACCAAGAATATGTAATGTAAAATATCATTTATATATTAATGTTTCAGAGAGAGAAAAAATAGATTTAATACAGAATAATTATTTAAAGGATTTTTTTTTTTAAATCACGTGTTTTACTCTACTACACACTGGATTAAACTTAATTTGAACAACATGCCAATTTGAACATTAGAGTTTTTACTTAAAAAGAAACCAAGTTTTTATTTCAATACTTATTTTCATATAAATTAAAATTTTAGATAGAAAATAATATTTTTAAATAATGTTTCCCATCAAATACATGTATTTATTTTCATGAATATGAGAGCAATGTTTATAACTGTCAGACAAAGAATATCTAATTTACATTACTGTCAGATAAAAGAACAATGGTAATTTATAACTGGTAACTTTTTAAAGTCCCACAATAAAAGATATTTAATACTCTGTTTGGTTTACACACAAGTTATTAGCAATAAGAAATTGTCAAAAGACAAGGTTTTGAACTTGATTCATTATAACAATATTGTGCTACTTAAAAACTAAATGGACAGCAACTGAAATTGAACCAAAAACTAAGTCTTCCAATCTAAACTACTCATTCAAATGATTAGAAAGATTAAAATATTAATTCAAAACAATCAATTTGTAACTCTGATATAAAGAAAATAGAATTAATCCTAATCCCCATATGCTAATCCTAAATGTAAAGTTTACAATCAATTAATCTATTGTGATTCTATTTGGAAGTAAGCTTTTAATCATATATAGGTGTGATGGAAATGGTACATGTACATTCAAAACTTATTTTTTTGTTTTTTTGCTTCACAAGAAATCTAAGAAATCAAACATGCATCTTCTGATGTTAAAACTAATTTCAATAGCAGAAGAGGAAAAGGAAAAAATGAAAGCTTGATTTTCTTTATATACAGTTTATACAGTTAATTCCCATTGGTTCATGTCTTTTTTCAATAGTTGAACCCACCTACCCTACTGGATTTTATATATAACCTGACAAAGATGTTCTCAATTTAATGAAATTACTTCCATGTGCCATGACCCTTTGGGACATTGGCAATCATGGCTCTTGTCCTTTGTAGCTCTTAATAAATTTGTCTGTTATCTCTCTTAAAACCTGTTCTGCTCAATTTACTCAAGCTTGCTAGGTAAGTTATACATTGTCTCTCTTGCCTTCAATCTGTCCTGTGAGTATCAAATTTTCATATAAGCTAAAATTTTAGATAGAAAATAATATTTTTAAATAATGTTTCCCATCAAATACATGTATTTATTTTCATGAATATGAGCCCTCTTTCTTCATTATGTACCCTAGAAATTTCAAATGTCTCTAAGTATAGAGGATTAAAATGTTAAGACTAAGTTCCTTGACCTAAAGATTTTAATTACTGATCTTTAATTTTAACTCATTCATTGCTTTTCATCAATTCTCCCAGACTAATGCATTAAAAAGATTAAGATTTTCAAAAGTTTATGAGTACATCTAAGGTACAACAGTATATGGTTTTGCACGAGATATAACAATTTTGTTTGTTATTCTTAAATAAATTCTAAGGAACTCTCGTGACAGATTACATGTAATCATCTTGCTTATGTGCATATTTGACATAAGGCTTTGTTTTTATGAACCTCACTAACAGCAACTTATGAACAAGAATAAATGACTTTAAAACAAGCACTAATAGGTTTTCTTGATTAAGGATAACACTGACTTTGGAACAGCCAGAGGCAAATTACTGTTGAAAGAAAACTACAAACAAGAAGCAAGCTAATATATTTACAAGGTAGATTGCCACAAACAAAATTAAAAGCTTGAAACATGTTACTATGAAACAGTTAACTGATCTTCATTTATGTGCCATGTTCTTTTAGGGCATGGTCAATCATAGCTCTCTACAACTTCCTGCTGTTGTTGCTTTAAGTTTTGACCCTTTACCATCCCTCTTTGTTCTACATCTTGTTATGGTGAAACACACCTAGTCTATAAATAATAGACTCTCCCATCTAATACAAGTAGGAGTCAGTGGGAGTCGAAGACGAAAGTAGTCAGCTACCACAACTCGATTACTCTGCGTAATACTTATTATAACAAGTTCCTAACGTTTTTGTACGTTGAACCTATTTAGGACGAATTTAGTCCAAATACAGTTTCCACTGAGGAAATAACTCTACAACACATCTATTCACTCAAACTCACCAAGTAGATTACTCACTGTTTGTCCAATGTTCCCCTTGGTTTCAATATGTCCTGTGAGTGCTATATTCCCAACATGTTCCTTCCTAATTATGTCTCATTAAAATTTCAACTGTTTTTTCTGATTGTAAATGTCACTTTCGTTGTTACTCAAATGTTTTGCCTATGATATTCCCAACATTTGTCAACAGAACCATATCTGTCACTTCAAGTCTCCTCTTGATCTGTGAGGAGACTGCCCAGCATTCAATGCTAAATAATAGATTAGATATTATATAGTAATTCAGTACACTTTCTTTGCTTCTAAACACATTTTGTTAACTCAATACTTTGTTTAGTTTCTGAAAGACAACTTTTACTCTTCCTATGTGCCTTTGGATTTCCATGTCACACTTTCTATAATTTGTTACTACACAACAGAGAAAGTCAAATTTCTCTACCTTCTACAACAATATAAAATTGCCAATGGAAAATTCACATTTCCATCAATCTAATGAAGTATTTACCACATATACAAGGGAACATTTTGGACAAAAATTATTTATGGCAATCTAAAGTCCATTTCCAAACTAAACATTACTTAAAGAATCTGATAGTCAAAACAAGTTATATATGATAATAGTTATGCCTATATATATATATATATATAGTATAAATTAAAGGATCATTGTAACTGGTCCTAAGTCTAATGTGTCATTTGAAAGAAATCACAAATGCCAAAGTTATGCAACAAGTGAATTAAAACCTTTTACTTGATTCTTTAACAAACTGAAAATACCTAAAATGACTGAAAATTGAGATGTAATGCTCGGCTCTACAAATTAGATTTAAAATATATTTAAGCACAGAACAAAGCTGCAGAATAGAACTTCTGATTATAGAATGTGTTTCATTCGATAATGTCATCATAGTATTCTAGTAATGTTTCATCACCTAGGAGACCCTGAATTTTTGCCCCTCCTGATGAATGGTTGTACTCTCAGGGTGACTCTCTGCCTTGAATGTCTAGTGGAACTAAAGTTCACTCCAGAACTCACATCAATGCATATATACAATCCATCACTAAAGATGCTAGTAATATAGTCAGTTCCTTCTTCCATTCCAAAAAGTACCAGACTCTTCATACTATGCTGTATCTTTACAAGAGCCAGATCAGAACCAAAAGGGAGTACTGTTGTCCAGTCCTCACTTTCCAGCCTTGATGGAGTTCAAAAGTGTCAATGCAACCTTGTGAGTGATTATTTTCCACTCTACCCTCCCTTTTCCTAGGGACAAAACACTGCAAATCTCTAGCTACTTTTTTTGCTATTTCCATGGCAAATATTCAGGCTAGCTACTAGTACCACTAATTCAAACCTATACAGCAAAGAACCACCATGCCACATAGATTGGGACAAATCATTCCCATTCCCTTTATATTTCACTAATAAGGAAGTTCCAATCAGACAGCTTCTTCCCAAGAACTGCTACTTTGTGGAACAGACACCCAAAATGATGCTTCACTGATTGCTACAATCTTAACTCTTTAGTTCCAGAGTAAACCATTATATTCCCTACATTTCTTACATTCATGCAACAACCTCATTCAGTAACACTTTATCCTCTTGGGTCTTGTATTAGGGAATTAATAAGTTTAAAAAAAAAAAAAGGGAAGAAAACAGTACCAAAAGATAATCAACCAAGTTTAAAACAATTTTTTAAATCTCTTTACTATAAGCAGTTAAAAATAAAAAAAAATTGCAATTAACAAAAAGGTGAATATAATTCATTGCTCAGTTAATACACCTAAAATACAGTTGAAATTTTTTTTTTTATGTATGAATTAACATAATTCTTAAAATTTTCCCATTTGTTCCATCAAAATAGTTTGAGAAAGGAAATCAGACAAAACTATCAAAGAATAACTACATATGCTCAAAATAATTAACTTAAAACTCAAGCCAAGTTTCAACTTTTTCAAAGTCAATTATTGGTAGTCAAAAGATAAGGGAGACAACTCTTACGAAACAAAAACTGCTGAATTAAACCAGACTATGACTTTCTGTACTACCCAACACAAGAATTGAACTTATGAAAGCTAAGTTATTTTTAACAAATGCTTTTATCCACTCGGTGAGTTCAGTGGTGGAAACTCAATTCAAAAATCACTTTGCTCTAAGTATACATATTACAAAATTAGCTGGAGTAAGAGAAAACTACAAGAACTCCTACCGAATATAGTAAAGGAGGGTGAGAAGAAAGGGATAAAAATCAATTGTTTGTAAGATAATGTATGGTTCTTAGCAAAAGAAACAGTCCAAGATGCAAACTACAAATTGAAAGCACCAAAAATCAAGCAAATACAAAAATTTTAATTTCTAGTAAGTGTTTTTAACATAAGACAGAAAATGGAACACTAGAATCTGAAAGTATATTGGAATAGCAGATGTCTTCCAAAACCCAATAAATAAAAGTATTAAGAAACAAGTAAATTTCATTAGAAACAAGAAAAGAGTGTTGAACAGCTATGTAATATTGGTCCTCCAACGAATCCTGTGAATGCTGGACAATTTCTTCATAGATGAAGAAGAGACTTGTGACAACAGAAATGGGGTTCTACAGAAGGATGCTGAGAATACCATGGACATGTAACAGAGAAGTTTTTAGGAAAATGGAAACAAAAAGGATGCTTATACTTAGAATCAGAAAACACTTTAAATTTCTAGGGCGCATTATGAAGAAAGATAGCCTGGAGAATTTTACACTCACAGGACACACTGAAGGCAAGATTAACAAAGGAAAACCACAAATAACCTAACAAGCTTATTTAAATAGTTGACAGAACAGAAAGTAGGGGGGATAGCAAAAAGACAAAACTTACTAAGAGCTACAAAAGACAGGAAGTTGTATAGAGCCATGATCGTCCACACCCTGAAGGGATATGAAACACACAAGAATTAAATTCTAACAAAAATTAATAAAACCCAATGTTAAAGTTTTGAAAATATTGTTCTATAAACATTTGGTAATTTTACTTTTAACTTTTCACTGAGGGTAAATCAGACAAGACTGATAGATTGTTTTGGCTTTTATGATTTATCAACTCTTTGTAGGTTATTGAAATCAGAAATATTTTGGATTGTTGGAGGTTGATTTAATACTAATAAGTAGTTTTTCATTTTGTGTATATGCAAAATAAATGCAGATATTGTAAATGCAGTGCATTACACAAAATAAACCCCTTCACTTACTTTCCAGGAGGCAAATCCTTCTTAGCCAAGTCACAACGTACTCGCTCGCCAACATGACGGTAAATCTCCACCAGAGTATTCATGGCAGCATCACGTACCTTAAAAAATTGGAAAATTGGGGGATAAAATACAAATACTGAAAAAAACCTTAACAAAAAAATAAAAACATGACAAAGAACAAAATATCAACGTGACCATTTCATGTACAAATTTCTCTAAAATATCTTTTTAAAGTGGAAAAAAAACCCAGACAAACAAACATGAGGAACAAAATACATTAATAATTTCTTAGAAAGGTGTAAGAAAAAATAAGATACAGAATACCCTTCACATCAAAATATCCATTACCTTAAAATTTTGTTTTCTTATGTATACATTATAAATCCAAAAGAAATTAGCAAATTCAATAGAAGAAAAAAAATCAATCATTGAAATTTTAAGAAATTCAAAAAATACTGATTTATAATTAAAGAATTCAGGATAAGTATATGAGACATTTTGAACTATAAGCTATCATAAGCTAAAGCAAATTGGATGTAATTAGTAAAAACTTAAATATTCCTTAAAACAAATACTTACTTGTGCATTTTGATCCTCTAATAATTTAATAATAGAAGGGACAGCTTTGTTAAGTTGAAGACTACGAGCACCATATCTATAAAAAAAAATAAAAATAAAATAAAAAAGAATTTCAAAAAGATATGAAAACATTTTACTTACAATTATTACCAAGTACCTTTTTATCAGTACTTGTTAATAATTCTAAGTAAAATGATGCACTAAAATAAATAACCAAGTAATCATTTTAAGTTCTTTGAATATTTCTTTCCATATTTATTTCTTTATAAAATGATAAATAATAAATATTTCATTATAGCTGGTTCACATTTTATGATTTTGTAATTTTTATGAATAAAAAAAAAATTTTTTTTTTATATTTATTTCATTATTAAAATTCCAAACAGCATTTTAAAACAATAAAAATTGCTGAGGAGTATACAAAATTAGTGGTGTCAAGATAAAAACCATCCTTTTGACGCACTGTTTTTTTTTGTTTTATTTTTTGTAAGTACATAAGTTAAACTTTATCAAAAAACAATTATTATAAGAAAAACTCAACCGAAGTTCATACAACTGAATCATTTTTCTTTGTGCATATTTTCTTAAAGTTATCACAATGAAAAAATATATTGATAATTTATATATTTAAATGATCCTGTTGTGTTATTGTGACATTTTAACAAAAGTGGCAAACTTCTTTGTACCATGTTGTATTCCGAGAAGGAATTTCTTCAGGTTTAATAACATTTTTATTTATAGAATCCGTCTTACCTATATAAAAGGGATAGAAGGTTGGGGTGGGTGGATACAACAAATGTTGCTTACAATTTACATCAAAATGTTAAAGATATAGAGATTCTCAGCTTTAAATTTTGACATCCATCTTGATGTTTATCTTAGCCTACCTCATTCAACTTTTCATCATTTTCTTTTGTCTTGATAAGGTGCATAGGAATGCAACTGTTTGTTTTGGGTCAACTTTAAGCTCTGGATATTTTAGAGTGACATTCGATTAATTCTGACACAGTTTTATTAACAAACTTTTAAATATAAAATTATATAAAATTTTTTAATCCCACTTCTTGGAACAATTATCCAGCCCTTCAGATATTAAAAATTTCAGAAACCTTATCAAAAGACTAAGACATAAATATGAAAGAAACTCATGGTTAGCTTAAATATTAAATCTTTATCATAATGGTGAAATTAGTTATTTCCATGCTAAAAATATTTGACATTCATTGATCAGTCAATGTTACTGACAATTGAAATTTATTAAACATTTCTGTTAACACCGTTTTTATGTACTAAGGTAACAGTTAACAAATGCTTAAACCTCTAAAAGAAATGTCTAGTAAAATCAAAAACTATCCTATCTCTTTTAATAGACAAAATTATTCTAAAGATTTGCCAACTTATTACACACCAACTTTATTTCCCTGAGAATAATTTTAGAGACAAATTTGTTTTACCAATGAAATTCTCTCTTAGTGGTGTATTAGCCTATCTTTTCCTACTATCTCAAAACTAGTCCTTTCCAAATATATTTACCTTAAGAATCAACATATTTCTGATACATTAATGTTTTATCAAAATATCTCTGAAAAAACAATATTATCTGATCTCATAACTAAACAAAATCAAATATACAATTAAATTTACTTATGAAACAGAAACCATATATTATCATTTCTTGATGTCATGTTAAACTAAATTGATAACTAAATGTCTACAAAAGTTAATAAATAAAAAGATCTGACACTTCTACTCACACAAGAACAAAATAAAATCTAGAATAAATGTTTCTACTTGAGCACTTTAAATTTGTAGTACTGAATACTTACATATGAAGAAACATACATTAAAAATAATTTTAAAATCCTCTAATATCTTAATTATTTCATATATAGTGAAAAAAGGGAAAGCTTAAAAAATCCACAAAACCAAAAAAAAACAAAAAACAAATAACCTTGATAAAACTAGGTACATAATACTACCTACCAACTCAATAATGACTACAAGTGAAAAGAATTTATATAAACTTCATAAAATTTATAACAACATCAAAAACCATAAATAATTTAACCAACACAAAACAAAATAAGATTTTTAATCTTATTTAGTGTTGATTAAATTCTCTAAAGCAGGAATTACAAAATAGACTACAAAAATATAACTCAAGAAATACATAGGTGAATCGTAGGAATTATATAAATATACTTATAGAAATAATATTTATATACTTTAAATAATAATTATATACTTTATAATACATGAAAGTGATATTTTTCAAGACAACACTCAACACATGAATCATTCATCATAATAGGCCTGACCAAAATTTTGATTTGAAGAATGCAGTTTTGACTAAAAGAGAAAGTAACTTATCAAGGCAAAAAATATATTGAAAGTGCAATAATTTAGGAATCCTCTAGCAGATTTACATCCAAGATCATACAATTTATCTAATTTCCACATAAAAATACATGCGGAATATTTAAAAACACCAAAAATAAAAACAAAAGAAATAAAAATCTGAATGGGATAGGCTAAGTTAAACATCTAGATATATCAGATATCAGAAGTTTAAAGCTGAATGTATTTGTAACTTAAATGTTTTAATGTAAACTGTAAAAGATACAATCAACAGTTGTATCTCACACATACACATTCTCCAACTTTATATATATATATATATATATATATATATATATATATATATATATATATATATATATATGAGAGGCTAATTCCAACAAAACAGTATTTAATCAGAAAAAAAAATCCTTCTTGAAAGGAATTTTTTCAGGCTAAGTTTTTTTTGTATTTTTTGCTTCCCATTTTTGATATTCAAAATACGTATTAATATATACGTGAGAGAAAAAGTAATCTATTAAGTCATTTATAAATTTAAATGCAAAGAAAAAAGAATGTTCATATTTTTTCGAAGTCTTAGGTCTTACAAATTAAACAATTTGTATTAGGCACTATAAAATACCAAGTGTTTGTAAAAGATGATCTGCAAGAGATTAATAGAGATATCATCAATCGATCTTATTTCCTAGTTTTGTGATTAAATCAGGTTATTTACGGATTTATTTTTAACATTCATAATCGAATGTGGTTGGTGGGTGGATGTGAGTGCGTGTAAGATCGTTAGTGCGCATGCTCTCTTATAACGTGTTCTAAAAACAAGCATGAATTGTCTCCCTTAAACCAAAAATGACTTTAGTGGCCAGTTCAGAATCATATTTACACTTTTTCATGAATAAAATGGCGTTTTTGTTTTTTTTAAATACTAGAGGATAATAAAACTAAAGTATTCAATAAATAACATGATTTTCCTATAAGGTGCCTCAGGTTGAATGAGAAACTAAAATCTAAATTAAGTTTTTAAACTCCTCATACAATGCAGGCAAATTAGTAGTGCATAGGAAAAAAATCAATAACATTTCAAGTGATATTTATACATTAAATGTATTGATCAAAAATGCAGGGGGTTATTTAAAAATTACAAAAGCCAAGCTGACCAGAATCAGTGAAAGGGCATCAACTTCAAATAAAATAAGCACACTTTTATACAAATGAATATAAAATGTTGAGGATAACTAGTTTCAAAATATAATCATACAAAATCACTAACTGTTCCTTCCTATTGAAATTGTTTATTTATAATTTCATGATATTTTATTTTAATATCAATATTAAGTTTTTATTAACACTACTGTCAAAAATAAGTGTACTAATCAATGTCTAATAGAAAGAATATATTTATATATTTACGTGTTGATGGTGTTCTGCAGACATACTAGGATTCCTTCTCTCACGTGCCACAATTTATGGGTAAAGGCACTATTCATGCGCTCAAATACATACTGAAATATCAAAAAAGCACAAATTAACATGTCATAAAGAAACGTCAAATTTATAATCAAACTATCCCAGGATCTAGTAGATTATCAGGATAATATACAAGGTCTCTCATGTCCTTTCTTCTAAAAATGGAAGTGCTTGTCAGTATCCATCTCCTCTCTAAATAGCATGCAACAAGTTGTATAAGGTCACATGGTACCAGCAGCATAACATAATCACCAACTTGATCTATTGAGAGAGGTGGGTTTATACTTTTCTCAAGGGCATTAGTGCAAACTTAAACTAGTTCAGCTGGAACTTGTATTTGGTCCGCAGATTCCATTTTTGTTTTTAACTGTCGGGCCAACTCTGCAGCTCCCAAATTTCATGGGTGTAGGGTAATAACACAGAAAAGAAAATTAGAAATACTGAAAAGAAAACAATCTATTAATGAACTAGCTTGGATGCAAACGGGAATATTCTTTATAAACTGTATATCTTCCATGATTTTATAAAAATTCATTTAAGACTTGATAGGTTATTGATAGCTAAGAACTTTTTTGATAATTATCATACAAAAATGAACAGCACTAATCAGCTAAACAACAAATAGATAATGAGGAAATAGTGTTTAAAAAAATTCAAGAGAATTATTCTCAAAAAAGTTTTGTGAAAAGAACATACTTGTGGTGATGATGCCGGCATCATCAATTTCAGGAGCAATTTCTGAGCTTGATCCCGAACCTGAAAATATTTTTTAAAAAATAACCATTTATGATTACTTTCCAAATATCAATCAATATTTTTATATTGTTGTAAAGATTAAGTCTGTAATTTTTTTAAAAAAGTATATATTAAAATATGCCTTTAAAAAAAGGCTTTCAACATAACTGGTTTGTAATCTCGAGAGGATAATACTTTAGCCTGCAACTTCATGTTGAAGCAACAATTTATTTTAATAGTAAATCTACAAAAGATTTCTTTGCAAAAAAAAAATTCTACCTTGTTTCGGTCTTCACTTTCTTTCATTATTATTGCTCAAAAATCAATATATTTGGGCAGCTTCAGCTACAATAACTTAGCAAATATACTGAATCAATAGCTATTGTTTATCATTTATTTAAGATAAAATTTTTAAAAAGTATAGTAAAAAAAAAAAAAAGATTACATAAAATAGAAAATTGAAATCAAATATATTCTAATTTTAATGAAAATGATAGTCAATAAAGATTCATTAATTCCTTGCAACAGAATGAAGAATCTACAAACTAAATTTATTCGTCTTAATCACAGCCATACTAAGTGGCAGCATTTTCTCTTTTTCTAAGTTCTTTCATTACAGTCAGAGATAAATTCACGCATTATGTCTTAAGTGATCTACCTGAATATACTATAAATGATTAAAAAGTCGGCATTAAAAGCATGTGAGAGTAAGAAGAGCAGTTTCTGAAATTCTTACAAAATTTTACATTTGCTCCAAAGAAATCTTTCAAGATTTATGAACAAGTTTTCAAATTTAATAACAGATCCCAAATCTATGAGATTATTGCTATCCAACTGTAATAATTCAAATTTTTCAACTGAAATTGGTTTTTATGATTTTGTCATTAATACGTTGACTTATAAAAGATCACTTCTAATTCCCCACTCTTAAAAAGAGATTTAATCGTAAAATTTAAAGTGACAATCATCCCAACATTTTTTTTGTTTTTTCGAAAGCTGTCTGTTAAGCAGATAATTAATAATTCATCTACAGACTATAATTTTTTTTTTTTGATAAATACAATATTAATATAAAGAAACCAATGTATTTTAATATTCAAAATTTGGGGATGAAATTTATAACAGAAACAATAAAAAATAAGCAAATAATTGTCTTTTTTTTTCTCCACACCTCCCCCACCCCCAAGAAAAAAAGCATTCTAAAGAATTCTGTTAGAAGATTCAACTGTAATCAAGTTAGAAATTATTAAATATAAAGAGCATTAAATATAACTATAATTACCTGGTCTTTAGCATCTCCTAACCTGTCCATCACAGAAGGAAGCACTGAAAAATAAATAAGTAGTTATAGTCAATGTAAGACAAGTTTTCTAGGTGTTGAATGCGAGTTCAAGTTTTATCAGAAGCCACTACGCGAGTTTTAATTACACACTACTCTCGTAATCAAAGTGTTTTACGACACATAATCCTGATAAAAAGCAACAATAATGAGTAAAGCTAAGGATAGAAGAAAGAGTACAGTGAAAATCTACAAACATAAGTACATTTTTAAAACTTCAATTTGGGAATGCATTCAAACTCTGGTATAAAAATAAAATGTTTCTCATTTTCATTAAAGTATCCGGCCATGATTTTTTGTTTCATAGTTATTTAATATACCAATACATAAATATAAATACACAGAACAGTCATTAGAATCAAAATCTAGAAGTTCCAACTAGTTTCTCTGATAACAAGACAAAGCCACATTTTTCACTTTTTCTTTATAACCCACTGAATATCACAGTTAAATAACCTGATATTCATGTTTAGCCAAAACATCTGAAAATGAAATAACAGCTAATTCAAAACATTTTAACTCAGTACTTCAAATAAGCTAAGTGTTCTTTCTTTTATATTGAGTCATTGAAAACCGTATTTAATAATTGTTCACACTTTAGAAGAGCCTGTTGTAAAGAGTGCCAGTTCTGAGTATGTAAATAAAGAAAAAAAATAACACATTTGAGAAAAATCAATACTTATTAATGTCCAGAAAAATCATATACAGATTCTTATCTCCAAAATCCATTAGATATAAAAATATGCTTTCATAATATATTTTATATTTATATATACTAAGTAAATGTAAAATTAACTTTTACTAGAAACTAACAGCCTGCATAAAAATAGAAAACAAATTCAGTGAATATACAAAAGTCCAAAGAGGGATAAAAGGTTGCATTTTCTCACTGGATTTATTAAATCTATCAAGCAAGATGATCCTAAGATAACTAGAGCTACTAATAGAATTTATAATTAGATGACATAATCTTAGAGACGTATACAGATAACGGTGTAGATAATAGACTCAGAAAGAAAAACATTTTAAAGTGACATGAAGATCAAAAGGTGCATAAGAATAGCAAAAGTAGCCTTCTAGAAACTGAACAGAGTATCAAGAGAGAGGAAAATGTTGTTAGAAACAAAAAGTGCTGAAATGCTATGTAATATCTAACCTCATATATGGCAGTGAATGCTGGACAATTTCCTCACAGATGTGGTTCTACTGACTAATTCTCAGAATATTATGGACAGAACATGTAAGTAAGAAGGAAGTTTTAAGTAAAATAGGAAATTTCAAAGAAACAGACAATTAAAATCAAGAGACAACAGAAATTTCTGGATCATATGAGGAAAGAGGGACAGGCGAATGTAATACTCACAGTACATATTGAAGGCAAGAGAAATATGTTGTCTACTTAACAAGTTTCAATGAAGGAATGGCAAAATAAGAACAAAGTAATATGATAGAGGGTGAAGAGTTACTTAGAGCAATAAAAGACAAGAAGGTTTGGACAGCCATAATCGTCTATATCACATAAAAGAAATATAACATTAAATTAATTTTAGGCAATGAAACTTATATTTTATATGCAAACCAAAATTTGATATATTGTGAAGATACATGTCTTGTATGAACTTTCTGATAAGAGAAAATAATTTCCTCTATCTCCAGTTAAACAACTTCATGCACCAACATTTCATTAACTGTATGAACATTGAATTCAACAGTACATTCTGAGAGTACAAGATTATAAAATAAGGGTAAATATTTACTCTGGACAATGACCAATTACAACATTCGGTAAAAGTTATTCTGGTTTCTTTGTAGAGTTGAAAGAACCCAAAATTTCTTTTAATGCAAAGCGGGAGAATAATAAAATAACTTCTTGAGAATTTTTTTTTTTTTTTTACTTAAATCATTGCATATAAACTAGAAATTATTCCTAGCCCCTATATCATAACTTACTAACAAATTCTATTTATACTATTATCTCTTCAATATCAAAGGAATTCTCAACAGAAGCCACCTTGAATTACCATTATTTTTAAACAGAAATAAATATCTAATAAGTTTTAAATGCACATCACATAAGCAACACACACAAGTTATTAATTAGTTTAATATTAATGCCAGACTTGACAAAAGTAGAATTTAAAAAATAAATAAATAAATAAATAAATTATGACTCAAAATTTTATTACTAAAACATGATTAACTGCACTATTATTTGGTTATTGTTACTCAAATTATGGTAGTCAGCCAAAAGGGTAACTTTATGATAAGCATTAATGCTTAGAATATTAGACTTAGGATTTATATAAAAAAAAAAAAAAATTAAAGTTGCACTCGAAAATGTTTAAAGTATTTTAATTATATTATTTGTTGGTGAAATAAAAGTATGAAATAACACTAAAATTAGCAATTAAAAATGGCAAGTTTGGGGGGTGGGTTCTTTTACGCAAAAACTTCTGAGCAGTTATATTTTTCTGGAATTCAAAGGAAACTGATTACAGCTGATGCTATAGAAAAAAAACAAGAAAAAAAAACAACCAAATTACATATACTGAATTGAAACAAGCCAGTAAATATATGGAAGATGTTAACCCTTTCCCTGAAAAGAGAAAGAAAAAAATTTCTTTCGTGCAACGAATGTGGCTGGGTTTGCTTTTTTCCTTAACCACAAACAATGTCATAGAAACAGCCCTGTCTACAAGTATATCACACTTGATTTCTCTTGCAGCCTCAGTAACAAAGTGTGTGAGTTAGTCAGTGGACTCACTCTGTATTATAAATATCAACATCCAAAAATCCAAGCTGTTGCAGGAAAACTGACATGTAATAAATGTGGAGTAACATGCAAGATCCCTTGCAGGTCTAATGAGCCACATAAAGTGCCATCAGCAACAACATATACAAACATAAGCATGTTCTCAACATGGATTAGTTTATGAAGCAGTCACAATCTGTTAGGACTTGACTTCCATCCTATATTAAAGAATAAATCTTTTTATATTTGAAGTCATTAATTTCAAAATGATAAAAAAGATTTCAATTGATATTTATCATTTTATTCTGGAACAATAAATCACCCAAACCAAATTATAATCATATACAATATGCATTCACATAGGTTGTTTTAACTCTGCCGGTTTGGAGCAAAACATTCCAGTGAAGAGATAAAAGTTCTATTCTAAAGGTAAAAATCATCTATACTTACATTAAAAAAATAAATTAAAAAATAATAAAAATTAAAAAAAAAAAAAAACTTAATTTCAGAGCAAAATCTTATTTCTGACAAAATAAAAATCACAATATATACTGAGTGTATCTCAACAAAAATTAATACAAGGATTAACAGAAGTGTCTATCATGTTATACTGATTACTCAGCACAAATGTTTTTCTTTCAGAGACAAGATACATTGACATTATAGCAAATAATACTACCTTTTTTGATGTCTAGACAAGACAATATTTCTATCATTCAATGAAAGTATCTTAAAGTACATGCAAAAGTTTAAACAGTATTAATAAAGAAGCAGGGAAAAATATACCAATGAGTAAGTGAAATTTGAAACTTGCCAATTTATCTCATTATATAGATAAATTAGCTCTAAGAAAATGAAGGGTTTGCGAAAACACACGGTCTTATCTACAAGAAAAATCACAAAGTACAATAATATTTTAAAGAACTTAATCTTTCCAAAACGTAGTACCCAATGAGTACTACTGAATTAGTCAAATTAGCAATTTAATAGTTTTTAGTAGGAATGGCCCACGTCTTTATACAATAAAATTTTTCTATAATGGAAATAAAAAGTGTAAAACATTGAAACCGGATAGTGTTCTCAATGAGAACATTCAAAACAAAACTTTACGTTGTGTTAATATTCAAGAGTAAGAGTTACAGTAATATAACATGAAAAGAAATTAAATAGTAAACTAGTTTCTAACTTTCTACTTTTGGGGATTTCAAACACTTATAAAATTTTACTATTGTATGAATGAAAACAAATATATCTATATATTCTTTGTTTTATAAAATATAGTTTGAGTAAAATCAATACTGAATACATTTAAAAGCAGTTTTTACCACAATTTTAATTAAAGATAAGTAAAAAGAAATTAACATCCGATAATCAGTAAAGCATTATTATAAATTAATGATTTTGTAAGAAAATTATTTTTGCAAAATTAAATTTAAAAAAGGTATCTAAATCCTGTTGTAAATCATTCAGTCTTGGTTATCTCCATTAGTCTATTCAGTATTATAATGAAAATACAAATTCTCACTCGAACAAGGCATTATGTTTATAGGTAATAAATTTTGGAATTAATCCAGGTTTTCTAACCATCAACATTCTAATGCAATCTCCTGAAAATAATAAAACACTCCAATTTTGTTTTAGAAATAACAGAAGAAACAATTTCTTAAAGTGAAAAGTAGAATCCAATACAACAAAAAAAAAAAAAAATGAACATTTTAATCAATTTTGTGAAATAGTTCTATAAAACAATTCCATAAAATTTATGTTAATTTTATACATTTACAAGTCATTTTATCATTTTATATTCATCAATTTGTATAAGCATAAAACTAAAGAAAAATATAAATTTTGGAACAGAAAAATCATCAAAACAGCAAATGTCCAAAACAGTAAGATTAGTATTTCCAGAAAGCTTAAGAACTAGTCTTGTAGTATTTGTACAAATGCTATTTTAAACTATTTTTACATTATCTCATACATCTCAAAGTGTCTGAGCTTCTTTTTTTCTTCTTCTTCTTCTTCTTCTAAATGCCTATTGTGTACAGTGGTAGTAGCAATGTGGGAAGGAGTAAACAAAAAGAAAACTGAAGATTCTTTGAAATGCTGATTACACAAGGTTTACCAACATTTACATAAAGATAAAAATCATCTGCACTATGTACGTATTGAATTATTGGATTTTTTCTAGGAACAAGGAAGTCTAAATTTCCCATTTGTTTAAGAATTACTTTTAGGTACAGGTACAAATAAAACAGATTAAGAAATCTAAATAAGTTTAAACTTTAGAAAAAGAATCAACAATCATACAGAGAAAATAAGAAAATCAACATTTCAGCACATTAGAAAAACTTTGTCAAATCAGAAACTTCCAGAAAGAGAACAGTTTTAATAACATGTCTACATGTGTTCTAATGGAAGGACAAAAAGTATTGCCAGGTTTTAACTATTAAACAAAAATTGAGACAAAACTTAGCATTCATTTTGGAACTTTAAAAGACTAATTCAGGAGTTTTAAATAGTAAAATAAAATCATACTCAACTGGCAAATAGTTTAAAAAGAAAGGCCTTAAAAATGAAATGTTAGTTTAAAATACAATAAATTTTTTTGTAGTTGACTAAAGATAAACTGGTATGGATTGCAAAAGTTAATTTGTATGAACAGATATTGGATAATATTGGTAGTATACAGTGATGAAAAAAGTATTTGGATATTTACTAAATATTTTTATACTTCTGAGGTTTAAATTTGTTTAAAATCACGCAGGTGATATAATTCAGTATAAAATTAATAAAAAAACTTTTTAAGCATATAATACAGAATGAACTAAAGACAACAATAACGGAATCCAGATACATTGATTTCATATTTTAGTTGCATAGCTCCAGTTTGTAATTACTGCTCAAAGACAACTTTTCACAATCTTTCACAACATTCTTTTGAAGTCTTAGCCCACTCTTCCTTGCAAACAACATTCATGTTTCTGGGTTCTCTCTGATGAATTCAATCTTTCAAGTTTTACCATAAATTTTCAATTGGATTCAAGTCAGGAGATTGACAAAGTCACTGAAGTATCTCCACATTGTTCTGACCTAAGCATTCATGAGTTACTTTAGCATTATGATTAAACCCCTTCAAGCCCTGAATGCTGCACCAAAATACTCCAATATATCACTTTGTTCATGGTTCCTTCAATTACATGAATTGTTTCCGTACCATTAAAAGAGAATACTGCACAAACTGATAATTCCACCACTATGCTTTATGTGATGAGGTTTTACAATCATCAACTCATCCGTCTTTTACCGATACATAAGTTGTTTTATCTGACCAAAGAACACTCTTCCAGAAATTATTAGGCTTCTGTTAAAGTTCATAAGTGAACTTCATCTGAGAAGAATGGGGTGCTTTTTTTTTTTTTCTTCTTAAACGAAAGAATTTTAAATGAGCTACAGGTCTTTGGTTAGATCCTCAGATGAAGACATTAGCTTCTTCAACATCAAGGCTGGGGTTCATCAGGGTTATATCCTTGTATCTTTTCTCTTTGTTATCACCCTTGACTACATATTGAGAACTTTGCTCAACAATCATCATCATCTAGGTTTTACTTTATCACCAAGACTCTCAAGTCAATAACCTGCAAAAGAAATTGACAGATATTGACTGCAGATGACCTATCACCATTATCAATACCACAGCACTCCTACATCTAGAAAATGCTGCTAACGATGTTGGACTATGCCAATGCCTCTAAAACAGAATTCATGCTTCAACCAGCAAGGCTCAATACAAATTGTCTCAGGTGAATCAATAAAATCTGTCAACTCTTTTTACATACCTAGAAAACTAAATAAATTCTACTGAAAAGAATGTGAAAATTTGCATAGCTAAAGCCTAGGCCACCTTGAATAAATTGGATGCAATCTGGAAAACTGATCTAGCAGACAATCTCAAAAAGAGACTCTTTTGCGCCACTGTAGAGGTGGTTTTTAATGTATGGCGCCACTGTTTGGACATTAACAAAAACCGTAGAGTCTAAGCTGAATGGAACCTACACTTGGATGCTGAGAGCCATACTTGGAGACAACATCCAACCAAATCACAGCTATATAGATCCATCCTTGATATTTCTACAATCTGACGGAAACTTAGAATGTGCTTTTCAGGACACTGTTAGTGAGGAAAACAAAAATTGCCAGTAATCTACTGCTCTGGACACCTAGCCATGGCACAATCCATCAACATCTTAATATTTAACATCTTAGCAATAAGCCTTGTATCCTAAACTTTCCCCATGTTTCTTAATCATCATTCTTTTGTTTGGTTGAGAGCTCCTTTAAGCATGACAGCCTCATTGAAAAAAAGATGAAGTGGCAAATAATGACAGTGGACTGTGATGGTATTGTAGCTGAATGAAGCATTGCTGGCAGATTTTAAGAGTTTACATACAAGTGTAGAAAGATCTGCATGTATTCCTGAAGAGTCTGAATACCTATCTCTAATTTTGCTTTACATTTTATTCTGCATTGTACATTTTAAAGTATCAATTTTTTGTTAGTTATTGTTAATTTTATATCAAACTATGTCACCTGTGTAAATTTATAGTAACGGTAAGCATCAGTTTCTATCTACCCAAGTAAAAGAGAATATTAAAAAGCTATTATAGATAAAAGGTAGAATCCTGAAAAAAAATGAAAATTTATTTTAAAATTATGCATATGAGGATGTAAATCTTTCAGGAATTGATAAAGTATCCAGAAAATAAGGTGAAGATTTAAATAAAGCAATTAAGATTTTAAGAAATTATGCTTTGCATAATCAAGTATTTTGTTACTTTAAATAAACGCATTGTGATAAACCTAGCTATGCTTTGATTATACAATGTAAAAATCAATTGATACAAACAAAAAGTGCAATAAACTCAAAAATTCAAGGTTTTAATTTGACAAATAATTAGAAATTTTTAAAATAATACAAAACAGTAAAAGCTGATGATAAAGAATAAAAAATAGGAAACTTTATACAAGAGATTATAAATAGATACAGCAAGAAAACATTTTCTTGGTGGTACAAAATTAAATTGTTTAATGCAATAGCAAATAAGATTTGGTGCTGTGCTTGTCAAGGGATTAATATTTTAGGACTCAATAACCATATGAAGTGATTTTTTTGTTAATCTTTAAGATCATTTCAGTTTAAAATGATCAGGAAAAAAAAAGTAGCAGTTTCAAAACATTTTCAAGTAAATACTATTTATGCTTATTATTGACAGGAAATTATTTTGACTAATCAAATAATCTATATCATGTCATCTGATAAAGTATATTTATAAATAAAAGAAAAAAGTGAATTGTTTTAGTGGAAAAACTTGACATGTCTCAATTTGTTTGCACCAGATTTTATTATGATTGAAGAAAGTATTGATATTATGAAGAAATACTAGGCATTGATTAACTAAAAAAATGATATTACGAAATATAGTCTATGATAATATACCAATGCGAAAGATATGTAATGGCTATCAAAGAACATCCCAATGAAAACATTAAGTGAATTAAAAAGTATGTAATGAATTCTAGACACTATTAAGAATATTGGCAGTAAAGAAATAATCAATTCTGGAAGCCACTCTGGTTCTGAGCAAGCAATCAACAAAGCAGTGAAACTGCAATCAGTAGACACCATTGCAGACATGGAATATCAGCAGCCATAGGTAAACCAGTAGACAAATAAACAAAAGATAACAAAACCTAGCATTGGCATTATAGAATTACCCATTTCTAATTGTCACGCATGCACACAGTATCTAGTAGTACAACTATTACAAAATCAGGCACCATTGCATCTTGTAGAGACTGTAAGTGATCGATTTAAAAAGGCAATCTAATGAATTTTCAGCAAATCACCTAAAAGCTACATACTGCTGAGAACATAGTGACAGGAGTGATACCAAACTACTAATAATATTTCATAGTACAACTGTCAAGTAGCAAAGCATATCTGGAAAATATAACAAAAATTCTACTTAAAATAGTCCAATTTCAAATTTCACAGAATGTAAATATCTTCTCTAAAACTGTCATCATACAATTTTCTCTTCAATGAGAAAACATGCTTACCATCACTAATAATAAAGCTAAGATTTTTTTTTAATTTTAAATTAAAATCTGTAATTTTATATTCTTGTTTGTATTTTTATTTTTTTACAACAAATGTAAGGTAGGTGTTTACCTAATTAGTTTAATAGATTATTTGGAAAGTATACTTTAAGAAACCTTTCATCAGTTTTCAGAAGAAGGTAAATATCTTCATAATATCTGGTTATTAGTTAAAGTGTTGGGTGAGAAAATTCATTCAACAAAATAATTTGCATACCAATATTATTAGTTTCGATTAGTAATAATTAGCCTTCAATTGAAAATTAGATTCTATGAGTATAGAAAATACAAAAAAAAAGTAGTGTTATTTAAATTTTATATTTTAAGGCTGGAATTAACAATTTCTTGCACATTACATGATTAGATATGACATATCTCTGATTTTTGCCAATCAGTTTATAATTGACATTCTTATAATACAGAGTTGTGCTTTATTCTGTATGAATATTTGCAAGATTAGACTTTGTCAAAAATCTTGACTTCAATTCAGTTACCCATCACAGAGAAGAAAAAAAAAGCAGACCAGATGAATTCATCAAGAAATAAATGAGAAAATAAGTTCTTATTTTTATGGCGAGTCATTTAGGAAAATATTATATAATGTTTGTGAAAATAGTAAGGGTTCTAGTAATATATCAGAAAAGAAATTAGCAAACTAGTTCCTAGTTTTGTAATTTCACTGCTTGGCTTTTTGAACACTTACATAAACTTATTAAATTATACTATTCCATAGTTTAGAATGTACATGAAAATAAATATTCTACATATAGTTTGAGAGAGAAAAATCAATATTGATATTAACAGACATGATGAAACACAGAGTAACATAAAAAGGAAAACTGAAGTGTTTTTGTCCAATTCACAGAAAGAATATGTGACTGAGAAATAAGATAAACTATATTTAAGATATTGTGCAAATGTAGTGATGACAAAAACACCCTACAATATTGCTTTAGCCAAAAAACAAAAACCTTTTTTCAAAAGAAATTATCAAGGCAAATATTTGCAAATGTCATGGTGATAAAAATATCAAAAAGAAACTTGACAATATTTCTCTGTCAAAACAGTTATGAGACATACTGAAGATCTCTTGGGATTTATCTATGCAACTGAAAATTCTATTATTTCTTTTCCTTAGCCAAGGACAAATCTGTTGATATGAGAATATCACAGTTAAGCATTTTTCTAAGATGTATTGGTAATTTTATTTTGAAGACATTAAGTATTCAGACTTGAAGGATTCCATGGAAGGACAATGGATTAGATATATTTGACATTATCATCTTATCAAGAAAATCTACAACTAAATTCTGGTAAATGTATCAGTACATGTACTAAAGGAGCACCATATAAATACATCTGAAGCCAGCCTCTATCAAAATAACATTGTATTTTACACCAAGAATCATTGTGCTCTTAAGAGTTGGTTCCACAGAGCAGTGATTCATGGGAAGAAACTGCTCAAGTGGAACTTCTAATCAATAGAATATGGAGGGAATGAGGGTGGTTTGCTACAATGTAAGTGGCATGGCAGATTGAACTGTGAAGGTTAGAACTGGTGAGTTTATGGCCCAATAATCTCAAAGCACAGAGCCTCCCCGAAAGGACATACATTCATCATGACTGGTGGTAGCTTGGATTCTGATTAGCTATGATGAAATGTAACTAATTTGGTTTTTGGGGCATTGAATGTAACCAGCTAATTGCCCCCCAACACACACACACACACACACACACACACCCGAGATGTTCAATCTAGATCAGATGAGAAATCAGCTATCAATCTCTGGTTATCACACATTTTGGTGGTGCACCCATATATCATATCATCAGCATAGATATTCACAAATGATCTGAGTATACTCTTAGGCAGATCAATTATGTAAAGTAAAAAGAAGGTTGGTCCGAGAAGTGACCCCTAGGGGACACCTGAACAGATGAGATTTCAGAGAATATTATGGAATATAGAGATCTTGTCCTTCATTGTGAGATGTACTTGTTCTGAAGAGATTTTGAAAAACTGAAAAATATTGTTTATAATTTTCTAAAAGAGAAAATAAGGTTTCCTGAGAGAAGCACCTTTTTCTGTGCTAACACTTGGCTATTTAGTCATTTAGAAATGTTAGTTGATATGAGCAGCCATCTCAATGCATTTAAATTTGAAACTACAGGGAAAGAAATCTTTTCCTAGCTTAGTAAATATGAATGCATTAAAAATGATATTGAAACTTTATTTGTCAGTCTGTCAACAAGGATTTGAACCAGTTTCCACTCATAAAAGAGCAGAGTGAATGGATTAAAAATAATAGCATTTTTACAAAATACACTGAAATAAAAAAAATTTTTTAAAATTGCCATAGTCATTTCAAGGCTATTTTCAAAATTTTGTTGACAAAGACTGCCTACTTGCATTTATAAACATTTTCATTTACTAAACAATCATGAAAATGCTTAGTAGCCTACAGAATTTGATAAATTCAATACTGAAAATGACATTTGAAGAGTTCCCCTCAATCCCAAATGCATCTAACAATTAATAGGAGTCCAAGTAACTAATTTTACTCCAAACTTAAAAAAATTTGGTCCAATCAAAATGCTCAAGTCTCATTAAGCAAAGTAATGATAATTTCCTTTTTATATAAAAATATTGTGTGTGTGTGTGTCTCTCTCTCTCTCTCTATATATATATATACACACACACACAATTAATAAGAATTTTTAAGACATGGTTCATAATTTATTTATAAAATAAGATACAATAGTATCATACCAAATAATATAATAACTTAAGGTACCTTTCAGCCAACTTATCTTCAGAAATTGATATTGTCACTAAAAAATTTTTTTCTTTTGGTGATATGTTCGGAGTGCAAGCTTGACGCCGAGCTCAGGCAAATTAAACAGCTGTTTCTGGCAAATGGTTACCCTGAATGTGTGATTACAACTACTATTGGACTTAAAATTGCTAAGTTTAATGAAGTTAAAGTGTTTGGTCTATCTAAGTGTCCTGTATACATGAGACTACCATAGATTGGTCCCAGTAGTCCAGTATATGCCAATAAAATATCTTCTTTGGTCAGGCGAGGTTTTAATCCTGTAATGGTCCGGAATATTTTTTTTCTACCAGAAGGGCTTTTCCTTCTATCAATAAGGATGTCTTGCCTACCCATCAACAGAGTTTAGTCATTTATCAATATAAATGTCAATGTGAGGCTGACTATGTGGATAAGACTATCCAGCGAGTGGAGGTTAGAATCGCCCAGCATATCTCTGGCCAAATACACAGACGTGTGCCTGTAACATCCAAGCGCTCACAGGCTCATGATTCAGTCACTTGTAGGTCTGGCTACACTGAAAATTTCTTCTCTATTCTGCACAAGGCACAGACCAGACTCCATTTTAATATCTTAGAAGCAGCACTTATTAATATACAATATCTGACCCTATGTAAGCAGAGAGAATTAAAGCACAAACTCATACTTTTTGGTGAATCCATAGCCAATTCTAGACCAAATTGAGAATTTTTCCCCCATCCCCTCCCTACTTTGTGCTATTTTAAAATTCTGTTGTTGAAAAAAAAAAGTTTTCTTTACAGCAATTTAGTTTTATACTAATATCAATTTCTGAAGACGAGTCAGTCAGTACCTTAAGTTATTTTATTTGGTGTGATACTATTGTATCTTATTTTAGAAATAAGATATGATCCCTGTCTTAAAAATTATCTTATCTTGGTGTGGCTCCAGAAACTTGTTTAAATAATTAATAAGAGTGCAAGATTTGTATGTTGCATCTGAACTTGTGCATAAAATAATGTAAGGAATGTAAAAGGTTGGCTAGCTATGTTTTAAAATAAAAAGTGATTAGACTAGAAAATCCCTCAAATACAAGCAGGTAATGAAAATTATTTAAACCTTTTTAACTCAAGTAAAACTTAAATTAGACTAATGGTATTATTAAACAAAAACATTATTCTTAAATTATTTATTATATTTTCTAATCAATAATTTCTTTGCAATAATTATCACCAAGTGATGGGGCGGGGTCAACATTATAACTGTTTAATTCTTTACTTTAAAAGATTATTCAAATGTGATATTATTTAGGTACTGCCATGCATTTCTTTTTTAAGAATTTCAATAATTACAAGAAAAAAGCAAAAAATGAAAAAATATCAGTTTTCTTTGATAAACATTCAATGGATTTTGTTACATTTTATATTTCTTAGTTATAAAAATTATTTCATAACATTTTAGAAGCTTCTACATAGTAAAAGAATTTTAAAACATTACAAACATATAAATTTCGTTTAATTAAATGAAAGTACCTCTTAAAAGATTTTTCGACAGTTTTTTCTTTTGTACCAATAAAGCCCACAGTATGCTTTTGTGAAAAAAGCAATTTAATATCTTTCCAAACAAAATAATATTTTACTTTTATGACAGATTTTATTTTCTGATTTAGTCCATATCTTAACATTTATGAAGAATTTCTACAGAGATTTAGATTTATATAATGTCCAAATGATATTTTGAGATTTTGGAAAGTAAATAATGGGGATTATTTTTGGCCGGAAAAAGTATTTTCTAGAAATATTTCTTATAAAATTCTCCTTTCATATATAAATCCATTCATAATTGAATAATTACCAAACATTTTATTGAAATCTGATAATTAGCTGATTTTTTTTTTTTTTAATTTAACCTCATCACCTGCAAGTATTCCAATATGTTATTTCTACAGGTAAAGTATTTTTTTTTAAGTCTAGACAACTCTTTAAAAATATCAAGTTTTGTACATTGGACATTTTTTTTTTAAATAATTTTCTTCAATCACATATCTTACATTTTTCAAATGCCATAAAAATTATTACAATGTAATTACCACATTATAAGTTTTGGCTGTTTTCACAAGGTACATGATGGTACACACTATTAAAGGATAGAAATTGATTTATTTCAGAAAACCATAAAATGGACCTAAAATTAGATTGCTCTGAAATTTAAAATCTGACTTTAAATGTTCAGTGCATACAATTTTAGTTAACTGATGGATGAAAATAAGATATTCCTGATAGAATACTAATACTACTGATTTTACAAGCATGTTATTAACAGTAAGTACAATGTATCAAAAAATATCCAATGTTTAAAGAATGTCCTATGCCATGAAATGAAGAAAAACAACATTTTTATTCCACAAGGCATAGCAAAGTACTAAGAGCAAGTAGGTATTTATTCTATTTTTTCTTAGTTTAATAGAAATTTCAAAGAACTGAACTGTCATAGTGGGTTTTCAATTGTTAAGGATTTCAATATACTCTGACCCTGAAAAACAAACAAATTGTACTGATGAAAATAAAATTGCAACACCTTGAATGTGTTTCAATTTACTCAAGATTAAAATAAATGATTACATATACAGATCAATATGATATGCCAGTATCACAATGTTTCCTCCTAGGGCATTAACACAAGCTGTACTCTTGCATGTATATGGTTGTACAGATAACAAATACCATCCTGTGATATTAAATGCTTCTTGTTACTGTTGACACAATACAAGAGATGTAAGTGGGCTAACTAAACAAGTTAGGCATCATCCTATCATCTCCCATACAGGTTCAATGGAGAACAAGTTTACAAACATACCAAATAGAACATTTGTTGAAGATCTTGCAGAGAATATTGAGTAGGGCAGGCATTATTCTGCCAGAACAGTACTCACATTCCTGTTGCAGCAATAATAGCAAAACTGATTGAACACTGTTCTGAATGTACAATATTCCACAAACAACCAAAGGTGAATAAGATTTGTAACTCATGGCACCCATGATGCCAAAGGTTAAGCCTGTGTATCAAGAGCAAACACACTATGGAAGATGTCACTCCCTCTGTCTATGTCACACACGTAAATTACATATTTGAATGAAGGTAATACTTGTTCTCATCACTGGAAACTATAGAATTCCATTCCATTCTCGAGGTGATCCTCTTGTAACAACAATGGAAACATGTACAATGAATGGTATTGTGGCATACATGGAAGTCTGGCAAGAGGCATACATGTCCATAGTCCTGCTATAAGTAAACAATTTTCAGCAGTCCATATTGATACTCCTGGGCCCATATTTGTTCTAATTTGTGTTACAGATGATGCCCTTATAATACAGCAATTTTCGTGAGCTTCTATACCGAATGGCCATCCAGAACCTGGTCTACAGGTAAAGGAATGTTCATTTGACCATCTCCAACACTGAAGCACAACCAACATGTCATATTCAGTATGCATAGAAATTCTCTGAAATGATCATCCAGACTCACAATCTGAGCTAGTCTCAAATGGCTTTAATAAAACATGTATGCATGCATCTTCATGGTATGACACCAGCGTACACTAAACTCTTTCACCACATTCAACCTTATCCCAGCATATATTATCATTTAAAGCTCAGACATAGACAGTGCAATGGCATTAGTGTTATTAGGTCACAAAATGACTGATAATTTCATTGGTATATCTACTGTCCCCAAGTATGCACATACATTAACCAAATCAAACTGGTATTCTTCAAAATGTAACAATTTTATTAGATTAGCTACCAGCTACACTAATTTTTTTTTTTTAGCTTTCAATGAACCAGTCACATATTTTATGAACATATCAAATTCCAATGACACTGAAATCAGACTATAAATAAAATTCAAACAAAAATAAAAAAATAACTACTTATATGATATTTTTATGCCTAAGCACTAAAAAGGAACTACCAGGTCACTTATATAATTCTAGATTAATTTCATAAATAGAATTTTCTCTTAAGAGATTAAAATCAGAACTGGGTCTATTTTGAAAACAAATTACTAACATTATAAATAAATATGCTTCTTCCAAATTAATAGAAAGTGAAATTTAGGTTATATTTACTTAAACATATCATTAGATAAAAAGCTAAAAGAAACTTTATTCAATAACATGATAAAGAGGATGGAGATAGATTGACATTTATCCATATTCTCAGCTAATTTTAATATATACACTCATGGGTACAATTATTGGTACCTCTTGTCAAATTTGTTTTTTTTTTAAATTTATCACTAAAATTAGTGTCTACATAAATAATTTTTGGTTAATGTAGGCACAATTGATTAAAGAACTTCAAACAAAAGTTAAATTTCCAAAACAATGTATTTTTAAAGAGCAAAACAAAAAAATCATAATTGAATTGCACCTCTGCATCATTCAATGATTAATAATCAATAGTGTATGCTTAATAACTTCCTTCAATCTACAAACGTAGTTTTCAATTAGCTTCAGGCACAGATCAGAAGGAATTTAAACCCAATATTCAATCATATATTCTTCCAGCTGCTTTAAATTAAATGACCTGCTTGTTTTTACTCATTCCTTTAGTTCCCACCATACCTCTTCTGTTGCGTAAGTTTGGACTTTGTATGAGCCATGAGAGTACATTTATCTTTTCTTTCAACAATTTTGGATTAAAAGTGACGTATGCTTGGAATCATTGTCTTGTCAGAAGGTTCAATGGTGTCATAATTTCAGTTGCTCTTCCAATGACTAGGTTTTATACAAAATATTGAGAATTTTGTTTTCTCATTGTTCCCTCAATTCAAATCAATTTCGAGTGCCTTTAGTAGAAAAACAGCTCAACAACATTATGTCGCCTCCACTATGTCTAATGGTAAGGATGGTATACTTCAAACTGTAGATCTCTTTTCCTTCAAATGCTAGTCCTATCATTATAGCCAAATAACTAAAGATTGTTCCGACGTCAGATGAAACCAAAGTGCCAAAAAGGTTCAGGCTTCTTCAAAAAGTCTCTCACAAACTTCAAATGAGCAGTTAAATGGTTCTTCAACAATGGCATCATCTGGAGGATGGCACTCCTTCAAGCCTCCTCTATTGTGAGTTTGAGTAATCATTGACCTTGAAGCATGAACTCTGATAATCTGTCAAATTGGCTTTCATCATTGCAGTTGTTATCTTAAGATCATTGTTGACCATTCTAATTAATATCCACTTATCCCATTCTGAAAAGGCTTCTTTCTGTTGCATCCACTCTTGTTAGCCAAGAAACCAGTATCTCAATGCTTCACAATTATGTTGTAAAAAGTTGATCTAGCCATATTGAAATTCCTAGATATTGTCTTATACCTATTTCCACCAGTGTGAGTATCAACAATCTTCCTTAAATTAGAACAGTGCACCTGCACCATGACGTTGCAGATAGAATAGTTTGTCGACCAAAAGATGGTTGCAAAAAGATTGTGCAAGGGATATCATGTAGCCTAGCCCTGTATTAGTCTAGAAATTTTTGTATTTTAGAACATTCTAAGGATGACATCACTTCTATTATTCGACATGTATTCTTACATTATAGCCTAGTGTTTTTTTGCAACACAATAATCAAATTTTTATGTAGGCACCAATAATTTTGAACCATACTTTAAATTTTTATTGGCTGATATTACCATATTAAGCATCGCCAGCAAAATTCATGCTTTGGTTTTTCACATTATTATGACATAGGGGCATTTTCATAATCATCTAATTTTAACAAGAAATTCAATAAAAACAATTTTTGACAAGGGGTGCCAATAATTGTGCACAAGAGTGTATATAAGTATACTGCTTGGAAATAACCTTTTCTCTAAATATGAATATTTGTATTAGTAGGTATGATTTGGATGTTATATAATTCTAAAGTTATTTTTTTAAAATCTGAAAGTAATTTAACATGGGAAAAATTCAAGTTTTATTGCTTCACCTTGTGTTTGAGAAAGTAGATAAAACTGAGGAGAGTAATAATGTGTGTAATTTCCTTACATGGTTAACTGTCTGCTATGAAGGTTGCGAAAGAGGGTAGCAGTTTTTGTTTACCGTGACTCCTACTGAAGCATTAAAATAGTTATGGAAGAGCAGTATATCCAAGTGTTCATTCATCAGCACTTTTCTATCAGACATCATAGCATGTCTGCAATGAAACTTTTTAATATGGATATCTGACAACCAAACAATGTTCAAGGTTATAGATTCATCCTTTTCTCTAAAACTGCAGTGTGAAGTGAATATAAACAGCCCTAGGTGAAATTCAAACTTGGTTTGCCAATTCCCTTTTCCATACTTATAACCATCACACTACATAATATCCTTCATTATGTGAAGTAATCATGCATTAAAAAAATAAGTTATTTCAAGACAATAGCATAAAAAACATTACAGTGTATTAAGGAGTGATTACAAGGCATTTTAAACACTTTCAATTATAATTGGTCACTTAGATGTAAAATGCAAAGCTGCCAAGTGAAAATGGCTAAAAATGTTCAAGATTATCCCTGAAACAAAAAGAAAAATCTTATAAAATTGTAGTATATTGCTACTCAAGGACTAAATTAAAAACATTTTCATATAACAAATATATGCACAGAGAAATTTAACAAATGGTTACTGCTATGGTTAAATCAAATTATTTCTTGCATTCAACAATATCAAAGTTCAATATAAGGTTTGCCTCATAGGTAGGATTACTTTGGAGTTCTAGATTTTTTGTTTTATTGTTTCGCTATTTCCATTCCAAAAATAATTTTTAAACAGCTGAATTTATTACCCCAAAATTTTTATGATTTTCTTGGAACAATTCTAATAATTTCAACAAAATGTCTACTAAACAAAATGTATTCCTTTGTTACCTCTTACAACTATATACACACTACAGGGATACAATTTTCCTCCGTCTTAAATCCACCTATTGCAAGCAAACCATATGCAATCACTTAATAATGATAATGAGAGAGAGATGTGCTGAACTGGAGCCTCAATAATTTTATCAAAATATCAACAACAGAACTTTTATCATCTTAACTAAAAGACATCAATATTGCTTGGTGAATGTATTTCAGATTTGTGAAAAAATATATATATAGAACATAGTCAAATTCTTTAATTATAAAAAGGTAGAATTGTTTCTGTTTAACTAATAGATATTTTTAAATTCGTAATAGGGGCCACAAATCAAATATTTTAGAAAAGTGATATCAATATAGGTTGCAAATGTATAACACCTAACAGCACACCACCTTCAATTTATAAATATTGAATAGATAATGGCAACACAATTAGCAAAATGATTTTTATAAACTTGTCACTTTTAATAAATCTATTGATTAAATGCAGGCAGATATTCTTTCCTGAATGAAAGAACATATAGAAAAATATACTGGAAGAGGAAAGAGTAAAAAATATCAAATCATCAATACTAACATGTCATATTGGACCAAACATTAATAAAATTGTGATATTCAGTTTAGAAGCTGAGACTATCGACCAGAATCTATTTCACATAAGAAAGCAAATCAAAAAGCAAGTAATGGATATAAGAAAACAAATTATCCTTTTATTATTTCTCTCAAAACAAACAAATTTTTCGTTGCCAGCATCCTTATAGATTTAGTTTACAAAGAAGTGTGAAAGGTCAGCTACTTACCAATAGCAACATGTGGTTTAAAATCCTCTCCCATTCGATCAACGATTAAACACAGAACTTCAAGGCCATTAAGAGAAATCTGAAATGACCAAATGAGAAAATAGTTAATGTAGAAAGATAAAAAAAACAATTAAGACAAATTTAATCAACAAAATTACAGTGAGTAAACATTGAAATTACAACTGCCATCATTGCATACATTGTACATTCATTTATTTAAGTTCTGAGTATGAAATGAGTTTAATCACTTAGACATTAAAAGTCTACTAACAGTGAGAATAAAAAAAAAATAAAGAATAAATATAGTGCCCATTAGAAAGTTTTTATAATTCCTTCTGCAACCTGATATATTTCATAAAGATGTTCCTCTACAAAGTGTATATAACATAAAAAAAACAAAAAAAACAAAAGATTGAATATACAATTAATTTTCAAAAGATTCAGTAAAATATAATTTCTTGCATTATATCTCAAGTCTAATGCTGATATTGTGATAGTATGGTACTTTAAGATTACATCAGTCAAAACACTAAGTCACAAGAGATTTTTTTAAATTTTGTATCTAACAGGAATTTGATATTTATTCTACAAGTTTATTTAAAGAATTTTATAGTCTTAAGTTTCCCTATTCAAATAATGTTAATAACTTCAGTAATTTTTGGCACATAACCAAACGTATCATTCTATTTTCCAATAGCAGAAAAAAATTATATCAAAACATTGTATATAAAAAAAAAAATATTTTAAAAAATCAACATTAGGCATGTAAATTTTGCCTTATCTTTTACAATCCATTAACATAAAAAGCAAATATTATTGTGAATAGTAAGTCTGTAAAATTGCCATAAAGGATTCTCAGAAATTATCATAAACATTGAGCTTATAAACAGTAGATCTATTAGAACATTTTTACACACATATATTAGAGACATTCTACAACTTGGCCTTATTTGTATCACAAAACAATCTCCCGAGATAATGTCAGTTTGTTTCTCTAACAATTTCATCACATCAGTAAATAAATGAATCATCGGCTTTGTTGTCAGTCAGCAAATTGCTTTCTTATACAAACAAAATTTTCACAGAACCTAAATGGAAACTATAATTAAAACAAAAATGTTTTATAGTGATAATTATACAGATTCACATTGTTTTTGTAAAATATTTTAAAGAAAATTATTTACATATAGTAATTTTAGCAGCACACTGAGAATCTGTCTTTTTTTCAATTAAGTTTTATCAACAATTTATGGAGATATCAGTATATAATGAAATTTTAATGCATTTTTTTTTTTTAAAGACTCACAAAAGTTTTTTTTTTTTTTGCTTTTTTTAATTTAACTTGCATACCTTTTCATAAGAGCTGTCATAACTTAAGTCAGAAAACAATATCTCAATAAAAATAAAAATCTAATAAATCTCTTTACAAACATTTAACCAGTATTGTGTGTACATGTGAGTAAATGACAGCAAACAGGTTATTGTTCACACTAAATGACACTAACTACATTTATTATTTTAAAAAGTTTAATCTGGCAGGTTAAGTTATATCATTAGGATTAATACAAAGAAATGCACAAAATGTATCTTTAACAGTTAAATTACATGACAAGACATGTAGTTTCAGTTTAACATTATGATCAGGCAAAGGAATTAACCAAAGTTTAGCAATGATTAGAATATAAAAAATAAGGTTAAGTAGAATTTGCTTAAACCATACTTAATAAATTAAAGTGAGTTAAATTTGTGTTTAAAAAAAATATATATGAATTCAGAAAACATTTTATAAAATTTTAGAAATTCATATATCAACTTAAAACATGCTTGCCAAAACAAGATCTCCATTTGAAAAAAAATAAGACAAAGGTCAATTTTTAATACAGGACATTTACAATTTTATAATTACCACAAAGTTTATTATGCATATAAAGATGGAAATGCCAAATATATAAAATGCACAAAATAAATTAACCTATTAAAAGACAGCTGGTGATATAAATACTAATTTTAGACTAAATTTGTTTCCAACTGAACCATCTCAAAAATATTAATGAAATAAACATTTTTTCTTTTTCAACAAAATTTACATTTATGATTTAACTTTGGATATTTTTTAAGGTTATTCAGTTTTATCTCAAAAATTTAAGTGGAGGTTCGTGTGAATTATTTTGAAAAAACAGCTTTTGTCAGGTTTCATTATATGCATTTTACAGCATACAATATTACAATCAAAAGCAGAGGTTGACTGAAATCATCAACACAGTTGTGAATGTATATTTTGCACCTAAAAGAACAATCAATACAACCAACAATTTCCAACATGTGTTACAGGGAGGCTAATTTTTGCCATTTGAAAATGTTCTGGACACATCTGGCACTTTTGTATACCTTTTTACTTTTAACATAGATCTTATAAAGTAGATGTGTGTAAATATGTGTTTTATTTTTTCTTTTGCACACCAATTGCCCATTCATTTCACTATGCTCATTTAATGTACACATGCTGATTTAAAAGACTATTCACATGACAGTAACAAGTTGCTTTACAAGTGACCACTTTGTCCTATGGCAAAAATGCAGCATCACTGAATAGACACTACAAACAACAAAATCAGAACTTGTTTACATAAAGCCCTGCTGACAGGGAATTTATATCTGGTCCTTAATGAACATTATTACAGACTTAAATTCATTGATTTCAGATGAAAAGAAATTACCAGAACAAATGTCTGGAAATTAAATTTTGTATATATATATATATATATATATATATATATATAAAATGGAGAAACAAAAAAATTGCTTTCCTTGGAGAAGCAAAACTTATCCCTTACTTTTTCATACATGAAGAACCTGTCTGCCAACTCCAACATATATTTTTTTCCAAACAGGATTGACAAGTCATTCAACTTGGTTGCATGCACAATCAGAATTGACATAGCCATAATCAGTAAACACTGAATCTTTGCTTACCCAAACTCGATAACAGAACACAAAATTAAAAGTGTTGATTTGTGCTGAACTAACAAATTTACCCTATCCTTTGTACATTAAAAAAAAATTTTTAATTTCTACAAGAACCAATAAGTTATTTTTAAGTTTACAGCAATTCTTCAATATAAAATAAATTTTAAGTTATAAAATCTTCAGAGCGAGAATGCACTTTGTAGTCTCTAAGTATCAAGCCTTAATAACCCTACAGTTAAAATTATAAAGTTTTTATATACTTCACTAATAATCAAGAATCAGGTAATAAAGATAGTTTTATTTTATATGAACTATTTGACTTTGAATCAATCTGGAAATGTTCCTCACTATGTGCTTACTCTAAATCCATTAATATGTGTGTGTGTGTGGCCTTGATTGAATATAAGGATGAAATAAACTGTTGCTGCTGTCCACTTTTATATTTATATACACTATCCCTGACATTGAACACTTTAACCCATAAATACAGCATACCTCATATATATATCTCCAAAAATCAAATATTATAAATACTTATAACACACTAAATTATATCTTCTAGATACTGTTCTAAATTTCATAAATGCCACAAAATGATATCTAAATTCATGGCTTTCTTTGTCCTACTCATAATGAAGTTCATGATGATTTCCTTTTAGTAAATACTAAATGAATAGCATAAAAGAATCATTCTAAAGTAGCCTGTCAGTTAATGACATACAAAAGAATTTCATAGAAACTAATCACAACACAGAAGAGATGTCACAAGAGAAATATTCAAAAAATGCACATGCTGATTCAAACTACACATTCAAACAAAACAAGCAATAAAGACATTTTTTTTTACATTTATGCAGATATGCGCAATATGAGAAAAGTAAACAAACCAAGTATCTAGAAGCCACATCTATCAAAAAGATATTTACTTTTATATACATTCATACTTTAAAAAGTTATCGCAACAAACAAAAAGAAAAATGAGCTTTAAAATTTTTTTTCCCACTGTTTCTTCCTTCATGATGTCATCTCTTCAGGCCACTGTTGCAGCCATCACCATTTGATGTATAATAGTATCATAAAGAATACTATTCATAGGTTCATAAATTGACAAACACAATTAAATCTAAACTTTAATATTTTTTTTTATATAGAATCAAATATCTTGTTCTTTGTAAGCATATAACAGACAGCTACAACTCCTTGATTGATACATCTTTTCCAAAATATTTAAATATTTTGATATTTAAACTAGTTAGAAATAAGAGGCTGAACTGAAAGTTTCCCCAGAATCCCCATCATTGAGAAAGACTCATTCAACTTACATTGTAAAAACAAAAAAAGCTTTACCAAGTTATAAGACATGTTTTGTGAAATGTATTATTCAATAACCCACTTAAAATTGTTACAAAGTGGAGCACAAAATATAAAAACAATCATAAAAATAAAATTACTTGTAAACAATGAAATCTTGTAGAAACTATTGCCCAAGCAAAACAACTTTATAACTGTTATAAATAATTCTTATATTTTCAAATACTAAAATGAAACCAACGAATTACTTCCCTTGAAGTATTCGGATGATACATGGAACTGAAAAAAAATTAGATTTTTGATCCTCTTCATTTAGCCTTTTTTCATTAACATTCCTTTTACACAATCTTGTGTATTTTAAGTTTTAGTTGTACAAATATAATTGTAAGTAATTGTAAATATATCTACATATCTCAGGTACACTAATATTAGTGCTAACAAGTTTTCATTAGATGATTACTCTTTAATGTACCATGTATGTTCAAAACATTGAAAAATCATGGCTCTCCACAACTTCTGTCTTTTGTTGCTCTAAGTAACTTCTGACCCTTTACCATCCCTTGTTGTCCTTGTTCTAACAAATTCATTATGCAGGTTATGTCCACCCTGTTTCTTTTGTCACCAATATGCCCTGTGAGTGTCAAACTCTCCAGACATTCTCATTTCCCAGTAAGTATTCCAGAAATTTCAGCTCTCTTTCTGGTTGTATCAGATTTTCATCCTCAAATTTATTTAAGTTACCAAAATTCATTCAACATTTTTTCTGTTTTTATTTTTAAATAATCTTGTGCAAAAAACATTTGTATAAATAATCCAAGTCTTATTCTTATTGCAACAATGAAAATAAAGGCACTAACTGATTATCATATAAAAACTAGCAAATGCTAATTCAACTGAGAAAATTACAAAAAGAGAAATTTTGAAAAAGAATAATCTTCCATTTAAATGCTATTCACTTTTAGCAATTAAAGGCAGCATATGAAAGAGTAAAATTATTTGATAAAAAAAAAAAAAAAAAAAGTAATAATCTGAATTGCCAAAAGATAGTTCCTTTTAATGTGTAGCACTTCCATTCACCAAAATAATGGATTCTAAAAGAAGCTGTCATAACTACATGGGTATATATATCCCAGAACATTCTAGGATTATCCATATTTCCATTGTGTTTAAGTATAGCTTCAGGAAACTTAGTCAGGTTTGCAGCATATCCTATAGATAACCAATGAAATTAAATTTTGAAAAGCACAGAAACTAATGGAGTTCCTGTAAACAGTTTCATGTCATCCATGCACATTATAAGAGGTGTGGAGGACATTATCTTACTGGAAAAACCATCACCACCTAGAAACATGGCAAGCATAAAGGAATGCAAATAGACTGCAACAAGACTATGTCACGTCTGTCAAAACAGACTCCAATTTTTGTCGTAGCTTTTGCCAACTCCATCAGAACATACCCCATACCATTACAGAGCCACCACTACCAGCTTGCACAATACACTACTGACAGGCTGAATCTATAGCCTCATTTTGTCTTCTCCACACCCAAAATTGATAGTTTGCTTAAAAGAGCTGGAAATGTCAATCATCTGAGGAGGCGACAGTGCCACTCTTCCACAATTCAATGTCAATGTTTCCTGGCCTAATTGAGCTGATGTAACCATGTGAATAAATGGTATCCTTGTTGGTTGACAATTACAAAATCCTGTGTTGTATACACACCACACTCTGTGTGTGTGTGTGTGTGTGTGTGTGTGTGTGTGTGTGTGAGAGAGAGAGAGAGTGGATGGATATGTTGAGCAGTACTATTATTCAATTGGAACATGATGTAAGGTTCCTCTTTTTTGGATGGTCACCATTCTTGTCAGTTGCCAACAGTCCCTTTCTTGCATCACCTGCAATTTTCACATATTCCTGGTATATCTTTGATATTGTAGTCCAAGAAAAACCTACAACAGTTGCCACCTCAGAGATAGAATGTCTTCATCTTTCTTGACACCCCCCACTCACCAAATCATCTAACAGTCTTTCCTTCCTAATATTTTTTTTAGCCACAAATGATTATTCATTTCATATTTTTTTAATGCTACAACACAAGTTAATGTATGTCTACAGTGAAAATAGTTTTATATTCTTATCAAAAGATCATGACAATTTTGTTTAACCTGACTTGTATGGATTTTAGCGAAGACAATAAGATAGAGCAATGTTACTAGAATGGAATCAAATAAACAAGTACTTGCTCCATTATATCATGATTATCATTCTAATCATATATTCTAATGCAGAAGCTTAACTTTTTAAAGATTGCATTTTTCTTAGCACTCTTCCTAGAATCATTCTTTTATTTTTCAACCCAAACAGAAAAAAGCAAACAAAAGATGAAAAGGAGGAAGAAGTAAATGGAGCATAACATTCTTTGCACTTGTGTATAGTTTGCAACCCCTAAAACTATAAAGTGAATAAAATAGAGATGGAGAAAGGGGAGAAGAGATAAATGGTATCTTTTCTATTACATTATTATATCAACAAATTCTCTAGCCAATGCCTTAATTCTCTAGGCCATGGAACAATGCTGAACTAGAACTTGGAGCCTTAAACCTAATAATGGTTTTTTGCCTCCCCTCCTGCTGTAGTATATCAAGCTTGGCTCCCTTCATCACCACTTCTTCTTTTGCAACAGTCTTCTTTGCCATGTCCCAATGTTATTAATTGCTTGTACTTCTGATGCATGATGCACTTTATTTAATAGTTGTGCCCATATGGTATTTATATCTATGCTAGGTCTATTGACAAAGACTGTCATAGCCTCACATTTGCACCAATTCTTCAGATGTCTGACTCTCCAGTTCCCTACCTAGTATTTTTTTTTTTACTTCATTCCAAAAGGGTTGGTGAGCACCCTTTTTCCCTCCATATATGGTGGGTCATGTCCAGTTCTGTTTCACCTTTGTATTCTGTACAAAAGTACAAAGATGAAATCAGCTGGATCCTAAAAGTAATGCTAGAGGAATATTTAAAAAACATAATTAGTGACAAGAAAATGAAATCAGGTATTTGGCCCAGTTTTTGAGATAATCTTTTGTATCAATCTGTTTTGAAAATAGGCTTATAGGAATTCCCTTTGTTAAATTTTTCATTGTGACAAAAAATAAAAGAGGGGTTAAATGTATGACCAAAGAATACACATAAGTTATAGTATAACAAGACAATTATGACTTGCATCACCAAAAGGATAACATGAGGCCAACTTATAGAGCATTAATATATATGGGCATTAAAAAAAATCAATAAACTGAAAAGTGTTCTTAAATATTTCCTTGATTTTACTTGAATATTACTGAAAATCTTTAAATAATTTTAACTTATGACTTTTTGAAGTATAGAAAAAATAAACAAAAAGATCATTTGTCTATAAAAAAAAAAATTAGACAGCTCAAAACAGTAACAAAAATATGTCAAAAGAAGTTTTTATTTATATCATTGATGTAGCTTGTATCTAGTCAAGAACCATTCCACTAACTGATGCAAATATTTTTTAAAATCAAAATACAGATAACAGAAAGCAATGGATAATTGCTAATATTAACATGTTTGTCACACATACTAGAAAAAGATGCTATTAGATTTAAAGACTTCACATTGAAAACCTTACATTTTGTAGATAAGGAGCAATAATCCTCTTGAATTAGTAATGAAACTTAAGAATTCATTACAATTAGATTTATAATGGAGAAACATTACAAAAAAAGTAATGTAAATAAATATATCAGCAATTAAAGAAATGTCTATACATTTCAAAATTAACTTATTCCTATTAAATGTTTAAAGAAAGGATACAATTCAATTTCTCTCAGTAATGTTTTTCATTTTTATTAATAAGTGAGAACATTGCATTTCAAGATGCTTGTAGCATGTTAATGACAGATATTCTGCCAATACACTCCATAGTTATCTTCCTATCTCACAAGTAGAAAAAATAAAAATGAAAAGATCACTACTCAAAATGTCCAACAGCATAACCATTTTACAAAAATAGATATGAGCCGCAGTAGAAAATATTTGAACAGGAATTGTGCAAGTTAGAGTAAGTGGTGCACAGTAATTGTTGAACCAGCTGTTCCACTTGTTCGCCACTAACATTTCAACACTAAAGTTTTACATTTTATATGGACCATAAAAAATATATCTTGTTTGAGGGTGAGGGTCTTTACAAGATTAAAAACTTAACTCAGAAGTCACGATTAACAGTAACAGCTATAAAACAGATAAGGTCTTCCTTTGTTCTTTTTGCTAGAAACAATAGCAAAAAGTAAGGCTGGTCAAGTTGGCTTCTGCTGTTTATGACAAACATGTATTGCTTATATAAAAGAGTAGAAATAAAATCTAGACCCCCTAGTAACTAGAGATTACTATCTGGAAACAATTCTTATTCAGAAAATAAATATTAACTAAATCAAGAAGACCTTCAAGCAAAGAAAACTAGAGTCTTGCTAAATTTTAGTAAACATTTCCACCAAGAATGAAAAACTTATACAAAATTCATGTAGAAGAAAAAAACAGAGGTGAGGAAAGGTTTTCAAATTTGTCACCTGTCATCCTCCATTAAGAATATTTTATTTAGAGATATTGCATTCTATAAGGTCTTTTGATATCATATAATCAACAAAATCCAAAAATAGAAACAAGGTACAATGAAGGCACCTTGTACCAGTGCAGAAATATCAAACTAAGGGAATATTTCACAGTGAATTTAAATTCTTGTAAAATCTAACAATATAATAAAAACCAGAAAAAGTCACAATTAAATAAAAGTAACAAATTGAGCAAAACAAAAGATAGAAGTAATAATATCATTTCAATTATTAAATGAAGCACTTAATTATTTTTTTTTTTACTAGTATTTCTCAACAAAAAAAAAAAAATGAGCAAATGCCTTTCAGAATATTATTCCAAATAGCAAAATATTTGGAATAAATATCTATAACCATACATTTTTTCTACCTGAACAAAATAAATTACTTTCAAATACAAATAAAATCAATAACTTCAAGCTATTTTCATTTGCACTTGGTATCAATAGAACTTGAAGCTAAAGATTTGGGTAAGTTGACATATCTTGAGAGGAAAACTGGATGAAAAGATAGAAAGTTTAATAAATTGTAATTGCTTAAAAATCCTGACCAATAATTCAAGCTGTCTAAACTTATCAAGAGAGCTTACCCATTTCAATCAAGAAATAAAATAGAATTTGATACATTGATTTATGGATTATCTAACATTTGTTTGCATTGAATGTGAGAAGGAAACTATTGCAAAAATTAAATGCTTGAAAATATCAAGAAGATTGAAGACCAAGAATTAAGTTTGAAAAGAAAAAAGAAAAATACTACTATCATAATTTGTTATTCTAATAATGTGTGAATAAGTTTGGGAAGGGGATGTATTCTCTGGATGAGAAACACCAGTGAACTGTCAATCTCCTGTAAATGGTTTAACAAATGTCATCACAAAATTATCAGTGCCAAATAAAGTCCACTTAAAAATTTATCATAAATATTCAAATATGCATGAAATGAGTGAGAGTTAAATACATCAGGGTAACAGATTTAACAATATGAAAAAATAATTAATCAATGAAAACACTGTGAGGGATGATTTTTGTTTTTATAAGTTTAAACAATTCTAATTCCCATTAAAGTTTAAAATCGATAACTGACAGTGACAAACGAGATTAAAGACTTTTTTCTGCATCTTTAAAAATGCAAAGAAAGATGAACATTGTCAACTGTAAGATAACCAGATGCATGTCATAAGTCACTGAAATATGCAAACGCATTTAATGACCTATAGTTATGTATATAAATAATTACAAGTTCATCAAGCTCAGCTTTATAAATGTATTAAAATATCTATCAACTGAATATAATACACTGTTAAATAAAATATATTTTATAGTCTTTTAGTAATGACAGTCATTACTTAAAGTCGCCACTGAAAAGTGGTGTAAAATGAGAAAGCCTAAAAAACAAAGCTTACATATTGCCTTGTTGAAAGATTACATAGCTGGTTATAAGTGGAGAATCTATAAAGAGAAAAAAGTCCTTAAGAGAAGTGGGGACAGTATACTTGGGAGATGAGCGAGTTTCAATAAAATATAAAATGCTAACAGTAATTCTGCATTAAGATAGAATGGCACTGGATAGAGAAAAAAAATAATAAAGAGAGTGAGTGCTAAGAAGGTAGGCGAAAGCAGCAGCCATCAGGAAAATGTAGCCGAGCTTATGTTACTACTATAAACATCAGTGTGCTCTTCTAGCTCGGTTATGTACATGTTGTGATTCATGATATAGTCGGGCCTAACAACTGGCAATGACTCACACATCACCTCTCTCTCTCTCTCATACACACACACACATATACATACATACATATATATATATCTCACTCTGCTCTAGTCTTCCCAGGCCACCCACTATCATCAGCTGGCTGCAGCGGAAAAAAATACACTAGCTCATAGAGCCTGACACTGAAATCTAAATAGGTTTTTCTTTTTTTACCTACTGATATACTCCTACACAATGCTGAAAAATAGATTATTACCGGATGTAAATTGATAAGCTTTACATTTCATTATAAACTGTTAATTGTTTTGCAACATCATGACGATTATTCAAAGTTAAATGCATAACACAAGATATAAAATGCTATTGTCTGACCTAAAAAAATAAAATAAGAAAGAGTTAATTTAGTTCTTAAGATGAACCTAGCAACTTCATAAAAATGTAAAATAACAGATTAACCCATCCAGAAAATAAATCCTTCAATCTTTTTTTTTTCTTAAATTTATTTTACTTTTTATTTTATACATTTAAAATGCAAGCTTTCTTTTTCTTAAGAGAGAGGGAGAGCACTTACAGAACAGAAAACGGAAATATTTCAACTTTTTGAAAGAATTGTAATCTCTAGAACAATGCCAAAGTTTCCCCATTCATAAAAAATTCACTTTAGAATGTTTTAATTTTTTTTTTTTTTTTTTAAGTAACTTGCAATTATTATGAACATTTTTATCATTAACCATGATGAACATTAGTCAAACTGAAATTGTTTACTAATTACTTTATTTTTAAGAGCATTTTAAAAGTAATTACAAACCAGAATTTCTTTATATAGCTGTCATATATCATCATTTGATAATGACAACTGCAAGTGCATTTCAGTTGTTAAAGAATGGAGCAAGAATAAGCTATATCAAAATACCATAGGGTTTTGAAATTAAACTCTTAAAAATGTTAGGTTACTCCAGTCAAATTAAACTGATACAAGTTCAAATGACAATCACGATAGCATCATATCGCCATTTAAATGTGATGAAGAAGATCTAAAAATAGCAATAGCCCTGTACAATGAAACTGGGTAGTTACATATAATCTATATCCCAGCCGTTTACCACCAAGGTCAAGGTAACAAAACACTAACAAGCAGCAGTTTTACTATATGCTAATAGTACCAGGATTAATTATATTTTAGTGAAGAAAGTACCTGTGTTGTGTGTGCCACATTGAGATATGAGCACAGCAACACAGATCCTTCGATATTAGATTAAGGATAAGAGTACCAAGGACACTATGATCCATGCAACAAAAAAATAAATAAATAAAATTGTACAAGCTGAAAAATTCTCGGCTTGATTAAAGGATTGAAAAAATAATCTTGATGTTTAGCCAGATTTGGTGGAAGGGGATCAGGTCAAGAACCTTTTCATACCCCACCTCATATCGTTTTCAGTTCTGTCATCCAAATCAAGAAAGACAAGATTGCATTTATGCACTCAAACTCATTCAAATGAAAGATAGAAAGTTGTTAGTAATTATTTACTTTAAATGAAATAGTGTTAATAATGATGATAAAAACAATCAAATTGGCCTGATAATTTGGGTTCAGTAAAGAGTTGTAATGTAACCTAAATCTTTTCACATTTCAATTTATTCGTAGCTAAAGCTTCCTTTAAAACGAACTAAACAAGACCTCCCAAATGAAGAAGAAAAAAAAAAAAAAAGAGAGAGAGAGAGAGAGAAAGAAAGCATGAAAGCCATTAACATTTATATATTTTTTGTAATTGTTATAAGAATAAAAATGTTTCAAATCAGAAATCTTAAAAAATAATTTCATAAATATGGAACATAAAGACATTTTTCTTGTGATTTAAACATTTGAAACCACAAGGGACTTTTGTGGAGTAGATGTAATTATTTTCATTCAGAGAGAACTCTTAAAACATTTTGTTTCTATTATCTGTCATTATAAATAGAAACCATTGTATGCAAATGCTATATAATTCAAGGTTATATCAGTTGAAGCAACTCCTTCATAGTGATAAATTTTATGTATGGTACCCAAGAGATGTTGCATTTTTTCCAGCATGAAAACTGAAGTGCCAAAAATTTAGAGAGCTACCTCATAACATGTAGCTCCTCCATTCACTTCATTAATGGCAGCTACACAACATGGAGTTTATGATGTATTGAAGAAAACTGCATGATTATATCTCTTCTGGAACATTCCACCCATGCTTATTCAGCAAGGTCTGCAATAAGTGTCATAAATGCTCAATATGGTTTAAATCTAGTGAATACAGGGACCAGCAGAACCTGAGAGTCAGACAAATGTTCTTGGAATCAGTTTTGTGTCACATGCACACAATGGGTGTGGAAGTTGCATGATCTTCAGAGAACAAGCTAACAACACCAGGAAACATGATGAGCATAAAGAAGTATAAATGTCCTGCAACAAGATTTGTATATGTCACACCTACCAAGAAAGTTTACAAGAACCAGTTTCACTTATGGCCTCATTTGGTCCCCATCGAAACTCAAAATTGACAGTCTATCTAAAAGAGCTGAAAATGTCAAATTCAATTAGGCAACACAGTACCACTTTGCCACAGTTCAATGTCAATGTTCTTCTGAATTCCTGTTCGTTTATTATACACTCTGCTTAATGTCTTTTCTTTTTTCTCAGATTCTTTCACATTCAGTAACCCCTTGCGTCTTAGTGGCTTTACCACTTTGCTTGGGGATGAAATGATTTTAAAAAAAATTAATGAATTTAAAAATGGTCATTTGCAGTAAAAAGATAATCAAAATTTGATATGAAATCAAATCAAAGCCATGAGCATCATACAATTTAAATCTACAAATATTTAAAATGTATTTTAGTATTATGCACAGACTATATATATATATATATATATATATACACACACACACACACACACACACACAAACTTAGAAGACTTATTAATTCAGCCCTCCCCAAAAACTGTTCAATTTAGAAAATGCTTACGCATTGATATTTATCGAGGCTGAAAAATTAAGTTTTACCTCCCAATTTTTTAGTTGGTAGTAGACATTAGAACTTATACTAAATCATTGCTTAATATGAATTCTTTCCCAATATTTTATTTTTAAGGGTTAACAGGAGTAGATAGGCTCACCTATCGTCTGGTCCACACTCCTTCCATGTTTATTGAAGAGGAGTAGAGGTTCATCCCTTGTTTCCTGTTCAGGATATGGTTTACCAGGTCTCTTTCTTTCTCCTACCAGGGCCACAATGATTTAACAGTCTTAACTTTGTGATCAGACTAACACATAGCTGTGATTCTCCATTATGAGGGTACCATGTTGGCAGTTTGCTGACTGATGCTTCTGACTGGTCATTAAGAGCCCAAAGTCACATATCAACAGTCACATAATATCAGGGTATCTGTAGTGCCATGTTGTACACAAGTAGTTGTCCCTGCATGTATGTCCAGTAGGCAACCCTGAGGCCACATTATGCTCTGCTCTCAGCTATGCACAGACTGGTTCATATTGCTAATGACGACAGTGACAATTATGGGGGGTCTTTTTTTTTCTCTCTCCTCAAAGCATATATCATGGAAATCACAACAAAAAGAAATAAAAGTAAACCAGCTAACAAAAAAACCACCTACTCCCCTCAATTTTTCTTTCTCCAATATTCGTGGTATCCATTCAATTTCTGCAACATAGTTTGTCCTGGAAAAGTCACCAGATATCTTTGCTCTTTGTGAAACCAACTTGAATTCTTCCATCACTACCAATGAATTCTTAGTTCCTGGGTATCTTCCCCTTCCTTCCAAGCATCAATTAAACAGAAACCCCCTATCCATACAACCTTTCTGGTACCAGCATGCTAATTAGAACTCATTCTGGGATTTTCTTTGTGATGCCCCTTGGACTGACATCTTCAACCTCCCAATTGAAAATTGTGCCAGTGAGGTTGCTTCTTTCAACCCTTCTTGGAAATACCAAGTGAAACCGCAATCCTCTCCATGGTTCACACCAGCATGCATGCACTGCCACCATAGCACACAGGAACCACTATTTCCAGCTATACCAGTGTGACAGCTCTCATCATAACAGATGCCTATTTGCTACTGTGTGTAACAAATGTAAGCAAGTCCTTGAAAAAGCTAAGTCCCTGTTTGCTGAGAGAATGAGGCACTGCATAGCCTCTAAAAACTTTGGCTCTTATGACTACTGGTGTCTCTGTAACAGGGTACTAAATAAGTGCAAGGACTCCATTCCCCCTCTCTCTTCAATCAATTTGAGGTGTTATCATCCTCTACTTTGCTCATAAATTAAGAAGTGTGCTCCCAAGCTACTGTTCTCTCTAAACTGTATAAATGCCTCACTGCATCATGCTTGCTGGAATTCATCATCTGTTGTTTTAGTTTTTAAAAAAGCTGGTAACCCATCCAACTATCAACCTATTAGCCTTCTGCCTCTTTTTGGGAAACTCCTAGAGGCCCTAATCAATGCTGAATTGGTTCATTTCTCATCACAGGGCCTTTTCTTGGGCAAGCAATACGGCTTTTGTTTCTTCAGATCAACTGCTGATGTACTAACAATAATTGTGGAAAGAGTCTATCATGCATTAGATAAAAACAATGAAGCCCTGGCTGTAGCATTGGACATCTCGAAAGCCTTTGACAGGATCTGGCATTCATGTCTTCTCCACATGCTGAAAAGCTACGGTATCTATGGCCACATTTTTAGCTGAACCAGTCATTCCTATCATGAAATGAAAATTGTCTTGAATAGCCCCTTGTCTACATCTTTTTGTACTAACATGGGTGTCCCCAAGGCTCCATCCTTAGTCCTACACAGTTTTTTTCTTCATTAACAACCTTCTCAATCATATCAACTCTCAACTTGGCATCTACATTGACAGCACTACCATTTACTTCTGCCTTGATAGTAAGACTTATCAGTCAGACTTGGTCAAAATAGCAGCTGATGTACAAAACAACTTCAAGATTGTCATTAACTAGGGCAAAAACTGGCTTGTCAATTTTAACGCTGCCAAAACTAAACTTCTCTCCATCAATCATCTGAGGGACCCCTCTCTGCCTTCCATCAGCATGGCTGATGTGAACATACAGGAAAGTGACTCATTGCACCTTCTTGGGCTAATGTTCTCAGCTGACATGAGGTGAAAAGACTACATTGAATCCCTCACTAGATCAGCTGCTATGAAAGTCTCTTCACTGTGTTGGACAAGACAATTTTTCTCTCCAGAATCTATCTTGCATATCTATAAGTCTACCATCCATCCATGCTTAGAATATTGCTGTCATATATGGTCCAGTGCCCCTGCTATTTTCCTGGAGCTCCTTGATAAGACCCAAAGAAGAATCAGCAATATTTTTGGTCCAGATCTGCAGCTCAGCTTCAGTCACCTGCCCACTGCCATAAGGTTGCCTCTGCGCCTTTTTTTATATTTTCATGGTAATTGTTTGGATGAGCTCTTCACTATGGTACCTAAACTTTTTGAATTTAAGCGGAGTACTAGACTGGTGTTGAGATCATAAATTTACAGTTGAGCTAGCTAGATGCAGCTATAACTTCTATACTAACAGTTTCTTTTCTCGCACTTTTCACTTATGGAACTCCCTCCTCGCTCCATGCTTTTCAACCCACCTTTAATCTGCAAAAATTTAAATTCAATGTCAATCACTATCTACTATCTCCCTGATTGCTCTTTTCTCTTTCTCCACATTACTTATGTTTCTGTTCCCAATTCCTCTACACCCTGTAGCCACTTGCTGCATGTCAGTGGCTGTACTGCCTTGCTTGGGGTGATACCAATTAACAAAAAAAAATTATATATATATATATATATATATATATATATAAAGTTCCTTCCAAAAGTATTGGTAAAGTCAATTCCTTTGGGGTTTTTTTTTGTTCCCTGAAGACATTTGGGTTTAAGATCAAAAGAGGAATATGGGACAAGAGTTGAGAATTTCAGCATTTTTTTCCCCTTTGTACTTACATTTAAATGTGTTAAACAAATTAGGACATACCACCTTTTGCTTGAAGCCACCCATTTTTTAAGTGAGCAAAACTATTGGACCACATGACTGATAGGTGTTTCTTGTTGCCCAGGTGTTGCTTTTAGCCTCATTGTTTAAATAATAAATAGCTCGGAATGACTACTCTTGATTTTAGCTCAAGTTTCACCTGTAAAGTCTGTATTCCTTGTTAAAAAGGATAAACTAATATGAAGACGAGAGAGCTGTCTCTGGGAGAAAAGAAAGCCATTCTGAAGCTGAGAAAAGGAAAAATCAATCAGAGCCATTGAACAAGCATTGAACATAGCCAACACAAAAATTTGGAATGTCCTGAAAAAGAAAATCTACTGGTGAACTGAGCAACAGACATAGGTCAGATTGGCCAAGGATAACAAAAGCAGTTAATGAGAGAAACATTGTGGGCTGTGAGGAAAAATCCTAAAACAATAGTCAATGACATCACCAACAACCTCCACGGTGCAGGTATGATGGTTTCACAATCCACCATTTGAAGAAGACTTTGAGAGCAGAAATATAGAAGCTATACCACAAGATGCAAACCACTTGTCAGTAGTACAAATTGGAAGGCCAGATTGGAATTTGCAAGGAAGTAGAGATGGGCAACAAAAGTTCTGGAAAGAAGTTTTATGCACTGATGAAACCAAGATTAATCTCTACCAAAGTAGGAAAGGCCAAAGAAAGGATCTACTTATGATCCAAATTATACAAGCTCATCTATGAAGCATGATAGAGGCAGTGTCTTGGCTTGGGCTTGCATGGCTGCTTCTGGAACAGGTGCATTCATATTTATTGCTGATATAACACATAATGGTAGCAGAGAGAATGAATTCAGAAGTCTACAGAAACATTCTGTCTGCAAATTGGCAGACAAAATGCATCCAAACTAATTGGGAAGAAGTTTATCATACAGCAGGTCAATTGCACTAAGCATACTGCCAACACAACAAAGAACTTCATCGGAGGGGGGGGACAGTTTTAGACTGGCCAAGTCAATCAAGTTTAACTCAATAGAGCATACTTTTCATTTCCTAAAGAGAAGACCGAAGGAAGAAACACTTTGAAACAAACAAAAACCGAAAGAGGATGCATTGAAAGTCTGGAAAAGCATCACAAATGAAGAATGCAATAGTTTGGTGATGTCAATGTGTCACAGGCTTGAAGTTATTGAAAGCAAGAGTTATGCAACCATAAATATTAAATGTTATTTACTTTATCTGTTCCTTTACTTTTACTCACCTAAAAATAGAGGGATATGATACAAAAGGTGGTATGTCCTAAGCTATTTAACATATCTAAATAGAACTACAAGGAAATAAAACTTGAAATTCTGAACTCTTGTCTCATATTCATCTTTTGATCTTAAATCCAAATGCCATCAATGAACAAGAAAAACGAAAGGAACTGGCCTTGCCATTCTAATACTTTTGGAGGGGGGGGTGTTCATGTGGAAAACCATGGACTTGTTTCTAATGCAAGCAACCAACATTTCACAAGATTCAATACAAATAATGAAAATGAATTCAAACTCAAAGTTCACCCGATTCTTTACTTCTATAAAATTTGTTGCTATATCATCTTAAATTTAAAACTATTTAAAATACAAATGTAGTAATTGATATTTAAAAGATTACATACATGCAATTCAATTGTTATTACTGAACAGAAACTGATAATAGACTAAAATAAGTTTGATCATGAAACAAAATGTATCTACTTAAAAAAAAAAAAATTTTTACAATCACAAATTTAATCAAAACTTAATATGAAGGCTTGTATGCAAATAAAATTCTTTATTATATTAAATGCCATATAAGATTATCTTCAAACTCTAAGTTGTATATCATTGTAGAAATATAAAATTATATTAATTTGTGTTTGAACCATTTTATAGTCATTAAGACTTTGAACAAATCTTTCACTCATTTTATGAACTGGTAAACAACAACTTGTATAACTTTTTTTTCAAAGTTAATGCTAATCTTTTATTCTTAAGTAAAGAGATGTATTCATAAATTATCCACCATTGTAAAACAGATGAGGAACATAAAATATACAAAACTTTCATCCAACATTTGAGATACATCACGTTTTATCCATTATGCAGAATACCAGTACATGTAAAATCTAAAACAGTCAAATAATATATATTCAGTACTAATTACAAAAGAAGTTCCATCTATTTTTATAAAGGATTCACTCAGATAAACATAATTATAGTTATATTCTTACTAAAATCACTACATAAATTATCAAAGCATTTAAATTTTCAGAAATAAGCCATGAAAGGTAGATGGTTAGCTAGTAATAATGATTAGACCAGTGGCAGAAGCTAAACTGACAGAATTCAAAAATCCTGGTCTAAATACTCATTGGGAAGAAAAAGAAAATTCCGAAATCAGGGGAAAAAAAAAAAAAGTGATAAAAAAAATTAAAAGTCAAACAAAAATTTGAGTTCTTCATAGCTGATATTTTTTGCTGCTAAATAATAACAATGTTTATAAAATTTTATTAATAATTGTCCATGTATTAAAAAAAAAAATCGTGAATTATCTCTTTAAGCCCATCAACATTTGCATTGGTCTTATAGAGCCAAGTATTGCATAAATCTTTCTTTTTTCAAAATAAAAAACATTTTTTTTTTCTAAAAGTTGTCAACAGAGAGCTAAAAGTACTTTATCTTTTAAGAGGTTAATGATTAAAAAAAAAAAAAAAAAAACACACACAAAAATTGTCCAAATATTTTCTTTTACATCTATACACAACATATCTATATACAGTCAATGTCTTTCAAGGATTATATGCTTTCTAAAAGAAATGATGGTAAGTTGAGTAACTAGCAATCAACTGAAGAAGGATAAGGATAATGTTGACATAAAAGAACTTCATTGAGACTGTCCTCAGGATAGGCAGACTTTCATCTCTCTTTCACTTAATAATCGAAAGAAAACGTATCCCAGAATCATTAACAACAAAACTGACTACTTTTAAATCAAAAGTGAATAGATGCTTCTTAAAATAGAAAAAATTTTACAGATAATTTAAGACTTATTATCTAACAAGCCAAGAAAATTATAGCAAAGAAAACAGCGACTTACCTCATCAAACCAAGCGACAGCATGTCGCGTGTATCCAACAACGGAAAATGTGGAAAAAAAGAAAATTACTTACCAAAAAAAAGGTCACATATTCTGCATGACATGCTAAAGACGGAATATTTAAATTAAAAAAAGAAAAAAAAACAAGTCTGTTGCAGGAGTTGCTATAAAAATATTTTGATGTGCAAAAATTGAACATCCTCACCCAGCTATCGACGAATAGAAAAAATGCTTGGCCGATAAAAGCAGTTGGGGTTCTCGAATCGTGGAAGAAAAAGTCGGGTATTGACTGACTGGTTGCATGCATTGTGATTTGTGAGATAGTACCTGCGAATCGAGTTTTCGGCATTTTCTTTCTGCCCCCGATGTTCTAGTCTGAACTTAGTGATTTATTCTCTGTGTTGTGGAAATAATCTGCGACAAATATTTCCTTTGTAATCCCAGATCGTTTACAAGCTATTTCGGCACTATGACGGACAAGACATTTGACGTCAAGTTGATACCCGCGTTTGATGGTTCAGTGACCAAACAAGCAGTTACTGAATGGATTGAGAAGGCAGAACTTCTTCCTCTGAGGTTGACGGGCAGAGCATTTGCTATTTACCAGCAGTTAAACTCTGAGCAAAAATCAGATGTCGAACCCTGCAGATTGCCTTTGCACCAGATCGTTTCTTGGCTTACGAGCAGTTCATGGAATGCCGACTGCACCCGGATGAATCCGTTGACGTGTTTCTAGCTGACTTGAAGAAGCTAGCAGCTCTATTTGGCAGGATATTAAAGGATATAGCCAGGACTAGTATGTGAGTTCATAGCAGGCTTACCAATGCACGTCAAGCAACTAGTGCGTGCGTCTTCCAGACATGAATACAAACCAACTGTTGGACCGAGCTCGGGCCATAATGAAAGATCAAATTGCAACAGAGGAAATGGTTGCAGCTACCATTTCACCAAGCGAAGCTGATAAACATCTAAATCTTAAACATCGGGAGGGTATGCCATGTTATCGATGCTCTGGGTAGAATCACCTTGCCAGGGACTTCCCGGTTCAACGAGAAGATGCTCATCAGCCATGCAGGTCACGCACAACAATGCGTTGCTTCCAGTGTCAAGAAGTAGGCCACATTGCTTCATTGTGTCCGGGAAAAAGAGGAAGGGGACAAGACGTCAGCGCCGGTCTCCTAAGCGAGTTATGAATGAAGTGCTACCCGTCTTGGGTATTTACGTGAACGGAATTAAGAGAATAGCACTGGTGGACACTGGCTGCTCACAGACACCTGTGAGTAAGTCAGCCTGTCAATCCTGGAGGGTGACTGAGGTGAACGCACTCACCGTAAATGGAAATATTCTCAAATATTGCGGAGTTGGAAGTATTAGGCTTGATGTGGACAATGCAAACCCCCTCAAAATCGAAGTCTTGGTAGTGGATGGAGCGCTACTTGGTTTTGACTTGTTGCTTGGATTCGACGTCATTAAAAAGTTGAGCGGACTCCAAATAACAGAGTGTGGAAATGTACAGTTTCCCAAGCGTGGGATAGTCTGTTGCACCACTATTAAAGTAGAAGAACCTGATTTCTGTGCCGAATTAGACCCAAACCGGAAGATATGGGTCGCATCACGGAAGTGGTCTGTTGGTCGATCACCAGAGAGTTTGCGAAATCGGATGCCCGAGTACCCGATACCAATGGGCGTCAAGGAAGAATTCGACCGTGAGCTGCAGACCTGGCTTGATAACGGCTGGTTGCAGCCTTATCCTGAAAAGGAACTCGGTCCTCCAAAGGGTTTAATTTCATTGAAGGCGGTGGTGCAGAAAAACAAAAATAAATTACAGCCAGTATTAGATTATCGAGAGCTGAATATGTGTCTTGACACACACACAGAAAGTGAGGGAGTGGTGTAAAAAAGGAGCAGATGTCGCTATCCTTGACCTACGGCAGGCCTATTTACAAGTACATACACATAAGTCAGTTTGGCCCTTTCAAACTGTAATCTTCAAGGTGCGAAGATATTGCTTGACCCAAATAGGTTTCGGGTAGCATGTTGCACCAGTGTTATTTATCGTCACACACCCCCCTGGTCTCCTGATCACACAAATAACAGTGCGGGTGTGGTCTTTTGTTTCGGGTGCTTCTCCGAAGGGGCATTATTGGAACTTCTTCAGATGAGCTATCAGGGCCACTCAGTGGGCCCTCGTGTGAATCGCTAGCTACAGGCTCAATTAGCAATTCGTCTTCCAACGAATCATTCTCACCGTCGCTCACGGAGAGGGTTGGGTTGAGGACAGGGTGCAGATCCCTCACATGTCGAGGAAGTCCATCAACCAATATAGTGTGCTCACTGACGATACCGGTGACACAGCCCTTTTTAAATTGGGTGGTGCACCGACTATTGGGAGGCTTTGTCCAGACAGCCTCTCCTATCTCGTACGATCCACGCATTTCTCGTCGATCGGGCAGGCACTCGCCGTCGATCCCTTTGACCTGCACCTGGTATCTATATATCGCATTGGCGGGGGCACTTAAAGCACATACGTTGTCCTTCGGTGTCGTGTTGTATCTGTATACGGCTTCCATGATTGTACACTGCTTTCTGGCAGCGATCCCACTACTGCCTGACACAGGAACTTTTGTCTGCTGCGTTTCCGCCCTGGACCAAGTCGTCCCTCCTTAGTTAACCTGGTCAGTTCGAGCTTTCTGCAACTAACCATATTGATGCTTTCCCTCTGTGGAAAGCTTGTGGGGCACCTGCCGGTATGCGGATGGCTTCGCGTGGCGGCAGGCACCATGAAACGTAGGGCGAGCACGGTCACCAAAGGATGGGATGATGAGACGACCAACACGCTGCTCATTCGCATGGTGACGGAGACCATAGCGAGAGTAAAACAAAATGACCCTGCCAGAGGGAAATGAATGTCTGGGTCGATGCAAGCTCCATAGCAATTGGAGTCCTACTGGAGAGGGATGGAAAGGCAATTGAGGATGCGTGCTGGTTGTGGCCAACGAACGATGCTGCGCACATCAACCTGGCAGAGCTGGATGCTGTCCTAAAAGGAGTCAATTTGGCACTCCAGTGGAGGGTAAAAAAGTTGCATCTGCAGACTGACTCATTATGCGTATACCATTGGGTGTTGGACACTTTGACAGGCAAGGCCAGGGTGTGCACCAAGGCAGCCAGCGAAATGCTCATTAGAAGACAGCTGAGTACTATTAAAAACCTGGTCACAGAGTACGATCTGTCCATGGATGTAACACTGGTAACATCTAGCTGCAACCTTGCTGACAAATTGACTCGGATACCACACAGATGGTTTGACGCTGTAAAAAAGGACGTCGAGCCTGTACCACCGATGTGCGCTGCGTCTGTGGAGGAGACGGACGAGATAATGAGGATACATCATTGTAGTGGGCACCCCGGCGTAAGAAGAACATGTTATTTTGTAAGGTTGACCCTTGTACTGCATATGAGCAATTTATGGCTCAAAGTTTACAACCAGGTGAAACTGTGGATGTTTATTTAGCTGCATTAAAAAAGCTGGCGACCCTGTTTGGCGAACTGCCCGAACGAGCATTGGCGTGTGCATTTGTAGCAGGGCTTCCGGACAGAGTAAAACAACTGTTGCGGGCAAACTCCAGTGTGAACACGCTGGCACTTGATGAACTACTGGACCGGGCTCGAACTATCCTTAAGGATTCCTCAGCCCTGGAGGAATCTTTCACAGCGGCTGCACAAGCAAGACAAAGTAGCATCAGAGATTCCCCCGGGTTGCGTCAACGCGCTGGTATAATTTGCTACAAGTGCAAGGGTCACATGGCCAGGAATTGCCCGAGTGAAAAACGACAAGTGCGCCGTTTTCGATGCAATGAAGTCGGACACATGGCTCGAAATTGTCCAGGAAACGAGGCCGGGGACAAGATAGCACTGAAATAGCTTGTTACTTGTAGTAGAAACGACAAAACTGGGGTGACACATCCAATCTTCACTTCTCGATAGCCAAAACGTGTGTTCGTCCCACGTTTCGGTAGACACTGGTAGATATACAGCTCACTCTATCGGTAGGTTGAAGCTAGCGTCCAGCTTCCAGACAAAAATAAACAGAGTCGTAACTTAATACGAACCTCTATACTAGTGCATGTCACCACGGTCCCGACCGCACTGCCAGCCAATGTCCCAGATCGTTTTTATTGACCGAAAAACACGGCCAACGCACCAATCATTGCCGTTGGCCTCGCTCTCAATCAAAGTCCCCAGCTCGTTCAATCAGCATGCAGACCGCCACTAGACAAATCGTGCCAAGCAGCATAAAATAACAAATATTCTTTTACAAAACAGCAGCCCGATAAGCAAAACATCTTGGGCGCTTTGACTCCGGTAAGTGTGAATATTTATCGTCACAACTAGCCATAATAAAGGCCACTGTGGACGCCGCGTTGGCGAAAGACAAGTCAGTTCGACAGGCAACCTCATCATATACTGATGATATTTATGTTGACGAGAGCATGATTTCAGCAGCTCGCATGAAAGAGCACTTGGCTGCATTTGGTTTGACCTGCAAGGATCTGGAGGGGTTATGGGTTGGCACATTTGTGCTGGGTTTGCATGCCAAGCAAGATAACACACATAAGTGGAAATGTGAAAATGGCATTCCATCAGTTCCTGAGGTCCTGACGCGACATAACGTCTGCTCGTGGTGTTAAAAACTGGTGGGTCACATTCATGTGTGTGGGTGGTTTCTTGTTGCTGGATCATTTGTAAAACACAGGACAATATCCATCACGTCTGGTTGGGACGACAAAGTGACAGATGTTCCCCTTAAGAACATGATTGAGGACATAGTGGAAAGAATACGTCAGAATGACCCTGCACACGGTAAGTGGTGCACAAGCGGACACGCTTATGAGGTATGGGTTGATGCAAGTTCTCTTGCCACAGGGGTTTCGTTGGCGATTGACGCAAACATTGTAGAAGATGCATGTTGGCTGTGGCCTGCGAAGGATGCCCAACATATTAATTTATCAGAATTGGATGCTATTCTGAAGGGCGTCAATTTAGAACTACAGTGGGGCGCAAAGGAGCTACACCTCTTCACAGACTCCACGTGTGTGCACCAGTGGGTATCAAACATGCTCACTGGCAAAGCCAGATTACGAACTAACACGGCAAGTGAGATGCTAATCCGGAGGTGTTTGAGTACTCTTGAAAAGCTGATTCAAGAGTATAACTTATTGATCAAGATAAGTTAAGTAACATCGAGTGAGAATCGAGCGGATAGGCTCACCAGAGTACCACAACAATGGTATGATGTGATCAAGAAGGAATTCGAACCAACCCACCTGATATGCGCTTCCATGGTGAAAGAAACCTCTCCTGATCAGATACGTGCCATACATTACCAGAGTGGACATCCTGGCATCAGGCGAACTCTGTATTTTGTGAGATGAGTTTACCCTACGACATCCAAGGCGGCCGTCAAGGCAGTGGTCAAAAAATGTAAAGAATGCCAGTCAATTGACCCAGCCTCAAGTCGTTGGCTTCGTGGCAACCTAAGTGTGACTGAAATCTGGACCTGCTTAGGAATGGACTTTACACTTTACGGTGGGCAACACTACCTTACGTTAATTGATTGCGGCCCCAGTCGATTTGCGATATGGCAACGCCTGCTTCAAGAAGCGTCATTTGGTTTTTTTTTTTAACAAAGCCCACCATCAGAAATCCTGACCGACAATGGCATTGCATTTCGCAGTAAGTCCTTTAAAGATTTCTTGGATGACTGGGGAGTCCAACTTCATTTTCGCTGTGCCTATGTTCTTGCAGGAAACGGTATAGTGGAAAGATCTCATCAGAGCATAAAGAGAATTGCAGCAAGAAAGCAGTGTTCAATAATGGAGGCAGTATACTGGCATAATATCACGCTGAAGGATGATATATCATCGACCAATGATATATCATCGATTCACCGTTACCAACTGAAAGTGAAGGGAATTACTATCGTTGTAAGTATCACGATATATACAAAGTTGGCAACAGAGTATGAGTGAAAGCTCCCCATGGCTGGTGTACCTCCAGGTATCAAGTGGGTCGCGTGACGGACATTGTAAGTCCACAAACAATACCAGTTGACAGGATGCCACGGCATGTAAAAGATCTTCGCTTTTTCGTTGATTCTGATATATCGCAGAGCAAATCCAATGATTCATCATCATCATCAGACAGTGATCGGATAATTGAGATCTGCGAATCCGATGCTTCCACAGATGCAGAGCTTCCAGAAACTCGAGATACATCTGATGACTCTTCAGGTGACAACTCTCCGACACGTGTAAGGGAGATAGTTCCATTACAATGAAGCACCAGGATAAAGAGAGCTGCTCCAGACTGTTCGATTTGTGATAATGAGATCAGGGGGAGTATAGCGAAGAAAACGGTGACTTACCTCGTCAAAGCAAGCGACAACGTGTCGTGTGTATCCTACGACGGAAAATGTGGCGAAAAAGAAAATTACTTACCAAAAAAAAAGGGGGGGGCACGTATTCCGTATGACATGCTGAAGACGGAATATTTAAATTAAAAAAAACAAAAAAAACAAGTCCATCGCAGGAGTCGCTATAAAAGTATTTTGATATGCAAAAATTGAACATCCTCTCCCAGCTATCGACGAATGGAAAAAATGCTTGGCCGATAAAAGCAGTTGGGGTTCTCGAATTGTGGAAGAAAAAGTCGGATATTGACTGACTGGTTGCATGCATTGTGATTTGTGAGATAGTACCTGCGAATCAAGTTTTCAGCATTTTTCTGTCCCCGATGTTCGAGTCTGAACTTAGTGATTTATTCTCTGTGTTGTGGAAATAATCTGTGACAAAAATTTCCTTTGCAATCCCAGATCGCTTACAAAAATATATTCATGTAAAATATATGGAAATAGAAAATAATAGCGCACACTAACAGACTATTTGATAGAAAATAATAGCTAAAAATAAAGTGCTTTCAAAAGGAACAGGATATAATCAAAATGATAAGTCACAATTTTTGTTGATGTTTGAAAGAATTCTATCTTTAACAGTATTAAAACAATGATAAACTTTTAAATTAAAACTATGAGATCAGATATACAGAAAGCATTTTTAGGTATAAAATTACATAAAGTAACTAAAAATAATAGATACCAAAATGAAGACAAGTCTGGTAAGCCAAGGTTAAGAACAAATGCATTATTAATCAATTAAGAAATCTTTACACAGTGATCAAGTTTCTTCCAAATATAGCAGCAGTTAAACTCCCAAAAAATTAAATCTTACAAGTGATTTAGTTGGCATTTGTTTCATCTAAGCACTAAAGTAGAAATGAAAAATAGAAAATATTCACTGTTTAATATTTGTCTAATTCAAAAAAACTACACAATTTATAAAATCTTTGCAGATTTAAACTATTCTTTCAACATTTAGCCCATTTTAAATCATGCAAAAATATATAAGCAACCATATACAGAATATTTACAGGCTTCATCCTCTTCTGTACATTTAAAAAAAAAAAAACAATAAAAAATCTGTCTATATGCATAGTTTTTATACTGAATTAAACATTTTCTATAAAAGAAATATCAACTGTAAATAAAAAGCAACTAAAATGTAAGCATAGTAAACAACATATCACTAAAATTAAAGCAACAGACAATATTACTATGAAACAGGAGTCTTCAATTGTTTTTTTGTTACATTTTCTTACAGGAAGGCAATTTTTTTAAATATTTATTTATATTCCTAATAATCACTAGAATATAAAAACTCAAGTTTCAGCCTAGATTTTAACAAACTGACATATATACAATTCAAATAAAAAGAAAGATAATTCATATTTTGCAATTATAAAGTTCAGCAGGATAGAATTAAACCTAATATATCAAATACTAACATTTAATACTCTTGCTCCTAACATGATCAACTTAGAATTTTGGCAAACAATGAAATAGGTATCATTGATTTAAGAATGACCAAACTAAGAGCTGTGTATACAAAACAGAATCCAGTATTTTATATATTGATAGAAAAGGTGGACAAAGGTGTCCTAGTCAAAAACAGAATCCAACAAATACTATAAATATTGTTCAGTTTCCTAAAACCATTATCATATAATTACAGGTCATAATCTTACATATTTACTGGATTCAAAATTAGACCAAAGTGATTAATAAGGCTTATGTGGTAAGTCTTTGATGCAAGGGATAAGGAGCAAAAGGAATATGGTAGCCAGCAAAACTACATAAAAAAAATAAAAAAAGATAATGACAGCTGTTCTATAAATTTTCATGTAGTTATAAATTGATTTTAAAAGGTAGTGATATAACTAATTGATCCAATAGCTTCCTATTTTTCTCTAGTAAATTTAATTGCTGTGGTTTTTCCTATTTCCTGCTATGCTTTGTATTTAGGTAATTTATTATTTATTAATATGAACTTCAGTGTAATACTTTATCAATTAACAGAACCTGCACATGTATAACATATTCTGAACATTAAAGTTCAAGATGCTTATTCATGCCATTTCTGTATATAGTTTTTATTTGTCAGACTGAGGATGTTGTGGTAAATCTGATCCATTGTGGTTTTCCCTATTTCAAAATCCAGCAGTATATTTCCTAAATTCCTTGGTGTCATTTTAAAGTAGTCAGTTGATTTCAGTATTTGTTTGACTTTAAAGCCAATTTTATTGTTTAGCTTCAACTCAATATTTTATACTTATATCTTTACTAAATATATAAGATATTATCTAAGTTATCTCACTCAGAAAATGGTCTGCTTCATTTCAACTATTTTATGAAAATTGTTGTAGATTTAAATGATCAATTGACAGAAATAAAGGTTTGAGAACTTCATATTAGATAATTTCTAAGAGTCAGAAGTAATTACCATCTTGCATACTGCATTAATCAGATACCTCTTTCAGTTCTTCTTGAAATCATTAACGACTCTTTAATGGAAATGGTTTCATTATCTTATAGTTGATAGAAATTCCTGAAGTTATTAAATTTATGAACATAATTCCAATTGACATATGCCAAATTAATTGCAATTATTTATTAGATTCAGACTGAAGATAATCCACTAAATTATATATAAAATTAATGGATTACTAAGGATTCAAAAGATTTAAGTTGCTCTCATGATTATATTTGTTTTTATTACATCAAAAAGAAAACCTTTTCTCACTTAAGTATATCATTAGAATATATTTTTAAATTGAATTTTCAGTCATAATTCATATCTGGCAAAGCCAAATACATTTTAATTTTTTATCAGTATGTTCTCAATAAGTATTGTGTAAATTTAAACTGCAACATATCCCTCAATAGAGTTCTAATAAAGAAAAAAAAATCCTATTTAAACTATCAAAAGCTAAAAATATTAAAATCAACAAAAACAAAGAGACTTGTAACGGAAACTAAATGATACATATTTAATAAAGATAAAAAATATAACTTGAAAAGGCGTAAATATTGTTCCAAATAAAGATATAAGCAAACCCAAAAGAGAAAAACATTCTCCAAGAACACACAACAGCTCAAATACCCAATGATTTGAGAAATATTTTTCCTTTTGAATCATTACTATTATCCACCATGTTGTAGCTATGTGTAGAAACCAATATATTAGAGACAATACACACAGAACAGGCTTGAAAACCACATGGAATTTTTAAATTAGTTGAATCACAATTTGCAATCACCTGTTAGTAGATAATCCAATGGCAGACTACCTACCATTTTATAGTAGCACAAAAGAAATCAATATTTTTCATGATCATAACATTAACATTTATTGTACAAAAATAAGTTTAATTTTATTTATAAATCACAATGTATTAAATACAGTAAGTGTTTATAAAATCTTCAAAATGAATTGTTACATGAATAAAGACACAGAGTTACAATGCTGTTTCCAATCCCACCCCCATTAGAAATGAGACTTAACTGTAAAGAACATTCAACTAAAGGTCCATAAATCATTTGCGAATATATTAACTAGAAAGGTCAATGTTCTAAACATCTATGATTAATTATAACAAAAGCAAACCTACAAAGAGGTTATACTGATTCACAGAAAATCTGCAACAGATTTATTTACAAGATCAAAGTGCAAAGGTAGAATTTGACAAAAATCAAACAAACACTGAACATAAAATAAGGAAAACCATTGGCTTATTGCCAAAGTAGGAAAAAATTGTAAATTAATTAAAATGTAAATATACAAAATAAAGACTTACTAAATCTGAATTTCAATGTTTTCAAATACAGCTTATATTTTTTTAGCAGTTATATGACGGAGTAGCCCAATAAAAACTTAGTAAGCAAATCATTGTCTCAGGCAGCTAATGTTACACTGACAAAGACATGATTACTAATGTTGAAATAAGGCACTTTTTTTAACCCAACTAAGCATTTATTCAGGTCTTTAAAAGAAGGCCAAGGTTTAGTTATGAAACTGACAGATAATGCTTCCCTTTCTGTAACATTTATGATGCTCTGAACAAAAATCATTGTTTACCAGATAAAGTCATTGTTTCTCTGGCAAAGGTCTAGTGTGTACATAACTGGTACAGGTTTATGATCGATCTATGAGGAACTCATAATTGTTGGATGCATTTTCACATTCTATGTTAACTTCAACTTCAACCATTCAGTCAATACAGTCATGTACTCAAATCTGCAATATTATTAAAGTAATAAATTTATATTAATCCAGGAATATACAAAAAATAGAAATTAATATTTCCTAAATAAATATGGAACAAATTAAATGAGGGAAATAGATGAAGTCTCTTCTATATAATACAACTTTATTACAACTAGTATAAGAAATAATGATCATATCATATACTAGGTGCGATGGATAAATTGTCATCTAAATTACACAAAAATGAAAACACTAACATCTCATTTTAACAGATATATTTACCAAAATTACACAAAAATATCTTGCAATACTAAAGAGTAAATTTATTCAATAAAATCACCATTGGCTTCAACCACAGCCTCCAGACAACTTTGAAATCTCCTGCAAATCTTCTAGACAGTCTCCTTGATGAATGCGGCCATAATCCTTGCCTTCAGTTCATCTTTGGTGTGATAAAGAGTTCTGTTGGTCTCTCGCTCAACTGCACCCCACACATAATAATCAAGGGGTTTGCAGTCTGGGGAGTTTGGTGACCAGATGTTAGGGGTTGCAGAAATTGTCTGACAGCCATGACTGGGTTTTCCTGGTTGTATAACATAGGGTTTTGCAGCAGCAGCCACCTCCTTGTCCCAGGGCAGCACTACCTCCTCAAGGCACTTGATATAGGCCTCTGTGTTGAATCTGAGGTCCTCACCAACAAATTCAGACATTCTTTTTTATCAGAATGAGTTTTCCAAGCTGCCATACCTTTGTAATCACCATTAGACTCATCCAACTCTTTCTGAATCATCTGCACTGCCCTCAGATTGACACCCAAACACTGAAATGTTTGTATTGGAGCTTCCAGTACAAATGCCCAGCAATACAGCATGCCATTTCCAAATTTCTGGTTAAGTGAATTGCATCATAGTGCTCTTTTTCTCAGACAGTGCCCAACTGACTACTATACTGTGCAGTTGAATAAAAAAACAAACAACATTCATTTGCAAAATTAAAAATATAAAATGACAACAATTTACCCATCAAACCCTGTATGTAGATGAAATAATGATCACATATTTAGAAGAAATATGTATCTTAAAATCACCCAAGTGCATTGTACAAAATTTACTAGCATCTATAACATAAAAGAGCAGCTTATTTCTAAGTATAAGCTTTACTAAGAAGATTGAGATTGTATGAGGGATGCTGAAAATTTCTTAATCTGAGCAAGAAGGCATTAAAAAAAAAAAAAAAATAAAAAAAAAAGAGTAATATTTGGTCATTTGACCAGATTTTGGTCAGTGAATAAGGCAAAAACTTTTCAACAAAATTTATATGTACACACACGGAAAGTTAAATTAATACTTTTTCTTTTAATCATTTCACACCCAACAAAGTCACTAAGACACAAGAGGTTATTGAGTATAAAATATAAGAAAAAAGCATTAAGGAGCAAGAACAATAAAAGAACAGAAAATTAAGAAAACAGAAGATAATGATTGACTTTGCATTTTAATTATCAAAGATCAAACTTGACTGAAAAGCAAGAAGCCAGTAGAGAGTTTCATAAGTGAAAAGTGCAAAAAAAGAAACTGTCAGCACAGAACTTTCAGTTACATTCAACCATTTCAACTGTAAAATGATGAAATCTTGCTGCCAATTTAGTACATAGTTAAATTCATAGAGTGTATGTACCATAGAGGAAAGTTTATCAGAACAATTACCATGAAAGTATTTATAGAAGAGTCACAGGGAAACTACATTATGGTAGTGAAGAAGTGACTGAAGAAGAGATAACCAGTTCAGGATCAATGAAATTGAAGATTCTTCTTTAGATTTTATAAAGAATCTAAATATATAGCAGGATCACCAGACCATATCTGGCAGCAATATTCAAAGCATGAACAAATTGTAAACTTATAAATATGTAAGACACATTCAGCTGAAAGAAATTGTCTAACACAACAGTGTGAACCAACTTTCCTCACAGCAGACCGAGCAACTGATTCAATATAATCTTTCAGCAGAAAACATTAACAATAGCCCATGAAGATGCAAGGAGATGCTCTCCTGGAGGTTAGCATCAGCCATGCTGATGGGATGCAGAAAGGGTTTTCTTTCAGATGATTAATATAGTAGTTTTGTTTTGGAGGCATTAAAATCAACAAGCCATTCTTTGCTCCTGTTAACAACCAAATGTAGGTCATTTTTTTTTTAGATCAGCTGCCAATTTGACCTTATCAAACTGATCATTCTTCCTATTAAAAAGGACTAAATAGTTGTATCATCAGCATAGCTATTGAGTTGAGAATTGATAACATCTGTAAGATCAGTGATGAAAATTAGGAACAATGTAGGTCCAAGGATAGAGACCTGGGGGTTGCCTGCATTAATGTAAGAACTAGAAGAGTGGACATCCAAGATAACATTAATTTCACAATTTGATAAGATAGACTGAATCAATTCAAAAGATCTCTCCAAAAATACCCTAACCTTTCAACTTGTGAAGAAGACCAGCATGCCAAACACTGTCAAATGCCTTTGAGATATCCAAAGCAACATCTCAAGCTTCACCATTCTTATCTAGCTTCATAGACTCTTTCAACAATAACCATTAATACATCAGCAGTTGACCTAGAGAAGTGAAAGCCATATTGCTTATATGAAAGAAGACTCTGTAAGATGCTGAACCAATTTAGAATCGATTAGTGCCTCTAGTACTTTGCAAAATTGAAGTAGAAAGATGGTTCACCTAAGTTCTTAAAGACTGCAGGAAAGCAAGAAGTAGCAATTAGTTATTGTAGAGTTTAGAGAGAACAGGAGCCAGTTCAGGAACACATTTCTTAAGGACTATTGCAGGGATACTACCAAGTCCACATGCTTTGAGGAGATCCAGTTTAGAGATGATAGCAGAAACTATAGAGTTCTATGCATATTACTCAATAGAGCATCAGTTTTAAGTGGAGTTGGGCAAAGATACTCCAGACAAGTCAAGAAAATTTACAAGCAAGACATTCTGCTTTATCAGTAGTAGATATTAACATCTCAAATTGAGTGAAGAGAGGATGGGACAGAAGACTTACTCTTATTTGACACACTATTACAGAGCTGCCAGTAGTCTAAAGTTGTTAGAGGATATATAGTGCCTCATCTTATCAACAAACAAAGATTTAGCCTCTTTGAGGACATGTTTTCAATTATTATGTTTACTAATATTATTATATTACAAATAGGCTTCTGTTATGATCACTCTGGGACACTCATAAGTGATCCATGTGGGTTATAGTGACTGAATAAACCGCTTAAGCTAAAAATGAAAAATTTTAACCTTCAATAAATTACAAATGTAAAAATACTATTTATAATATATACTCAATATTTTACTATCATCATATGATAAGATTTGCTCAATTCTGTAATTAATTTTACTTTAGGATAAATATAGTTTATATTGCAATTTATCCAAAATGTATTGCTGTGTTTAAACAAAGTTTTCTAGTGAACAAGGAAATGTATGAGAAATACATTTATTTATTTCATTGGTTCCAAATTTAATCACTATATATATAGTGCTGCACAAAAGTATGTCTCCCCGCTCCACCAGAGAATCAACAAATCTTAAACTATTGATTAAGAAAAACTTTTAATAAACAAATTACAACCACTTTCAAAAATTATCATGATGGAATAAAAATATTAATTAAAATTAAGATGTGCAAAAGTAAGTGAATCCTTACATTTAATATTTGGTGACTACTTCTTTTGAGGTCACGTCTTCGAGTCTTTCTATAATTTTAAAAAATGTTTCTGAAAGTAGTGAGCATTAATATTTTACCATTCTTCTTGGCAAAACTTCCATAATTGCTAGATATTACCTGGGTTTCTTGCATGTACTGCCTTTTTTTTTTTTTTTTTTTTTTTTTAACTTGAACCACAGATTTTCAATCAGGTTTAGATCAGGACTTTGACCAAGCCATTCTTAGAGTTGAAATTTCTTTTTTCGAACTCATTCGTTTCTGCATTTGCTTTGATGCTTTGGATAATTGTCCTGTTGGAAGATCCAACCCTAACCTAAACCCAACATTTGTGACAAGGGCAAGACATTTTCAGCCAAAATTGCTTGGTGTCTTGTAGATCCATTGTGCTGCCAAAGCGAACTATTTTGCCTATTCCATCTGCAGCAAAGCACCACCAAATCATATTGCTGTTGCTGCCATATTTAACTGTTGGCATCAAACGTCTTCAAAATCTGTACTGGGCGTTTGCCAGAGCTACCACCTATCGTTCCTCCCAAAAAGGTTTAATTTAGTCTCATCCAACCATAAAACCTTTTGCCAGAACATTTCTAGCTTATTAATGAGTTTTGGCATAGTTGAGCTGAGCTTGTTTGTGCTTTTTCATAAATAGTGGCTTTTTCATAGGCATTCTGCAATGAAGATCAGCATCATTCAGATTTCGTCGCACTGTAGATATATGCACATTGATTCTGACTGACCAGGGAGCCTTGGAGAACTGCAGGTCACTGCAGGATTTGTCGAACTAGAACTCTTTGTACTGGTAACCATGTAAAGCAAAAATACAATGTGTAAACATAAGGGTTCACTTACTTTTGCACATCTTAATTTTTAATTAATATTTTTTATTCCAGCTTGATATAAATTTTGAAAGCAGTTGTAATTAGTTTAAGATTTGTTGATTATCTGGGGGGGATTTTTTTAATATTATAAGGGTTCACTTACTTTTGCACAGCACTATATATCAATCAAAGATTTTCTGCAAAGTAACCAACTATGTTAAACAAATGAGGCTTAATAAGGAGATTTCAAGTTTAGAAAATGTATAACTAAAGAGATTAACTCATACGAAAATAAAGCAATATGTGAGGGAAATTAAAAAATTATCATGAGCATTATTAAATAGAAATAGATTTTGGTCTCAATTAGATTTATATTGACCTTATATTTATCCTAGTAAATAAAAATCACTTTTATTGTGCATGCGTAAACGACTTAAAAAAAAAAAATATATATATATATATGTCTAGGTATACAACAAAATTACTAAATATAACTGAAGTTTTAAAAAAACTAGTTCAATTATTACATAGAAAAACTAGATATTTCAGCATCAAATTTTTATCATTTATCAAAAAAAAAAAAAAAAAAAAAAATTGTTAAAAATAGCAAAATAAATTTCAGCATATACAAATGAGGAATTTATGACAATATAAGTGGAGAAATAAGTCAAAATTAAAGTATTGATCCATCTCTCACAACAGATCAAGCATTTTCAGATTAGACTTTGGGAAAACATTTTAATAATTCAATAATGAAAACATTACAATCTTGACTATTGGTATTCTATTTTGTACAAGACATGGGCTCCAACACAAACACTTTTAATAAGTTATAATTTTTCTGAATTTTTCTTTCAAATGCTCACTCCCAATTATCAACTTACAAAAGTATGAAGGTCACCATAACCCATTACAGACAACAATCCTGACCTATCATCAAGTACTACTTGTTTGCAAACAAAAGCACAGAAAGTTAAAAAAAAAAAAAAAAAAAGTAAATAAAATAATCTTTTCCACCGCATAAAATACATAATTAGAAATGTGTGTAGGTGTGTAATGGATGAAAGAGAGATACATACACTTTCCAAAGTTACTTATGATCAAAACTAAAAAAATGATCAAATCCTACAAATAAAATCTGTCACTCAATGTACAATTTCCAAGGAAAAACAAAAATTAAAAATTCATACATTGTATTGTTTCTATAAGTATATTAACTTAAATATAATTAAATTATATAAGTCACCAAAGCAAAGATCCACTTTTTAAATATTGTTTTTATAAAATTTAGACAACAAAAAATTAAAACCTAATAATGAAAAAGAAAATGAAACTAGAACTTATATTAAATGTAAATTTAGATTATCATGCTTTTCTGGCAACATGTGTGCATTATATATATATATATATATATATATATATATATATATATATATTTGATATTGACAGATTATAGCAAATAAGATGTTTATCTTCACAAAATTTGACAACATATGAAATGTTTTCTCACAGCTTTACAGGCTCAGGGTAATTCAATTAAAACACTAACACAAGTAATTATGTAACAAGTAGCTGCTTGGACATTTCTACAGTAGCAATACAAACACAGAACAATCAATTGACACAAGTAATGAAATCAACACAAACTTCAGACAAGAGGATTTAAAATTTTGCACCTGCACACATTATCTATGTCCATTTAACAAGTAAATCCATCATGAAAGGAAGGAAACAGTTCATATAAACCAACAAAATATATTGTTTCTTCTGTTTTTACATCAACTAACAAGCTTAATGATGCTAGCAAAATTAACAAAATTATACATATTTGTTAACTAATTTTTATTCTAACAACATATATGTTAATCAAATTTGGACCAAAATCCTTGTCCCAACAGTATACAGCAATACCCCACTGCATCTCTGGTCATTTATGATTGTCAAAAGTCAGTAAATGTTTTTCTCATCTGCAAGGGAATGTATGATCATTTAAACTAAAGTAATTTTAAGCTATTATTAAATGTCTAAAAGAAAAAGTCCAACTTTGAATAAAATAATATTATTCTACATTTATATTTACATTAATGTCTCAGAGCAATGACTGTGACAAATACATAAAAATTATAATCATAACTGCCAAACTACTTCTATAATTAAAATATGTAACTATTTTTGATCCCTTAATAAAAAAGATACTATCAAATGACATCAGCTGATTTTCTTGTTAATGTGATGCTCAGAAGCATGGAAAAGTTTGTAACCGCAACTAAGAGACAAAAAAAATGTACCCATATATATATTATATATATACATACATACATATACACACTTCATTTTCATATTTTAATATCAAAACAATAGAAGGTATGCATTTATAACTTTCAAGTTGTTTAGATAAGTGAATTTTACTTTTTTAAAATTTTAAAACATTTATATAAGATAAGAAATTTATAGATAAACACATGTATATTAAGCATTTACAATGTATTCACAATACCCAAGGTTTAAAATGAATTTTTAAAAATGAAAAATCTTTCTAGAAGATTTTATTTTAGTTTTAATTTCAAGCTGATAGGCTAAATTTAATATTACCAACAAGCAAAATATTTTGCTGTATTTCAAAATTTAAATTAATTGGAAGGAGTTTTGAAATTTCTAAAATTTTTGAATTTTGACCATTTTTAGCAAAGTGTTATAAAAATTTCTTATGAAAAAAATCTGCATTTTTTTAACACAGTGGTAGCTGTTTTATGTTTACAGCTTGATGACAGATTTTTATCTAATGTTGTTCTATGCCAGCTTTACCCTTAAAAAATAATTGAAGGATATAACATAAGTACCTTTTAAGTACTCAGTAATCTTAAAAATTTAAGAAACTATTTTGAGTAATCTAATGTTTTACTGAATTTTAGAGAATTTGTGCTATAGCTACCACTCTTATTTTCTGATAATGTCATGTATGGGCGACCTTATCTATAAAAATCGGCACATCTATACACATATAAAAACAATTCAAAATTCTTTTTAAAAATAGGGTATGTATTTTAATAATTTTTTTTACTTCAGTATGTTCAATTTCCAACATGGTAGTTTTAATTGCTTCCCTTAGGTCTGCTTTGCTGTTATATTGTTGCCACCTTCATATAATTTCATCTTCACGATTGGCCATAGATTTTCGATTGGATTCAGATCAGGACTTGATGATGGCAATTCCATTATCTTCTCTCCTGCTCAAAGAATTCACAGGTAAGCTTAGATACATAAGAAGGAGCATTATCGTGCATAAATACACACTTCACTTTGAAACTTTGAGACTGCAAAGAAAATCTTGTTCATAAAATCGCAATAATCAGCATTAGTTTAACTCCTTCATCAACTTTGAATGGCGTGGTCAACAATTCCAGCCAATATCATAACACCACCACCTCCTTGTTGCCTTTTTTTTTTTTTTTTTTTTTTTTTTTAACCACAGGCATCTCTGAATCAGATAAAATCCATTCTTTGGCAGATCTAGCAGGTCCATCAAATATCACTTGAGATTCATCGGTGAAAATTACTTTAGAAAAGTCAATTTTCATGTATTTCTTGGTCCAATTTTGGTGCTTTAAAATATTTGCTTTAGCAAGAGGATGTTGCCTAAATATTTTTGTTTAAAGATCCCAAGTGACAAAGTATTCTACACCTTTTATCCTTCTCAAAGATCTGAGAGCTGTTAAAAGTGGTAGTTTCACTATAACTCACTCTAGCTTACATTCATCTCAAAGAACCAAGTTCATAAAGCCTTTTCATTTACTTCAAGTTCTCAACTTGCTTATATTTTCAACAGACGTTTTTTACCATTCAATGTTTTCTGCAAAGCTCCTTTGATATCTCACTCAATAACTTTGTTATTTTCTGTTTTTCAGCAGTTGTTAGATCCTTCCCTTTAGCTCGGTTTCAACATATATTATGGACAAAAAGAAAAAATAGTCTTTATTAGATTTCAGAGGTATTAAGCTTGTATACTATCTTCAGTAAGTCCATTTGTGTAAATTTCAAATATCTCAAAAACTAACCAATAATAATGACAGAAAATTTAGTTAAATATTTTACTAAGGGTGGAAATGGATGAGTTCAAATTTGAGAAATATTGGTTCAGAACTATTTGAGTTATTGAGGTTCATTTGATTTGGGTAATAAGTTCGGACAGGCTGTATATTATTCATAAAAGCAATTAAAAGCTTTTCTAATTAAATAATGTCTTAGTTTTACTGCATTTTTTGTTTTACAATTCAGAGCTGATTTTTGGTAAGATGGTGTCTGATTTTACAAAAAAATTGATGATTAAATCTTTGAAAGAATTCTGCTTTTAACTAATATAGTCACTAAAAATCATCTTCTTGAATTCAAGTTTTCATAAAATTAAGTGGAGTGAAACACATGTTAAAAAAATTTCTAAAATAATTTCATTCATTTATGAATAGGTCCTGAAGGTTTCATTAAAATCCAACAATCATTTGATTGTTGTAAGAATTTCTAAATTAATGTGTCTTTTACCACAAAAAGATGCTAAAGTTTGCTTTGCTAATTTATAGTCCATCTGCTGACACAAGGAAAACAAAATTTTTAATCAAAATTCTAAAAAGCATTAAAAATGTAATTAAATATTAAAAAATACTTTAATCTTTCCTCTTAATAATAAAGATTTTAATAAAATTTAGTTTTCATCAACTTTGGGGCATTTTTTCATCATAGTATACTTTCTTTTCTTTGGCAAATTAGTGGAGGTATCTATACATGAATATAAAAAGATAGTGAAGAAGTCTTTTCTCTAAAACAATCCTTATTTAACTATAAGCTACTACACTTTGATAAGAAAATATTTCCAAATAGTTTCCCCACTTTCACTGAACAATTTGCAAGTGAAAACATAAAACCCACTGATTGCTCTCTACAACTGTTATTGCTATTCAGACTTGCAAGGTCTATTATATAAATAACTACACATCAGGAAAGTAAGAAGCAATAAGTTAGTAATGAATATGGTAAGATGTCAGCAGGTGGTTAGAAAATATATCATATAAACATAAGATTCATTGATAAACACATAAGTAGGAAGAATTAGTGTGAAATAGTAGCCAGAAAAGATAGACAATGAAATTGTTCCTAAAAATATTTTCTTCAAACTAAATAAAAAGAAACAATTTGTTAGTTGTATTATAATATTACTAGTGATAGAAATATTGATATTAAACCAAGTATACCTATCATCACAAACAAAAAGAGGCAAATATTGCGGCAATGATTTTAGTTAAAGATTTCTTTTTACCAAATTTATATAAAAATATAAACTTCTTAATTTTTTTTTTTTTTTTTTTTTTTTTTTTTACATGTCTACCTTCTGAAATAATTAAAAAAAGGAAATCAATAGAGATTCATTAAAGAAAGTATATGCCCAGACAGCAAGCTTACTGGCTGGATAAAACTGAAATTTAGCACATTAATTTTGATTGATCAATAGGCATATTGAGAGAGAATTAAAACTGGTTTTAATAAATATATCTGACAAAGAAATGGCAATGACCACCTTAACAAATTTGAGTTACCTCTTATTTGCTATGAGTGTTTGAAAATGTATTTGTTTTTATTTCAATAGAGTAGTAGTTATATGGAAACTACAATTTAGGTACCTCCAAAATTTTGCTAAAAAACGAGCATACATGATGAAAAAATGCCCCAAATTTAACAAAATCAAATTTTTGTCAAAATCTTCATGTTATTAACAAGAGGAAAGACCAAAGGATCTTTTATTATTAAATTATATTTTCTTGCATTAATGGGTGACCATAAATTTGGAAATTCTTGCAAAAATCAAATAATTGTTGACTTTTTAATGAAACTTTCAGGACTTATTCACAAATGAATGGAATTTTTTTTAAAACTTTTCTTTTAGAAAATCTTGGTAAAAATATTTTTTGCAATTTTTACCCACCTCCACTCACTTGTTTAATCTTATGAAATTTTGAGAAATTCTTTTTTGTCACACCTAATGGTTAGTTTAAGTCCTTGGAGAATTTAAATCAATTTTTTTTGGGGAAAAATGGACCATCAGTTACAGAAAATCTACTCTGAATTGTAAAATAAAAAATGCAATAAAACTAATATAGTATTTCGTTAGATAAGCTTTTAATTATTTTTATGAATTATGGAAATTATTGTCTTAAGAAAAATATTTTTCTTCAATGAATAATGAATTTTTACAAGAATTGTGTTCATGTTTTTTTAAATTTTAATAATTTATAAAATTTTAATCTTAAAATTATGTATTAATTCATAGTGGTTAGGTGATATTGTTATTAAGTGAAAACTACTAGTCATAAAGGGAAAAAGCTTACTGCAATTCAGCCATCCCAAGTATTTTAAAAAGAATTTTTAATTTTTTTTATAAACATACTGATTTTTGTAATTACAGATGTCAATACAGGACATTGTTAGAAAATATGAGTGGTAACTATAGTAAATTTTAAATTTATTGGTAATTTTCTAACATTTCTTCAACAAGCAATTTTGTAAGTAAGACTAGAAAGCCAAAGTACATAAAATTCAATAAAATATTAGATTACTTAGGATATTTTCATAAATTTTTAAGTACTTGTAGTTAAAAAAAATTATATAAAAAAGGCATTCATTTGTATTAGTCAATAAATTTTTACAGTTATGTGCCCTTTACTTAAAAATGCCAAACAGTAAACTATTGATAAATCTGTCAACACCTTATAAAAAAATACCAACCTCCATGTTAAAATGCTTTTCTGAGATATTTTAAAGTAATATGTGTTTTAATTCAACTTTAAATTCATTAATCTTCCTTAAATAAAACTTCAGAAACGTATATTTTTGAAACATTTTTAATAAGAGAATTGTGCTGACAGATTTGTCAATATGGGCAATTTTTGCAATTTTACTGATAATAAAAAAAATAATTCCAATCAATTTAACTTCAGTTTGAAATACAACAATTGAAAATATTAAATTTAATCTATTAGCTTGAAATTAAAACTAAAATAAACATTTCAAGAAAGATTTTATTTTTAAAATGCATTTTAAATCTTAGGTATCACTTTATTTTTTTGGAGATAACTAAATAAATTAGTTTTAAGATATTTTTCAGGTAGTTAATATTTTAAACTATTCAAAATACATTATGAACCAATTTTAAGATATTCAAAAATTATTATGTTGATATACATGATTAAAACAGGAGATAACATGTGTCCTATACAAAAAACAAAAACAAAATGAATACAAGAACATTTATCTAACAGTTGTTTTTAATATGTCTATATTCCAACAAAATTATTAATGAAACCCACATGAGCAGATTGGTCACAATGTGATATAAAAATAACATCAAGTTTGAAAGGATTATTTTTATATAATATATTCTAAAAATATTAAAATACTTCCTAAGTTTCTATATATTTTCTATTTTTTTACTATTTAAAAATAGTACTAAAAGCCCCAATCTATAATGTGTAGTTCTACTAGTAAAGAATAAACAAAGGAGATATCAAACAACAGAGCATAAGTAAAAAGCTAAAAGTAAGGCCTCAAATTAAATCTTCTAATTACCCATGACAACAAAACTTTAATATAAATAATGAAAATAGGATTAAAACAGGCAAGAACAGACAATAAAGCAGGCTTAAAGTATTTCATCTGCACACAGTTGCATGACTAGACAAAAAAGCCTTGTATGTGTGAGAGCATACAAAATAAACCCTCTTTGAAGAAGCAATAAAAGATCACTGAAATTACACATTCAAATATTAGCATTTAATAAATAATTACAAATGCAGATGGAAATATAAAAACTAAAAATTTAAATACACAACAATAATAATATATATAGCAAGACAGTAACTCTTTTGACTTGCTTTAAACTTATCTCTCAATAAGTCTAAATGCCTATACTACAAATATATCACGCATATTATTGATTAGATTTTGGGTGGAAAAGTGTTATCTGAAATAAGATAAGGAGGAAAAAAATCATTATTTCCAATGATGCTGCTTCAATAATTAACTATAGACATAAAGTAAATGATGGAATAAACTTAAAGTAAAAGAAAGTGATTAGCAAAACAAATGCATATCAATCTTGTGTTCATAATATTATTTAAAAATACAAAATACTCTCAAGGAATTATTAATTTCTACACAAAAGTGGGTCTATTAAATACAGTGGAGAGAGATTAATTATATACTGCAAAAATGAGTTACATCTTTATGCTACTATTACTATATATATGACTACTAGTTTTCCAAACACAACCATCTGCTAGGTTTGCTAGCCAATCCTGTTGCAGGCGCCTTCCCAGGTTCATTTGTGATATTGTTATTAAGTGAAAACTACTAGTCATAAAGGGGAAAAGCTTACTGCAAATTTGACTGCTACAATACAGAATTTTAAAAGATTTAAAACTTCATAAATTATCATAAGTAAAATTTTAAAAAAATGAAAACAATTCTTGTAAAAATTTATTATTCATTGAAAAAAAAAAAATTTCTTAAGACAATAGTGTCCATAATACATTTCATTCATAAAAGCAATTAAAAGCTTTTCTAATGAAATAATGTTAGATTACATGAAACTTTCTTACTGAAAGTTTCATGTAATCCAACAATTATCTGATCTTTACCAAATTCCAAAAAGATGCTCAAACTTGCCATACACATTGATGGCAGGAAAACAAGATTTTTAACCAAAATTTTGAAGATTCTAGAAAGGATATAAAAAAATAATTTTTATATCAAAAAATCCTTTGGTCTTTCCTCTTATTAATAAAACAAAGATTTTGATGATAAAATTTTGTTTTGGGCATTTTTTCATCATGTGTGCTCATTGTTTTTTTTTTTTTTTAGTGAATCATTGGCAGTTTATAGTAAATACAGTTCATTATCATAAATAAGTTAAAATAAAAAAAAAAATAAATCAATCACTACCCCACTTGATTTATGCACCAATGAATCAAAGGAAACTATAGACTATGATTAACAATATCCTGTCCCCGAAGTCAATAGTTTAATTCCAAAATAGTAATCAGATTAATATAAGGAGGCACGGTAGAGTGATGGAGTGGTTCGGATTCAGGAATCTGAAAGCCGAGTTCAAATTCCTGTCAAGTTCATTACATTCACTTATGAGCTAATACTCCAAGGAAAGGTATGAATACATCCCTTTCTCAACACCTCCACCCACCCCCAGCAATGTGTAAATAGCAAGACAGTCTGGGTGATATAGTATTGGGTAGCAACTGGTGTAAAAGAAAAAACTGAATCCAAAACTAGCCTGGAGAGGAGTGGACTCTGTCAAGATATCTTGCCCAGGAAACATATCTGCAGCTGCAGTACATGAAGTGCACCTACGGCCCTAATGAATTATGAAAATCATGATCGTGAATATAAACCATTATACACACACACAAAAAAAAAAAAAAAAAAAAAAAAAAAAGATATTAGTCTTAAACCAGTGTTGTCATAACTGTAAAAAATAAAACCTGGAAGAATTGTGCCACGAATCATCAATTTAAAAAAAAAAAAAAAAAAATTTAAGATAGATTTAAACTTTTACTATTCAAAATTTACACAAGCAATAATGAAATAAAAATCTAAAAAATGCTATGTATCAGTAACCATAGATAGAGAAAGAGAGAAATTAGTTACTGCTTAATATAACAATCATTGTAATAACATACAGAAAAATGCCAAATATTTTAATAATTTTTTTTAATAATGATAAGCATACTACTCTCACAATTATAATTTTTCAATAAAGTGAGACTAAGTGTAAAAACATTTTAACAAATGTTTCTGACAAATTACATTATTTCCCAACCACAGTTTGTGAATCCTTATAGATATTTTTAGTTGACTGAAGATAAAATTCAGCTATTTCTTTCTTATTGTATATAACCTTTTATGAAACATTGACATAAAAGTTAATGCTACTTTACCAAATAATATAAATGGCCTGAGTGGTGGGCAAGTAAGTAAAGAGAATGAAAACAAGCATATTACTTACAAGAGAATTATATAACTCCAAAATAAATACCTAATTAAATATAAAACATAAAACTCAGCAGTGAAAGTGAATGTACAAGTGATTTACTATGAGGCATAAGATCCAACAAATACAAGATAAGAAACTTAAGGTAGAGACAATATTTCAAGGATGAAATCATAAAAAAAACTGAAAGGAAAAAAGAATAGAACTGGTTAAAGTACATTTTCCAATAAATAATATATACTTAAGCATCAGCTTTTATCCAACAAATGACCTCTTCAGTTTTTTCCTTTGTAAAGTTTTTAAAATTCTACTTTCCAGAGAATTCCCAATTCAAATACACTAATCTTTTAGCAATTATTTTATCACTATATTGTTAATTTTCATCTTTAAATGAGAAGGGATTTAACTTTTTAAAATTTAGAAATGATTTCAGTGCAAACTACTATTTATTTGAAAGGGTTATAAAATTCAAAGATGTATTGTAAGTCAACATTTTAATTTTGATAACCAGAAAATGATTCTGCAATTTAGTACTTGTACATGATCATAAGATGTGCAATGAAGAAATCAGAGAGCAGAGTTTGAATTCCAGTCAGGTTCATTATAATCACTTGGGAAAAGTACGAATCCATCTCTACTACCCCAGCAATGGGTTGAATAGCAGGACTGACTGGTTCCTATAGCATTGGTTTTCAATCAGTCTATCACAGAAAGAAATAGCGACCTACTGCAAGAAAATCTTCTGCCTAGTCAACTGAATCGAAAGAGACATGATTGCCCAAGCATGTATCACATGTGGCACTTAACTGACTAACACAATCATATAAACGAATTAAACTTTTATTTCAAAAGAATATTCTCAGAATTAATCTAAATTTTTAGAATTAAGAAAAAAAATCTCAAATTTCTAGTTTTACCTTTTCTGTTCATGATTAGGTTATGAAATAACTGGGTTTTAATTACTGATGGATAAAAGAAATCAGAAAATCACTAATCGTGGTAATTTTAATAGCAATTTTTAAATGAGAAGGTGTAAATTTTGTACATATGGAGATTTCATTATACAATCACAGCTTGTTAGTATGACTGTTAAGACATCTGGGTTGGTCTCAAGCTGTTTTAGATAATTGTTTAGTGGCAAGTGATATTTGTAATTTTCTGTACATCTAAACAACCAATCTATTCAAAAACAATTCTATCAGTCAGTTATTAAGTAAAAATTTCATTTTTATTCAAAAACAGAAGTTACATAAATTATTTCAACTGTTAATTATATCCGCTGATATAAGAATAAACCAAAAAATGCTACACATGCTGCATAATCAGTAAAATTCTATTTATCAGTAGATTAAGTTTCTATATCTGGATGCTGAGGCATCATGACAATACTAAACTATTCTAGCTAATATTCACTTCTTATTCATTAAAATTTTAGCTAGTATATTTGCTCAAAATGCTTGTAGAATGTGTTATAAATAATACTCAGAAAGAACTAAAAATGTGCTTAAAAATATAAGATTTACTATACCCCATGTTCATACTCAGTGAGTACCAGTGACATCATAATATTTTATATGTAAGCAATTCTTTTCATTATAAATTAATCCCATGTATAACTAATCCAAATGAATTTTCATTAAAACTTAAAACTGTAAGAGCAAGAATTTGTAAGGAAATTAAGTTAAAAGTTCAAAAATCAATGTGTAGTAAATTGATACTTGTTTAAAATTTTAATGTAAAATTATGAAGTTCTTGTAATTATAAATAGCTATACAGAATTTTTTTTTAATTATCAATTTCCTGATATTTAAAATCTAACTAAAATTTATAATCTCAGATTAAATATGCAAAACAAATTACAGTTAATTATTTGGAGATATTTGTTCATTCTCAATGTTAGTTTACAAATTAAACCATAAAAACTTATAGCTTAATAATAATTTTTAAAATGTCTAATTATTTTTCCCCTCATTGTCTTATGCTAGGATGTATTTTTTTAAAATACCAAACAAGAAATAAATCCTTATGTAGGAATTATCTTTTAACTTCTTAAATATAACAAATAAAATAAGTTACAAATATCAAAGTCAATTTGATGAAAGAATGAATTCCAAGTTTTTCTACATTATCCTGTCAATGAGTAAAACAAAATTTATTTAAAGTTCAATATAAAACAAAATTATGTAAAGCACTTGGTAAGGATCAAACTCATAGTCAATGACCAAAATACTACTGCGTGATTATCTGAAAGTTCTTTAAACAAAGCAGAAATATGAAAACCTGTTGAGATGGTAAATGATTGTTCTAAAATATACTTAAATTCATCATCTTATCTATTTCTCATTCAATGCCAAAAGAAATAAAGGTGGTGTTGTAAACAGCTGCAGTCACCAAACAAAAAAGAAAAGCATAGAAAAGTATAGTTTAGTTAATAGCTGCATTGAAGTTAGTCTAGATGATAGATGTCATTTGTGAGCTGCTTTCAAGTTATTCAAGTGATTATTATTTCTAAGCATTCTAAAATACACTTTAATCATTACAGAAAAAATATTAAATTTTTCATAAAAAATTAGTGATTTCATAATTTTAGAAATTTTCACACCTTGTTGAATGTTTTATTATATTAATTTTTTAGTTTGCAACTGCTATGAATCCCTTGATATTTTCTCATTATTTAAAGAAGTTATGCAAGATTACATTCTCAAACATACAAGCATATAATGCACATCTTAAATATATTTAATAATAACAGAAACATAGTGGCCAAGTCCAGCAGTAAGAGCTAAGTAAACAAATTACTGTATGTAGAAACTATATTTATTAAAACATCCAATATTTCATTTAAGTATTCAATTTTTCAAGCTTACCTTGATAAAATATAACATTTAAAAACACAAAAATGAAAAGTGGTTGAACAAGAACAAAATAAAGACTGAAATAATTTCTTAAATAAGATGCACCATTTGGGACCAGGATATATATTTTTGCATGACACATTTATGAAATACCTCATCAGCTACTCTCAAGTGGTCTAGAAAAGTATAGTCCTTTCAAAAAAATACACTCATAAAAAATGCTTAATTGAATATGTATATAATTGAGTATGAGGTTAAATATTTAAGATGCAATAAATATGAGTACCCGATTACAGAAATTATTGAAACTAAAAAATGTACATTTTTAAAAATATATAGATTCTTCTATTTTCAAAAAGTTCAATCTCATTAGGCATTTATGTTATATTCAACCAACAGTTAAATATACGTACAGCTTCAAGCCACTCCAACTAAGAAATGTTCCAGCAATAACCAAAACCATTCACTTGACATTTGGAATAAAATTACCACTGATAAATCAGTTCAGGATATCATGTAAAAAAGCAGAAATCAAAGTGGCAACAAAAGATGAATTGACCTCAACCTTTCTGCATTTCCAGCTTTCAGAGATAGATAATAATATCAAATATCATTTATTTCCAATTCAAACTCAAGTAAAAAGCTCTTAAAGCATTGTAGCTTTGGATATTGTTAAACTTGAAAGCAAAATAAACACTTATCATCAACAGCAGTATTTACAGTGTTGTCTATTGTAATAGCAGTACAGCAAATGCACACTTCAATATGGCTTTGTCATACACACACAAACTTGTAGAATAAAGAGCACCACTATATTTGCATACATGTTATCCCAATGAAAGTTCTACGAGAAATGGGCAATTACATTCAATCACATATGCTTATATTCCAACAAAAACATGCTCTGTTTTTATTCAAATATTACTTGATTATAATAAAACCGACAATATTTTCATCAAAATCTTATTTTGAAATGAATCATTATCATTTCAAGAGTTATTCAAATAATTCTGTTGCTCCCGGCTTTTCTGTTGATCCATTGTGACGTGTGTGTATATATATCGAGAGAGAGAGAGAGCACAATCTTTCTTTTTGTCATGAACAGATTAAGTTAAATTCTATGTTATAGTTAAAATATTTTAGAATTCTTACAATTTTTATTCTCTCTTGAATACAAACTATATATAACCTTTTCTCCGCTTATCTAGAATGTCTGCTTCAAAATTTTAAATCAGGCATAAACTTACATACTATAAGAAACAAAAATATCACTTAAAGAGAAAGAACACCTTGGAATTGAAATGTTTATAAGTGACAACTTTATTATAGCAAAAAATAATATAAAAAAAAAATCACAAATGTTTACAATATACTTAGCTATTTCAGAAATATAATTAAATCAGCCAATTCCAATTAATATTTTCTTTGCCAATTTATTTAAATTGATTTTGTCTATTCCGCTGACCATCAAGATTGCAATCATTACAACCAGCTTGCTAACAACAGTTAGGACCATTAATTTTGTTGGGAACCCCAAACTAGTTTTTGATTGCCAAACAACCATACCAAGATATAAAAGGCAGGTAATGATAATCATTAAGTTAACTATGAAAATGCTAACCTCTACAAAAACTAAGACAGCTCAAATAAAGATCATTGTGCAGCCATGCATTAAAACCTAAACCAAAGCATTATTCAACAGAAAGGAGTACTATTTACAAAATGAAAAGAAGTCTTAAATCTTCTGTTCTTACAAGAGTGTATAAATTCGTAGAGTTTCATATGATAAAGACACTTATTCTCTCAGTAATGATTAATAATTATGATTTGATTAATCAAATTTTGTTTTTATCCAAATGTAATTCTGTAATGATTAAACTATAAACATATAAAATTTATACTACACCACAGTTTACAGTTCTTAGGCTAGAAACCATTACAGGAAGTGGATAGAATTAGGCATATGACTAAAGTAGTATTATGAATCAACTATGTCAGCATTATGACAAACTTAATTTTGAGATTAGAAAAAAGTATTCAATATAATTTTTCAGTTTTCAATTAGATGGCTTGATTGTAAGCATCTAGAAAAGTCACAGATTGTGTGTGTGAACTGAGATTTCTCCATATGTTTACACCAATTGCAATTAAAATTTTTACAATTAAATAAACAATAGTCAATGATCTACTTTATTTTCAGAAATTAAAAGAAAAAAAAAAAAAATCAAAATTATACAAAAGTCACTAAAAATCTTTGTTCAACCCACTTCCCAAAATCAGTATATATTTTTTTAACCAAATGTACAGATTTTGGGAAATGAGTCAGACCAAGAACTTTTCAGCACCTCCTTGCAATGAAATATTAAAGCTACACTATTCATAATGATTTTGTTGTAATCTTGTAATAACTGCATAAAATTGTACATTTCTTCATTGAATTTATTGATTAAATATTAATAAAAATCACTTATTATTTTACTGTAAATTATTAAACCTAATATTAAGTAATCATAAATATTTACATTGATTAAAGAAAAACTTTCAGCACAGAACTGCTCAAAAGATAGCTTTTTGAATAGTGTTGTCATCCTGATTCTTAAACTATTTGATTTCATGAAGGATTTTCCATATCTTCAACATTTTACTAGTGAAAAGTTAAATTGAAACAAAGAAATTAACAGCTTAAATTTCATCAAGATTTTAAAATATAAAAGTATCCCATTATTAATATTTTTTATCTAGATTAGTAAAATCCTTAAAACGCAAAAGCTATCAACAGATATGCACATTTAGAATTCTCTAACCCACCAGACTTTATTTAATAAGCTTTACAAAAATTTATAAATTTTTTATTTCATTCTGTATTTATTTCAATTATTTGAATAGATTTTGGCAAATTGTTAATGTATAGCACTTTTTGTTATTCTTGCAACAATAAAAGATTTAATTTCTAATGTAAATTTAAAACATTTTATTGACAAAAAGTCAATTTCTTTTTCTTGTTAAACATTTTAAGTGATAGATTCCTAATAAACAACTAAATAGAACTATAGATAATGATGTACAAAAAGATAATTATTTTTTTGTATTACTATTTCATGTTTCATTACAGCAGTGACACAAATCTGACAATTAGATAATACTGATCTTGGATGTTATTTTTACATTTAAACAATACCAAAATACTAGTTTTGATTGACTTTACTTTTTAACACATTTCAAAGTTTAAGTCTTGATGGCATTCCTTAAATTAACTATGAACATTCATAGTGGAGATAATTTCAAACTTAAATATTTTAAGCAATAAAACATTTTACAATAAAATTTTTTTAAAAATATGAACATAACCATATTTAATAAACAATAGAATTTTTAAATTGGAATTTAATAAGTAAAATATTTTCAATTTTAGTAAACTAAACTTCTAAAAATAAAACCATAGAATGATTGGTTTAAAAGTAAAACTTTTCTAAATTACATTGTAAAATATACATACAGAAGCTATGAATGAAAAAAGTAATTATCTATCCTCTAAAAATAAGTAAAATAATTCATAAGAGAGTTGTTCAAAACCACTCTTAGTAAAATAAGAGTGTGTCAATGTTTACTACAAATAATTTTGTTATTTGTAGCTCAAAGAATTGATGAGAAAAATTAACTGAGTTAGGATTGCTTTTCAATCCCAAATTCACCTCAAAGAAAATCTAGTATATTAAAAACAAAAGTGGAAGGAACCCTTTTAACTATTAGCAGCATGATGTGGCAAATTGCTGATGTTAAGATGCTCAAGAATAACATACATACTGAATACAAACAAGTACCCTAAAAGGGGTCTCAGTCAACAGTGACCAACTAGGATAAGTCGGTTTCTTTTTTTTCTCTCAAAGCAATGTACAGGTGCAAAAGAGGAAAGATTAGAAGCAAAGCCTTAATTTTTTAATCCAATGTTATTATCTATTACAAGTATGATTTTATCATTAAATCTATTTCAACATTTAGTTTCATAACAAAAATTTCACAAATATGAGAATATCTTTATAAATATTTGTTTAAAGTGTTCTTTATTAATCAAATGTTAATACTGACACACATTTTATCAAATGCTTTGATTTATAATTGACGTACTACTGCCTAATCAATGCACCAAAACTATTACAATTTAGAGCAAAATTCATTCTGTAAACAAAGTTCTTGAATATTCTAGGACATAAAGTGAAAATACAAGGTAAACAGCTCAATTGAATAAAAATAGGGAAATTGATCAATAAATTAAAACAATCTTTTAGTATATAACAGCCTACATAAGAGATACTATCACTCAAAAGCATAACACAGCCCAAAATGTAGCAGATAATTAAATATACATAATGAACAGCAAAGGTTGTCAGATCAATGAGAATCAGGTTCAACACACCATATGAAGGAACATATTTAATTAAAAATGTTACAATAAAAACAACATTTATAACCAAAATGGTCAAAAACTAAAATCAATTGTTCATACATTAACAGAACGTTATCAATATATTTACCATAAATTGATTTGTCATAAAATCTCATATTTAAGTTAAAACTTGGCTGAGATTGTTTAATCAAAAATATTTTCTAAAGTGAATATCAACAGAAAATTTCAAGCTACAGTTTATCCTCACTTATATTTTGCAAACCTGGGTCCCAAGTGTAATAAAAGAAGGCAGGTTGACTGTAATATTTCAAGCTACTTAAATTTATAAATTACAAGTTGTTAGAGAGTATTTTAATGTGCTATAGAAATATTTGCTGTAAATTACAAAATACTATTTCAAATAGTAATTGTTCAAATATAATAGATAAAATAGAAAGTAGATAAGCTATTTACCAGATTAGGCTGACTTGGAGATTTCTTTGCAATCTTAATTCTATTAAAAAGGTAGTTTGGGGATCAAATGTTTTTCTTTTCTATTCATACAGTACAACTATTATTAAAAGTTTACATTGAAATCAGTATGACAGGACTGTGTATGGACATGATAATCTTAAAATAAATGAAAAACACTCAAACCAAAATATAACTAAATATTCATGAATTTTAAGTATTGTCATACAAAAGTTTCTCCAAAGACATACTTTGCTTAGAGAGACAATTAAGCATAAATTAGCAATTCAAATTCTCTTAATTCATGTTTAAACAATAATCTAAACTTTCAGCAAGCAAGTGTAACTTTCAATAGCAGGCTAAAATGCTAAGATATCTGAAATTAAGTGATACTAGATACTAATTACCCTGGATAACCAAATGGCTCCAGATCCTTGTAGATTTATACGACTTTAAATTCATTATTACAACCATATTTATTAGAAAATAAAGTTAACATTGAAAAAGTTTACAAACTTTTTATGTTGAAGAATATAAATTAATTCATTTTATTGGGTTAGAGAAAATAAAGTCAAAATGTGTTAAAAAACTGCCTTTCCCTTCTTCATTGATTCAATCAATTCATGACTATTTAAAAAAGGCTAAAAGCAGCACATTCTTTTTTAGAAATATTAAAAAGGATAAAAAAATATTAAAAAATAGATTATTAATTATTACAACAGGTGGTATTAAATTTTATGGATAGTTTTAGTTCTAAATGCAATATAAAGTTATAAATTCAAGTATTTTATTAAACAGAAACAATAGATGGAATATAACTAAAAATTCATTGAAAATAAAAAAAACAAGGTCAGTTAGACATTAACACATTGAGGCCAACCAACATTATTATTTATAACTGAAATATAGAATTGTGTATATACAACTGATCAATCAAATTAGAGATCTAGTTTTACCAGATGTCACCAATATATTTTACAACACTACAATACATATGCAACTGATTTTTCAGAGTTCTCTTTATTCTTTAATCCAAATTTGTTGCAGTAAAAATGCCAGAAACTTAATGATGCCCCTTAATTATCGTAGCTTGTCAACTAACATCAAACAAATCTACAGTCAGATCTTTGCAACAGTAAATTAATGGAGACAAACAGTGGTACAATAAATGTAGTAATTTGTCTACACCTAAATATTGGGGACTCAAAATTCTTACGCAGGTGACTGGATTATTAAGTGGTTGGCTATTGGAGCCATTAAGAAAATGTTCTACCTGACAGCCTCACATTATTATTATTAGTAGTAATTAATTGAGTCAACAATCGAGTAATAAATACTTGCAAAGCAGCAAAATAAAATGTTTCACAATTTTAATCTAAGAATTAGGAGACAAAAAAAAAAATGAAACGTTAATGATGTTGATCAATTTATGCCTCAAGGTTGGTGATATCCACCAACAAAGAAAGTTAACATCTAAAAATAAAAAAATGACACGTCAGAATTAATAAAGGTAAGGATCCAATATTTTTTATATCCAAGTAAAATTCAGTGTGACATACTTGTTTACTTTTTTTATTGGAAAGACAAATAAAAATGTTAAATATTTGATGTTAAAAAACTTGAAAGCAAATATAGCCGGACAGTTATATTTTCCACTTTCAGTATTTACAACAAAAAAAAAGTCTTTCTTACGTTGTTTATTTAATAGTATTCAAATAGTTTAATTAGTTTTTAGATTTTCCATTCAGAATGAATCAATTTAATAATGAACATTTTCATTAATTCAAAAATAGTTTTTGTTTTTTTACGAAAAGGTTATCGTACCAAATCTCACAACGAAATATAGGAAATGGACTAAAAAATAATGGCCTCATATAGGCACATAGAATCCAATATTACAGATTCACGAAAAGACGTTAATAAGAGTGATATATACAAAAACAGACCAGATTGTCAATGTCAAGCAAGAAGCTGTTAATATACAAAAATAAAAAAAATATGAAATTAATTAACTAAGAGAGGAGAGTGAAGTAATACAGATAAATTTCTCGAGTTGAGCCTGATGAGGAGGAAATTACCACACACATATCACAAAGCCAAAGCATTTTTTTTAAAGCGGACATAAAAAAAATTAACAAATTTGAAGGGCAATTTAAAATCTAGAATTTTAGAAAACATTGTAACATTCAATAAGTTCAACCTTTTATGAATATTTCCACAAACACACAACAGCTGTTGTCTTACATCAGGTAAAAATATTTTGTGTGGTTAATTTTTATATACTACTATGAAATAAATAGACATTTAGAATTTACTAGAAATTTTGAAGTCACTACAAAATTAAAGTAAAATTTTTAGATTAATCAATATTCTATTTCTTTAAACAAATAAATCAAAGTGTATCCACTATCAAAATAAACAGCATTTTAAATTTTTATAGGGTTTTTTTATCTTTATATAGAAATTTACATGTTTAAAGACAAACTATCGATTTTCTTTTAAAATTCATAAACCCGTTTTTAATCTACAGAACATCTGCTTTTCTCTTAAATCAATTTAACAACTATTGATTCAATCATTGTATGTAATTAATCACGGATAAAAAAAGTACTTTTATTTTTAACTCTTGTCTAGTCTTCTTCAGGTTTCGTTTACCAATTCTTCCATAATTTACTTTTTTTCTTGATTTATTAATTTTTTTGATAAATACGGGCCAGAATTACTATTATATGTTTGTTTTTTTAAATGTGAAATTTACGCAAATTATTCTGAATGATTTATCTAATTACTACTACCATCGCATATATTGTCTTGACACAAATGCCGAACCACAAATTTCAGAGGGTATGATGATTTCTTTTTATCAGCTGATGGATGACTAACCAAATTAGACTGCACAATGCTGAAAAAGAAACTTTATTTAAACTAAAGAGATATAATTTTTTTAAAATAATTGTTTACCTTGAAATTGCTGCTATTGACCCAAGCAACGAGACCATTGATGAATTGGTCGATGTCTTCACAAGCTAGGGATGCCCCGGGATCGCTAAGATAGGCCACTAAATCCGAATGGACAAGCGACCTGCTCCTCGTATCCTGGGTAATGACATTCGGCATGAAATTGTCCAACGATAACGCCATGGTTAAGATTTTAGTCTGCTTGCTACACCTTTCTGTAACAAAGGTTAGGGCTCCTGTATTTTAGAAGTCTGTTTTTTCTTTCTTTTCCTAATTTTGCTCCTTTTTGTCTTTCGTTTGGTTGGCGTGTTGGTTTTCACTGGAGAGAGTGCGTGTCTGTCGTCAATGTTCCCAGTCGGCTGGGGTTAACAACAAACAGCACTAAAAATAATCGAAGACAAGTAACGACTCCAAGGTAGCAAGCCAAGTTAAGGTTGATTTGGTAATGAATGTAAAAATTGGTTACATATAGTCTTTATATTCCTTTATTTCATACATACACTCACTGAGAAAGAGATGACATTGATGACGACGGCTGATGCTGATGCTCGCTCTGCAAAGACCAGAAAGGAAGAAAGAGAAAAAAATTATGCACACAGAGAAAAATAAAAAAGTGATAAGGTTTAGTCAAGATTAAGGGGATTCTTTTCCCCATGTTTTATAAAACTGTCAAGTTTTCATACTGATTTTTCGAGAAGGGATGATAATAATAATAATAAACATTCAAGAAACCGAGATGAAAGAGAAAGAAAATAAGCTAGTAGCATCTTGCTTGACGGTAGCAGCATCAGTAGTTGCAATAAGTCGGCAGCTAGCTACGTCATAACTACCATATATGGATGAATCTGAAACGATAGTTTACACTCGTCTACAATTATATACAATCTACACTCACCAATTGCTTATTATGTTCATAACAAGACCACACAAAATAAAAAAATACGAATTAAAGTCTGTCTGGGGCAGACTGGTCACTAAAACAGTAGTAAAGATGTAACAGAAGCTAACCACAACTACTAACAAAAACTAATAACTCAGTTGATTCACCAACAACTACAGGCCGATTAATAGCGAACCGCATAATGCATCAACTTTGCAATCTGAAACCGATCCAACACAACAATTTAGAGAAGTGATTGCAGCTGCAATAAATTATATATATATACCAAAAAGTGTAATAAAGTGCTGGTATATTTTTGCAAGAGATAACATACCTCAGTGCTCGGGTCAGCCATCATGGATAGGAAAACTAGTTACATAAAATCTCGCAATCTCTCGACTGAAACTCTCGTTAATAGTTATGTAAAATCTCGCGAGATCTCGTCCGGCTACCAAACGAAGAGAAAGTGAGAAATTGTTTTTTTTTTCTTTATACGACGAAGCTTGTGAATTAAAGAGAGAGAGAGGGTAATAATTAATATTAGCTTTAATTTTCTATGACATTTTAAGATTGCTCAACAAGAAAAATATATCTTCAAATTTAAAAAAAAATTAGTTGGCCTCAGAAAAACTGAAAAAACAGCATTGACCAAACAACAGATGAAATTTTTTAATAAGTAACAGCACGAACAATAATAACACTAACATTTATTATCAATTATTTTTATTTTTGTTATTGACATTTAGTTTTGAAGCAAGGCCAAATGGGAAGAAATCAAAATAGAAATATTGTGCTGCGCAAATTTTCTGGTACTTGCTTTGAAAACGAGCATTTCATTTTTCAAATACTGGCTTGAATAAGATGACATGAGGGAAAAGTGGGTGAAAAAAACTGAAAATTATGCAAACTGACCAACAACAGTAGTCATCAGCAACAGCTTAGGTGAAAATTTGTCAATTACTCAAAAATTCTTATTCATCTTAATTTAACTTTTTTTATTGCAAGTTTCAAACGATAATTTTTATTTTCATGTGCCATGTCCTTTCAGGACGTAGGCGATCATGGCTCTCCACTTCCCTCTATCTCTTGCAGCTCTCAACAAGTCCCTTCCCTCTGCTACCTCCCCCAGACCACGTTCTGTGATCCACTTGCTTAAGCCCGCTAGATATGAGATGCATTGTTTTCTTTTGTCTCTCTTTCCCTCTATTTGACTTGTGAGTATCAGATTCTCCAGGCCCTTCTTCCTTATTATGTGTCCCAGAAACTTCCGCTGCCTCTTCCTGATGTTAAGTATAAGCCTGCTCCTTGTTTGCATCCTATCTCAGATCTCATTGTTGCTCACACACTCGGTCCATGATATCCTTAGCATCCTTCTGTAGAACCACATCTCCGTTGCCTCAAGTCTCTTCATCTTTGAGGAAATCGTCTAGCATCCGCTGCCATAAAGAAGGACAGATGTCACATAACAGCTCAGTATTCTTTTCTTTGTTGCCAAAGAATTCCTCCTGTATCATTACAGCCCTTTAAGTAATCAGAAATATGCCTCCAGCAGGACTCAACAGTAATTCACATCGCTTTTCCCTCAAAAAGCTTGTCATGACATGACAGCTGCCTTATCAATGAGGCCATGGAGATCTGGGGCTGCAGTCATTCAAATCCAGCCATATAGCTATTCCTTATTTTCCATGATCACTTAGTATGTCATCATTATTTTAGTTATTTACCAACACATATAGCCTAATTGGTAAGGTAGCTGTCATGCTAATCTTGAGAAAAAGTGATGCAAGTTTGATTCTTGCCTGATGTTTATTCTTTATTTACAGACATTGCTGATTGATAATTTTCAACCAACCTACTAGTGTCAGCTACTTGGTAGTTGGGACAGAATCTCAGCTTGAAATTTGGCACATAACTCTAAAGTTCATTGTTTTTATTAATATTTGTTTGACTCACTATCAATATCTTGCAAGACATGAATACTAACCACAACTCATGATCTCTTTTTTGGTTTTTATATATTCTTTTGAATAATATTACCAGCTTAGTGTGCATCATCATTAATTTTCCTTTAAAAGTGACAAACATCAAAAAAATGTTTATTCTCTATTGAACATAAAAATTAACTCAAAAATCATATGTCAAATTATATTTTCCAAACCTGCTTTTAGTCAGAGCTTAATATCAGCATTTTCTAGTTTGATATTGAATAGGTTTCAGCCCCAAATACAAAATCTTAAAATACAGAATTAAAAATCTCCCAACTGGAAAAAAAAAAATTCAGTAAAAATTTGCCTCTAGTATTTTATACAAATTTCTTCTCGTTCATCATCTTATAGGCAAATATGTACAGAAAATGATAAGTGAGTATTTGTTAGTATCTAAAGAGTGATCCCATAATGACTCACTCTTTATGTAATACTAGCAGTATAACCCGTTTTCAACCGGGTGTTTCATTACTGGGAATTTTTGCCATTCAATTGGAGCAGTTTAAAGTCGGTCCACCCGAAAATCAATATTAGTAACAACAATTGGGTGCAACTGAGACATCATCCCTAAATGGGGGGGTTAACAATTTGAATGGTGAGTGGCTCTGAAAAGGGCCATTTTTGCGTTCTCAATCTTGCAAGGAAGGAACCTCTTCCAATGGACAACAATTTTTATTTATAATATATTTTTTTATAATTCTAATAAACTTTTGCATTAGATTTCAACTCTTTAAATTGATTGTATGCTGTTTTTTATAGACATCAAATTTTTCCTTTGATTTTTGCGCAAAGTGTAAAAAATCAGTTTTTTTGATTTTTCACCTTCAAGGTTGTAATTTTTTCCAGCCAATTTGGACTCAAAACAGACACTGAAGAATTATCTAGCAAATGAAACAAATTTAATTGAAATTAGTTGAAAACTGTGGAAACGCATCAACAACATCCGATCACATACATAAACATACATACATACGCACACACATTTTGAGAATTATAGATATAGATTTGAAAAATAAAATCAAGCTGTCAGCAGTTTAAAAACAAAATTATTTCAAGTTTGATGTGAGCAAAATATTAACCAAAATATGTATATCCTAAGCTAAAAGATGTATCTAATAGATAATTCTAAATGCTAAAAATGTTGTCCATCTATTGGCGAAATAATCAAAATAAAAGCTGTGTGATGATATAACCAGATAGATTGATCATGAAAGCAACGTCTTGTAAACAATGATAAGAAACTAAAACAATTTTTCACCAATGTTCATTTTCTAAATGACCACCCTGCCTGCTTTGTAGTTTTTGTTGAACTTGATTTTGACTAAATATTGATTTGTTGAAAATATTGTTCTCATCGTGCTTGTTATCGACCATGTACAGACTGCAATCAGTGGGTTATGAACCTGATATGATAACAGATCTTAAATTATCTGACATTCAGTTTAAAAGCTCCGAAAATACACCACTTTATGTCCTTCAGTATGGTAGCCTAGTGGATATAAGCTTTGATTAAATTGATGGCATTATCTGTTGCTTGTGAGTTCAATCTCTGGATCAGTATGCTCTTGTTCAACAAGTGATATCACAGCAATAAAATAACAACATACAAACAATTCCCAGAAATTAAAAAAAAGAAGAAAAGAAAAATAGACAGGTTATACAGAGCCAAAATGTTGTGTCAGTGATGAAAAGCTCAGATCAGTAGTTCAAATAAATTAATTCATAATGACAATTCCTTGTCTCAAAAATCATACTGAAATTGATCTTGTTTATTGATCATATATACTGTATTTGATAGCATAAAGCATATACATGTATATTAGACTTGTAGTGATAGAAAAATAAATAAAAATAAACAAATAATAACAAGGAGACCAAAATTTTACCATCTCAAAAAATAGATGTATATTTAGAATTGCTAAGTCATGAAGTCATATTTCAACCAACTAATCAGAAACTGTCCCAACCAGAATACAAACATCATAGTCTAGCAAGTGAATCAGAAACATGATTTGTTTCCAACCAAGATATAAGGTCACTGATCATGGACAAATCAGAAGTCAAGTGAAAGTTTTGAAGCAGATCTCTAGCTATGTATATAACAATATGGAAAGTCAACCTAAATCAGAATCAATGAATTAATTATATCAATTCTCCAATGATATGGTCACCATAACATATCCAGAACTGAAATATGACATTTATGTGTGACCCACATAAACTTGGGTAGACTCATACAATACCTACCGACTTCTACCACAGGTGATTAAGATGTCCACAATCCTGCATTGACACCCAAACATACATACTTCCTGCACCCATTTAAGCAAGTGACTGTTACATTTGAATGTATATACATATATATCTACATTCTCTCAGACTCTCTTTCTCTCTCTCATATGTACCAGGACATTGACATTTGAACTCTTGAATTTCAAACTAATCACTCTATCCTTCTGTATATATTTTGTTATATAAAAATCATATTTAGGTAGGATGAATCAGCTGATCCTAATTAATATTACTTGTATTCTGTTCGTGATAATTGGGGATAAAATTAGCTATGAGAGGCCTTAACTTCTCATATGAGACTCAGTGATTTTTTTAGAAGTACATTTTATATGCTGTCATAGTATCTGGTGAAAAAAATGCATTTGTTTTATGCAAATATTTTATTTTTCAACACAATCTCCTTCCTTGTCAATGCACTTAATTCAATGGTGACTATTAATCATATAGACTGAACATAACATATAGATTTATGATAGGATAAAGAACAATTAGGAAACATAAATTTAACATGTTTTACTATGGTTTAAATGAAAGTGAAATGTTAAATTTATAAATATTTCCTATTTGTTCCTTATCCTATTATTCTGCAAGTTTCTAATCAACAGTTGATATATTTGATCCCAATTCACATATACACACACATACACACACACTATATATATATATTAAATTGTGCAGTATATATATTATATCTTAAAGAAGTAATCATACAAAGAATTAATTAATGTGATTAATGGTGAAATCACTTTGCTAACAAGACTTAATGAGACATTAACTTACCATCAATTCCTTGAATAACACAATCCTTATATTTGAATTGTTGTCAGATGGAACTGAATGTACTGTGGATCTAATTTTCATAAATATATTAAATTGTGCAGTATATATATTATTCCTTCTTTATGATACATTCAGAATCTAAAATTCTGTGGAAAAAAAATGACTAAGACATTTTACTCTATTAATTGGACTATACTTTAGTCCATGTCACTTTAACTGAAAAACACATACAACAAAAAAATTTGTGGATTTATCACATTACTAAATTCAAACAAAATTCTCACTTAAATCATTTAAACAAGAACTCTAGCATTGTGGCATCACACGTTCCAAAATAATATAACTGTCAATAAATAGCATATTTTTAAAAACATCTTTCAGTCTACACTACATTTATTTTATCTTGGTGTTTACCTGTAAATGGAAATATTATGCACTGAAGATGACAATTTGAAAATATCAAAAGTACTCAACACAGGATCATCAATTCCATCTGACAACAATTCAAATATAAGGATCACATCATTCAAGGAATTGATAGTGAGTTAATGTCTCATTAAGTCTTGTTAGAAAAGTAATTTCACCATTAATCACATTAACATTGCTAATTAATTCTTTGTATGATTACTTCTTTATGATATAATATATATATATATATATATATATATATATATATATATATATATATATATACTAGGTTCAACTGAAAAGTCCATAGGCAGATACTCTCATGGAAGGTGATCAAATGAGGTTTATTTTTCAACATAGTCTCCCTTGCAGTCAACACACTTCTTGCATTGGTGTTGCAGTGCTTGGCTCTGATTGGTGAAGAAGCTTCATCCTGTTGGTCAAAAAGTCATCAACAGCAAATTTGACGTCATTATCACTGCAATACTGGTTCCTAGTCAAGTGTTTTTTCATGTTGGAGAACATGATAATTGGATGAGGCCAAATCAGGAAATCATGGAGGATGATCAACCAGTTCAGTCATGCACAGCAGTTGTTGAAACCAAGGAATTGTGTTCTGGATTGTCCTGATGAAACAAGACCTCTTTCATCAGTTTTTTGGGACATTATGTCTTGATAGTCTTTCATAACTGTTTCAGCAAATTGGTATAGTACTTTCCATTGATGGTGTGGCACTCTTGAAGATAGTCAATAAATACAATGCTGTTTGCACCCCCAAAAAGTGAAACCATCACCTTCCCTGCAATGAAACAACCTTGGCCTTCAGGAGTGTTTCCACTACATGGATTGTCTCCGACTCAAAGCAATAAACCCAACACTTACCCTGGGCTAGGAAACATTCAAGGAAACCAGATGGATCTGCCTCAACAATGTCAGTTTCTTCATAATATGATCTGGTTGATGCACTTTTGATCAGGTATCAGAAAATGTGGAACCCACCAAGCAGAAACATTCATCATGCCAAGTTCATTGTGTATAATATTCTCAACTCTCTCACAGAATATACTAATAGTATTGGCTATTTCATTTATAGTCTGTTGAATGTTATCTATCACCATGTGGTGAAAACAATCAATGCTTTCCTCGATGGTAGCAGTTGCAGGACATCCAGACCTTTGGTCCTTTTCAAGATTCTCTCTTCCCCTCCTAAATTCAGCTGCCCACTTTTGCACTGTTGATAAAGTTGGAGCATCATTCCTTAATGTAGCAACCATGTCAGCATGAATGTCCTTAGGGAATAAAATCTTTTTTCTGTAGGTACCTGATAACACCATAGTACCAAATTTTGGGCATTTTCAAAAGAAGTCACCACGAGTAACTTTTGAAGTATTCTTTGAACAGTCAGATGTCAGTTTACCTGGCAAGAACCAATGCAGTTATTAACAAGAAGAGTTGAAAATAATGCATGCAAGATTTCACAGCTCTAGCATCACTCCTTCATAGTCAGACTATGAAACTTTCAGCCCACTCTCATGTATGTGTGTGTGTATATATATATATATATATATATATATATATATATATATATATATATGGCATACAGTGACAAATAACAGAACTAAAATTTATGTTAATATACATTTTTTTCCTCGCTGTTCACACAACTCTGAGTTTCATACACAATGCAATCATCAGGTCAGTTTTCAATCTGTAACTGATGAATGCATCATACATGAGACTCAGAGTTGTGTTAACAGTAAGGGAAAAATTTATATTTATTACTAGTATAGTGAAGGAACAGCAACACGTGCATAGATGAGAGAAGAAAGGTTTATTTTAAAAGAGAATACACTACTGAAAGACAGGGAATTGGTTGGCAGTAATTCCCAAAGCAATACTCCAGGTATATCCTGTGCTCACTATAGTGATTTTCTAAGGCCTGCTTAGATGTGGCACAAGGCCGAAAATATGGGGCACCCAGTGAGGATCAAACTCACTACTCAGTCGTAATTGATCTAGCAAGACAAACTTTCTAACCGTTGCACCATGTTGAGTTGGCCAAATACTGTGCTCACTATATATAGCTACTGACATAGTCAGTCCACATAGACAATAGGGAGTGTGGGGCATTCCATTACAACAATATATATATATATATATATATATATATATATAAATAAAATCTACTCTCCTTAGTCTGATGAAGTCCTAAATGATAAAATGTCTCATATGAAAAAAAAGTTTTACACTTTTGTCATTCCTGGTATATAAAAATTTATATATCTTTTCCCTATATATATATATATATATATATATATATATATATATATATATATATATATATATATATATATATATATATATATACATATATATATATATATATATATATATATATATATATATGAAGAAATATAGTCTTAAGATGTGCTATATTTGTGTGACAAAGTTCTCAATATCAAAGATAGAGCATGTGTAAATATAAAAGTCAACATAGAAGTCAACACTTAGAGGCGACAGTCTGTTTCATGCTGACGATTGCATCTAGCATGAAACAGACTGTTGCCTCTAAGTGTTGACTTTTATGTTCACTTTTATATTTATATATATATATATTCCTCACCATGAGAAACAAATATATATTTAATATTAGCATAAATTTTAGCTCACTCACTGTGTGCTATTATATATATATATATATATATATATATATATATAATAGCACACAGTGACTGAGCTAAAATTTATGCTAATAGTAAATATATATTTGTTTATATATATATATATATATATATATATATATATATATATATATTATTCTTCTCACATGACAAATGGAAAAAACGATCATTTACACTTGAAACAGTAAATGTTATTGAAAAAATATTCTAGTGTCCAAAACAAACAAATTTTACAGTCACTTAATATGAGAGTCCTAATGGATACCCAACATTAGAACTTCTACTGTGTTCCAGTATGAAAAGATAGTTTGAGAATCTAAGCCTAGAACTATCAACATAGACCTGGTTATTAGAATAGAAGGTCATTTTGAGGCCATAAATCTTCAGAGATTGTCATTGTGCCTTGTTGATGTCATAGCAAAATTATCATTGGAAAATGTAGATGCTTGAATTCAAAAGGTTAAGTTGATGTTATGGGTATTCTCTGAATGATCACATTATTGTTTTTGCCTACATCAGATAGGAAAGTTGTTTTAATAACATATGGAAGGATTTTTCTGAGAACTAGGTAATTTATATTGTACAACTTTGGAGGATCAAGATTTCCAAAGAGAATGATGGGTATTCTAACTTTTTGAAACCTGTAGAGAACACCATACAGCTCAAAAATGTTAAAGAACTCAGCTGGGTTCTGAACAACCTTCAAATTGAGAAACTTGATTATTCATCATATAAACTCTATTTGATGTCATAAAAGATACAGTCGTGTTAGACCTATCCCCATTTCAGCTGGGCATATTCATGAAAAATATTTTTAGTGTATTTAAGCACATAATCTTTAAAGCAAGCTATCAGTATTATACTAATTCCATTATTGATTTGTACAACTGAACTCTTAGAATTTGTTTTGACTTTTTAATTTATTTCTTTAATCGCAGCATTCTTTAGAGCTAGAATTTCTTATACATGAAGCCACTGGTAATTTCTGCTGTTTTGTACCACTTTTTACATCTAAAATAGCTAAAAAAGATCAAGTTTATTTCTAAGCATTTCAGAATTTTGTCTGAAAACATTATTCAAGCAGGCACATCATTTTACAAACAAAAGATTTGGTTGGAAAAATCTATTTTAATTCTAATCTAATAATTTTGACCACAAAGTGCAATTGAAGTCAATCTCACATAACCAATGTTATTACTTGATGATTTTTATTCAAATCTTTGGAGTTCTACAATAATTCTAATTTCACACATATATAAACATCATTAGTCTTCTATTGGAGAAAGGCTCTCCAAAATCTTCTGCCTGACAAAGGTCTTCTGAAATCTTCTATTGAACAAAGTCCTTACAAAATGTACTGTTGGTAAAAGGCCTTGCAAAATCTTTTGTTGGACAAAGGCTCTCCCAAATCTTGTACTTAACAAAGACATTGCCATATTTCCTGCTGAACAAAGGCTGAGCAAAATATCCTACTGGACAAAGGACTTCCAAAATCTCCTGCTGCTCAAAGCCCTTCTCAAACCTTCTACTGAACAAAAGCCTTGAAAAATCTTCTGCTGAAAAAAGGCCTTGCAAAATCTTCTGCTTAACAAAGGCCTTATAAAATCTCCTGCTAGACAATGGCCTTCCAAAATATTCTGCTGGATAAAGACCTTGCAAAATCTCTTATGGGACAAGAGTCATCCAAAATCTTCTTCTCGTTAAAGATTTTCAAAAATCTCTTTCTGCACAAAGATCTACCTAAATCTTCTACTGGATAAAGGCTGTACAAAAATGGCTAGACAAAAGCTTCCAAAATTTTATGGTGGACAAAGTCCTTCCAAAGTTTCCTGCTGGAAAAAGGTCTTGCAAAATCTCTTGCTGGACAACGGCTTTCTGTAATCTCCTATGAGACAAAGGCCTCACAAAATCTCCTGCTGGAAAAAGGCCTTCAAAAATCTTCTACTGAACAAAGGCCTTGCAAAATCTTCTGCTGAACAAAGGCCTTCCAAAATCTCCAACAAGATAAAGGCCATGGCATGTCTCCTGGACAAAGGACTTCTACTTAACAAACACCTTGCAATATTTCCTACTGGACAAAGGCATTGCAAAATCTCATGTTGGACAAAGGCCTTCTAAAATCTTCTGCTGGACAAATGCAATAGAAAGTCTCCTGCTGGAAAAAGAGGGCTTCAAAAACATTCTGCTGTACAAAGGCCTTTTAAAATCTACTGCTGGACTAAAGCATTGCAAAATCTTCTCCTGGACAAAAGCCTACCAAAATCTCATGCTGGTCAAAGGCCTTCCAAAATCTCCTTCTGGGTAAAAGTCTTGGAAATTCTTCTGCTGAACAAAGGTCTTACAAAATCTATTGTTGGACAAAAGCCTTCCAAAATCTTCTGCTGGATAAAGGCCTTCAAAAATCTCCTGTTGGACAAAGGCCATCCCAAATCTTCAACTTAACAAAGGTCTTACACTATCTCCTTCTGGAAAAAGCAAAATATCCTACTGGACAAAATCACCTATTGCTCAAAGCTCTTCTCATATCTTCTACTGAACAAAGACCTTGCAAAATCTCCAAGTGGACAAAGGTTTTGTAAAATCTCATGCTTTACGAAAGCCAACCCAGTTTCCTGCTAGACAAAAACTTTCCAAAATCTCCTACTGGTCAAAGCCCTTCCAAAATTTTCTGCTACTCAAAGGTCTTCCAAAATCTCCTGGACAAAGATCTACTAAAATCTCCTGCTGGAAAAAGTCCTTCCAAAATCTTCTATGGACAAAAGTAATGCAAAATCTTCCAATGTACAAAAACCTTGCGAAATGTCCTGCTGACAAACGCCATGTGAAATCTGCTAGTCAAAAGCCTTCCAAAGTCTTCTGGCAGACAAAGCCTTTCTAACATCTCCTGCTGGACAAAGGCCTTCCAAAATCTTCTGTTGTACAATGCCCTTGCAAAATCTCCTGTTGGAGAAAGGCCTTCCAAAACCTCTTAAATGATAATAGCCTTCCAAAATCTGCTGGACAAAAAACCTCCAAAATCCTCTGGTGGAGAAAGTCCTTACAAAATCTCCTACTGGAGAAAGGCCTTGCAAAATCTTCCGCTGGACAAAGGCCTTCCAAAATCTCCTACTTGACAATGGCCTTCCAAAATCTCCTGCTGGACAAAGTCCTTCCAAAATCTCTTGCTGGTCAAAGCATTTCAAAATCTCCTACTTGACAATGACCTTCCAAAACTTTCCATGACAACTGTGGCTGATATTTTTTGCCATATCTTACCATCAAACCCCACGGTTTCATCTGTCTATCTTCTTCATGGTCTTTTCTGACTGCATTTTGACACCCATTGGATATCAATCAAGCAAACTTCTACTCTATTACATTTTACTATCTATCTTTATTAGCATGTCTCTTAACCTCGCATCTTACTTTTTGTATTTTAATCACTTCTATAAGATTTCTTGATCTGTGCTCTCTTCCCTATTTCATGTCCACATCTTTCTAATGCTTAATATTGTCCCTAGTATTCCTCTTTTTCCTGATCCTTGTCCATTATTTTAGCTTGTTTTCAATCAATTTTATTAATTTCCAAGCACCCATGTATTATAACTGGCACGATATATATTCATTATATGCATTACGCTTTAAGCATATTGATAAGGTGTTTTTTTATTATATATCTATTTATGTTAAGTGCAGTCAACCATATCATTATATATATCATTTTATTTTCATGATTTTTCATTAATGTTATCATCTGTCCTAATTCAATATATTCCTAGACGTCTTCCAGTTCTTCATCTTCTATTTTTATTATTATATGTTACAATTAAACATTAATTTTGTTTTATTTCTGTTTGTTTTTCAGCCTACATTTAGAATTTTATTATTTAGATCATATTTAGCATTTTCGTAATTCATCTAATGATTCTGATTATAGTAAAAAGTCATTAGTAAATTGTAGATAATTTAACTAATCTCCATTTATATTTACTCCCAAATGCCTGACTAAGAAGCCCTTCCAAAAAATTCTGATGTTTGATGATCAGGCCCAAAATAAATTTATACATAGAGAATTAAAATTCTTTTTAGTCAACTTATTGAAACCGAGGCAAAAGAAAATTGAGAAATAATAACTTAATTTCTTTGATGGTAATGGTAAAAATTAGCTGTTTCCTTAAATGGAAACATTTAGCATTTATTAACAAAACAACCAATGCTATTGTCAGTTGAAATTTCTAAAATCTTCTCTTAAAACAACAGTAAAATAAATTTCTTAAGTTCAGTTACTGTTATTGCTTTTTCCAGTATTGGTGGAGTTTTCTTTCCTAACTTTTGTTTAAAATTGTATCGAATGTTAACATCTTGATTATGTCATTATTTTCTCTTTGAAAATATTAGCATTATATATGCTATCCATTTTAGTTGTTGCTGTTGAAAGTCCTCAAATGATGTGGTTTCTGTTATTTAGTACAGTCCACAAGGTTTGAAGGTGAATGCTTCTCACTAAGACTTATAAGGGTTCCTTCACTTAAAACCATTTTTAATCATTGATCTGAGAAAGGCATAAAAATACAATATGGATAATTACATCACAGCTGATTAGTAGTTTTATTATAAAACAACTGCTTCTATTAGCTTTTCCATCAGCTTATGACAATTTCCAATAATAATATATTCAAATGATTAAAAAATATTTACAGAAAGACTTTAAAATTTGGTGGTATTTTATGAATTATATCAAACAAGTACTATAAAATACACTAACTAAAGTACAAATACAGCCATTGAAATTAAAGTTGAATATTCTATTAATAATAATATGTCAGAACAAAGTTTCAACATATATTTTTTATTTTATATTTTGTTATATTTTATCAATATTTTAAATATTTCATATTTCTTTCTATTTCCATTAACACTTCATTTCATTACATTAAAATAATTTTTAAAAGTCACATGTTGAAAAATATAGTTGCTCATAAATTTATAGAAAACATACTTATTTTAGAATACAAAAGAAGATGGCTTTTTATTAATATTGGTCCAGAGTCCTTATAGTTTAAAAATAATCCTCAGTAAATTAGACTTTTATTAATTCAAATTCAATCCATTATTGGCACAATTTGTAAAAATGTTATGTATCATTTATTTCGAACCTATGCAGCAACTACAGATAATCTGATCCAGGTGTTTGAAGAGATTCTTTTGACCTTTATTCTTTATCTGACATTTTATTTTCACATATGGTGCATGTAATTTTACACCTTTACTCTTGCCTATTGATCAATTCTAGTAAAAATAGGAAGAGGTAACACCTGACATGGTGACTTTTTTCAACATGCAAACTGTTCTTCTTGAGGAAGATTATAAAAAGAATGGCTTGACTGTCAGTGGATGAAAAAGCAATTTACTGACAGACATGCTCTGCCAAAAGGACTATACTAAACACTCTGCTACTTTCACAACACTTCCAGAAGTTATGAGATAAAAGTTTTTTAAATGCTTGTTTATGAAATGAGCTTTTAAACTCTTCAAATATCTAAAATATTAAATTTCATAAATATAAAAAAACATTTTATTATATGTATTCACATGCATGCTTGTAAGAAGAAAATAAAAGATAGACGTTATATGATATCCATTAAATGTTTTATTTTACTATTTTTTCCTTACGAATCTCAGGAGAAAGGAATATAAAAGTTTTTTCACCCAAAATGCTCAAATTACAGAATAAAAACCATATTTCTATGTGTTATATTCTTCCCCTACATTCAATTTCAGCTTTTTGTTTTTTTCTTTTTTTCCAATTAAATTATTCATTTAAAAAAGATGAAATTTATTTAAGTTTTACATGAAATCAATGTTGAAAGAAATTTTATGATCAGTGCCATTATGAAAATTTAAAAAAATAGTACCTTTAAATTTAAAGCTTCCCAATTAGACATCAAACATTTTCAAATATTATACAAGTATTAATGTTAGAAGAAACTTAAGCAAGTATAAAAATGTGAATATAAAATTACTGAAAGGAAAGAAATGCTACACAATTTTCTTTTATGTGCTATGTCCCTTCAGGACATGAGCGATCATGGTTCTCCACAACTTCCTATCTTTTTTTATCAAAGTATTGTTTTTCTTTACTATCCCTCTCAGTCTCTGTTCTGCCATCTATTTACAAAAGCTTGTTTGGTAGGTTACTAGATGTTACCTTCAACCCCTATTGCCTTCAGTATGTCCTGTGAGTGTTCAATGTGGTCTGCAAGCCCTCTTTCCTCATTATGTGTTCCAGAAATTTCAAATTTCTCTTTTTTATCATCCGGTTCACACTCCTCCCTGGTCTTTTGAACAGGTGTAGAGGTTTATCTCTTGTTTCCTTTTTAGGATTGGGTTTCCAGTTCTTTCTAAACTTTTCCCATTCTCTTTCATTCTCAGTAGTGTCTTGCATTTTAGTGATATTATCATCTTGCTTGGGGTGAATTGATTAAAAAAATATATGTAAACATCCTTTTTGTTTCCATTCTTCTTAAAACTTCCTCATTACTCAGTCGTTCAGTCCATGGCATTCTGAGCATCCTTCTGTGGAATCACCTCTCTGCTGCTTCAAGTCTCTTCATCTGCAAGAAAATTGTCCAGCATTCACTGTCATATAGCATTGATATTACATAGCAGTTCAGCACTCTTTTTAATAATGCAAAGTCCTTTAAAACATGTAAGGAGAATAAAGGCATGCAAACGGGAAGGAGTAAACATTATTCTCCTAGAAACCTTTAAAAGATGTAGCTTTTAGGTAAAGGAAGGATTTTTTTTTAAATAGATAAGAACAAGAGTAGAATTAAAAATAGATAGATAGATTCAAAGAGTAGCCATGGCAACAAGCAGTAACACTAACAGTTATTCTCAGCCTGTTGACTGTTTTTATAAAAATACTTTAATTGACTATCATTAAGGCTCAAATTCGTTCAGATTCGTTTTTTAGGGTTGATATTTATTTTAATAATGGTGGATGACTAATGCATTCTTTCTGTAAAAATATGTTCCACCCAAAATTCAAATTTTTTTTTAACTGAACAGAAAAAATAATCATGTTTTTTTAATTACAAAATTAGAAAATACTTTGTCTTTTTGTAGACACCAGGATATAGGTAAATTTACTCACAATTTCAAACTTTTGTTTACATGAACTGTCACACTTTGGGGGGGGGCACTCAGTTGTGAGGACATCGAGATTCAAATTACATACAATAGAAAACAAAAGGTTACATCCTAAACACATTGCAACACAAAGTTCAATAAATCGTCAAGTCAAAATTCTACGTTCAGAGGCCAATATACACCTGACATTGTTTGTCTTTGTTTAGTGAAACCCACATACATATGAATCCATTAAACACGCACTTTTTAATAAATCACTGTCCTCGAGAGCAGACAATTGTTTATTAAATAAAATAAAAAAAAGACAGAGCGTAAACAGACAAGAAGACATTGTTGCTTGTTCTTTGTGAAATCTCCCAACTCTCACTTTTTTGTTTGATTGAATGATGAATGGCTCTTTCTCTGTTCTTCTAAAAATCTCTTTTTCTTGTTTAGTGTTTGGTGACAACTGAATTTTACTAGACATTTTTTTAAACAATTGCTCTTTACGAGCGAACTGCTTAGAAAAAAAATGCTAAGTCATACCTTTACTTTTTTAACCAACGTATTCAATATTCATTTTTAACTTACAATTAAAAAAAAAAGTAATTAATTTAGAGTGTCATAAATATTTCTTACAGATTTTTTAGTCAGTGGTACAGAAATATCGCAGCACTGAAATTTAATGTTAAAATTTATTTTAAAAATAATAAAAGTTTAAATTTTAAATAGTGATATTTTGACAATTAAAGTTTAAAAGTGTAATACTCCTCAAAATGCAGTTCAACAGTCACTATGCTAAAAAAAACTAGTGGAGGGTGAACTAATCTTTCCCACCAAATTGTTATTGGGCCTAAATTCAAAAATATAATTTCAGATTACGATAAAATAATCTTCAAACTATCAATGTGTTTTTATTTTATTCATTGTCTATAAGAATGAACAGTCAAGCACTTTTTAATCCGACGCTTGCAGAGAATAATTTCTCTAATTTTTCTCCACTCACTCGAAGATAGTTTCCAAGCTATGCTAATTAGAGTTACTTCCCTTGATACCATTCCATCCTCCAACGCGCTGCTTCGTTAGTTCTTTCCTTGTCTTAAATCCGAGCTTCAGCAAATGTACCGGCTTCGTTTAGCTTATTTATTCATTAGATTCATCGAATAAAAAGAAAATAGTTTATCTCTAGTCAAACAGACTAACCATTACCGGAGTTTATTATGGGCTTTCCTTATTCGATGACAATTACGTTTGTTTTGTCATCTTCTGTTTTACCAAAAAAAAAATGCTTATTTTTATTTTCACCTTAAAACTTCTTGTCTCTGACCTAGACAACTAAAATTAAGGGCGTGGCTAAAGGATGAGACTGCAAGATGTGTTCAAACGGTAGATCGGCGACACCCGTTACTGCAATTAAGCTAGTAACTTTTAGATTCATTTTTAAATTGGACTGTAAAGTTATTTCTTGCAAGCATCACTCCAGTACTTGTAAAATCCATAATACCATCGAACAGAAGAATATATCCATTTATATTTCCTAAATTCCTTGCAGTTGCAACTACTATGTAATTACACAGTGCATTCATTTTTCTTTTCTGTTTTAGTCTCTCTCTAGTCTCTGGCTGATAAAAATGATGACTCAGTCCCCGGTGCAGTCATCACAGCACGTCCTTTTACATCACTGCATGCCATTTTTACCCACCACCAGTGATTTTTAGGGCATTGTTGTTGTTTTTTTTTCTTTTTTTTTTGTTCTGGGTAAAACTGTAAATAAAGATGAGATAAGAAGCGGCTAGCTAGAGAGAGTAAGATTATCAAAGGTGATTTGTCATTTATTGTGTGCGTAATGGATAAATGTTAAAACTTTTTTTAAAGTGTTATTTAATCTTTTCAAGCCAGTATAAAGAAAGAATTTCTTAATACAAAATTTGCTCGATGATCTGTATAAAACTTAGCGTTAAAAATCTGAGAAAAAAAAATGTCAAGTCACATTATCTTACGTACTACTGTAGACAACCGGAAAAATAACTTCTTTGACCGTTTTTTTTTTTTTCTCTCTCTCTCTCTCATATATGTGTTTGTGAGCGTGTCTTTATGGTTTTCGAAAGCCGTTTCGGTTTCGTTTATAGCAAAAATCTATAAAAATATTTCATTATGAGCGGTTTTCATGGTGTGTTCTGTTTTGAATAGTTAAATGAAATATTAAAATTTAGTTTTAACTTTTTTAAGTTATTTGTGAAGAACCGAAACTATTTTTCTTTCCTTTAATTCAGAAAAAAAATGATACTTCAACTTACTTGTTTTGGTTGGTTGGTTATCTGTCGCCACCTTTTGGATTTTTGTTACAGTGGTGATCCTTTAAAGTTCGATGTGGTATCTAAAATGTTTTTTTAATTGTTTTTTCTTTTCTTTTTTTTTCAGACTGCTAAATGAGTCTTTCTTTGGTATATTTTTTTACACGTCTGTATTTGTGAAAAAGTTGGAAAATTAATTTTAAAAAGTAGCGACTGAACCCAAAAGTACTGTATTTTTTATCATTTATATTTCATTAATTTCAATTATTTTTTATGCAAAAGCAAAAAACAGTTTTCTTACAGAAAATACTTTTCAGTTTTCGACCTGTTATTAATTTTCCTTAACAAAAATCCGCGAAGCTAATAAGAATTCTATTCTATTTCAATTCAATTATTTAGACATGCAGTTTTGTTTTTTTGTTGTTTTTTGTTTATTTCTATTTTTATTAGAAATTTTTTTTTTTTAAATAATGATCCCAAATAGAGTGTTATAACATTCATATATAAAAGAAATGTTATTTTACATAAAAATAATTAAAGAGTAAATAAAAAAAACAATAATACAACAGACCAGAGATTACTTTCTTTTTAAAGGGAAATGTTTCACAAAAACGTTGTTTTTTTTTAAAAAAACATTTATAGAAGAAATTCACTAACATATTCCTAAAAAAAAGAAAAGAAAAAAGACTGCTATAATGAAGCAAAAAAATGGCTTGAATAAAAATTGATTTGTAAGGCTCAAATTGATGCAAAAATACCACCAAAATGAAGCCTAACAGCTTATGAAAGAAACATGTATAAAATTTGATTTTCAAATGTATAAAAAAAAAAGTCTCAGGTTTGATTATCTCTAAATTCGCCCAAATAAAGTTTGCAAACAGGCAAGAGATACATTTGTGATTTTTTTTAACCAATGAGGGCAGTAAGTTGTGATCACACAATATAGAGCTTATATAGTCTTTTAAAATTCCTTTTTTTTTTTTTTTTGGTAACTTAACAGTACACGTTGTAGTGACATTAAAGATAGTATCAGCAGCAGCTCTAAAATAAAATTCATAGCAGCAGCAGCAGCTCCTGAATTTAAAAACATATGATCACTAAAGTAACTTTCTCTTTTCCCAGGTTTTCCCTCTTTCAAACTGTTAACATGAACTTTCCATGTTGAAGCTACAAGGGCTGCTAATGCCCCACATAAAACACACCAACAAAGTAAATTTCCACTATAACATATTAATGACCATTTCATTGTGTATTCATTTTATGTCTAACAAAAGAAACTTGTTTTAAACATTCCTTTTGTTAATTTTGTTTTAATAAATGTTATCTTCGCATTGCAGATCATTTGATCTGTTGTTTTGTGTATGTACTCTTTTTCACCACCATTATTTCATGTACTTCTAGTTTAATTAAAAGCAGTAGCAACCAAAATTTTCACATTAAAATGATGGGTCATCATTATTAGTAGAGGTGGATGGAAATGGAATAAACTTCAGCGAGGCAATGTTTTGATGTGTTTTGATATAACTGATTTACAAAGTAGAGAAAATACACTAGTATGCATGTAAATAAAGAAGACATCAAATTTTAGGAAGTATGAATTGTATGTGTGATACACGTCTGTGTGTATGTGTGTGAAAGTTCAATCACTAAGAGGAAAGATATTCCCATACCTGGGACAAGGTCCCTGTGGGTGTTATCACTACAGCATTCTGAGAGGAGAGAGAAATGAAAAAGAAAACATGAATGTCCTGTTTAACAGTGCCCCCAATGTCATCTTAGCAAATAGGTTATTCTTATTAGAATCAAGAATAATAGATCAGAAAATAAGATTAATCAAGTACAGAATATAACAAGGACACTGAATGGTTAAATAAAGGACCACTCACTGCCCCTGTAAGTATCATGCAACACATTATATAAGCACCAAATTCAAAAATCCATCTTTTTTTTTCCACCATGCTACTCAGGCAGCGAAAAAGACCACTCTTCATCACAAGCACTAGATCATGGCATCAGGTTATGGAAGAACAGAGCCTGCAGCCGTAATAGAAATAACTGCTATCTGTGGAATGAATGGGACTGCTTCTTCAAAGAGGCCTGTTGATAAGATACCGGAATGCCTTTTCTTCTAAGCTAAGTCTTCAGATGCACATTGTCTGCAAACACTTCTCTTTCTTTATATCTCTTTCTCTATTTAGATATTAAATATATCCAAGTAGTGCAGATTGTTGTATTTCTTTCTCTTCAAAAGCTGTTGCTCAGTTCATCTCATATCAATTAGCACTTATAGGGATTAATTCTCTATATATTTTTCAACCAATAAAATCCCATCAGAATGTTTGTTCAATAAACAATCATTACTAGAGCAAATACCGCCAAAATACTTGACAGATGTAGTTATAAACCTACCACATGTTATTTTTGGACCTTTTAGAAACTAACAATAATAACTCCTTTCACCACTCCTGCAAATTTTTTAAAAATTGTCACAAGCCAGTGTGAAACTATTTTCTAACTAATGAAAACATTAAAAAAGTTCATACCTTTATGTGAAAATAGACTTTGAATTCCCTTACAGATATAAAAATAGAGGCATACTGCTTCTTGAGGCTCAAAACAATTTCAGATGCGTGCTTGAGTGACACATGCATACAAACACATGCCCCTACAGACATGTACACAATGGAAGAGACAACAGCCAGCAGCCACTGACTAAGGCCTTGTTCACACACACAACAGAAGGGAATAACCAGCAGCTGCTGATTAAACTCTTGTCTACAAACTCACAAACACATTAGGATGACCATCATAAAGCAAGTTTGTCCAGACATTTCACATGGCACTAAAAACACTTAATTGCTTTATAAAACAAACTTCACTGCAACGAAAATTGAACATTTTGTTGTTATTGCAAATTTCCAAGACAAATATATAAATGTTATTTCAATTGACATTCTGCTTCTACTTTTCCTTCAGCAAATAACATTTTTTATGTTTCATTTAAAAGATGTATTGTTTTTAAATGTTTGGAATCCCAAAACTCAGATAAAAACAAAAACCTGAGTAAACAGATCCTAAAACACTAACTCTCAATAAACTTGGGATTGTAACTTGATGTATTATCATAGATATAATCACTACATTCTGCATCGATTTTTGAAACATAATAGGACACTCAGCAAAAAGATTGGTTACAAATACTCAAGCATTTTAGAAAGAGTTAGTATTTGTAATGAAGACAAAAAATCAACAAAGAGCAACATCAGAAGAACAAAAAAAATACTAGTGACCAAATTCTATAGTAGAAACTTAAAGAAATAAATATCTAGACAGTATTTATTATGAAGTTATCTGGACCTTTCTTGAACTAGACAAGAAATCGGAAACATGTATAACAAAAGAGAGATATGGTAGAAAGTTTTATTCTCCCATTTGTATCTTCCCAATGTGGGCATTATTATATTCATGATATAACACTGTAGTTCATGGATGGAGCAGAATAGCTGAAAGGAAAAGAAATGACAGACATGCTCTGTTCTCTTTCTCCATGCTTTACATCACAATTGCCCTTCATCGCTCTATCCCCTGATAGACTTTTATAATGCTACATTGTACACAAAATGATATATATATATACATATGTACTATGCAGAGAAATTATAACATATATGCAACAACAAATGGTGTGTAAAAAAGTGAGTCTTACTTGTAATATTTCCAGAAGGAAAAACTGGAGTTACAGCTGTTTCTCTATGAGCCTGGTGAGGCCAAGTGGCTTTTCCTGTAAAACCTACCACTGTGGACTAGGGATGTCCTCTTTCTCTGGGCTTTACATCACAATTGCTCTTTGTCACTCTATCCCCTGACATCATTTACTGGCCATCACGTGACCCTTATGACTATCTCAGTGAAAGGGAGACAATCACCTTTTGTATCCCTACACCTGAAAAAAATCTGTTAACAATACATAATGAGTGACAATGTCAACAGGTTGTACGTTAAACAAAAAGGTGCTAAAGACTGGTCACCATCAAGGATTGTGTAGGAAAGACTACTAATTACAACCAGAAAATTATACTACAAAAAATAGAAGAATGAAGACAGATTCAGGAAACACAAATACGGGAACTCAAAAATGGAAAGAAAAACAATTAGGTAAATACTTCAGAAGACAAACTGGAGGAATGGCAGATAAATCAGTATGAACCTGGCTATATAGAAAAAACCTTAAGTAGCCCAAAATAATACCATAAAAACCAGATATATAAAAGCCAAGATAGATAAAAAATAGAAAAACAACAAATATTGATGATGTGGACATAGAAAAAATATTAAGCAGGCATTTGCAAAAGATACTTGGAAATGAGCAGCCAGCCATTATTATAGGCATGACTGGGTAGGGAAGATGATCCAGTGAAAACCATGCATTTTGATACTACAGACTAATATCATATGCACAAAACCAGAATCTGTCCTACAGAATGAAATGCATAAAATTCTCTGGGATTTTGAAATTCAAACAGATTAAAAGAATTAGAAGGAAGCATGCCACATTGTGGATTTTCATGTTCTGTCAGACCATGGAGTAGATCTGAAAGAAAGTGGATAACTATCTTGACCTTAACAGAAAGCTGAGTAAATTGTGGGACATTAAGATAACAGTGATACCCATCATTTTAGGAGCATTGGAACCAGTCCCAAAGAGCTTAGGAAAATGACTGAAGGAACTAGAAATTAGAGGAGGAATAAGAACCAAAATGTTGAATATTTACATTATTCGGACTATTGTCCTCATCTTTGTCGCTATATTTATTACAACGTTTCGGCTGTTGTACACTTCAGCCTTTTCAGGTGGTTGGAATGTCAAACTGAACCCTTTATTTCGCTCACTGAGGTAGACTGTTCTAGTTCCATGTGCCATGGATATCAGTTATCTCCTGTTAATTCCCCCCTGAAAGTTCTCCACTGCCTTAACTAGGAATTGAACTCTTTGGGTCTTGTCACTAACTAACGCCTTTATCCACTGTGCCATGTGTCCTTGAGGACATCTGTGTATGAATTTCTGGGTATTATAAACCTAATGTCGTCAGCATCATTTTTTACCAGAGCTCATATTGCAAATTTTGTTGTTATTATCACTTTTCTCTGGCACTCCTTACTGGTTCCCATGTTGTATTCATTTATATGCATGGTTGGCTCAGGAGATTTTTGTGGCCTAGCATATGTGCTGATTCCTTAAGTTTACAAATTTTCCAATGATGTTCTTTGTCTATGATCTCAACTTAATCCCACAAAGGGCGATGATCTCCCTTTTCTCTCCATATTTGGTCTGCCATGCCTGATTTTTCCACTTCCCCTTGTGTTACAGTTTTCTGGTGTTCTTGAAGCCTTACCTTAAGGGGGCAACCTGTCTCCCCTTTATATTTCTTTCCACAGCTGCATGGGATTAAGTACACACAGTCTTTAGTCATGTTCTCCTCTATGAGGGGTCTTACTCAGGTGAGATATCTGTGAAGTGTCATCCTGCTTTTGAAGGTTGTCCTGATGTTATATGGCCCACAGATCCTTTGTATTTTCTCTGATAACCCCTTCACATAAGGCAGGCAGACTGTTTTCTGAGTGTTTTTGTCCTCCTCTTCTACCCACCTATCCCAGTTTTTTGGAGCTGCTGCTATGTACCCAGGGTAGTTGTTACGTTGTAGGGTACTACTTATACTGACCAATTCTTTATCTAATGTCTCTGAGTCGCCACTTATGACTTTTGCTTGATGTTGTAAGCAGTGAACAATCCTTTTCTTTACGCTGTATGGATGGTGGGAGTTGAAATTGAGATACTGTCCGGTGCATGTTAGTTTACGGTATACAGATGTCTTGAACCCATGCTCTGTTCAAGATATTAGAACATCCAGGAATGGGAGTGTGTTGTTACTTTCTTTCTCCATTGTGAACTGTATCAAAGGTCTTATTGAGTTCACATGGTCCAGTAGAACCTGAACATCTTCCTGGTGTGGCCAGAGTATGAATAATGTAAATAGTGTACATAATAACACATTTCAGAAATATAGACCAAAATGTTGAATGTTCAAAGGTTGAAAGTTGACAGTCGAATGGTTGAAAGTCAAAGGGGATGAGAAAAGGTTGACCTTGGGCAAAGCTGGTTTTCTGCATCCTTTAGACAAAATATTCACATGTTTGGAACAGGTGTTCTCAAATACAAGATAAATACTCACAGATTTAGAAAAGACGTTCTAAGTAAAGAAAAGGGCTTCTTTTTCGTCTTCTTCAACAGCAGCAGTAGTAGTAGCAGAAGCAGTCTTTTATCATCTTAGGTCACTGGACAAGATGGTGGTAATCCTTTTGCGACAGTAGTTTTTTTTTATCATCCCAGGTCACAGCTTTTCTTGCTCAGGTGAGGTCTCTTCCCTTCTGCCTGGATTACAGCTTCTACATGTGAGGTGAGATCTAATTCCTTCTGACTTTGCAGTGAAAATTTTCCTCTTATATAGAAAACAAGTAATTCCAATCAGATCAACTCCAAATTTTTACTATTTATCTTCATAGGTTAAAAATTGAGAATCACTATTCAATCAAACTGTGCCACTTTGCAATTTAAAAGTTGGATGGTTTTTGACAACATCCAAGTCAAGTTTCATTTTGTAACTCTTTGCCACAGAATGATTAAACTGTCTGACTTCATTTTGGCAGGTTTTTATAACATTAATTTGGAGCCTCTTTTTTTTCTTTAGACATCAATTTTTTCATTTCATGTTTTTTTTTTATAAATCATCTGGTTTCATTTCGGTGGTTTCTTTTTCAAAGAAACCATGTTAGTAACATTCAAATTTTCTTAATTAATTTTTCATAGTATTCAATATTATTTGTTTTATTAACAAATAATTTTTATATTAGTATTTACATATTTCAACATTTTCTTAGTTTTTCATACAATTTTAATATTGTCTTTTTTATTAAAATAGTCTCTACATCAATTTTTACACAATTACATTCTAATTCTTTTTCACGTACAATTTTAATGTTATTGTTTTTCTTAAAAATAATTTTTATATTATCACCAATGTATCCCTTTAATCCTACCTTCTACTTTCCAGTTTTCACCTGTAATGAACTCCTTGAAGATCGGTTAATTTTGATAAACATTTGCATTTATTGGATTACTGTGTGAGGAGAAGAGCACATTTATTACTATATTTTTCTTTTGAAACTTTGCACCCTTAAAAATTTTGTGCCCACTTGTCATTCAACACTACTGACTGATAAAATTTTCAAATAAAAAACTGAAGAACTGCAAAAATTCAATTCACATGTTGGTCTGCTGCAACTGTTGCATGAAAGGTAGCCATTAAATTAACAGCATTAATATATTATTAATTAGGTACCCCAAAGAAAAATGATATCTAAGGTTTAAAATGCATTTTTAAAAATGAAAAATATTTCTGTAAGCATTTTAGTTTTAATTTCAAGCTAATAGATTAAATTTAATATTTCCAATAAGCAGAACACCTTGTTGTATTTCAAAATTCAAACTGATTGGAATGATTTTTTTATCAGTAAAAAAACTGCAGTTGGCAATATTGAGATTTGACAATCTGTCAAGATAGCATAATTCTCTTTATTAAAAAATCTTTCAAAAATAAAATATGCTTTTCTAAAACTTTATTTGAGAGAGATTAGCCTATTTAAAATTTGATTAACCTGATTTGAAACAAATATTTACTTTCAGTTTAAATTAATACAATTAATATTGATATAATATTATTTTTAATTGTATTATCATAAAAGGTAGTCATTAAATTAACAGCATTACTAGTAACCCAGTCCTCAGAGGCAAATTATTAATTTGTAAATAATTATTTTTCTATATGTAATTGGATTGGTTTAGCTAATAGGTAATTAGTATAAAGAGAACTATAATTATAGCTCATGGGTGACTTTGAGTTAGTGTACATAGAATATCTATAACTACTAAGTTGGATCATCATAACACTATAATTATATCATATTTGCAAATTTATTTAAAACCCTAACTCCAGTACTTAGAAATCATATTTCCCATACACACACCTATTTTGTACCAGATTTGCTTTTATGAATAGCAGAAACCTATGTAGGCAACTCTTTTTCTTAGGATGGCACTTAATGCTTAACAGTTTTCATTTTAATAAGTTTTGCTTGGCAGATTCATAAAACCCTTGTTAGCATGTAATAAAATATGTTCTATGGTATATTTATTTTGTCATTGTATTTTTCAAATGTCAGTTTTACTCATGTGTATAAATTTAGCAAAATTAGAATTTGCAGAAAATGTTTGAAAATAAAACTCTTCTTTTAATGCATCTAGAAAAGTAGAAAATTGTGAAAATAGCATGGGTAAGGACATAGGGGGTGATTACCCTCAGCACTAAATCATTAGAGGTGGAAAAAAAAAGTTGGATAAAAAAATTACATACAACGCTAGAATTTGTAACAGTTCATCTTAAGGAGGAAGTACAATAGTTTAAATCATCCCCAGCATTCAAAACCCACCCTACACCACTGGATGTGTCATTCTTCAATATTCAAGATTTTAACTTTTACCTGGAATCAAATCATTGTTATTAACTACCTTAGCTACAAGGCGATTTTATATTTCGTTCTATAAAACTTGAAAAAATAGTTTATACAAAGTTTTGAATAAATACTATGTCTAAACTTACAAAATACTCAGAAATGTGTGATCAAATTCAAAATTTAAGATATTTTTTATAACTCACCAAAGTCAACAAAAACAACTTGTGGACTCATCCATTTACCTTATCACCCCTAGCAACAGGAACATTCCATTTTACACGCCTATGTGAATCAACTTAACCAATCAAAAACCTTATTGTGCTAAGCAGCTAATTCTATTGGCTCGCAACATGATAATTCAAAAACTCCACGTGAGGAAGTTAAATTGTGCCAAAACTTACTTGAGCCGATTCTGACATCTAAAACCTTATATAAGGAAGATTTCCAACTGACCAAATCGGTCAGTCTAGCGAACACAGAGAAGCGCTAATCTAATCCACGTAACTTGCGATTATAATTTTCCCGCACGAAAAACCACAACTGACTCACCCACAAACTCGACTCGAAGATTACTCTGTGAATACAAAGAACTTCAAACTTGCAAGACTTTACTTATCTAAAGTGAATTATTAACACTCACTACAATTTAAGTAAATACTATTATCGAACATATTACATACCTCCGGTTAAGGGTAGACTACTTCTGATGACTCAATTCTAAACATTACAAAAACAATATGGACATAAATAACACTGTTTAAACACTAATTATGATTTTCTTATAGACTGTAATACAAATACACCAAGACACCCAAAGGCAAACAAAATCTTCGTCCACTAACAAACATAAGACATATAATACCTTGCAATAACATTTTGTAAATAATATTTGAATTGTATATAAATGCATTTGTTTGTTTGAATTGCATACATGTTTTGTCTTGTTTTATATTGCGAATTATTTATTGTTGTGGATGCATGAAAAGATCACGCAACCTGACGAAAAATCCTTCTGATATATTCTAACACTGAAGCAAAAATCTTCGTTCATTCTGTGCATCTCCAACAAACTAACACGATGTTTCTGCTTTTATATTAGCTCCATTTGTTACAACAACCAATTGTGATAATAGCATCTTAAGAATAAATTAGCACTGAAAGATGATATTTCTTCTGCTTTGTATAAACTATTAGTCTTTCCTTGGCAGAACTGAATTCTCATTTCTTAAATATCAATGTAGGATTCCATTTATATTAAAGAGAGACAATATAGCATTAAAAAGGTGAAATTTAATTTAATTTTTGTTAAGGATTGCAAAATTATTTATCTTTATGGAAGACAACTGACAACAGGCATCGAAATTCATTGATATTTTTACATTTATTTATGTTTTGTTTTTTCTTTCTGAAGCAGGATATGTTTACAATGTAGCTGGTCATTCATATCAGAGTATGCCCGTCTGGTAGGGGTGGCTATCTAATCCCTGTTGCAGAAGCCTGCTCAGGCACATTCATGTCTCTTCAACACCCACATAGCCAATATGATATTTCAACTTCAACTATGCTGATTTTAGTTGCAGTTTCTGGGAGAAGGCACATAATCTGACATGGTCACCAGTTTGAGCAAGGTCAATACGCTCAAACCATTGGTCACAATGTGTTCTGACTTTGTGTTAGCACAGCCATTGACAGCTTTCAAAGAGTTTCATCTGCCTAATTTCAATCACAAGGTTTGGATCAACACTTGATATGGTTTTCAGGCACTTTTTAATAGTACCATATATGCTGGGATCATCATCTCAAATCTATATTATCAAGAAATTACATCCTTTGACATCAACCCTAGTGAAATTCAAACCCATGTCTTATGGTCAGAATGCATACTTTCTACACATTCAGTCAGGTTCCCACTATCTTTATAAATAGTATTTATTACAAAACTCTAACCAAAACTATACTCAAGGACACATGACACAGTGGATAAAAGCATTGGTTAGATCCAGTGACAGGACCCAGAGAGTTGTGAGTTCAATACCCAGTTAAAGCAGTGGAGAACTTGGAAAGGGAATTAACAGGAGATAACTGACACCCATTAAACATGTCACATGGAACTAGAACAGTCTACCCCAGTGAGCGAAATAAAGGGTTCAGTTCGACATTCCAACCACCTGAAGAAGGCTGGAGCGTACAACGGATGAAACGTAATAAATATGGCGACAAAGATGAGGACAATAGTTCGAATAATGTAAATAGTGTACATAATACCTCATCTCAGAAATATAGACAGATATTAAAATACATTAATAATTTCATGATGTTTTAAACATTTTAAATGAACAAAAATAAATGAAAAAATAACTATATTTATTACTAATCTTTGACTGTATTTATTTACTTAAAAATATAACAGGAAGGAAAATTTTTTTGTTCAGAAATTCAAAATGAGGGCATATTTTATATAATAGTGTTTCAACTAAATTGTATAACTCATCTTTTATTAGAAATCAAAATGCTTTATCCACTCTCTTCAGTTCAATCATTGTAATTTTCAGCTCAAAGTTTGAGGTCTTAAAATTCCAATTCACTATAGTAATTAATTTTTATATATCTGAATGTTTGCTTGTAAAATTCATTAAAAATGACATGGCAGTTTCTGGTTTGTTCAAACTACAGATACATAGAGACAGACAGACAAACAAGTCCTTCTCACTCTATGTGGAGTATAGGGCCACAGCCGCACTACACTAGTGTTGCTGTTGTGGTTTCCATAATATGTAGGTTTTTACAGGATGGATTTACCAGCACTACACCCAACCAATTTTGAATTCAGAGTTATGCTTCTCCTAGACTAGTTGCCAACCAAAGCTAGATATCCCAGTCTACCCTGCTATTTACCACAGAGTGGGTGGAAGAAGAGATGGATTTATACTTTTCCTACATGTGTGTAAAAGTGAATGCAACAATCACAGCAAAAATTTGAACTCAGTATGCTGATCCCACTTTTTGTGCTAATAACTGCTATACTATGGGAACATGCAGGGAGGAAAAAACAAAAACAATTTATCACTGGAATATTCTCTTAAATACAAAGCAACATCTTAAAACAGAATATTCTATGAATAAAAAATATCAATAACATTTAAGTCTTGGAAACTTTCTTTCACTATAAAGAAAAAAATTGTATTTTACAAGTGTTTGAAATAAAAAATATTTTTATCAATAATTTGAATGCAATTATTAAAAAACTACAGGTAAGAAATATACCTGCCGTTACATTTATTGACCTTTTAGGATGAACTATTGCAATATTTCTCTATGACTAGAAGCAACTAGCCATCTCAGATGTTGTCATGGCAACCAGATCAGTGTGCCCTTCTCAGAAGAGAGGCTATTTATAAAATGATTCTAGTGATTATTTTATGTACTAGTAGAGTGGCCCAGCATTAGCAAGGTTATAACAGGATGGTTGATATGAAAATAGTATAAAAAGAAGAAAGGATAGATATTGAAAATTTTGATTGCAAATAATAATGATTTTATAGTTGACTCAATGGTTGGTTGATTTTGTTTAGCAGCATATCAGCCTGTATGGGTTATTTAATGCCAAAATCTAAATATTTTGAACACAATTTTATGGCTTCAAATAAATATTTTGAACGCAATTGTATGCCTTCAACTACAGATAAAATATATTGTTGCTAATTTTACCGTAAATATGTATTGTTGGTTATTTTTTTATATAAAAATGAATTGCTGGTATTTTACAATAAAAAAATATTTTTATACTCTCATAGGTGCTACCACTCCAAGTTAGGGTAGGCCTGGCAACAACAGCAATTAAAAGGTGGTTACACTCTCCTGAAAACCTCCAATCTCCTGATCAGAGGCCTTGCTGCTGGATGTAGTTTATTGTCATACCCAGGACTAATTTGACTCAAGTACAAAAAAGAAAGACACAGAAAAATGTTATTTATTCAAAAATTGAAGTAAAAAGATCACTTTACATAAAAATCATTCCATTTGTATCTTATAATGGATATCTTCTTTTTAAGTGGATATCTTCATGGATATAAGGTAAATAAATGTTTAGAGAACAAAAAGCTATTTCTTTAAATCTATTCTTTTGAGAGTATGTCTATAAAAAATTAATGTGAGAAAAATACAACCCTACATCCCTTACCTTTACTTAACTGAAAAGATATTATTAATCAATTAAGTTTTCCAAAGGTACTTTCCTTGATAAGCCTTGATTTTGAACTTCTTTATGGCAACAATGTTTCTGGCTCATGGTAATAAAAATCAAATCGTTTTCCACCAATCAGAAAAATGGAATTTAAAACCTGTGATAATTTGAAAAGATACCTTATTGAGCCTGCTGATTTAAATATAAAGAAGGTTATCAGTCAGTTAAAATCACTATTCATTCACATCTGACCATGGATAGTCACCCAGATGGGGTCAAGTACATCAATTCATTTTAGCTGAGAGAGAAAAGTGCTCTTTGAAATCATACGTGGCCAACCCAAATTCTGGACAACATGCCAGAACTAGAAACTGATTTGTTCTTCTGAAACTACCTTCAAGCAGACTTGAACTAAGACTTTCTCAAAGATTCATTGCTACTACCATAATTCTTCATTTGCCATTCCTCATTCAGCAACAGATACTTCCACTACAACAATTATCTTGGCTTTATTTACATTTGTGAACAGAGAAAATAACTCTTTTCAGTCATTCACTTACATAAGAATCTATAAAAAGAATTAAAAGTTTGCTTTCAATGCTAAAGAATAAAGAAATATTCCAACTATATATTAATACACCTAACTACATTGTATTTATGAAATAATCCAACAAATGCCTTGAAATTTTGAAAGGATTTTCTGAGGTGCTACTTCTTGAAATTCCAAGATTTTTTTAATTTATTTTTAATCATTTCAGTAAGCAAGGCAATAAAACCACTAAGATGTACAAGATTAATGAGATTAAAAGTGTCTGAGAAAAAAACATTATTAAGTAGAGAGAAAGAACAGGATTCAAGGAGACAGAAGATGACAATTGAAGACCAAAGTTAACTAGTAAGCAAGAAGCCAGAAGAGAGTTCCACAAGCAAAAAGTGAAGAAATTGTTAGCATAGAACTTATGGTTACATCTAGTCATTTCAATGTTAAAATGATGTAACTTAGAAGCCAATCTAATACTGTGTTACAATTCATCCTTTTAGCTATTACTCACTAGCTCATATTCTTGGCCATCTTCACTATCTTCATCCTAGTTTCTTTAGAAATATTTGCTATGATTTCAAGTAATGAAGGAATATAAGAATTTATGGTAAGAATGTAGAATAAAAGTTTCAAAAAATATTTGCATATTAGAGGTTCTAGCACTAAAAAGAGAAAACCTAAAATATCAGATGATTGAAAACTTTTGTACAGCAGTTTTTGGGTGCCATCTTGCATCTTCTGATCTCAATCAGAACCCCTGCTATATAATATGATAATTAGCTATGAAAATGACTAATAGGGCCTGTCCCACTGGATTTAGGGTGTAAATATAAATTATATGAGACTGGCTGCTGAAAAGCTGAAGCAACACAAAGATGACACAAGACATGCTAAATTCAACAACTATTTTATTCAAACTGCTGGATCCATTTGCTCCCAGCATTCCTTAGTGAGACCAGAAGTGCTTACTAATCATCATAATCAGTTTTACTGGGGAATGCTGGGAGCAAACAGATTGAGCAGTAGTTTGAATAAAACAGTTATTGTTATAGAACTGGGCCAATGTTTCATCTGAAAAAACCCTGATGTAATACCTCCACTTATAAGCTGACAATTATTAGAAATTTACAACATTTTAAAGTGGCTAGTGACTTTTGCATTACAGAGTACTTGTTGTAATGTGCTGTTCTACAATACATGATCCGTAGTCAACTGCCACCTGTCTCTTTCTTTACTATACACTTTATTTCTCATCTACGTAACATATGCAAATAGGTACAGTCCTATTTACCAATTCACTACACCTCCCTGAACCAAAGAGGTTTAATGCCTTTGGTTATTCTCAAACTTCTTTCTTCCTGTCCTTCTTGAGGTTATGTCCTGTTCTTCTTAATGGAGATCTTGGTCTCACTTGATCTTCTATGCCTGAGTCACTCCTGTTATCATTCATAGGCTCATTTTCTATTGCATTATCCTGATCTGAAGAACTCATCCTTTCTTCTCTGTCAAGATCTTCTTCCATCACAACAACTTCCTCTTCAATTTTGGATCTTTTTTGATATAATGGCCATGTTATGTCCCCTTTGCATGATGAAATTAGCTCTCTCAGGACTTTCTAGTTTGTTTTCTATAACCGCATCTTTTCATTTGTCGAGTAAGACATTGTTAATGGTGATCTTATTTGTCTACCCATTAATGGAGATGGGCTTTGTAATCTGTCTGCATGTGGAACTGTCCTATAACTAAGTAACCTTGGTAAGTAACCATCTATAGTATCTTATTTTAATCCCATTTTTACTGTCTATACCATTCTTTCTGCAATTCCATTAGATACAGTGGTGTTTTGTAAGTGAAGCAGCTAGTCAGCCTCAACCAATTACATACCACTTCATCACAAAATTTTGGTGTGTTGTCCGATACTAATGTTTTAGGGACCTTATTTCTAGAAAATGCCACTCTTAGTATTTGTTCTATTGTAGTCATTTTTCTATCTTTAATGACTTCAGGCCATCCAGAGAAGTCTAGTAAAATTAGAAATAGTCCCATGATATTAATGAGTGCATAGTCCATATGAACATGAAACCATGGTTCCATTTCTTTAGGCCATGAGTATATTCTCCTTTGTTGAAAATTCTTTATTTCTGCACATTTTGGACATTTGTGTACATGTGTTTCTATATTGCAATAATACCCTGGCCACCAGGCCTCCAATTTTAATCTCTTCTATGTAGCTGTTATCCCACAATGCACATCATAATGTACACTTTTTAAAATATCTTTTCTTACTGTTTCTCCATTGCATATAACACCATTTTCCATTGTTACTTTATGCCTTATTTCTTTATAAGGTCTTTCAGCTTTGGAACAATTACTCCACCTGTTTCTTATTCTTTCAGCAATCTTGCTTAATATTGAATCCTGTAGAGTTTCCAATACCAGTCTTTGTAGTGATAATATATTAGTTTCAACCTAATGTAATATTTCTTGATCCGTGATTTCTGTTTATTTTTTCTTTTCTTCTTCCTGTTTGCTAAATTCAAATCCCACCTGAGTGGTCACTATTTTGGAAACAATGATGAGATCATATGTGCTCTGGAGGAGTTTTTGGAGGACCAAGATACCACCTTCTTCCGTGATGGGATTGCAATGCTTAAGCATCATTGAACCAAGTGCATTGATGTCAAGGGGGACTATATTGAAAAATACAGAAAAACTGTCTTGTTTCTCCAACTCCTTCTGGGTGAGGCTTAGAACATTTTAAATGACCCTCATAGCTGTCTGTAATTTTTTTTGGCTCTTCAGTACATGATGAATGGTTTGTATAAGATTTCTGACAAAATAAGTAAAAATGAAATATGTGAAATCCAGTTCGATGTTAGAATTTTTTTCTTATTTAAGTGTTGATGTTTCACTACTTTATATGAGCATTTTCAAATTGCAAATGAAATGGTAATGACTTTTTTCTTAGTTTTGAAAATGTGCACATAAAGCAGTGAAATGTTAACACTATATAATAAATTTTTCAAAATCCAACTGGTTTTCACATGTTTCATTTTTGCATACTTCAGTTTAGGACTGTTGTAGGTAGTCTCTCATAGTGCAATAGCTAGCAAATTTGATTTTCAATAAGTGCTTTATTATCCTGACATTTTGTCAGACTCCTTCACTCACTCATGTCCTGGAAACACCAATTGTGGAATATGTTGCCACGACCTCAACATGCTAGGTGTTGCTAGTGTGGTTTCTGTAGCAAGCAGGTTTTTCAATAGAACAGAGTTGCTAGCCCTATGCCCAACCAGTTTTGAATTCGGTGTTGTCCTCCTCCTAGACTGGCTGCCAAGCAAGGCTGAAGAGCCTACTCTGTCATATAATTGTGGGGAGAAGAGATGGATTCATACTTTTCCCAAGATTACTTGTGCAAAAGTGAATGTAACAAACCTGACTGGAATTTGAACTTGACTTGACGATTTCTCATTCAGAGCTACTAACCATTTCACCACCTGAACATCACTTGTGTCAGACTAAGTTGAATAAATAACTCCAAATATGCATATATATGCACATATGTGTGCATATATATGAAGACGTGTGAGAATGTGTATATAAAAATAATTAAGTGACTATATAAATTTTATTGATTCAGTTTTTATGACTTATCAACTCTTTACAGGTTATATAAAACTAGAAAATATTTTTAGATTGTGCAGATTTTTTTGTAGATAATAATGATTTAGTGATACAAGTCTTACTGATTAACCCACAACTGGAAAGGAGAAGAGGTGAATTTAAATCTTTCCCATGGGTATTTGCATCTAAGTGAATATAATGAACCCAACTGGAATTGGAACTTGGCTCTCCAATTAACAATTGCGAGCCATTATTCATTACACCACCCACACATTTAATTTTACATTACCTGATACTCACAAGTGCTCACTCATCTAGGTACTGACCAGGCTCAATGTTGCTTAAATTTGGTGATCATACAGGGTGTGGTGACTGGTATTTCAAGATGTTATGACCATAAGCAGTTTTACTTACATACATATATATATGTTTCTAGTGAACACAAATCGAGTGTCACTTTTAACATTCCATTGTTTAATAGTGCTACCATTTAATAACCTTTAGTGACTAGTGGGTCACATTATGCCCACATAATATCTGATCTGTTCATTAAACCTGACTCATAGCATAAAAATCAAGTGTGACACACTTAGCTAATTGATAAACAGCTCATATACTTACATCTACACACTCAGCCCAAAGCTAGTGATACAAAAAAACTTGTATTATATCTGTTGCAAATGTATAAGCTACAGTCTACTTAGAAAAACTCATTACATATAAACAAATAAATAAACAGTAAAATTAATAATCTATAATTTCTAATATTATATGAAAACGCCAAAGATCTCTTGGTATTATATTTTTAACAATTGTACATCCATTTTTCTTCAGATTCAATTACAAATAAAATTAAAGAATTAAAGGAAACAAAAGTATAAAACAGTTTAGATAAGATCTGAATTTAATCTCTTGCATTTTAATTGACAGTTAATATTTAAATAAAAGAATTAAACTTGGATGTTCCAAGATTTAAGTTTCAAAATAACCCCATAAAAATATATTAGCAAACATTTCTGAGTCAGTGAAGCAAGCATTAGCCTTTTTAAGGTTTAACACACATTAGTTGCATATGGAAGATATGATATAATAAACTAATCTTTATATCAGACTAATAGTGAGTAATGAATTTAAAATAAAAGATTATTGCCATAAAAACAAACATCGAATAAAACGGGAGGAAACATAAAAAGGTAAGAAAATGTGTGTTGGGGGGGTGTATAGTTACAAAAAAGAGAAAAGGAAAAAAGAAGAGAGAAAAAAGGGAAAAGAGAAAAAAAAAAGGAACAAGAAAAAGCTGACTGATCAGCTCTCTCTCTCTCTCTCTATCAATTTTCCTGTCCTTTTTTAGTTGCTATTTGTGGTGTTTATACCCCATTTTTTTTCTTGCCTTTTTATGTTCTCTTTTCATTTTATCTCTTTAATTTGTCTGTTTTTATGGCAATAATAAAATTTTTGAACCTCTACAAATATTTCCTAATAAAAAGTATGTTCTACAAAGCAATACACAATCCATTAGTCATTCGATGTAATAAGTTTGACCATAATTTCAACTTAAAGAATGCAGTTTTAACCAAAAGACTAATTTATTAAGGTGAAAATCAATTAAAAGTACACTAATTCTGGATTCTTAAATTTAAATCCAGGATCATACTATATAAATATAATAACAACAAGTAGAAGCTTATGAAGCTTTGACTAAGTCAGCTTTCTCACTGAAAAATGTTATATTTACTATAATAGATAGTTACAAGTGAGAGGGGAGATGGGGTGTGCTTATTTATTACCACATTCTCTGCTAGTATTTATTTTATTCATATGGAAGAAAATTCTTCAAATGTCCAGGCATCTTGCTGATCCTTTGGAATCAACCTTATCAGGTCTTGCTTGTGTTTCTTCTTTAGTTTCTGATAAACTCTCAGAACTGTCTAGTCTATCAGGTTCTGAGTTAGGGTACTTCAACCTGATATGCTTCCACCTTCTTCAATGCTCGGACCATTCGCATTCTGAATTAGAAGTCAGCAGTAGGGTGAGCCTGTTTCGGAGGTACCAACTGTTCATCAGAACTAGGGTTGTACCATGAGGATCCTGGGCTTGAAGGCTCTAGGTAGTCCTCAGGAAGGAACCAGGGAGCGCTGTCAGTGGTATCATCACTTGATGTATCAGGAGCAGGTATTACACATACTTTTTCTTGTGCAGTTACAGAACATGCTTTCTTTCCTGCTGTGGCCAGATCTCTTAGAAAGACAGTATCTTGTCTCCCGTCTGGACAGAATATTTGAGCGTACTGGGGGTTTGCCTCTATTATATCTGCTTTATCAGCAGCATGGTCCTTGATTGTGAAAGCCACGGTGGGAGGGAAGTACCCATAGAGTTTCATCAGGTGAGGGAAGAGAACCTCTCATATGGAGTGGCATTAGTTGCCATGCACAGCAATATTCTAATGGTATATAAAGCCACAAGGAGATTTTTATTTTGGAAACCCATAGTTAGCAACAGCCAACTTTATTGACTTCCCTATTATGCTGTTGTAGCTTTCACATTGGCCATTACCATATGGGTTAAAAGAGGTTGTCCAATTTACAGCCACTCCTTGTTTTTGCAAGAATTGCTTGACACGGTCTGACATAATGGTGGTCCCATGGTCAGAGTGGATATAAGCAGGTAATTTGAAGATGGCAAAAACAGATCAGAGAGCTTGAATCACAATTGTTGCTGTTATATCTGGGCAGGGAATAGCAAATGGAAAATGAGGGTACTTATTGATAATTGTCAGTAGGTGTCTATTCCTCATTTTTGACTGAAGTGGTTTCTTAAAATCCAGAGCAAGTCTTTTGAAAGGTTGAGTGGCTTTTATAACTGTTGCAATTCTAGGCTTATAAAACCTAGGCTTGAGCTCCACACATATTTGGCAGGTTTTCATAGGCCCCCTTATCATCTTCAACCAAGAAGGGCAAGTTTCTAATTCAAACCATTTTCTTTTTCTTTCTGATATACAGATTTTCTTGAGCTTCCTCATATGTGTCTGCATTTAAGAAATATGTGTAAATGTTAGGTGATGCATACTTAAGTAATATAACTTGATGAATGTTCTGTCACAACATTCCTCCAAAAAGTTTTCAAAGTTTTTTTGCCAATGACAGTATTCCTATAGGAATTAAATCCTATATATATTTTTCAACCAATAAAATTCCATCAGAAAACTTTGTCTATTAAACAAAAATTATTAGGTCAAATACCACCAAAATACTTGGTGGATGTACTTATAAACCTACCATGTGTTATTTTTGGACCATTTAGAAAATAATAACTCCTTTCACCGTTCCCACAAATTTGAGAAAAAGATCTTCGGAAGCCAGTGTGAAATTATTTTCTAAGCAATGAAAACCTTGTATTCAAAAAGTTCACACTTCTATGTGAAATTAGATTTTGATTACCCTTATGGATATAAAAATAGTAGTCTACTGCTTCTCTAGGCTTAATACAGTTATAGAGGCCAGTTTAATCTACACATGCATACACACCCACACCCACACATACAATGAAAGGGAGACAACCAGCAACCACTGACTAGGGCTGTGTCCATGTGCACAATGGAAAGGATTAACCAGCAACTGCCTATATGAGCCTTTGTCTACAAACTCACAAACACATTAGGCTGACTGTCATTAAGTAAGCCTGTCTACATATTTCACATGGCACTACGAACACTTAATTACTTTATAAAAGAAACTTCACTGCAAGGAAAATTGAACATTTTATTGCTGTTGTATATTTCCGAGAAGAATATATAAATTTTATTTCAAGTGATGTTCTGCTACTACATTTCCTCCAGAAAATAACCTTTTATATGTTTCATTTAAAAGATGTGACGTTGTTAAATATTTGGAATCCCGACACTGGACCCCAACACTTTCTATCAGCGTCCATAGAATTCGGATTCATAGTTAGTTTGTCTGAGAAAAGTATACATTCCATCATTGTGAAAGTGACTTAATCTAATGAATTGTAATATAATAACAACACCAAATAGAAGCTTATTAAGCTTTATTAGCTTTAGTGCTGAAAAATATTTTAATCGATAATTACAAACGAGAGTTTTGTTCTCTTCATTTTATTGAATCTGTGTTTTTATAGCAATAAAGTTTTTGAACCTCTACAAATATTTCCTAATAAAAAGAATATATATGAACACAAAAAGTATATTCTACAAAGCAATACACTTAATGCATTAGTCATTCAATATAATAAGTTTGACCATAATTTCAACTTAAAGAATGCAGTTTTAACTAAAAAACAATGTAATTTATCAAGGTAAAAATGAATTAAAAGTGCACTAATTCTAGAATCTTCTATGGTAAATTTAAATCCAGGATTATACTATGTAAATATAATAATACCACCAAGTAGAAACTTATGAAGCTTTATTAGACTATGTCAGCTTTAGCACTGAAAAATGTTATATCTATTGTAATGAAACCAATTTGTAATGTAACAAACAAGAAGGGAGATGAGGTGTGCTTATTTATTACTACATCCCTTTTCCTAACAAAACTACTTTTATTTCATTGTGGAATAATTAAAAACAATAGTGATAAAAATATCAATAAAAAATGGTAGAAAGCTAAAGGTAATCAATTAAGTTATACATTTAAATATACTGGAGATCAAAAATTAAAATCTTTCAATTTAAATCTAAGCCTCCCAGTATCTTTAATATTTTCAATGTAAAATTGGAATCAGCATTTGTTCTATTTCTTCTCCTTCATTTTATATATAAGACCGACTCAATCAATAAAATCATTATTTGTCTGAAGAAGAATCTTTTGGGAATGATAAGTGTTATGAGCTTTTCCAGTTTGTCATTTGATATACAGTTATACTTGATTATCTACCTACAGCTAATTTGCATAATAAAATCTGACAAAGCATCAATTTTTTTTATGCAAGTCAATTTCAGTTTTCTCAAAAATTAGTATTAACCAACTAGTATTGATAAAATTTTCAAGTATACTAATATTTATATGATAAATATACCATGTAAATTTCAGTTTATGATATCAGTTTTATATGAAATATCTACAATAACATATTAGGTGGTGTGAGATTTTTATTATGCAAATCAGCAGTTGGTCATCATATTGTAAATATAAGGTAATCAAAAAGTCCTTGCCATTTTTTATGTCATGTGGGAAGTGGGGATCACTGATACACAAATGAGTGTGTCATGTGCCAGGAAAGTGGTGGGTTGGGCATGGGTGCATTGCTCTTGACATCAGTCATAACGAGAGCAATAACAAGGAAACATGGCAATGTTGAAGCAGCTCCTTCAGAGTTGTCGGCTTTATGACTTCAAAGTGGGCTTGTCCACAGCAGGTCACCAAATATGTCAAGCCTTTGGGGATAATGCTATGAGTGAACACACCACCAGGCATTCTGATGAACCCCACAGTGGCCAGAAACAGGCCCCAGATGATAAGGCCTTGAAGGTGGCCATAGAGGAGGACAACAGCCAAACCTGTGGTGAGCTTTCTAAACACTTCCAGGTTTCTGATGATCAGTTAGACTTCACCTGCACTGCATAGGGAAAATGTACAAGTTGAGCAAGTGGGTACCCACATACTGTCAGAAACCAACAAGTAATCAGTGTAACAGCCTGTTGCTTGTTGCTTTCTTGGAACTGCAACATACCCATATTTGATTGACTGCTCACCAGTGGCAAACAGTGGGTCCAGTATGACATTCCCAAGCATTCCAGACATTAGTTGTCACCATAGAACCCTATGCCACATGCCACAAGACCACCTCTACAGCCATGCAAGATTATGCTTTGTATCTGGTCAACAAGTGGTGCACTATGAGCTACTATCAATGGGCCAAACCATCACTGCAGAACTATACTCACAGCAGTTGGAACATGTGCAACAGGCACAGAAGCAGAAGGTGCCATCATTGATTAATCCCATGGGTATACTGTTCTTCCATGACAAGGCCAGGCCAGGGATACCATACGGCGACTTGTTTGGCAGACACTGCTGCCCACCTTACTCCCCAGAGTGTGTGCAAATAAATTACCACCTCTTCCATTCCCTGGAAAACCACCTTCATGGGAAATCATTCACAAATAAGGCAGACTTGTGGCAGGCACTCACAGACTTCTTTGCATCCAAGACACTTGATTTTTACCACCAGATCATTACACAGTTGGAGGCACATTGGCAAAAGGTCCTGGATGCTGATGGGGATTATTTTGAACACTAACAGTATATCAAATTTACTGTATACATTTTTTCTCTAATAAATTAAAAATGACAAGAACTTTTTTGGTTACCTTATAAATATATATAATAATATAGTTATTGATATTTATTTTTTGATATTGCTTTATTATATATGAACAGAATTTTCTGTAAAAATATCTTATTTTGCTTATTTATAAAGCAAAAGTGGTGATAGAATTAATTTGGTTCTGATTAAGATTCATTAATTGAAAATAATGAAAAGGCAAAATTTTATAAGTACCTTAGAAGAGAGAATTTACATTAAAATAAATAAATTATTTTAAATGTATCACTCATGATGGGGTCTCTGATAGGTTGAATCAGAAAGGTCAAAGGATTGTTTGTATGTTAGCACATCTGCACGTTATGAATAGGTAAATACGGGGATAGAAGTTAACAATATGCATCATTTGATTGGTTAGCCAATTAGAGGAGGATGATTAGTCCAAGGGTTTTTGGGAGAAGAAAAATTAATTAGAATTGGTGGGCAAAAAATAAAGCTCTAACAAAATTCTTGGTCCTCAACCCTGGCTGATCACCAGAGGTTGTGGCAGGAAACATTGCACCCATTGAACTGGAGACAAGAAATTTTATTTTCACAATTTCAAAGCTAGTTAATAGCTCTATAATAAATCTATTATTTTTATATAGAAATATGTCATGCAGTCTTCTTGCCACCGCGACTTGACTAGAGAAGTTGCCAGACAAGTCAGTCCAAATCATCTAAGTCCAACTATGATCATCACTATCAACATAAACTATGATTAATATGATTAGCACCCCAATATGCCACATTTGTTACTGTAACCAGGATCTGATCTTATGTCTATCAAGTCCTGAGGTGAACCCCACCACCACTATTCATAATGTCATGTTTGGTTGCTGTTGAAAAGAATAAGTCCAGCCAAGTGGTAAACTAATGAAAACACCCCCAGGAAAAAGAAAATCACACAAATTCAAATCATGATTCGCCACAGTTTATATTTTCACAATATAAGTCAGGCAGTTATGTGCCTTGTGTGATACATGCTTAGGCGTATCTTTTATTACATGACTGATGAGGCAGATTTTTTCCCACAGTAGTTTGCCATTTCTTTCTGCAGTAGACCAGTTGCCATCCAAGGCTATAGAACCCAGTCTGTCCTACTATTTACCCATAGCTGGTGGGAGAAGAAGAGGATTCATACCTTTCCCAAGGGTATTAGCATGTAAGTGAATGTAATAGATTTGATTGAAATTTGAACTCAGCTTTCCGATTCCTCAATCCGAGCCACTATCCATTACCCCACCGTGCCTCCTTGTCTCACAATATAAACTAATCCTTAAATGGATTTTTTTTAATCCAACATTATTTCTTATGATTATAAACATTATTTTTAGTGGGTATATGTATTTGAGTTGACATTCCTATAATTTTAAACAGGGAAATTACAGTCAACGACAAAATTATTCGTACACACATCAATTTCGAATATTTTTATCCATTTCTCAGAATCTAATGTCTGTATGATGCAAGGTTTTTTATATGTTAATAAGCACATATAAAACTCAATTTTCAGAACAATAGTTTAAATACAACAAATTTGACAGACGAATTACGAAAAATAGGAAAAGACAAAATTATTTATACAATAGAAAATATTGTTTTAAATTGATTGATTTGTGTAAGTATAAGTAATTTACATAATTATTTTATCAGTGAAGCCTTCTAGACTATTTATTTATTCAGTAGAATATTTGTGATAATTCCAGTAAAGAACATCACATTGTGCATAGAGTGTCACCATTGTTATTCTTACGTTACCTCACGATGGGGAAGACAAAGGAGCTTAGTGCTGACTTGAGACAGAGAATTATTAAATTCCACAAGTTGGGAAATAGTTACAGCACTATTTTAAACCAGTTAGCTATTCCTTGATCTATGGTACAGTCCTCTATTAAGACGTTTAAAGAGTTTGACACAATGGAGAATTTGCCTGGGTGTGGAAGAAAACCAAAATTGTCTTCTGGAACTGTGCAAAAACTGTGTCATGAGGTTAATATAAACTCAAGAGTTGTATTCGAAAGACATCGCCAAAAGTTTGGATATGATGTGTATCAGCATAAGCACTTGCACAATACAACGCTGTTTAAAAAGAAATGGGTTATATGAAAACCAACCATGATGAAGCTCTCTTCACAAACCATGTCACATTGTTGCTTAGATTAATTTTACCAAAACATTGTTGGACAAAGAAAATTGCTTTTGGGAACAAGTACTATGGTGTGATGAAACAAAAATTGAGCTTTTTAGACATAATGATGTACAGAAGATTTGGAGTAAGAAAGGTAATGCTTTCCTTCCAAGCACAGTGGCAACATTAAAACATGGAGGCAGCTCAATGGGATTGTTTTAGCTCAAGAGTGACTGGACAATTAATTACAATAAGAAAAATAATGAAATCTGCAGACTATATTAAAATTCTGGATGAAATCTTCATCTAGGTTGGCAATTTACTTTCCAGCAAGATAATGATCCCAAACATATGTCTAAATCAGTAACTGCATGGCTTGAGAAAAAGATTACAGTTCTGCCATGGCCTTCAATGAGTCCTGACTTGAATCCTATTGAAAATCTATGGCATGAATTGAAAGTTCAAAAACCTTCAGGAATTAGAATATGTAACCATTGAAGTATGGAAGAAAATCCCAGAAAAGACTTGTTCAAATCTCATCAAAAACTTTAGAAATGATTGCAGCAAGTTATAAAGATGAGAGGCCATGCTATTGACTATTAATATTGTGAAAATTGTTCAATTTTTTCTATTTTTCATACTGTACAAATAACTTTGTCTTTTCCTATTTTGCATAATTTGCCTGTCAAATTTGTTGTATTTTACCTATTGTTCTGAAAATTGAGTTTTATATTCCGTTTTTGTGCTTATTAACATATAAAAAAACTTGGCATCATACAGACATTAGATTCTGAGAAATGGATAAAAATATTCAAAATTGATGGGTGTACAAATAATTTTGTTGTTGATTGTAATATCAACCAGCCTATAAATCAAGAAGTCTTTATTTACTTGTCAGGAAGCATATTTTTTGTTATTATATAAGAATTAAATTAAATATTTTTCAACCAATAAAATTCCATCAGAAGGTTTGTTTGATAAACAAACATTACAAGGGCAAAAAACAACCAAAATATTTGCAGGTATAGTTGTAAACCTACTATGTGATATTTTTGGACCATTTAGAAAATAACAATAATAACTCCCTTCACTACTGTAAACTTGAGAAAAAGATTTTTGCAAGCAAGCGTGAAATTATTTTCTAACCACTGAAAACCTTGTATTCAAAAAGTTCACACCTCTATGTGAAATTGGATTTTGAATCCCCTTATGGATATAAAATAGAAGCTCACTTTTCTTCAAGTCTCATAAACAATTTGGGAGGCCAGTTTGATCTATATATGTGTACACACACACTTACTCACATGCATGCACACAATGGAAGAGAAACAGACAGCAGCTACCAACTAAGGTCTTGTCTACACACACAATAGAAGGGATTAACCAGCAACTGCCTACTAAGCCTTTGTCTACGAACTCACAAACACATTAGACGGACTGTCATAAATTAAGTCTATCCACACATTTCACACCACAATGCAAATGCTTAATTACTTTGTAAAGCAAACTTCACTGCAAGGAAAATTGAACATTTTATTGCTATTGTATATTTCTAAAAAGAATATATAAATATTATTTCAACTGACGGTCTGCTTCGACTTTTTCTTCAGAAAATAACCTTCTTTTATGTTTCATTTAAAAGATATGTAGTTGTTAAATGTTTGGAACTCTGACACTCAGGTAACAACAAAAACCTGGGCAGTTCGGATCCCAACAAGTATTTTACTATTTAAAATAACAGGGATATCAACTGAAACACATGTACCTCTAAAAGTAATGTTTATAGTAATATGATCTACATGTGTGTGTGTGTGTGTGTGTGTGTGTGTGTGTGTGTGTGTGTTTAGTTTGGTTTGGTTTGTTTTATGGCATATCAGCCTCAATGGGTTATTTAATGCTAACAAGATTTTTATTGCTGGTAATATTTTTTTTTTCAAAAATATATTGCTTGTAATAATGCCTTGCTGATAATTTTTTCTTCAAAAATTATTGCTGGTAATAATTTTTTTACAAAAATGTATTGCTGATAATAAAATTTTTAAGCATTTAAACATGAAACAGACTGTTACTGCTGGGTGTTGACCCAATGACAACTTTTATAATTACATACAGTCTATCCCTCATATTGAACACTTTAACACGTAAATATAGCATATTTTAAAACTATGTTTTTATTACACACACACACACACACACACACACATATATATATGATATAACAATATAAAGTTTTGTGTAATTTTATATATTAACAAACAGTATTTAGAAAAATATGACAAACTGGAAAATTTCAACAGAGCCCACTTCAATGAAATCCTAACTGATGAAACGCGTCACAAGAAATTTTCCACTTTGTCATATATATATATATATATATATATATATATATATATATATATATATATATATATATGTGCGTGTGTATATGCGTGATTAAAATATCACACACACACACACACATATATATATATAATATGCATATATAAATGAATACATGAATAAATACATATATATATATATATATATATATATAATAAAATAAACAACATAATTTGTCCTTTATTCTATCATCCTGTTGGATTCCAATCCATATTTGATCTGCATTTGATCTTTACTCATATATATATATATATATATATATATATATATATATTTAAGATTAATGTGAGTAAAAGTTTGTCACTTAGCTGATTGGTGTTACCTTCTTCATTGTGACTCATAAGTTTCATATGCAGACCTGTCCATCCACTTTTTAGGGGGTAGCAGCAATTTATGTAGGTCTTCGTGTGTGTATGTATATATATATATATATATATATATATGAGAAAGTCCATCAGAGGACAAAACACGTCAGCTAAGATATGTTTTCATTTTGTCTTTATTTGTATATACATATATATATACATATACATATATATATATATATATATATATGTGTGTATGCTATATAATTTTGTAACCATTTACATGTAAAGTTCTTTATTTTTTATTTCAGAATTATTTTCTTCTTTTGTATAAGTCTTGATGGCCTTGAGCCTCAACCTGCCAGTCATGAACTTTGGTGTCATACCACTGAGCCATCATATTGGTATTTCCTTGTTTGCTAGATGACCTTCTTTTCTCAGCTCTTCCAAATTGGTTTGCAATAAATAAAGAAACAATTGTATACATATGTAAGATATTATATATGGGCACTCACTTCACATGTGAGCCAACCCATTTTATATCAAGTTTCTGCTTTCGGCTGACAATAAAGTACCGTGTGACTTGAACTAATCTTTGGTTGATCTGATGTGTAAAACTCAGTCACAGAAGACAGTGACATCTACTAACAACCATAAGACTAATTCACCAAAAATATTTCCTTTCTCATATATGAAATTGTCTTTTTTTAAACTCATTTTTCTGTTGAGAAATTTTTTGTATCCTTTATAGCACAAATTCATGATAATCGTAGTAATAACAGTCACATAGCATCACTTTCTTTGAGAACTTTATAATCCTCCACAACTTTTTTTTATTCTAGATACTTAATATTATAATGTTTGTCTTAGGCAGATTTTATGGCAAAATTTTATCACTGTTTTCTGCTAGATTTGAAGTATTCTTTTTAATTGTAATTTAATCAAATTTTAAGAATTTACAATTTAATCAAATTTTAAAATGTTCACCCATCTGAAAGTAAGGAAGAAATAGTGTTAAGACAGGCTTAGTTTCTAATGTCCCTCTTAACAAATTTTTATAAACAGACTAGATTAATTCCTACAATAAAAGACAATGAATAGCATGCCATTACAGCAGGTTCAATTCTTGCCAGCAGGTACATTTTCTTTAATAAGACTTTCAATGATCTAAACCAGAAGACATTAATTCCAATGTTAATAAATAAACATGGATGTCTACTCAAAACATACATATTCGCTGAAATAAAATTTACAGTAATAAAAAATATTATCAGATTAAAAATAATCCATTAATTGCTTAAATTTACATTTGGATGTGTGGGTGATGTAACAGTTATCCACACAGAACGTGAAATTTCCAAGCTGAGTTCAAATTCCTGTGAGACCTGCTTCATTCAATTCTTGCTAATGCCCATGGAAAAGGCATGAATCCATCTATGGCAGTTATAGGTTTGTAATGGCAGCCTTACCATTAATAAGAAAAAGTGTCAGTGACAAAACAACAAATGGAGATAAGATGTGGTTGAGATAAGTAAAAGTGTTTTCATTTCCCATGATCTACAAAGTTTGATTGTTTTCTTATTCTGGGATATTGTATATCAGTTGTGGGAGACTGAGAGTTTGTTCAGGGTATAACACAAGGTAGTAGTCAAGATATACACATAGATAAAATCAACATGCATATGTAGTAGTCAAGAATTAGTTTCTGCTGCTGATTTCAGTACTGGACAAAGGCATCACTGTTAATGGAAGTGCCTTGGTGTCACTGCTGATAGCATGATGGCCATGTTTGATTAAGCTTGCCTGCTATAGGGTCCATTACTAATGCAAGCCTAGTTGGATCTACATTCATGGGGAAATGAGCAGTGGCTTTATAGTGAGCCAGTGACTCAGAAACAGCTGCTGCAAAAACTGTGTAGGCCTTTTTCCAATTGGTCAGAAAAATGGTTTTATGACCCTGGTATTAGGCCATATTCTGGAAGTGGGTGTGTGGAACTGGATTAAAGTAAGGTCCATTTTTGTCATATGAGCTGTGGATGTCAAAGTAAGCACTTCCATTTGATTGGAAGAATTGGAGTTTCAACAAGGTACATGTTAAATAGCAGAGTAGACTGAACTCTCTTGCCTTGGGTGACAGTCAGTCTAGGAGAAGGATGACTCTGAATTTAAAAACATGCTTCATGACGCTATCTTGCCTCAGGTAAATGTACTCTTGGTACATCAGAAGTATATGTAATGCACCAACAATCTTTAATTGTTTATACGACTCACTGCCTTACGTTTCATGTATGGACATATGTTAGTATATACAGGCACTGAAAAGTCACAAAAAGAGGGGTGTATATTTTTATTGGGTTGAGCTAGCTCAGGCGTTCACACCAACCATCACGGTCCTGCATCAAGCTCGGAATATCATTAGGGAGGCATTCTGTGTCATAATATAGCTGGTTAATGTAGGTATTTGCTGAGCAACCGACTTGTCTTGCTCAATGGCTAGGTGTCTGGACCAGGAGATCAATCACAAACTCTTATTTTGCTCACAAGCAGTGTCCTACAAAGTGCATTCTGTGTTCATGTAAGATTGTAGAAATATTGGGGATTGGTCCATAGAGCTGTGATTTAGTTGGATGTTGTCTCCAAGAGATATTGAATATAGCTCTCAGCATCCAAGTGTAGACTCCATCTAGCTTAGACAATAGCGTTTTAGTTTATGTCCAGATAGTGGCACCAAACATTGGCTCGAAAGAATCTCTGCTTGAATTTATCTGGTAGATCAGATTTCCAGATTACATCCATTTCATTCAAAGTGGCCCAAGCTTTAGCAATACAAATTTTCACATCTTTTTCCGTAGGTGTAAAAGAGATGTACATTTCATAATAGGACAAAGAATATTGAAAAATTACTTTACAACAGCCTCTTCTTTATTATAAATATTAAGTTTGCATTGACAACAAAAAAAAACAATATAAGAACCTCCCTAGTAAGGTATTGATCTTTCATTTGCCTCCAAAACCAGACCTCTAAACTTTTTCTTGGAGATCAGAATGTTAACAACAGCAGGTCCTTTAAGTCCCGTGGTGGACATTCCACTGAGCAAACTTGTTGATCCATCACTTTTCTTAAGTGCTCAATAAGAGTGAGATCTGGGTAGAGATTTTGGTAGTCAGGGCAATGCAGTGAATCTTCATTTTTTAAAAATCATTTCACTCAAAGCAAGGCAATAAAGCCACTAAGACACAAGGAATTACTGAGTGTGGATGTAATCTGGAAATCTGATCTACCAGACAACTTCAAGCAGAGATTCTTTTGAGGCAATGTAGAGGTGGTTTTAATGTTTGGTGCCACTGCCTGGACATTAACTAAAAGAAAAACCTTATTAAGGAGAGAGACAAATAAAAGAACTGGAAGATAGAAGATGACAAGTGACATTGCATTTAAATTTTTGAAAGTTGACTGGAAAGCAAGAAGCCAAAAGAGAGTTCCACAGATGAAAAGTGTGATAGAAGAAACTGTTAGCAAAGAACTTTCAACTGTAAAATGGTAAGACTGAGCTTCCAGTCTAGTACTACGCTTAAATTCCCAAAGATGAGTTACCGAAGAGGAAAGCTCATGAGATCGATTACTATGAAAATATTTATAGACAAGGCACAGAAAAGCTACATTATGGCAGTGGGAAAGTGACTGATGGCAAGATGCCAGGTCAGGACTGAAAACATTGCAGATTCTTCTTTGTACTTTATCAAGAAACTATAAATACATAGAAAAGCACCTGACCATATGTGGCAGCAATATTCAGTGGATGGACGAATGGAAAACTTATAAAGGTGTAAAATAAATTCTGGCAAGAAAAATTGTCTAATAGAACACAGTGAATCAACTTTTCTAGCAGCAGACCTAGAAATTGATTCAATATAATTGTTCCACTTTATGTCAGTGAAAAACAGACCGAGAAGGTTCAATGAGTCACTCTCCTGGAGGTTAGCATCAGCCATGCTGATAGAAGGCAAAATAAAGTTCTTTATGATGATTAAAGCAAGGTAAAGGGCATTGTCCTGCTGAATGATGCCACTGCCATCAAAGAAAACTGTCACCATGATAGGTGTGTACCTAGTCAAGTAATTCTGAGGTAGGTAGTAAACAATAAAATACCTTCAGCATGAATGATAGGACTCAGTGATTCTCAGCAGAACATTACTTAAATAATCACATTGCTTCCCTTGCTTTGTTGTTTCCTAACAGCACATCTTAAAGATCTATCTTGCCATCATCCTTAATTAGGAAAAAGTGCCATTCATTAGATCAGGTAAGGTTCTTTCATTAATACAAAGATCGACATTGAACCCTGAAGATCATGGGGATATACTTATTTCACTTATCTCAACCATATCTTATCTCCATTTGTTGCTTCCACTTTTTTTCTTATTAATGATAAGGCCACCATTACAAACCCATAACTGGCAAAAGATGAATTCATGCCTTTTCCACGGACTTTAGTTTAGGTGAATGTATGAACATGTGTGTGATCAGTGTATAAATCTTCTTCTAAGTGGTGTGTCTGTTCAAGATGTGGGTGATCATGGGTCTCCACAGCTTCCAATTCCATGCAGCTCTTAGTAATGTTTCTCTGTTCACCATCCCTCCCTCTATCTGTTCTGCCATTCATTCACATAACCTAATCAGGTAGGTTACTTACTGCCTCCTTCAGTCCCTTTTGACTTCAATATGTCTTGTGACTGTCAAACTCCCCAAGCCTGCCTTCCTCATTATGTGCCACAGAAATGTCAGGTGTCGCTTTCAGATTCTATGTTTAAGGGTCCTTTTTGTTTTCATTTTCCTTAAAACTTCATCATGCATAAACACTCCTGTAGAACCACATTTCTGTTGCCTGCACTTCATCTATGAGGGAATTGTCCTGCATTCCATATAGGAGGATTGATATTACATAACAGTTCAGCAGTCTTTTCTTTGTTTCTGATGTAATGGAATAACTTGCCACCCCCATGAGTAACTACACTATAGGTAGTAACTACCTATAAGTATCTGTAAGTCAACGTGACTACAGAGTCTAGCTGGGACCTGTTGAGTACGACTCAGACTTACGCAGGAACTACCAACCTTCTTATAGTAGCACTCACTACTAGATTGACTTGCAACAACCTTGTGTATAACTGTTACCTTTATTCTTATTGTATTGGTTTTTACAATAAACCTTTACTTATTCTATCCACCGTGTTTGTCAAGTATATATTCCTATTAGCACGGAATATAACAGTTTCTAAGAAACTTTTTCTGTTTCCTAGTACTTAGCTTATTTTTTGGAAGGCATCTTTTACTATTCCAATATGTGTTCAGATTTTTGTGTCACATTTTCCATCCTCTGTTAAAACACTTCCCAGATGCCAACCATGGCATTCTATACTACAGGTTTATGAATACGTTGCAAATTATTTAAAAAACAGCAAACTCTTTTTTATTTATTTTTTAACAAAAGCATGAAGAAATATATTGAAACACAATACTTATAAAGACTTATTTTAGGATGCCCTGGAATGAAGACTAGTGAAAAGATATTTTCCTTTGTAGTCAATAAGAAGATTTCTGTTCAAAGAACGTCTTAGCAGAGGTTCTTTGAAACGAGTTGGTTTTATTCATGGGGCAGGAGTAAGAAAATGCCAAAGAAATAACCTATTTCAGGTCAGCTAGTCACTGAACTGTGAAAGTTAGCAAAAGTCAATACTTCATGTTCAAGTTCACAAGTTCAATACAGAGCCCATACACTTGATCAGCAAATGTATACAACCAAAAGAAGTGTACTCTCCTTTTGGAATTCTGGGAACAGAGTAAGCTGATTAATGTCTTTCTGGTTTCATTTTTCTCCTTTTTTTTGCATGATAATGTAGCTGTTGTTTTTAATTAATTTAAAAAAAAATTATAACTCCCACAATACTTTCAATGATGGACATTGATTAGTATGGTTACTTTGACAATGCTGCAACTATGCAGTCCCATACACAATATGGACCAATGTACTGTTTGTTGCAATACATTTCTTCCTTGAACATAATTAAAAGTATTTGTAATTTGCCCAAGTAATCACTCTGTTGTCTCATACTTACAATCATAAATCTTGGCTGTCTAATGCCTTGTTGTTTAACACTTTCGCCCCAGCACCTCAACCTCCAACGTCTTACTCTCTGGGTTGAGGTGTCTACTCAGTCTTAACCGAACTTAAAGGAGTGGTTGTAGGTCCCCTGAGCATCTGTAGATCATTCGACTGGTCCACTGGTTTAATCCTGCTTCCTGCCCATGTTGTGTTTGGTTTGATCCAGAAAGCAGAAGTGACGTTCATCCATTCACGGTCGACTGAAGATGTAGACACGGCTGAAAAGTCTGTGCTAAGAAATTTAGAATGCACAAAAAAAAAAATATATATCTGCAGAAAGCCGGACAAACAACTATTCAATGGTTGAATTTTTAATGTCTTTTATATAGCAGAAAAGAATAGTATAGAAAAGAAACGGGTTACCAAAAAGAAAAGTAATTGACGTAAAAACTCATACACTGGATTCTAGACAGAGAGTGGGTTGTGATTAACTTGTTGTTAAATCATCTCAGAATGATATACGACTCTTTCGATGGAGAGATATAGATTTATGTGCATGGCTTAAAGTTTATAGTTGCATTCCGCCTTGGCCATAGTAACAGTAGTAGTAATCTTCATGGTAGTAGAAGCAGTGGTACTTATATCAACAGTACATGTTAGTGGACGCTTCATTCCAATCTCTGACGTCACTTCCTCTCACCCTCGAGTCTCCAACTCGACTCTCCACTGTCTGCCTCTTCCATCTGCAAGGAGATGGAGAGAATAATTCATCTTGCTCAGGCCAAATTCTCTCTACTTCCTTTCCAAGAATTATCTCCAGTCTCTTGTATATGAACGATGATCAACAAAACAAAAGAAAATACTTTGTGTAATTTTGTTAAAGGAGAGGGGTGGCTTGTTTGACGTCTCCGTTCCCAGTGGTAGTAATAATAGTAGCAGTAGTAGTCTTAGATGTTGGAGGAGTAATTTGCTTCTTCATTCTTATATCAACAGCACATGTTAGTGGGTGTTTTGTTCCAATCTCTGACGTCACTTTCATACGTCTTCGAGCCTTCAATTCAACCCTGCTCACTTTCAATCTCTCCAGCTCGACTGCACTCAAAGACAGACAAGCCAAAAACTACCTTGTGTCTGCCTCTTCTGTATTTCCTGTAGCACTGCGACCTGTAACAGTCGACATGGGTGCCCATGCACGTGACGGCACGCAGGCGATGACGACATGCCGACCGATCGCGGCCTCTCCCGTCTCTCTCTTCCCTCTGCCACTTTTTCAGCATAACTACGCGTTTATATAGAAAAGCCGGCTGGTCATAACCGACCCTTGGCCCTACTACTTCACACGCGATTATCACGGGTGCTGGCTGCATCAACCAAAATCATGTGAATTCCAAAGTTCCTCATAGCTTACTAAGCGCTATTTCAAATTTTAACCGATAAAAATTATTTTGACCATTTTTCATTGCTTCCTAATGACCTGCCCTAGATCAGATTTCCCATCAGTAAACAAAAATGCTCTGATCTAATTTCGCTACTCAGATCTTCTCCAATTTCAATAAAAAAAAATATATGTGCGTGTGTGTGTGTGTGTGTTTCCTCGACTCTCTTCTCTGTCACAGTTGGCAATTGCTGATTTTTAACTCCCCAGATCACTGCTGATAGGTATTCACAATATGAGCACTCTCTTAAATTATGTTGTTTCAGAAATGCTTTGACTTAGCTTTCTAACTTTTATTAAAATCAATCGCTTTCGTTTTCTGAATTTCTTGCTGCTGATGTCACTTTCACAATAAAAGTCACAAACACCCACTGTTCACTCTACAATGCAAAAAGTGGTGCTCTGTTACTGTTATTACAATGATTACAAAAAATTTGCACTATAAACGATGAAAAAAATTTCCCAACAAAACAACAGAGTTTAAGGAAAGATAATTTCACATATGAGAGAAGAAATATTTTTGGTGAATTGGGCTTCTTGTTATTTGTTGATGATTATTAGTTTGTCACTGTCTTCTGAGACAGAGTTTTGTACACAGACACTGATAGACAGGGAGGGGAAAGTGAATATTTATCCTGTATTTCTCTTCAGGCCTAGTTGATTACCCACTGTCACTCATGTGTTCTACAGCTACTAAAAAAGATTGACCCTCATTATAAATGGTGGTGACTTTATAGTCAGCCAATGGTACACCCTTTAGTGATTTTAATAGTTCTAGCTTCAATGACAATCTCTCATCTTAACTGAAATGATGCCGTGCAAGTTTTTTTTTTGCAACAATTAATAGCTGATATATATGCAAGCTTCAAATACCAAAATGAAAATAAATATAACATTTGAAAATGTCTGCCCAAGTAATCAACAATTACTTGTAATTCACATACATGTAGTAGTATGACAGACCAAATCTGCTTACTCTCAAATTAAAACTCTGATGAATCAAGTGGAACTTTTGGTGTCTGATGGACAAACTATGAATGATAATCCACATTTGGTTCACACCATAGCCAGGAATTAGCAAAGTGTTCATAGACCTCATGTCTATGATCACTTTCATGGGTCTCATGACTGGCCTATAGTCTCATGGGTCCTGGTGACAGCATCCTATGTTCAAACTGCTGGATATGATATACTTCTGAATTTGGCCTATATAGTCACCATCGGCAATGCCTAGGATTAAACAAAAGAAATCAACCAAAGAAAATTCCCTGCAATTATCCTAAAGAAATGTACTCTTAAACTAGCTCCTGTTCTCTCTAAAATCTAGAACAAATGTTTTGCTGCTTTTTGCTTTCCAGCTTGTTAAAAATTCTCTTCTGTAATTCCTGTTGTCAAGAACTCAGGTGAAACCTCTGATCCTTTGAACTATTGACCTATTAGTCTGTTGCGGATTTGAATAAACCAACAACAAAGAAAAAGGTTAGAAAGGTTTTTAAATATAAAAACATAAAATATTTTTAATTTCATGTCTTTACAACTAAGTTCTTGTGTTAAAGTTCCTTGTTTGATAAGATGAAAAGAAATGTGATTTCTCTGCATGTATGTGTGAGAAAAAATAGGCAAGGGAGAAAGAAGAAAAGTGTAAATGTCACATAGCTTAGTGAGGAAGATGGACGAATGAGTAAAGGAATCTCTATTAAGATGGTGTGGTGCATCTGTTGTAGTAAGTTGGCACTCTGTCTTCTTACTGCTTTTGTCCATTTAGAGACTTTACTTAAATAGTCTTAAACAGGATCACAAAGCATGTTTTTTATTGTTGGTGGGAAAATGACTCATTGTTTGTGTAGTGATATTGGCAAATTAATATGTCTAATTTGCATAAGTGCAAGAGAAAGCCTATATAACTTGTCACTGAGAATAACGCAGTAGTAGAAGCTTAGCGAATGAATAGTGCTAAACCTTGACTTCCCAACAATGGCGTCGCCGATAGGATACCATTTGTCTCTAGAAGATTCAGATTTTGTGGAGGCATGGATTCAATGTTTTTCTGCCAGTGCGAGAAGTAAAAAGTTGAAAGACAACAAGGAGAAGAGAGGTGAAAATGAAATTACGGATTTATTCTTGGCTACAGCTGAATGCGAGGCAATAATGAAAGTCTCCATCATGGCATATCCCACAAACTTGGAAGACCTGACTTTCGAAAAAATACGTCAGATTATAAGGAGAAATATGAGACCAAAAAAAAGGCTGGTAATGGCAGAAAGAACGAAGTTCATGTCGATAAAACAAGAAATTGACGAACCAATTATAAAATATCTACACCGTCTACGAAATGCGAGTAGATATTGCAAATTTGAAAAATTCGGACAAGATGGACAGACTATTGAAGAGGACTTGATTCAATTAAGGTTAATTGAAGGTATGTGCAATGCATCTCACCGATATAAAATAATGGAACAACTACAAATAGGAAATATATCTTTAAATACATGCATTGACTTTATACAGCAACAAGAATTGATACAGAAATACAACCATCATAAAAGTCAACCCAGCGAACAAATATTCGCTGATACGTACATGTTAAAAAAGATAAGAAAATGTTCGTATTGTGGACATGAACACGAAATAAAAAGGGAAAAATGCCCAGCATTTGGAAAAACCTGTACAAATTGCTTAAAAAAAGAACCATTTTCAAGCAGTATGCAAATTCAAAAAGAAAACCGTTGAAAGAGTTGAAGAAAACGAAACCAATATGGAAGTGTTCACATTAAAAGATAAGAATATAGAAAAAATTGAACAAAAGAAAAAAGACAGTATATTAAAGGTTAAAATTAACAACTGCAATTTAGATATGCAAATTAATACTGGGAGTGAAGTAACGCTGATCCTTCTCCAACTCTTATCCCACTACTGCTGGTGTTCCTCAAGGCTCCATACTTGGCCCTACTCTGTTCCTCATATTTATAAATGACCTTCCAGACGCCATAGACTCCCAAGTCGGTATCTACGCTGACAACACTACTATTTACTCCTGCTTCAAGCACAAATCTACTGAGGCGGACTAAATTAACCTGGCAGCTCAAATTGAAAAGGACCTCCAATCAGTTGTGGACTGGGGAGAGAAATGGATGGTCAACTTTAATGCCTCTAAAACAAAACTGCTCTCTATTAACCACCACAAGGACCCATCCCTGCATCCCATCAGAATGTCTGAGGATCAACTTCTTGAGAGTTCCTCTCTGCGGCTGCTCGGTCTCACGCTGTCCGTTGATCTGAGATGGAACAAATACATCGAGTCAATTGCATCATCCACCGCAAGAAAAGTTGGTTCCCTGTGCCGAGCCAGGAAATTCTTCTCCCCTGAATCGATCCTCCAAGTCTATAAGTCTACCATTCGACCTTGCATGGAGTATTGCTGCCATTTATGGTCTGGGGCCCCTGCGTGTTGCCTCAGGGTTCTAGATAAGATCCAGAGACGGATATGCAATGTGATTGGCCCTGATCTGTCATCTCGTCTGCAATCGCTCTCTCACAGACGCGATGTTGCATCACTCTGCCTTTTCTACAAGTACTTCCACGGTAATTGCTCTGAGGAGTTGCTTTCGCTTGTCCCTAAGCCTCGTGAATTTAAGTGTCCTACGAGGCTGGCATCCCGTTCCCACCCCTTCACCGTTGAAACTGTTAGATGTAGACGTCTTTTCTACTCCAATAGCTTCATGTCTCGCACATCTCGCCTATGGAACTCCCTTCCCTATTACTGTTTCCCTGACAAATACAATCTCCAACGGTTTAAGTGTAGCGTCAATCGTCATCTCCAATTGCCTTGATCTATCCACTTCCTGACATCTTTCATTCCTATCTGCTCTCGCTCTATATCTCCCGTAACCCCCCTACCTCGATCGACCCTCCGTCCTTCTCTTTCTCCACATCCCTTCCTTTACCACTCCTATCTGCTCTTCCTCCAACCCTTCTGTAACCCCATGCGTGATAGTGGCCACCGGCCTTGCTTGGGGTGATACGCTTAAAAAAAAAAAAAAAAAAAAAACATTTTTTGGGAACGCATTGGAAAGCCACCTTTACGAAAGAGCAGTTTACAACTCCGCCAATTTGATAGGTCGGTCATAAAAACTTTAGGATACATTGAAGGTTCGTTGGAGTTAGAAGATGAATTTGAAGTAATACCTATAATTGTCACAAGTTGTAAAAAGAACCACGGACTTCTTGGAAATGACGTGCTTAACATAAATTCTACCAAATTAATTAATGAGATAAAAATGGAAAAAAAACGGAAAATTAAAAAACTATAAAGCGAATTTAAAATGAAAAGAAAATGTCTCCACCTCTTATTATGAGGCACGAAAATTACCAGTACATTTGTTGCCATTAGTAGTAACAAAACTACGGAAATTAATTGAGCAAGACCTTCTTGAACATGTTCCCCAGTGGGGGCAGTAAGTGGGCATCACCCATTGTAGTGTTGAAGAAGACAGATGGTGATTTACATATTTGTGGAGATTACAAAATAGGTATAAATCACAAAGTCTGTTCAAATTCATATCCCATACCGAATGTTGAAGTTGCATTACATGAACTGGCAGGAATGAGCGTTTTTACAAAAATAGATTTAAAAACGGCATACCACCAAATACCAATAGACGATAACTTCAAAGAAGTAACCACGATAAATACACCAATAGGATTACTAAGATGGAAAAGGATTCCATATGGAATAAAAACTGCAAGCACCATATTTCAAAGAACATCGAACAGGTTTTAGAAAATATGAAAAATATTATTTGTTACCAAGACGATATATGCATAGGAGCTACTAATGAAAAGGAATTAAAAAAGAAAACCGACATAATCTTGAATAAATTAAGAAATGTTGGAATGACAATAAATGAAAAAAAATGTGTAAGCAATTGTAGTAAAATATCTTTTTTAGGTTCTTCCATTTCAAAAAAAGGTATATCACCAGACCAAGCCTTGATAGAAAAAATACTAAAAGTAGCTACACCTACAAATAAAAAAGAACTGGAGTCTTTTTTGGGATCGGTGAATTTTTACAGGTGATATGTACCAAAATACACGGACTTGAACTGTTTGTAAATTTAAGAAAAAAGAATCTTGAATTTATTTGGTCAGAGGAACAACAAAAAGCTTTTGATAGATTAAAAGAAATTATGGCAAAGAAACCAATAGTGAAAATGTTTGATCCAAAAAAGGACATGACGTTAACCACAGATGCAAGTGAACATTCAATATCGGGAATATTATCACAAGAAGGACATCCGATAATGTATTTATCAAGAAGACTAACGAACACCGAATTTAATTATTCAAATATAGAGAAAGAAGCATTGGCTATCGTGTGGACAACTACTAGAGCTCGATAATTTTTAATTGGAAAAAAAAATTCTGTTAAGAAGTGATCATAGACCATTAGACTTTATATTTAACCCAAGGAAAGAATTACCCAAAGCCACGACATCGAGGATATTAAGTTGGGCAATAAGATTGATGGCATTTGATTTTGATATAGAATATGTCAAAGGAAATTCAATGTTTTGTCTTTAGATAGAATGGCTGCAGAAACTAGACATGATCCAGTACTAAGTAGGATAATATCGAGAATAAGAAAAAACTCATGGGGAAATTGTTCTAGGGCGGAAAGACCCTACAAAGAAATAAGACAGAAATTAAAGATAGAACATGGAGTGATTTGTAATGGGGATCTGGTAGTTCCCCCAGAAACACAAAGAAAATTGGTAATAAAAAGTGTACATGATGATATACACTGTGGAGTAGCGGCTACACAAAAAAGGATAAAATTAGAAACATGGTGGCCGGGATATTCAAGAGATGTCGAAGAATATATAAAAAGGTGCAAAAATGTAAAGAATTAAGAAACTTTACACAGACTACTTTACATTCGTGGCCTAGAGAAGTGGAGCCATGGAGTCGGGTGCATATGGATCATGCGTATATTAATGGAGTGGGACTCTTATTAATTCTAGTAGACTCTTTTTCAGGCTGGCCTGAAATAATCCGGGTGCCAGACAAGAAATGTTCTACAATAAAACAGATTCTAAGGGTCATATTTTCCAGAAATGGCATACCAAAAACCCTGGTATCTGACAATGCACCAGAATTTTGTGATGAAGATCTTAATTTATGGTTAGAAAAAATAGGATGTAAACCATATAAGACACCCCCATATCACCCTCAGTCGAACAGATTAGCGGAAAGAATGGTGCAGACCGTAAAAACGGGACTAAAAGCATGCTCTCAGCAAAAAGAAAAAGTAGAAGTTTTTCTACCGAGGCTGTTTTTAAGCTATCACACAATACCACACGCTGGAAGACTAGAAAGCCCATCAGCTTTAATGGGAAGACAAATTAGAGCTCCACTAACGATGTTGTAATCCACAAATGAAAAAATGTGGTACAAAAAGAACAAAGAAGCAAATCCGGAAAGGGCAGAATTTATCATGCAAAAAGGCCACAATACAGCTATAATAAATAGGAAAAACAGCAACACTGTATTAGCCCATGCAGATCAAATAAGGACCCAGGGTGAATATGAAGAGCAAAATGATGAAGAAATGTCTACGATTCCATCCGTTAATGATTTATTAGAACAACCATTACAAAATAAAACATCAGAAGACAAAATAATGCAGGATCAAGTGGGCCAGAATGAGTTTGAAAGTTTGGACGAAGATCAAATAATGCCTATGATTACAGCTTAGCGCGGGACAGATCTAGGTCTCCCAGAGAAAGAAATACGGGAGAGAGAGAAGTAGAGCAAAGTAATGAAACTATCATGAGAAGAAGTACAAGAACTGCTAGAGGTATAAAACCTATACGTTTCAGGGAGATGTAGTGACACTGGCAAATTAATATGCCTAATTTGCATAAGTGCAAGAGAAAGCCTATATAACTTGTCACTGAGAATAACACGGTAGTAGAAGCTTAGCAACTGAATAGCTTAATAAAGGATACAGTACACATAAAATAATCGTTGAAATCTTCCCCATGATTAACCCTTAAATGGCAAAAAATGACTGCACAAACATTTAAAAAGTGAATGAATCATATGACAACATAAATATATGAAAAGTTTTTTTTTTCATTTTTTTAAAATCATTTCACCCCCAAGCAAGGCAGGAATACCACAAGTACACATGTGGCCACAGAGGGTGAAAGTAAGCGAAAAGACTGGGTATAATGGGGATTGAGGAAAGGATAAAAGATGAACAGGAATCAAGAAGACAGAAGATGGTGATTGAGGTTGCATTTAAATTTTTGAAGACTAGTTTTCAAGGAAGCAAGTAAATGGAAGGGAGTTCCATAGGCAAGAAGTGCAAGAAAAAAAACTGTTTGAGTAGAAGTGGCAGTTACATTTAACTATTTTAACAGTAAAAGAGTGAGACCTAGATGCGAATCTTGTAGCACACTTGAATTCACATAGTCAGGGCACCACGGAAAAAAGCTTGTCAGCGCAGTTGCCATGAAAATATTTGTAGAAAAAACTGAGGGAAACCAAGACTGAAATCAAGATATCAAGTCAGGATCGATTACATTGCAAATCCTCCTTTGGATTTTGTCAAGAACCTCAAGATGAATTACAGGAGCATTAGACAAGATATAGCAATAGTATTCAATGCACGGACAAATGGTACATTTGTAAATGTGCAAGATGGACTCTGACAAGAAAAACCTTCTTGCATGACACAGTGACCCAACTTTCCCTACAGTAGATGCAGCTATTGATTGTTAACTTCAAGTCAGTTGAAAACGTGAGACCAAGAAGGCACAGTATGTTGCTCTCCATGAGTCTAGCTGATGGCAGGCAGGAAAATTTCTCTGTGGTGATTAAATGAGAGCAGTTTTCTTTTGGAGGCATTAAAATTTACAAGCCATTTCCTGCCCCAGTTAACCACTAATTGGAGGTCCTTTTCAAAAGCAGCAACCCGGTTAACTTTGTCAGCTCTGACGTATTTGCTATTGAGACAGGAGTAAATGGTTATGTCATCTACATAAATGCCTACTTGTGAATTGATGACATCAGGACACTTGCATAAATATATATTTAATATATTTTCTGTTTATACATTATTTTATTAGATACAATTTATTTAAGTAAATGCTTTGTTTATTAAATAAACAGTATGAATTACATTTACCGGCCTGAATGTTTGAGAAATTTCGTAGGAAATATGTGCTTCTATGACAGGAATCGAACCTATATCTCCAATGGGTACCATCATTTGATCTGATGCACTGTTAACCATTCAGCGACAAAAAAGCATCTGGTTAGCAAAGTCTGAATTACTGTTTATAAACAACAAATCTTCGACGATCTTTCTTGAACAATCATATCTTCTCACAAAACATAACATAAATATTGACAACATATTATATTATCCTTGTAGAAAGGCAGGCCAGCTAATCTACCTCATTTATAGGAGAGTACCTAATACAGCAGGTGGGCTAGTCCACTTCACTATAATGGACCTGCCCAACACATTTACATGAGTGGACTCTATTCACTCATATATCTCTCCATTAAATCACTCAGTGGGTATATTTTCCATTTTGAGTGACTACACCAGTCTACCTGTGTGTCAAACCACTTGCAATTAACTAATATTCAACAATTATTTAAAATGTTTTCTGTTTATATGTTATTTTATTACAGGCAATTTATTTAAGTAAATGCTCTGTTTTTAATAATTCGGATAAAGATTTTTACTGTCCTTGGAGGGGGAAAATTCTGTAATGCACTAACATTATTTTGTGTAGGTCTAATACTGTCAGATCTAATATAATAACCCAAAAATTCAGCTGAAGTCACATCAAATGTTGACTTTGCTATTGAAATTTTTAGATTATTATCATGTAGGATTTTTATAACAGTTTCAATGTCTTTTATGTGTGCTGAAGAATCATTGCTTAAAATAAGAATATCGTCAATGTATGTAAATATACAGTTAACATGTTGAAAAGTCTTGTCTATGTATCTTTGAAAAGTGGATACTGCATTCTTTAGTCCAGATGGCATATATTTGTATTTGTGAAATCTGAGAGGAGAAATAAGTGCTGTGTTTTTTATATCATCTGGGTGCATTTTATTTGAGGGTATGCTGACACCAGGGCAATTTTGCCAAATCTTGTTTTGTTGGCTAGTTTATCAGCAAATTGATTAATGTTCAGGATGGGGTATTTTTCACTTTGTGTAATGCTGTTTAACGCACAGTAATCTGATTTTTCCATCTGTTTTTTTTAACCACATGTAGGGGACTGGCCCATTCACTATCAGAAGGTGTAATGACACCATTGTTTTGCAATTTCAAAAATTCCTTCTTTACTGTCTGGGTTTTCTCTTCTGATAGATTTCTAGCCTTGGCAAAGGTAGAAACATGACTGTCTGTATCAATTCTATTCTCCTGCATATGTGATTACTGGGTTGGTATGTGGGGATATAATGCTGGAATATATTTTTATAAAGCTTTTAATTAAATAAGGCATATTATTATTCACAACTAAGTTGATAGAGTCGTTTAATGTTTTTAGTTCCTTTAAACACAATGTTGTGGTGTTGATGATCATTTTCTGTTGGCAATCTATCAATAAACCAAAATTGTTCAGGAAGTCAAATCCTAGTAAGGGTTATTGAATGTCTGCTACTACGAATGTCCACATAAAAGATCATCAGTAGGCTTATCTTGGTTTAATTTACCCGTAGCAGCATATCTGAGCCTGTAGCTGTTGTTAGAGAAACTGGTTTTGGTTCCATTGATAAACTGTTGATGTAGCTATGTGGAATGATAGATAAGCTGACACCGGTATCTATTATGAATGAAAATTTTTTTTTGTCCCCAACATTGCTGATATCTGTAATAATGGCAGACTGGAGGGGGGGGGGAGGAGGATGTCCTCGTCTGCCTAACTAGATTCTCACTTCATTTGGTGCTGGTGTAGATGGATACAAACTTGGCTGTTGTATCAAGTCTCTTTTTTTGTTCAGCCATTTGCACCAGTGTTTACATGAATGTGCCGCATTCACATGATAAATGTGTGCCCTATTTTTTGTAATTGTCCCTTTTGAGACAATAAGGTATTGCTGAGGTTTTAGTAGGCATTTTGTCTGAATTAGGTTACACATGCTTATTTTAGCAATGCCTTGTATTAAAGGCATTAATTCATTCACCAATTGTCCCACCCTGATCGGGTTTAAATCTTTTTGTGTTGTTAACACAGGTGTGATGGAAGACAGTAATACTTGTAAAAATTTGTGTAACACTATGTTGTTGCTTATCTCCACTCATTTTGCAATCAACAATATTTCTTGAAGGTAAATTGATAGTCGACCTGTAATAATGTAGGTAGACATTAATTTATCTAGCAGTTCTGGCTTTGTTTGTTCATCTGCTTCAATTAAAGTCTTTTTTAACTCATTGTAGTTGTGAGTATTCAGAATGTTGCTAGGTATTTTTGCCACTATTTCCGGACGTAGAGACACAATAACATTATAAAATTTGGTGATTTGGGAAGTTACATTTCTCAGATAGAATTGATTCAACAATTGTGAACCAACAGGTAATGTTAAATTGTATAAATTCAGGTGTCTTAATTGTTATTTGTTGGACAGTCAGCTCATGGTGCTTTTGGCCCATTTTGTTTTTTGTTTTTTTTTGTATTATGTGTGTAATATATATATATATATATATATATATATATTGGAATTCACCAAATATGTGGTTATAAAAATGTGTTTTTTTATGTTGTTTGTCATGGTCACCAAATATGGTGGTTCTTAAAATGTGTTTTTTTAACCAAAAACAATATGAATTTTTGTACGTATCTGTTTGTTTTGTCACAAACCTGAAATGCATGCATCTTGACACCTTAACTTCCCAGAACAAAAAACAAAGAGATTGATTTTCCTACCTAATGATGTCTTGTGTGAGTCTTATCAAGTCACATGATTGTTTTTTATTCTCATGAATATTTATAATTAATTTTTATTGCTATTTTTTGGGTTCAAAGAGAAATAACTTTTTGTCTATCACTACACATGCTTAACTGATAGAAAACAAAAAAAATCATTTTTATGGATAGTTTTTATGTTTATTTTTACTTTAATTATACACAAAACTATGAAAATGATCTTAACGCTTTAAGATTATAAAAATAAAGAAAAAAAGGAAATAAAAAATATTAGGTTCATAAATTGAATATTCTTTAACAGTATGGTATTTCTTAAAGCATTCCTTGCACAATGGTGTTATGCATTCTTTGTACCAAGTTGTTGCCATTTTTCACCTCAGTTCTTTTAGAGGAGTATGTATATAGACAGAGCTCAGTCTTTAACTTGTTCTTCCAGATTTATTTGCAGGTAAATAATTCAGGAAATTAAGTCACCTCCCAAATCCTGGTAAATAGTAACTTCATGAATGCTTGAGTCACCATTAGTCATTTTAACTTGAATAATAAATTATGCCCATACCATTGGAAAAAGGTTAAATCATTAATTGATGATATCTGATGATCTCCAATGAAATGATGCCTGCCATTTAAGGGTTACGAATAATAAACAATGTTTATCTAACTTTCTAAGATCAAAACATTGTCATTATAATTTTTTGTGCGTTTTTCTTTCCTCTTATTTTTGTTGCTTTTTACTGTAATATTTAGGTTATTTTACATTCTACAACTTATTTAACACATGGATCTGTTGCAACTTCAAATCTTGTTGGAGGTCATTTCCTTAATTTTTAATCTATGATGTATTTTTAACAGTTGTAGATATAAAATAACTTGAGTGTTATGATAAACAAGCAGCAAAAATAAGATGAAAGGAAAACTTGTAAGAAATTAGTAATACATACACAATTATATCATGGTTGCCTTTTTCTTATATTTTTATTACAGTTAATTTTTAGTATCTTAAACTCACTATTAATGTAGTATATAAAGTTTCTTTACAATATTGAGCTAGGTAAAAATAACTCTCTTGTAATTAAAGCTTCCAATTAACAATTTTGACCTTGTGAACAGCTATGCAAATTCAAATATCTTTCAACTAATTTCAGTGATTGTTCATGCATTAAATTAACAAATAAACTATAAGGTTGCCTCAATTGAGACAAGATTTTCCAATCAAACCAATGTTGCCTTTCATACATGCCAAGGACTTTAGCTATTGCATTTTTTCATACTTTAATGCTATCTTAATATTATAATAAATATTATAATATATTTTGTAATATAAAAAATTAAAATACTTAATATTACTCTGTCAGGTACCAAAATATCCCTTTTGCCAGTAAGTAATACAAAAGCTTGAATAGTAAAAGAAAAAGGAAGTAAATTTCATCAAATTACTGAGGTCATGATGAAATGAATCTATTTAGTAATCTACTACTAGAAGTTGTTCAAAACAAAAATTGATGCAGAATTGCATAAACAATCTAACAGATCTTCATCAACCAAACATGAATTGATATTATGATTATTATTTATTTTTGATATGTGTTGTGGGACGTTACGACAATGCATGTATTAACAAAAGGAACTGCACGTGACAAAGGGAAAAAAACATGAAACTACCTATAAGAAGGATATGCTTGTTTTTTTTTGTGTGTGTATGTGTGTGTGCGTGCATGCGGGCATATATAACAAGGAGAAAGTAAAAAACAAAATCAAGAGATAAGACCATGAAAATGAACATGCCCAAGTGGAGGACACTTTACTCATCTGAAGACCAGAGCTAAAAAGCTGTAAAAGAGGCTAGGAAGAGAAATGCACACCTTTTTATAGGATTCAGGAGCGCCACCTAGCAACGGTTTTTAGCAAATTCAAGTGGGATAACCAACATCTTCATCTTTCATTTTAATTTCAGTTGATTTTTATTGCAAGACTCAGATTATCATTCTACAGATGATAGTAAGCAGAGTGGTTCAGAAATCAAAAATAAGCTTTTAATGAGACCCAAACTCTCATTCTTTATCCTTTGAAATCTGCCTTAACATGACAGTTGCCTTACAGATTAGGCTACAAAGAAAACTAACTGCTGTCATTCAAATATGACTATATAGGTATTATGCCCTGTCATTTGGAGTTAAGAATATAACAACTGCATACCTGTATAGAGGGGTTAAAACTGTGCCTATGTCTACCGATTTTTACCTATGTCTTAGTTTTTGCCTCTTTTACAAAGCAGACCTATGTCTGCCATTTTGGTTCTTGTGCAAACCTAACTATTGTCTATCTTTTAACTTATGTAAATGATACCTATGTTTGCTTTTAGGGGTCACATGCAAATTGGATCTCTATCTACTTTTTTAGCTCTCATGCAAACTGAACATATCTGTACCTATTTAATGTTTATCAGAATAACAGAATTCAACATTAAATAACCCTGAAAAGGTTGATATTCTGTAAAACAAAACAAACCATAGAGATATTCTTTATTTTCCTCAAATGCTTGATAGGCTGCCAACTTCATTTATATACCCTAGTGTGGTGAAGGCAATCATAGTTGTCTCCCCCTTAGAACTACTTGACTAGAAAAGAAGTGGTCAAACCTCACTTAAAGGCAGTAGACAAATTGCATTGAATAAAGCTTCACTACAGGCTCAAACATTTGTCTGTTCATTTTTACAACTAGTAAACTAAGGTAGCTGTCACATTAAGATAGGCTTTCATAGATAAAAGATAAGAGTTCAGATCTAACCAGAGACTTATTCCTTATTTTTAATTCACACTGCTTTCTAATAATTGTTGAATGATGGTCTGAGAATTATGATAAAAAGCAACTGAAATTAAGATCAAAGAAATCTTCATCTATTTAATAATTGACAATGCTTCATGCAGTGATGTACAGAGATTTGGTGATGTTTAGTGATGCTCACCGAGTATTTATAGTCCTGAGATCGTCCCCTAGTAGTGGTTTCAAAAATTAGGAGGAAGTAACCTGATAATACTCTCCTCCAGATGGGTAGAATTTTTTTGCCCATATGTAAAGTTTGTGCAGTTGTTTCTGTCCTCATGAGCTGAAAAGAAAAGGTGTTGAAAATGTGGTTGAGATGCATGATTTGACGAAATGTACTTGTGCTGTTATCAGGGTGCTGTATTGTTTTCTAGTTGAATGTAGCACGCTCTGGAAAATGCATCGGTAGTGTAAATTGTTCAGCGTTTGCTATTAAAATTTGCCTTTTTCCAATGCACCACGTTGAATGGATTTTGTCGTCCCATTGCATTGATTTCTTGTTGTTAGAAGTATTGACCTATCGACTCCCAAACAGTTAAAAAAAATTGGCTTCTCTAAAAAATTAAACTCTTTACCAAGGACTTTGTAATTTCTGCAAGTATAGTAAGTCTCTGCTTCCTTATGAACATTTTTCTCTATCTGGCTTAATTTTCTTAATTTCTAAGGTGCCCAACACATAAAATAAATAATTTCTTTCTGATTCAATATCATTCTTTTTTTATTATGCACTTAAGAGGTGTTAATTGATAATTTTTTGTATATGGGAAAATCCCCATAAAAGGTATGAATGAAGGTAACTATATAGAGATGTCCTTATAGTATATACATGTATGCAAAGTTCCTATGAAGGTGATGAGAAACTTACATTTAAGAAAAGTTCTTTATCTGTTGGCTTGGTAGAATTATTAGATATACCTTTGTTAGCACATTGTATGCTATGTACTATCCTGTGCTGTATTCAAGAGGTTTGTTGGGGGATATAAAGGAACAAGATACATCTTATCTCTAAGGTATCTTGTGAGTAAAATAGAACAAGATTTTTATATCCTTTTCTTATATACTGCTTTTACAATGCCATATAGCAGTTGTTAGCAGAAGTCCCTTGACGTACAAGTGGGGTAAACCCATAGTTAATTATCACACATTAAGATTTGAATATAAAATTTTTGAAATCCATAATAACAGAAAAGCATTTTATCTTAAATGCCACATCCTTTCAGAACATATATGATCATGGCTCTCCAGATTACTTTCCCTTTATTATCTGCATATTTTCAGCCATCTTGGGAAATAGGGTAGAGTGGTTTCCCATTGCCTTCTCCACAATTTGGAATTCTAAGATTTTATTCTTCTAGGCTAGTTGCCATCAAATGCTAGGGTATCTAATCTACCTTGATATTTAATACATTTATACGAGGGGGGGTCATGCCTTTTCCATTTTAAATATATATAGTGCTACTTTTGATGTAGAATATTAAAATGATTTGATCATATTCAGATGAAATTTTGCATGATCCTCCTCCTTGTTATTGTTGACCTGTCAGTTGAGGTCAAGAATATACTGACTACATCCCCATACAGAAGGGTCAATCCCACTAAAAAAGATCCACCAGTTTACTGTACCTATGGCTACCTTTTGGATTCTTGTGCAAACCAAACCTACGTTTACCTTTCTACTGTATGACAGAAGTTGGCATTAAATTGCCTGGAAAAGGGTTGATATGCTGTAAAACAAACCAAATGTTCTTGTTTATTTTATAACATTTCAACCAATTCATTCCCTAATCTTTTTCTTCTTTATGCATATGGCATCTTATTTGTCTTCTGCCAATAATCCAGTTTGCATTCTATTAATGCAGGCTTGGAAAACCTTTCTTGAGCAGCACACCTCATGAGATATGGTTCCTCATTGTTGTAACCGAGAAAGGGTAACTGAATGAGGAATAACCAAAACAGAGGTTGGAAATGAAATGGTAATCTTTATAACATCAACAAAATACAATACTTGCCAGTGACATGAAGTAGGTAAACCACTGCAAGTGGTGGACTTCTTAGACAGCATATTACCCCCATTTAGAATAGTATCCAATGTATTTATGAGGATTGGGACATACCAATTAGTGTTCATAGGTACGGTATATAACACTCATAAGGCAGGCTGCATTACTAAAAAGATTCAAGGTAATTTTTTTATATAAGGTACCTCAACCATTTAACTAAAGAATATCACATGCATAAGCATCTGCCTTAGAAATCAAGAAATGTCAATCTTTTTTTCTTTGGAGAAAAGACCTTTCTATAATTTAAAATTGAAGTCTTGGTATAATATTACCATGGATGACTGTGATTAATATATGAGCTACATGTAATTTGTTATAATTATTTTGATATATAAGCATATATAGAGTACAACCAGGTGTACCTGATTTATAACATCAAATAGCCCAAGTGTAGACTTGATTGGTTGCCGTTTTCTGGGAGAATTTATATAAAGCACATCCTAAAACTAGTAGCAAATTTACTCTGGGTGCAGGCCAATTACTGATCATATTCAGTCAGGTCACCCATCGAAGAAGTCTGTTGTTTATTTAGACCCAAAACTTCTAGTGACATGGGAGCAACAACACTGATGATGCACCTAGAGTTGGCACTTAAAAGTGTAATTTTAGCAATATAAGCATATACATATTATCATGGATGACAGTTTGAGATAATATTATATGATTAATAATTGAATATTAAATGAAATCTTGGTACAATATTATCATGGATGACAGTTTGAGATAATATTATATGATTAATAATTGAATATTAATTGAAGTCTTGGTACAATATTATCATGGATGACAGTGTGATTAATACATGATGCTGCATGTAATTTATTTCTAATTTATTCATTTGAAAATGCAAAATATAATTTTTAAAATAAAAAATGTTTTTTTTTTGCCAGAGGAAAAATTATTATTTGTGTTTCCTGTTTTTAAATCAAAAGATGGTTACATATATAATCATCCATAATGAAAATTGGCAATGGTTTAAAATGATGAAAATGTAACCAAAGAAAGTTTACAAAATTCCAGAGACATTGTACTTCATCATTGTTTATGTGGTTATGTATGTCTTTTAACAATAATGTTCACTCTGTACAAGGCACAAGAGCCACTCGAGGTAGAGAGTTACAGAGTATCTAATTGTTGTGGTAGGATCCACCTAATTTGCATAGCGGAGTACCGACGATATAAATATGGTTGGTACCGGAAGACAGGGAGGAAAATCAAGAGATCCAACTAGAGACTCTGCCCGACTGCAACTTAGTCAACACATTCTCCAGGAACGGTCTTCCCAGGAATATACAAAAGACTATATGTAAATATTGTGTACACTTTCTTGTTTCAATACATTTTCTTCTAACTACATTTTGTGTTTGCATTATTATTCCATGCATTAGTCAAGTTTCAACACTAATCTATGGGAGTAGACTGTTCTTGTTCCACTGTCCATGTTTAGGGATACCTCATTGTTCTTATTTTTAGTACTGCTCAATTATTGTTCAGATTAAACAAAGAGTTCAGTTCAGAATTCTGTGATCGACATCCATCTGTTGCACAACAGTCAAAATGTTGTGATAAAAACAACAAAGATGAGGACAATAGTCCATATGTAAATAATGATAACTCACAGAAATTCAGGCAGAATATATCTTTTAAAATCTTAGATTTTAATGGTTTTTTTATCCATTTAATTAATTATTATTTTTCAGTAATGATAATTAATTATTATTTTTCAGTAATGATCACCAACTTTCCTTGAGATATAATTAATCTCTTTCAAGGATCTATAATACTATTCAATACATATTTTTATCATTTTATATGCAAAATAATATTCATTATATTAAGTTATATGTGTGCATATTAGAATATGAAAGCTCTTTATATCTCTGTATTGTTGAGAATAGTTCAATTGTATGTTTTGTTTATTTTACAGTGTGAATTTTGTATGAATAAGGAATAAATAGTCTGTGTGCTCAAAGTTTCTCTTGTTGACCATGGTTAACTTTCTCTTACATTCACTGACACAACGAGATCTTGCAGCTGAATAGACATAAATTTTTAAAAATAGAAAATAGAATGATACAAGTCAGTACAATATTCTTAATAATGTGTGAAAGGGTGCATTCAGAATGTAGGACTGAATATTAATCGCGTTTATTTAAAGCTAGCCTCCAGGAAAAATAAAGGGTTTTTAATATACGCTATCAATTTCAAGAAATTTTGTAGACAATGTAAGCAAGATGAGTAAAGGGAGATAACTTACGTTGGCTGTAATTTGTAACGTCGTAAATGATTACTAAATAACTAGGCGCTTCCAAGGCGTTTTTTTTTTTAAATTATCAGTAAATTAAAATAATTGTATTAATTTTTATTAAATAAATAATTTTTTTTTATCATTTGTTATAATAGGTTAATAAGATCAACACAAACACACCATACAGAATGCAGATTTCTTTATAATAATATAATATATATATGTATATATATATATATATATATATATATATATATATATATATATATATATATATATATGTATGTATATATATATATATATATATATATATGTATGTATGTATGTATGGAGAACAAATATATACATACATACTGGCAAAAGACAAACACCCTACACACCATACAAAGTGTATATATGTACTATTACCTTGTAATAATACAATATATATGTATGGAGAAAGAATATATATAAACATACTGGCAAACATACACACACAATACACAAGAATAGAGGAAGGTCTGAAGAGCTACACAGAACATAAAAATTTAAGAACAAAGACCTCGTTTCTTTCCCTTTCTCTGACCAAATTTAATTTAATTGTTTTATTGCCCCACAATCAAAGGAACATTTTTCAGCCAGTCCAAAATGGGTTCAGATGACCACTACTACACACAAAAGACAATGGCTAAAAGACTTAACATAGGAAGAAGAAAAAATGAATCACTTTAAATAATATGTGGAAATAAGCATTCTTTGCCTGATGAAGATCACAAAACCTAAAACACGCATAGCAAAAATATATAGAATAAAGTATATAAAAAAATCCACATTATAATCAAAAATGTTTGTGACTTCTCTCTTTAAAATATATATATATATATATTTCATTAATAATACAAATTAATAAATACTATAAAATTTAATTAATAATATAACACACCACAACAACTTCAAAATAAAACATACATAAAATAATCTAATTATGAAGAAAAATTTAAAACCAGAAAAAAAAATATATAGAATAAAGTATGTAAAAAAATCCACATTATAATCAAAAACATTTGCAGCTTCTCCCTTTAAAATATATATATATATATAAATGCCTATAATTAGTAACAGAAGTCATTGGTTCATACCAACGGCTTTCCATACTCAATACTCATCGGATTCACTCTCGCGTGGTCATATGTGACGTCATGAGCTGTTGTGCGATTTTCGCTTTCAGCGTTTTATATGCATGTGTTTATCGTTGCTTGGAAATCATCCATGTAAACAAATAAGACTATCATCAATTTCTTGTTCGTGTATTGCTTAAATATATTGTGTAATTGTCATCTTTGATAATGGCTTATGTAAGCCGAAAGCTTAGATTGGATTAATATAAAAAAAATATATATCAATATTGTGATTTTCTTTCATTGTTTAATGATAATGTTATTAAGCTTATCAGACTATATGTAAAAAACTTACATAAAATATATAGACAACACTTATCTATATTATTTAATGAAACATGTATTAATATATATATATATATATATATATATATATATATATATATATATATGCATAATGGACTGCTCCATTCTGTTAACAGTAGGTTATAAATATTAATATTTAAATTTTACAATAGTCAGTTTTCAGTCCGTGCCTGATGATTGTAGTTGTAGGGTAGGTAAATGAAATGGTCAGATATAATCAAGCGTGTATGCATGTGCTAGTGTGCATACGTGGACAAGCAAATATATGATTGTCATATTTATACATGAGGTGTAAATGCGGTTACACAAAGCAAAGATATAGATTAATTAGTACATATACGTGGACCTACGATTTGGTGTGTGACTATAGTTTTGCTTGGTGGTTCCCAGCTCATTGGGCACAGGATCTATGTTGTTAGAAGTAAACAATGCTGGTGAGTTACGTTTTTAAAAAATTAGCGAAATGTGAGGGGAGTAAAAAAAAGATAAAGGGATAAAAATTGATTACAAATTTAAAATTAGCACACCAAAATATAAGTACAACCATATGTACTAATTAATATATATATATATATATATATATATATATATATATATTGTCATCCACAGACAGACTGTTTCGCTGTTTCACAGCTCATCAGTGTGGCTAGATGTCCGGTTGCCTCTAGCTAGGATTGAAACCCGACTGAATTTGCGTCAGTCGGAACTTCTCCCACTAAGCTGTCAGAGCACGGTACGGGATGAAGGTGAATTTTAGCGTGTTTATTTTTAGATTTAGATAAGCACACAGTGACTGACAGTGACTCAATTCTGTCGAAGAGTCGTGCAATATTAGCTTAAATAGTCACTGTTTACAAATTCACACCTCAAACCAGAAAGCTCAACTGAAATTAATTTTTCAGGAGCCAATATATATATATATATATATATATATATATATATATATATTACATTAATAATATAAATTACTAAATACTATAAAATTTAACTAATAATATAACATACCACAACAACTTTAATATAAAACATACATAAAAAAAAATTCTAATTTCCAAGAAAAATTTACAACCAGAAGAAAAATTCTACAACTAGTAAAAATTATGAGGATTACAAATAAAAGACGTAAACAAAATCAGAAATGCATGAACGTGCACCTGTAAAAAAATGTAAAATTCATGAGCACATGTACAAAACAGATTACAAAAAGATGCAGGAAAAATTGGGAAAAAATTGAAAAATATACCCATTTAAATACAGAATCCCCTAAAGAATGGTTGACACCAAGAAACTTTGTAGTCAGGGATACAACAACTAAAAAAGATTTGATATTTACAGTTCAGTAAATTTTAATATTATATATTTTTAATATTATATATATCCAAAATTATTAATAAAAGAGAATTATTTTTGTTCAATTAAAAAATATATTCTGGCTTTAAATAACCCACAATGGATTGATAAGCCATAAAACAAATAAAACCAATAAACATCACCAAATGCATGCACCAACCACCAACCACGAAGACCAAAAAGTGGAAGAGTTCTATGAGGAACTAGAAAATACCACCAGGAAGGTTCTGAATAAAGACATCCTCATTGTTCAAGGGGACTTCAATGCCAAAGTTGGCCTTGATGCCTATGAGAACTGGGCTGGAACAGTTAGCCAGTTGAGCACTGGAGCCACCAATGATAGGGGACTTTGCCATTTGGAGTTTGCGAGCAACCAGAGGCTCACCATCGCTAGCACCCTTTACCCTCACAAACTGTTGAGAACAACAACATGGCATGTGCCAAATGGGAAAACATGCAACTAAATTGATTCCATTTTGACCCCAAGGTACGTTAAGTCAAGCATCAATAAAGCGAAGACAAGAACCTATCCTGGAGTGGATATAGGCAGCTATCATGACCTGGTGCTGCTGATAATGAAGGGCAAGCTGAAGAGGAAATTTCAAACTGCACATCCATGTATTAAGTTTGATCTTGAAAAACTAAATGATCCAAAAGTGAATAAGATTTTTTAGGCACAGCTCGGTGGCAGATTTGTGGTACTTAAAATAAACGACCTCACCAACAGCTTCAATGAGGCAGTCTGCAAAACAGCAGAGAAGGTACTTGGTCATCAGAGGAAGTAACATCAGCCATGGATTTCTAATGATATCCCTAACCTCTGTGACAAGTAAAGACCCTTAAAGAAAGCTAAAAACTCCACATTTGAAAGTACCACTGTGTACTATGAAGAAGATGTGGGTAGCCAAGTAATGTTGGATCAATCAGCAGTGTGAAAACATCAAGAAAGGAATGGAAAAAAAGGAAACAGCAGATTAAGCATATGATGCATTAAAAAAGCTTACAAAGTCACCGCAGAGCAGATCCACAGTCATCGAAGATAGCTTGGATGAACTTCTAACCAAAAACACAGTTGTTTTGAGCAGATGGGCACAATACTGTTGGGACCTATACAACCATCCCATACAGCCTGACATCAGTTTGATTGATGGGGACTCAACATCAACGAGGATACCTGCACCACTTTCAAAGTTGAGGGAAGAGGTGGAAGAAGTCATACACAGTTTCCCAACAGGGAAGTCGCCAGGAGCAGACTATATTCCAGCAGAACTGCTTAAGCATGGAGGGAATGAATTGGTCACTGTAATAACATCAATCTGTCAGAAAATCTGGGAGACAAAACAGTGGGCCATAGAATGGACTCAATCACTCATCATCCCCATGCCCAAAACAGGAAACCTCTGCCAGTGCCAGAACTACAGGACCATCAGTCTCATTAGCCACACCAGCAAAATCATTCTACAAGTCAAGAAAGAAGTTGAAGAACATCTAGCAGAAGAACAAGCTGGATTTAGAACGGGTAGGAGAACTATGGAGCAGATCTTTAATCGCTGTATTCTGATGGAGAAACATTTGCAACATCAGAGGGATCTGTTCCATAACTTTATAGATTTCAAGAAGGCCTTCAATAGAGTATAGCATGATGTTCTATGGCAGGTCCCGAGAATTTCAGCAGAGGAGGGCCTCATCCAAACCATCGAGGCACTGTACAAGACTTCCAGCAGTGCAGTCCTCCTTAACAATCAGGGGAGTGACTATTTCAAGACCACAGTTGGTGTCTGTCAGGGCTGTTTACTTTCCCTAATATTCTTCAATCTCCTTCTTGAGAACATTACATCAGAAACCCTTCAAGACCTTCAGTTCACTATAGGAGGGAGAATTATTAACAATTTACGCTTCACTGATGACATTGATTTGTTGGGTCACAGCAACTCTGAATTGCAGGGTTTCACCAACAGATTGACAACAGAGCAGGAGTGTATGGAATGGCAGAGAGCACTGAAAAGAGTAAAGTCCTGGTCAACAGCACAACCAACATCAATGCTTCATGAACATAGAACAACTGGAAGAAGTGGACACCTTTAAATACCTTGGTGTTATTCTGACCAAAGATGAATGCTCTACAAAAGAGATTAAGACCAGACTAGCTATGGCAACATCAGCAATTGCAAAACTCAGTAAGATTTGGAAGAGCAAAAGCATCAACTTTCCAACAAATATGATGCTCTACAAGGCCCTAGTGCTGTCCATACTGCTCTATGGATGTGAAAGCTGGACTCTGATAGCAAAAACCACTAAGAGTGTTCAAACATTTGAAACAAAAGGCTTCAGACGTTTTCTTGGGATCTCCTGGAGAGAACACAAGACAAATGACTTTGTACAGGGCCGAGTAACACAACTGGCAGGCCTTCTTGGCAAAAGTAAAGAGGACATAGCTGTTGCAGCTTGGACATGTCATACACCACAATACCCTAGCCAAGACTGTCCTTCAAGGTACCTTGGAAATAGGTAGACATAGGGGGAGGCAGTCCAATAGCTAGATGGACAATATCAAATAATAGACCAGGATGGACACTCCAACACTGTTTTGTGAGGTAGAAAACAGATCTGGTTGGCAGTAGTTGACTGTATCATTGTTTCTCGTGTCTCCTCTATGATCGGCTTGGTCACGAGAAAAGAAGAAGACACATAAAGATAGATAACAATTACTGGTTTATTATAAGAGACAAAAATATTTTATACTATACAATATCAAAGTCATGAATTTATAACAGATTTTGTATCTAAATGCCAAAAGACAACTTTGAAAGCAAACAAGGGAAGCCAGAAATAGAAGATAATAGCTTGCATTAAGAATATGACAAACAATTGGGAACACACTAGAAAGCAATATAGTGTAAGGAAATCTCTTCTTGTAGATAAAAGCAATTTGTTATTGAATTTCAATGTGCAATGAAAACATCTGACCTGATGACATTGCCAAGAATATATATAGGTCATGCTGCATTTAATTAAGTTTAAAGTTATTTTTCTTTCTGTCTGTAGTGTAGGAAACCATAGTTGTCTCTTCCTTGAACTACTCAACTATAAAAGAAATGATCGAGCCCCACTTAAGGGCAATAGTTTAATTACACTGAATAAAGCTTCACTAGAAGCTTAAACATTCATCTGTTTTTCTTAATACTATCAATATCAATGATATTTGTAATTATAACACTAAACTGGTAATGATTAAATAACAATGACTAATGCTTCTTTCTGTTTAGTGACTGTAGTAGTGATTGTGGGGGTAAAAATTTGGCCTTGTAAAAATATCCAACTCATCCACAAAGAAAAAGGACAAGAAAAGAAGAAAGCAGATAAGTGTAAATTCAACATTTTTAAATTCCAAAAATTGTTGGTGTGTTTTACAAAAGTTGTTTCTTTTATTTTTTTAGTTCAGTTTCTTATGAAAACAGTTTTCATACAACATGAAATAGACTAGATGCAAAAAAAAAAAAATTCTTAATGACTCTTCTTACTCTGAATGCTACTAGGACTCACATGGACTGCCTACTTGATACACTGTCTTTTATCTATACCTGGCATGCCGATGTAGTAGTAGACACAAAATGCACATGAATATTTAACACAAAAATATTTGGCTCAGTTTGAATGCATTACTTGAAGAGTATAAAATTCCTAATAAATTAACTCTACATGCTTAAAAGCTGAAACTTTGCAGATTAAAAATTTGATATTTGTTTTAAATGCTGTGTAACTTTTATCTTTCTCCATAAATAATAAGTTAATTAATTTTATTTTATGTTGGTATTCACTCAGTAGGGATATATCTTACTATTTTCAATAAAAAGATGTTTTTATTTTATCTGAAACCGATTAATTAACTGAATATTTTCTAATAATATTTCCACTATGATTTGAATCTGTCTAATTTGTATGTTTTACCAAATCTTAATTTATATAGATTTAAAAATTTTTCTTAACAAATCCTACAGTTAATTTAAATGTGTGAAGAGTCTCCTCTGGAATAGAACAATAGGTAGTCAAGATGCAATCTTCACTTGGTGCTCCATTCTTTTAGCCTTGTACCATTTCTCATTCTCAGTTTTCAAGCTGGGCCAAAAACCCAATTACCTCTCAGCCATGTTTCTGTCTTTGGACAAATCACAGAAAAAATCTCTGAAGGAAGGGCTAGTCCTGGGAACTCCAACCCTGCGGTAGCACTTCCTTCATTGCACTAAAAAAGTGGGCAGTAAAAGACTAATGCCAGTGTGTCAATGGTCATGGGGACTCAGCTACTTTGGGTCTTGGCCCAAGTATACATGTATGTGCACCCCATGTTAAAAAGGCAAATGTGTCACATCCCGTCACCAATGGGGATAGGTAGTAAATACTTGTGGTCGGTACTCAGTCCTCATTGGGTGCTCCATACTTTCAGCCTTGTGCCATATCTAAGCTACAGTGAGTAAATTGCTGGTGGTTCTCTCGTCGTCTGTCTTTGGATTGGGAGGAAAACCCAGTTACCTCTCAGCTGTGTTTCTGTCTTTGTGCAGGTCATCTTTGAGGGAAGTTCTGACTCTGGGAATTTCAATCTTATGGGAACACCTATCTCATTGTAGTAAAGGGAGGGGGTCAGTGGAATACCAATGATTGTGTGACAGTGGTCATGGTGACTCTGCTATTTTGGGTCTTGGCATAGGTACCCCATATTAAAAAGATGTGTGTCACATCCCGTCACCATGGGGTATGGCCGAGTAAAAAACTAGTGGTCTCTACTCAAGTAAGTAATTGCACAACTGAATATGCAGTTGTACAGTTACTTACTTCAGTATCAACCACTACGATATATAACTTTACAACAATAACATAATATATACAACTATCTCAACTACCATCTAAGCTCATGGATAGCAATATAGATACAATATCTATCTATCTATCAGATAAATTATTGGCTGAGATAGTTTTATGTTTGCATGAGGAAAGAATCCAATAATTAATATTGAGACAGACACCCCAAAATAGATTGAGATAAAATACAGAGTTTCTGTATTACCTTCCTTAGTTGTGAGAATGAATGCAGATGGTTTTGATTAGCAATTCATGTTTGTGGATTCAGAGAGCTAGTGAGACTGATACTGTCTTGTTTATGTTTTTGCTGCTTGGATGTTGAGTGTCCCTCATCTCTCTATTAGTCCCTCAATATAGTCCAGGCCTAGTTGCTGCCCTTTTAACTGGGTTTAGTTATAAACTACAGGCACCATATTTGACGCATGCTTGGGCAATCATGTCTCTTTACAAATCATGAATTGTAAAGAGACATAATTGACTTGGCAGAAGAACTCCCACAGTAGGCTGCTGTTACTCCCTGCTGGCTGCCAATCAAGGCTATAGGACTCAGTCTATTCTGCTGTTTACCTATAGCATGAAGGAGAAGAGATGGATTCATACCTTTCCTCAAGGATATTTGTCTGTAAGTGAATGCAATGAACTTCACTGGAATTTGAACTCTGCACTCTGGTTTCTCATTCTGAATTGCTATTCATGACACCCCACTGCACATCTGCATTGAAACTGTTATGGAAAAAAAAAAAAAGTGACATTTTCAACTTTGTGTATAAAATTTTGATTTATTAATGAAAGATGTTCCATTTTTTTTTAATAAAGCCATCTATACAAATGCACAATCATTCAAACAATAACTGTTCTTAACTGTTGATCTAGTTATATATAATCAATCATTCACTTACTTTTAATAGATAGCATTTTTAGCTCCATTCATAGCATTTCATTATCTAGTTACTTTTCTCTTTATTATCTAATTCTGTTCCCTTCTACTTTTGGGGAAGTATTAAAAATATTAAGCCCAAGCACCAAGGGACTTTCCCCCCAGGCAGTACTTCTCCTTTGGGAGTGGGTTGGGTTTATTGCTTGACACCTGAGATATCCCCAAAAGGGGAAGTGCCATAGATGTTTAAACAAATTTTCCACAGTATTGCCGTTAAACCCACTTTAAACGTCTACCAAGTGACACTTTCGGTAACAATTTGGGCACACTGAAAAATAGATACTTTACAAAATCTTTTAAGAGTTTTATTCTTCTTTTTCTATATGCCATGTTCCTTCAGGATGTGGGAGATCATGGCCATCCACAACTTCCTGTCCATTTGTAAATCTCAGCCGTGTTTGTCTTTTTGCTAGCTCTTTTAATCCCTGTTCTGATAACCAGTTACACAAGCTTAAGTAGATTATTCTCTGCTTTTCCTAGTTTCCTCTGTTCCTCTTGCCTTTAACATGTCCTCTGAGTGTTAAATTTTCCAACCCTCTTTCCACATTATGTGCCCTAGAAATTTCAATTGTCTCTTTCTGATTTTAAATATAAGTGTCCTTTTTGTTTCCATTTTCTCTAAAACTTTGTCGTTGCTCATATGTTCAGTGCATTGTATACTCAGCATCCTTCTGTAGAACCATATTTCTGCTGCTTCAAGTGTCTTCATCTATGAGGAGATTGTTCATTATGCCATATAGGAGGACCAATATTACATAACAGTCCAGTACTCGTTTCTTTGTTTCTAATGAAATTTTCACTTTATTACCCAAAGTTTTAATTACAATATTTTGCATATCATTACCAGTTCTAAAATAGCTTTATAGTAATCAGATAAATTACTATCTAGTAACCTGCATATGAGCCCTTCTAAGAGCCTGTATAATGTCAAAAACTTGTTTCTGATTCTGGATAATCCTAATATCCTCTCCAAATAGATCAAGTTTCCCTACCAGTTCAAATAGATTTCCGTGCCATACCTTGTCACATGCTTTTGTGTAATCCCTCTGCATTTGTATTGCTCCCTCGATATCAGTCTAATCATGAATATTGCATTTCTTGTTCCAGTGTCCTTGACAAAGCCACACTGTACTTGTTCTATTTCTAGTCTAATTCTGCTTTGTACTCTGTTCATCAGGATTTGTACATTAGTTTGGGTATGTAGCTCATTAAGCTGATTGTTTGATGGAGCCTACATTTATTTGCACCTACTCTCTTAAATAATGTTACAAAGACTGATTTAGTGATTTAGCAGTACTCTATTTTTGGCCTGATCTGGCTCTTGTAAATCTAGAGGATAGCCAGAAGAGTCATGTACTTACTGAAGCGGTACAGGGAACTGACCATTTTTGCAGCATCTTTAGCGATGGATTGTCTGTAAGAATTCAGCTTAAGTCCCAATAGGCAGTCAAGGCAAAATTCAAGGTCCATTTGGTGATGATGGAATGTCCCTAGTTTGGTTTTTGAGGCATTGAATGTGACCAGCTAGTTTTTTTTCCCACTGAGCTGTTAAAGCTATGTCAGAGGAGAGATCAGCAGCCAGGCTCTGGTCATCTAGAATTTTGTAGGTGGATATGCAGTTAAAAGAAGATATGAGTTAATGAGAAAGTTATCATTAATTATTTCTGTTTCTGCTACCTCTTCTTTCAAACTTTGTTTAAATATATCATTACTAAAGAAAAAAAGATATACTCAACCTGGGGAGGGGCAGATTAACTTTATTTTACAAGGCTTAAGAGTGATTCAAGGTAGAGGGTTACTGAATGTGGTGTGTGATATCAGTGTAAAAGGAGGGAGAAGGAAGTGAAAATTATGAAGATATAAGGATAACAAATGACCCTTGAGGTGAAGATTGTAGTGTTCAAGAAAGCATCCACATGGGACTATGTTCCATAAAGTAGCAGTTCTTGGGGAAAAAGCAGTCTAAGTGGAACTTGCTCCTTAGAAATGGAATATAGAGGGAATGAAGGCTATTTGATTCTGAGAACATATGAGCTTAGTGAGTCCTAGATGTAAAAGGTCCGAACTGGTGGAACTAAAGAATGGAGCTCATCTGGACATTTACTATGGAAACGTCCAGAGAGAAGCAATAGGCTTGCAATGTTGTGTCTGTGGGGAAAGAGGCTGTAGAGTGAAAATAAGTTGTCCCACAAGACAGTATAAATGATTTTGAACTGTATGTGACTGATCAGGTGTGCAACAACCCTACAACCATATCTAGTCACAGAACTGCTGCTGCTGATAAAAGAAATCATACTGTGAAGACATTGTTTTTTTTTTTTAGCTTTCTTTGGACAACTTACTTTTAATGCTCTAAAAAGCAAAACTCTTTCTTACACTTTTAATACTAAAGATCACCTCATATAAGGCTCAAGAGCCACTTATTGTAGAGTGTTACTAAATGAGGTGTGTGATATGTAACAGGAGGTAGAATGAAGTGAGTTAAAGATAAATAGACAATGATTGATAATGAGGATAAGACGAATAGACAATGATTGACCCTTGACTTGAAGAGGATAAGATTGTAGTGTACAGGGAAGCATCCACGTGGGAGTATGTTCCAAGGCTATATGATTCCAGGGACATATGAGCATAGTACTAACATAGAACTGGTGAAACTAAAGAGTGGAGATCATCTGAACATTTACCATGGAAATGGCCAGAGATTATCAATAGGCTTACAATATTGTGTTTGTGGGGAAAGAGGCTGTAAAGTAGAAAATAATTTATTTCCTACAAACAGTATAAATGAATTTGGAAAGTACAGATTGAGCAGCTCCAGTCCAAACATGGCAGCAATACACCATTTTGGTTCTAATCTGACTCTAGTAAATATAAAGCATGGCAGAAGGAGGCAGTTACTTCCTGGAGCAGTAGAATGAGCCGACCATTTTCCCAGCACCTTTAGCAATGGATCATATGTATGAGTCCCACTTGAGGTCTGGAGTGAATAAGAGGAGGAACACTTTTGATTCAAATCTCCACAACCTTGGAGCCATATTTAATCATAGGAAAAGCTTTGGGAGTAAACTCTGTGGAAAAACAAGAAGCCAGAGTCTCAAAGGCAGTCCAATGTTATGTCTAATATCATTCTGTGATGATACTGATGCCAAACAGAATCAGCCCCTATCTTGGACAACATTAGTGACATGGAGAGAAGTAGGTATGGTGCATGGGCAACTGTTGATCTCCCATAAAATTCTTCTCAGGACTGCATCTTGGTGAGGACACTCCAGCAATGCCTCACCATGCTGGCAAAACACAATCTGAATCAAAACACCTTAGGTATATACCCTTGATTTCTTGTGGCTGATGGATGCCACACCATTTTACTGGAAATGGAGTACTTTAAAATTAATTAAAATGTGAATAGAATTTGAATTAGTAAAATGGAAGTTATATTAAATTCTTTATGAAGTTGTATTTTTAAAGAACCTATTTCCTGTTGAAAGGATGATTTTTTTTATTGGCCTAGTTTGAATAGTTAAATCTTTTCAAAATCATCTTTTCTTTCATGAAGTAATTTCTTAATTTCATGAAAATACATATGCTAAAAATATTTTTAAATTGGAGGGACAGAAGATTTTATCTGAAGGCTTGCTTCAAAGATTTTCAATTTTCTTGTATTATTTCTAATTATTTTACAGTAAGTTTTATCATTGTTAATCATATGGTGGCAGAACATTGAAGAAATACTGAGGGTTTGTTAATAAACAATTGTATTAATGTAAAATACAACAAATGATAAAATCGGTGTAAATGTCTCTAATTGAAAAAAGGAGATAAGTGGAGTTGTAAAGGCATTGCAAGGAGAGGGAGGATGAGTTCTGACTTACTGAGGCAATGGCCTTTGGCAAACTGTCTCTTGGAGATGGGAGGTCATGTTCCAACAAAGTCTATGAACCTGGGCCAAGATGCTGTCCAACTGCCAAAAATGTCCTTTTGATGGGCTTTTATGTCCTTTCTTAGGCTCTCAAATTGGCTCCGGTTTTTATTTTGTTTATTTAGGCAGGAGTTGTAAATTCTGGATTGTATTACATTATTTTTTGTTTGTGTGTGTGTGAGTAAAAACGGGGGGGGGTGTATGTGCGGAGACTTGCGTAGCGGATGGAATTTTAGTTCAATTTTGGGTGTTTGGAGCATTCACATCTGGCCAGTGGTGGAAATTAGGGTATTTAAATTAATCAAAAGATCTGGTTTTAGGAAGAATGTGAAGTCCTTCATAACAAATATTAACTTCGGACATTTTAAAAGGGAATGTTATTTTTTTGAGAAATTATTTTAATAAATGTTTGTTTTTAATTTATTAAAATGTGAAAGAACAGTAGAGAAATTTTGTAAAATATTATTCAACGCCACTTCATCTTTTTGATATTTTCTTAAAGTGTTATTATTTCTTTTATGTATCATATGCACTAGCTATTTGAAAGTATACATAGGTATATCCTTTTTTTTTAGTTTTCATGAAGCAATTTATAATAATTTATTTAAAGTTTATGATAAAACTTACAAAACAAAATGTTTTTTTAAATTATCACTTTAATGAGGATGATGTTAAAATTTGTTGAAAAAATTACATTGTCACATGCAAGGAAAACAATGTTATTCCAAATTAGATAAAATCTGACATTTCATTTAACTTAGACAATTAAACATTTTTTAATTAAAAATTTAAACAAAAAGCAATTCCTATTTATGCGATTAATATAAAATTGTTTTTGTCTATTTTTTTTATAAAGAACAAAAAAACATGAGTATTGCCGTTTTTACCATTCAAAAGACAAAAAAAAACAACTTTTCAATGAGTAAAAGTAAAAGCCAGTTAAAATAGCTTTTGGTTTGTAATAAGTTAGAAAAACTGATAGAGGGTGTTAAGAACAGATAGTGAGGTAGACAGGTAGGTAAAGAAGTTATGGAGGAAGATTGAAAAAGGACAAACAATGTTACAATAGGAAGCAACACAAACAGTTGATGTGCTTTAGTAGCTTCTCTTTTATGTAGTTTCTCTAGGGTGGGCTTTAGAGGAAAGACGATGAAAGAATTGGAGCTTTGGCCTTATTGGCCAGTTGAGAAAAGAGAATAAAAACCGCTGTTTGTGGGTAGGTAAGTGAACTGAAAAGAAAAGATAGGGAAAAAGTTTAGCAGTTGTATGATATGGAAGAATAAAAGGTTACAAAGAGAGAATGCAAAGAAAGAGGGAATAATGGTGGTGATGATGATTTGAAATAAGAAGGGGAGTTAATACGAAAATATTTCTCAACATCTTGTAGAAATAAATTATTTCCGTTATTTTTATTCTCGTGAAATAAAGATAAAATCATTGTTAACAATGGACTAAAACTTAAATAAAATAAAGAGACTGTTAGAATTTTAACACGAATTAAGGTGTATAGAATGAGGGGTAAGTAAAAACTGAGAGGTTAGGATGTTATACTGAGAAGGTGTAAGAAAAGAAAGAAAAAAGAGGAGGAGAAGTTAAAACCTGTGAAAGGAGGAGGCAGGAAGAGGCGGAGGAGGAGTATAGACTGAAAGAGAGAGGCAGAGAACGAAAACGTGTGAGAAAATTCTGATTTGGAAACGAGGCTCAGTTTGTTCCCGCCTTCCTTTGCCAGGATCGCATCAAACTTTTCAACATGGCGGACAAAGAGGACACTGAGAATTCTCCTGCTCAGGATTTAGTCGTCACCAAATATAAAATGGTGGGAGACATGGTCAACAGTAAGTTTTGAGGTCTTTGGCTTGCTTTATGACAAAACCTTCTTCGTGTAATCTAAAATTCTAGCGTGTGTTTTGGTTTGTTCAACATCTTACCACAACCATGTGATGATTGCAAGTCCACCATGCGTCCAGTGGCGACGTGCTATGAAAAATGCTCCTTGCTATTTTACATTAGTTTCTAACATATGTTATTTAATAGCATTTTGATTATTCAATTTGAAGCGTAATAAATTGTTTAATTGAATAGGCTAGTTTTTTCTTTAATTACAATTTGAATTTAACCCATATGTTCGGAGGATTGCACGAACTTTATATACTGACTAACAAAGTTAACTTAAATGCAATCGTAACTTACGTGCATTTATTTTTCTTCAGAGAAATAAATTCGCATTTATTCTGTATATTCTACAGATTTTTAATTTTGTTTGTTTTGAAAAGTGTGTAGGTATATTTGTTGCGAAATTTTGCATTTCAAGAGAAACTATCTCGATGATAGCGTAGTCCATAATAGGAACCTTTTCTTATTCAATGGCACTGATAAGATGTTGAATATGTTCAAAGGAACTGGAATTCTAGTAAAAACTTGTTTTGAATTTCGATCGCCAATGTGCAGCTACTGGTAATTCTTGTATTTGTAAATACTTCGGTTTACCGTTTCAAACGTACATCAAAGAGCGACAAAAGTATTATCTAGAAAGTGAATCCCCTTTAATAAATGGAACTCTTCAATGAAAGACTTTTCTTTTTTTTTTTTTTGATAAAAATGAATGGCTGACTCTTATTTCACGTGTATAAAATTACTTTAAGCCTGGCATTTTTTCTTCGTTTTTTTTTTTTTTTAATAACTTTTTATCATGAAACAAAAGTGATCACCTTTTTCTTTTGATAAAAGCCACAACAATTAAAAGTACTAAAAAAAAAAACTTTCGAGTTCGTATCTTTTTCTTTTTTTAATTTACACTTAAATAACGGACGAGAAAATCCTTATAGTTTAATTTGGTAAATATTCATGTCTTTATAGTTTATGACAAATATTCGCAGTCAGAAAAATAGCAAATACCTATGTACATATTTTAATCGTTATTTTTAAAGACCTATTTTAAAATACCATATTGTGAAACCTGCATTTGAAACTTCCGAAAACTCCTTGAAATTCAAATAGGATTAGAAAATATTTTCTTGAAATGTCTTCATTTTTGTATATGCGATATAAATTCTGTGCAGTAGCTTCCACTGTTAGGAGTAGTTAGCCTATCTACCTTTTAAGGCAGTGACGACCATGTGCTGCACTCTACTCACCCAAAGCTGCTGGGTGCTCCTGGGTCCTCTTTCTTGGCCGCTACCCTTGCCTCACGAACAAACGCGTTTGCTTTCAAAAAGAAAAAACGTTTTTAAAAATACAATATAGAATCGTTTATTAGTTTTTAAATGTTTGTTTTAATACTGTAAATCTTGTATTTTATGCATTATCCTGAAACAAATAAACCCTTGTACAACTTAAAGAAATGTGTTCCTTTGTTACAAATCTGTGTCACTGATTCTTTTTTTTTTTTTTTTTTTTCAAAAAGAACTAATCAAATACTCCCCCTCCCCCACTTTGATTAGTTTGAAAATCTTGGTTTGTCTAGGAATACACGTGCCCTTGATTTACAACTTTTGAGCTATAATTACAGCTGATTTACAGTGCATCTTATTTTTAACTCTTTGAGTTAAATAATTACCACAGGAGTAATTATTTTAAAGTTTCAACAAGAAATATTTTTTGTTTAAACATCACAGTAAGATTGCTTGACATATTTCTTTGACACGTATTTATTAAGTTTCTTATGAGTTACAACTTAAAATTCGCCTGCAAACTGAATAAAAAAAGTTCACATCATTTTAAGTTTTTAAGACCTCAGTTATTTTTTAGCTAAGCGGTGATTTTGCAGTCGAAAATATCAAATCTTTGACTACACTACTACAGCAAGCGTAACGTAAGTTCTGAGATGTCAACCGTTTTATTTTAGGCATGAAAACAAATTACTTGTACTCACAATAGTACATTACATTTAAGTTAATGTACTATTGTTGGACAAGGAATTAAGTCCATTTTGATAAACGTTAATTAAAAGTTAAAGGTTACGAAAATTGCTTTTTAGCGAAAGCTAGAGAAGTTTTGCAATAGCTGTGATCATGATTTCATTTTAAGAAACTTTTTTTTCCCATTAATACACTTGTCAGACAATAATGACTTTAGCAGCTGAATGTAAAGTGTTTCGCATTTAGAATTGGCTATTGATAAGTTTGGGGAATTCTTGTATAGTGTGTAGAAACGTTATAACTTAAATTTTGATTTTGACACTTTAAAATTTTTGAAAGGTTTAAGTGTAGTAAATCACTAACAAAATAAATCACTTCCACCAAAGATTTCAGCAAATGAGCTTTTGTAAGGTTTGGGTAGCGCTCATTAAAAATAAATGCTTCTCGGTTTCTTTCCGAAATGGCTAACATTAGCAAATAAAAAGGTTAATCAAAGTAGCATATAAAAAAAAATAAATCATATTTCAATTGATTTGATAATTATAAAATCTTTTCAGAATTTTAAATTATGTTTTAAACTATACGATGATTTTAATGAATTTATTAACATACTGGAATAATATTCGTTTGCAGTATAAAATGATTTTTATGAAATTTTTGTAATTTAAATGTCAATGATTAATGTTCAACTAGTTGGTATACTTGTTCTGGTTCTTGTCTGGACCATGGGAAAAAAAGATTAAATATGAACCATATCTGTGTTTATAAACTTTGTCCTAAATTTTACCCATTCATCATAAACAAAAATTTATTGACATAACGTGAGGTGTGATAAAATGTACAAGTTCCTGTGTTTGATAACGGTATCGGCAGGATTCATTTCTTCGAGTACATTTGAATATTTCTATTTTATTTGCATATGTAAATTACACCTTTTATTGAAACAAATGTCTTATATGTTTTATATTTTCAAATACTTGCTTTTTTTTTTTCTTTCATTAAGCATACTAATTTAGTAATCAAAATAGTTTTTTTCTGTATGATTGAGCTTAAATATAAAAACTAAAAACTATTTTAAAAACAGATTCTAAAATGAACAACACATTCGGCTTTTTCATGTTCTAATTTTAATTTCAGCGTTATGTATACCGTTGAGAAAAAAATCCCTGCACAAAAATCATTTTCAGCACTCAAAACTGTTTTAATTCTTTTTCTCTTTGCATTTAAATTACAAATATATTGAGATTGAATGCCTGATAGCATTTACACTATCAACATGTACATTTAAAAGGTTATTTATTATGTTAGCTTTTTTGTGTGTGGAGAGATTTTAATGTAATGCCTCCAAAGAAAAGTGATGTAACCTAATGTTTAAAATTTTTTTAAATGAAAAATCTTAATTTTTATTTTAGTTTTAATTTCAAGCTAATAGGTAAAATGTAATATTACCAATAAGCAAAATATTTTGCTGTATTTCAAAATGAATTTAAATTGATTAGGATTTTTTGTTTTTTTAAATCACTAAAAATGGTTGATTTTAACCATATTTATAATTCTCTCAGCACTGTAATTCTTTTTATTAAAAACTCTTTCATAAATAAAACATACTTTTCTGAAACTTTATTTGAGGAAGATTAGCCGATTTAAAATTTAATTAATCTGATTTGAAACAAATATTAATGTTGCAGAAAAGCCTGTTTTTAACACAGGTGGGTATTTATGAGTTGCTGACAATTCTCAATAGATTTATGTTTGGAATTTTTTTCCTACAGGGAACATATTCGTAAAAATTACTTTAATATAACAGGAGCACTTTTTTTTAATATAATTTTATATATAGTTACTGCTCAAGATACTAAAATCTTCTGTAACTGGGAGTCAGTTTTACAAAAAAAGTGATTTAAATTCTTGGACAACCTATGCTTATAACTAATATAAACATTGTTCTACAAAATGAATTTCTGAATTTCATAAAATTAAGTGTAGATAAAAAATGTTATACATTACTAAGATTTTACAAAAAAACGTTTTGAAACTAATTGCATTCATTTGTGAATAAATCCTGAAAGTTTTGTTAAAATGCGACTATTGTTTGACACCCCCCCCCCCCCTCCCCTTTCAAAATCAATGTGTTTTTCACTACAAAAAGATGCTAAAATTTCCTATACTAATGTATGGTCACTTGTTGATGCAAGAAAAAATTTTGAAAGTTCGAAAAAGGATTTAAAAATAATAATAAAAACAAACTCTGGTCTTTATAACAACAAAGATTTTGAAATTTTTGGGTATTTTTCCTCTGTATGCTATTTTTTTGTGTGTGTGTCAAGCGGGTCTTTGGAGGTATCTAGCTTAATTACAGCAAATCTGTATTTTTTGGAGGTACCTATTTTTATGTATAGAACAAAGTTTGAAAGAAATTACTGTTTTGTTTTTGTTTTTTTTAATATTCAAGGGTAAATTTTAATTTCAGATTCAATTGTAATTTTGTGGTTTGTAAATGAATTAAACACAAATTTATCTAATGTGCTGTTGAAATTTTCATTCACTACTAATCTATTAGTCAATTGTCTGTATAATATTAAATATCTTATTTCTTTTCAGGTATCTTGAAGCTTGTAATCAATGAATGCAAAGCTGGTAAATCTGTCATTCAAATTTGTGAATTTGGTGACAAAATGTTACTTGAAGAAACTTCCAAAGTTTTCAAAAAAGATAAAGAAATGAAAAAAGGTACGTTTATAATTAATGACTTTGTTTCAAGAAGTCATAATCAATAAAATTAAAGCATTTTCTATTGCATTTTATGAATTTTTTTTTCTTTTGATTCCTGGTCTGACCAAGAATAGTATCATTACAGGTTTAAACTAATTCTTGGTGAAGAGAGAAATATTCCATTCAACTAGATACCCACTTGACCTGACATTCTGGTGTATAGGTATTGCCACACTTGAATTTTTTTTTTTCTTTTAAAGTATTGGAATTATTTAAATATGTTGCCTGAAGTATGGAAGACCAAAAATGACAAATGTATTGTGCATACAAGCTATAGGTAACCAATAAAGTAATAATACCAATACATTAAAAAAAAACTCCCCAAAAAACTTTTTTTTAAATATTCTAATTGGATTTTTAACTTGACATTTGATTATAAAAACCTTTAATAACATATCAAATGTCCACTTGGTATAATAGACAATTTTTAAACTCTTTCACATAAAAATCTACAATGTATACCCCCCCCCCCAAAAAAAAATTAATTGAAATTTGATAATTAGTTGATTTTTAGTAGATTGCTTTCAATATCAAGCCCTCATTAACTTACAAATATTCCACTGTTATTTCTCCAGGAGTTTTAAAGTATAAACAACTTTTCAAAGACAAAATCAATAATCTCTGCTTCTGTATATTTGAAACAATGCCACAAAGATTAACAATAAAGTTACCATATTACAATTTTGGGACATCTGATGTTCACTATTAGTACAGATTGACTTGCCAAACTCTATTGACATATAAAAATAAGCCATTGGTAGTTTTTAAACTTGAATTCGTGTTCAGTTTAAAAGTAGAGAATTATGGGTGCAGCTCTTGTCAGTTTACTTTCAGAAATACTTTTTCCTTTTTCCAGGTAGTCTGCAAAAACACCTGATTTAACAGATTTGATGAAAGTAAATGGAATATTACAAATGATATAGTGATTTTGCATACATCACTGAAATTTTAGCTAATGTATGTTTAGAACACCTATATCTGAAATCATAGTGTGTGCATATGTTTTTTTTTTTTTTTTTTTTTTTTTTTTTATATATAAGAAAGACTTGAATAAGTTAGTATATCTATACCAAAATACTTAAAAATAGGGTCTTCTATAATTGGTGCAATTATTTTTTTTGTTTACTTATTGGTTTAATGGCTCATTGAAAAGTGAAATTACTCATTAGCCCATGTGTTTAACAAACATGTTAAATATATGCTGCCTCCTTTTCCCAACAAAACCAGTTGCAACTCCTTTTAAGAATTGGATGTAATAATGTCTGATTTTTCTTTCAGGTCTTGCTTTTCCCACCTGCATATCTGTTAACAACTGTGTATGTCATTTCTCACCTTTGAAAAGTGAACCGGAAACTTTACTAAAAGATGGTGATGTTGTTAAAATGTGAGTTTAACACCTTGTCTTTCTTGTAGTATAATTGTTTTAAAGTTTTAGTTTTTACTTTTCATCTTTTTCTAATGACCTTGCCTAGTGTGGACAACTTAATGGCTGACACTAATCTGTCACATTAATGTAACTCAATATCAAAAGAACAATTTTTCTTGCCCTAAATCCAGTGCCATTCAGTTTCTTTTCTTCTTATCCTCTTTTCTTACTTGACAAGGTTCATGGATATTTGGAGTTTAATTAATATTTTTTAAGTTTTTTTTGGGGGGGGGGGGCATTAAAACACAAGTAGCAAAGCATCGCTTGAGGAAAATTGTCCTTAATCATATAAAAAGTTACAGCCTATGGTAACCTAAAAAAATATTTAATCACCTCAATCAATACATGTTAATACTTGATAAGTACCTTTTATTTCAATGGTGAGTTATTACAAGTTTATAAATTTTGCTGAAAAATTATTAATTTTAATTTTTTTTTTTTTTTTTATACATCAGTACTTAATTATTGACAATTGTTATTACTATTACAATCTATAAAACATTTAAATTGATAATAGAGGCTTCATAATGATCACTAATTGTAAGCAAGTCTTAAACTTTTTAGCTGTCAGCAAATTATAGGAAATATACATTGCATATTGTGTTATTGCTTGAAACCTGCAGAATTTGTAATTATATACAGATGAACTGGTGTGTTTTTTTTTTTTTTTTTTTTTGTCCCCCCTCTTGTTGCTTTATAATTGTTTCTTTATTTTTAGAGATTTGGGAGCCCACATAGATGGTTTCATTGCTGTTGTGGCACACACATTAGTAGTTGGGGCTACAACTGTGAGTATTTAATCCTTTTTAAATCTATTCCATTGCTAAATTTAATGAGTAATTTTTTTATCTTTGTTAGATCATTTGGAAAGATGTTGTAATTAACATTAAGGAAAAAATGGATTTGTTTACACTAGATTTTTTTTCTCTCTCTCCAGGAAAACAAAGTAAAAGGCCGAAAAGCAGATGTCTGTCTTGCTGCCCAGTATGCTGCAGAAGCTGCTCTCCGTCTTGTCAAACCTGGAAATGATGTAAGTTTATTAACAATTTATTTCTATCACTTTGTATCTTTTCCTTTAAAAAAGGCTTTGTCTTATTTTCCCACTTGGGTGATTTACTTTCTGTGTGCATTTATATCTAATGCATAACATTATTATTCCTACTCTTAATAAGGTAATAAGTTAAAAATTAATAGGTGGTATATGTTAGGAAAACAGATCTAAAATTGTTTTCCCTCTCTTATGTACTGTTGGCTGGTTAACATCCTACTTTTCAGCAGAATTACTTTTTAACTTCACAAAATTGATGAGTAAGTGCAGAAATGAAATTTTATCAATCTAGTGAAAATTGAATTTACTACGGCTTGAGAGGCCATCACTTTATTCTCTCTATTGAGAAAATAATTTCAATATATTTCACATTTATTTTTATCATTGTCTTTCTCAATATGCATGTTTTTTTTTTTCTTACTCTGTAAATTATAATTTGCATTTAATTTTTCTCTTGCCTTTTCTGCAGTTTTCAATATTGTAAATTTCATTGTATAATTTTTGTTTGCTGCAAATGTTCATTTTTATTTCTTCTTTGATTGCAGAACTATACTGTAACTGATGCCATCCAGAAAATTGCAGAATCCTATAAATGCAAACCTGTGGAAGGTAAGTAGAATTTAGCACTGACATAATCTCGTTTCTCTCAGAATATTAACTTTTTAATGTTTTGGTAAAAGGAAATGTTTTTTCTTTATAGGAATGTTGTCTCATCAACTGAAAAAGCATGTAATTGATGGTGAAAAGGCTATCATCCTTAATCCCACAGATGCTCAAAGGTAGGATACAGTTGCTCTATTGAAAATACAAGTATTTAATGTCACTTTAAATTCTTTTTTTAATCTGATACTTTTAAGAAAATCATATATATATATATATATATATATATATATATATATATATATATATATATACACACACACTCATCCCTTGTTTCCTTTTTAGGAAGCGATTCCTAGATCCTTTTCTTTTCTTTGGTCTTAGTAGTGGTGCTGTCATGAATTACTTGTGATGCGTGTAGTTTGTGGCAATGTCTCTTCATACTTCTTAACCAATATAACTCCTGACCATAAACAACCAAAAATATAAATTAAACCAGCTCAACAAAAGTCACCTAAACTCTCTTAACCTCTCCTTCTCCAACATCTGTGGTATTCATACCAACTTCTGCAGAATCGTTCTCTTTGAAAAGTCTCTTGACATACTCTGTTCTTCCTTTTTATCCTTTCCTCAATATCCCCCACCACCACCACCTTACCGAGTCTTTTCTCATACTTTCACTCTCTGTAACTGCTTGTGTACTAGTGGCAATCCTGCCTTGCTTGGGGTCAGTCAGTCAGTTATGTGCCATGTGTGATACACACTTAGGCAATCATGTATCTTTTGATACATGATTGACGGGGCAGATTTTTTTCCTGCAGTAGGTTGCCATTTCTTTCTGCAGTAGACCAGTTGCCATCCAAGGCTATAGAAACTGATCTGTCCTGCTATTTACCCATAGCTGGGGTGAAGAGGATTTATATCTTTCCCAAGGGTATTAGCGTGTAAGTGAATGTAATGGATTCAACTGGAATTTGAACTCGCCTCTCCGATTTCTCAATCCGAGCTGCTATCCATTACTCCACCGGGGTGAAATGCTTAAAAGAAAACATAAAAGTTTCTGTTAACCTTCTCTTTTTGTAGCAGAAAAGTGATATTAAGTTAAGACTGTTTACTAATTATAAATGGAAAAGCTTACTACAATTTTATAACCCCGAGTGTTTAAATGAAATAAATATGCATGTCCAAATGTTGCATTATCAGAAAATAAATGCAGTAACTATAGTAAATTTAAAACTTAGTGGTAAATTTCTTACATTTCTTCAACAAGTGTGTTTGTAAGACTATAAGGACGAAGTACCTAAAATTCAGAAAAAATATCAGATTACTTGGAATATTTTCCTAAATTTTTAAATATTTACTGGGTAGCTTGAAAAAAAAAAAAATATATATATATATATATATATATATAGTTCACATTATGTTCAAGTAATTGTTACTGTTATTTCTCCTTAATTCCTTCCAATCAATTTACACGAATTTGAAATACAGCAAGGTATTTTGCTTATTAGAAATATTAAATTTAATTTATTAGCTTTAAATTAAAACTAGAATGAAAGATTTAAAAATCCTTTTGAGGTATACACACGTGTACATACATACATACATATGAATGAATGATATTTTTGTTGTATGGTGTACTTCTTACAAATGTGTTTTCAGTCAAATAAAATCCCTTATCAGCTCTCAGTACTTATTTTGAAATTGAACAAGAAACTGATTTAGAAGTTAATATTTACTTTTAAAAAATGTTACTGAAACACTTCCACTAGGTAAATTTCTTCTCATTTGATCTAATCTAGAATTCTTCCTACTTGAAAATATTCTGACTGGAATTCTCTTGAACTTTAGTTGAGAACAACATAGATCGCAGAGGCCCAGGGTACCCCCTCCCCGTGTTGATGTGTGTGAGCAAGTAAGTAATGGTCAATGCAGCATTAGAGAAAATGTCATACCACCAGGACAAAAACTGATTCAAATATTTCTCGCAAAAGGGAAAATGGTGGCTTTGTGAGTCACACATATAAAACAGATAGATCCCGAAGTCAGGCTCTTGCAAGAGTCTCTTTTTACATATGTAAATTTTTGTTGTCCGTGAGGATATAAAAAGTGCATAATGAGGTGACCGTGAGAACAGTGACTGCTGTAGTGAACAGGAGTGTTTGACTTAAGGAAACGGGTTACAGGAACTGATTACAAGCCAGAAAAAAATTTACAATTTTACAAACTTTTCACTACAACCTTTTTGGATCATTAAACCATTTGTTGTTTTCCTTTTTAGAAAAGACCATGATAAATGTGAGTTTGAAGTACATGAAGTCTATGGTCTTGATGTCTTGGTTAGCACTGGTGAGGGAAAGGTAAGTACTCGTGTTTCCATTAAAGCTTTCTCTTTAACGGATGAGTTGGGCAATAGATTGATCCTTATGGCTTAGGGGTTCAGGTAATATTGCAGTGTTTTTAACGTTTTACATGCAAAAAAAATGAATAAAATATTGTGAAATTTGCAGTTTTTAAAAAACACTTGGGTATAAATAATTTGGTTCATTTTCCCCATCTGTTTTCTCATTGAGAAGCATTTTGTTCTATAAAACATGATGCAAGATTTATTTCCCCCTCCCTCAATAAAACAAGCAAAACTTACTGTTAAAAATTTTTTTCAGGAAAATCATTAGATAAATAATTTGGAAAGTGTCATGCCTTTTAAAGCTCAATCAAGCTTTCTTTTTCTTTTTTTTAAACCTTTGCAGATATTTCTATTTTGATCAAATGGGGAGATTCTCTTTTAGTTGTATAATAATTTGAGGAAATTCTATTGTTTACAACAATTACAGCCAGTCATTTATACATGTTAATCGTAATAATGGAAACTTGAAATTATTAGCTTCCAACAGACTATCGTGTACTTGTACCCAGCAAAGTAATAATGAATTGACTAAGTTGAAAGCAGTTCTTGAAATTTTCCCTTACCTACATTCTCTTTGATTTACTGACTTCTGTATATAAAATTAGTAGCTTGATATTGATTTCTCGTGATTTAGTTTTCCCTTTTTTGTTCTAAGTTTTGCATTAGTAAATAATTACAACTACATTTAAAATTCTTTTCTAATCTTTCTTTTATTTTTTTAGGGTAAAGAGTTTGATACAAGGACAACCATTTACAAAAAGAAAGATATAATATACCAGCTGAAGATGAGGATTTCTCGACGTAAATATTTTCTTTTCATTTAAAGTTCTTAGGAAATTCTCGGTTTTATCATCTAAATAGTTATAAAACTTTACAGAAAATTCAAATCCTATCCTAGCAATTCATTCCTCAGATTATACTTGAAGTAATAAAATTTGAAAAAGCATATTAGTATTCAAAGCATAAACATTTTTGAATTGGTGTTTATAGTAAAAAGCAAATGTAAAGGTCAGAGTATAACTTGATTTCTCTAATAAGCCTTTTAAGTTTTTGTATTTATTACTGGCTTTGATATCTGGACAAGTGTATTGGTATATCTAAAATTTGTCAAAATTTAGAAGGGAAATAAAATAGTTTATATAAATCTTATACTGCAAAACAAATACTTACCATAATTTTTCAGGGAAAAAAAACATGGTTTCATTTGTGTTTTGGCTTGAGTTGTTTACATAGTTTTGATACAAAGCCATATGTATGTAACTCCTGGTGAGGATCAAATTCACTATAAATGATCTCTGAGCCAAGCTTGCTAACCATTACATGATGATGTGCATGTTCAAATCTGAGTTATTAATTATACAAAACTGATTATGTAGAAATCTGAGCATGATTGATGCAAACAGACGCTGTTTGCAGATTGATTTTGAATGTCTTGAAATCATAGTTTACTTAGCATTCTCTGGTAACTTTTTCATTACTACATTCAAATATTGTTCAGTAGTTTTAGCTAATCTTCTGTGTTTTGTTTGTTTTTTATGAGAATATTGTTAAAAGAAATTTTCTTATTTCAGAATTCCTCAGCGAGGTTGAACGAAAATATGGATTAATGCCTTTCACATTGCGGTAAGCATTCATTAGCAAATTTATTTCATGGTTACTCTTCAGTTTGATTTGTAGTTGGCAGAATTTCCTTCATATACTAAAAAAATAAAAAGCCTCCATATAGTTTTCAATTTTTGAGTTTTTTGAAATGTCTGTCATTGTGGAAGTCTGTTAACTGGTGTGTAAGGGGTCAATATTTTGTTTTAGGAAGCAAGGGAAATAAAAATTTATAGACATGTGTAAAATAAAGACTGCTGTAATTGAAAAACACGAATCAGAATGGGTAATAAAGTAGGGATTGTCTACCTAAAGTCAGTTTTAGGATCTAAAGGTAATTTAGTCGTAGAATTCATGACTTGGATTAAAGCTTATCAAACTTTAGAATAAATTGTCAACTATAAATAACTACCATGTTTATTAATAAATTGGTAAAATACGAAAGAAATTGTCGCACGAAATAACTATATTCGTGTCTTTGGACAACACGTTTTGAGAGAGAGAAAATGCGTATACCTCTCCAGAAATTAGTTTATAATGTGACTTTTAAAAGGCCAAAAAATGAAACCCCTCATGTTTTAAAATAATTAAAAATAGGGCAATTTTTATGCCAGTTAGTTATTATTGGGGATTTGCAAATAAATTTCTTCTCGACAAGGAAAATCAGTGAGGTCCCTCCATCCCCAACTAAATAAAATTTTGTTTTTATCTAGCAAATAATACACCTAAAATTAAATATTAAAAATAATTAAAAGCTTTTAATTTCATTTTTAGATATTTCCAAATCTGTGAGCATCACCTGTTCTTTTTTAATACACATTTTAAAACTGAAATTAAAAACTATTTTAATCATTTTAATATAATAATCTGAAGTGTATTCACCAGATAAAACCATAAAGATATTTGTACAAATAAAATGAATTAATTTTCCTTGTTTAGAAGAATTTTATAGGCAGAACAACCACCAAACACTAGTGGCTAAAAAAGAATAGTTTTTACTTGGGTTTACCGTTTAAAAAAAAAAAAAAATGACTTGCCATTTTGAAAATATATACATTTTAAAACTGAGATTAAAACTTTATTTTTTTTAATATCTAATTTTAGGTGTATTATTCGCTAGATAGAAACAATTTTATTTATAGAAAGCAAACGATAATACACTAGAGACTCGCATATCTGGAAATATACGCATTTTAAAAGTAAAATTAAGAACCATTTTAATTAATATCTAATTTAGGTGCATTCTCTAGATAAAAACAAATTAATTCATAAAAAAAATCTTCATTTTTCTTGTTTACAACTTTTTGTGATTTGCATACTGGTTTAGTAGAAAACAATTTTATTTTTCCTTACAAAAAAATTTGGCTTCATAAAACTTAGCATTTTTAGAAGAAACTGGCAATACTTTTTTACTCTTACTCGCTATTTTGCCATTTTTTTTTTTTTTTTTTTTTTTCTTTTTGAAACTGAAACAAATAGATTTCAGACATCCTGTCATATTTCCTTTTGTTTTTGTTTGAAAACATGATTTCCAAGGGTCATATGTCGTATTTCCTTTTTTTTCTTTTTCTTTTGCAAACAAATAGATTTCACATTTCTTTCCTAAAACTAGTCAAACGTTTTCGAACATTTTTGTTCAATCTTTTTCTCTTACAATGGTACTAAATGTTGATAAAAAATTTTTATTAACATCTGAAAGTCTTTTTCAATAGTGTTTCTTTGGATATGGTCACTCAGTAGTGATAGCACTTAAAAAAGTAGTTAAAAAAAAAAAACTATTTCGGTCTCAAAAAATTTCAATTCGGTTTCACTGTGAAGATAAAACCAAAAAAGTTGGTTTTTCGGTTATACTGCTCATCTCTAATTCAGACATATTTTCCTCTTTATAATTAAAAAAAATGATACAGTATTTACATTAGTCGGACTATTGTCCTTATTTTTGTCACAACGTTTCGGCCGTTGTACGCTTATACCAGATCTCATATTGCAACTTTTTTTGTTATTATTGCTTTTCTCTGGCACTCCTTATTACTGGTTCCCATATTGTATTTATTTCTACGCTTGGCCGACTCAGGAGATTTTTGTGGCCTAGCATATGTGCTGATTCCTTAAGTTTACGAATTTTCCAATGGTGTTCCCTGTCTATGATCTGAAGAAGGCCGGAGCGTACAACGGCCGAAATGTGACAAAAATGGCGACAAAGATGAGGACAATAGACCGACTAATGTAAATACTGTACATAATACCTCATCTCAGAAATATAGACACTCTAAAAAAAAATGATATGCAACATACATCTGAGAAAACTAAAGATATTGTTTGAAATAATAAAATAAGTTCATTGATTTTCCTATATATCACTGTTAAGTCCATAACAATTTATTTTCTTGTCAATAAACCTAGTACTTATTGATTCAACATTGTATATACACAATGAGTATATGATGGACAGCTTATAGGTTTGTTTTTTTTTTTTTTTTTGTTTGCTGATTTATATGCATTTTTTCCTCTCCCTATTGAATACTCAGTACATTGCTGGTCAAAATGGTGCTCATGATCTGAACCCATCTCACCTGAATTGTAGTTAACTTCATGTACAGCTTTTGATACAAACTGAAACCACATGTAAATAATTGAACATAGCACATTTTCTGTAAAATTTGCCAAAGGCTGAATGTTTTAGTATATTTTCTGTAAGTTGCTGTATAGTCAACTTTCTATATATGGTTTCATAATTTTGTACCATGAGCTGTAGATGTCTTTGAAAGGTTTTAAAAAATATTTACCTGCTATAATTTAATCTTTTTTTATATTAATCAGGTTATTTGAGGATGAGAAAAAAGCTAAGATGGGAGTTGTTGAATGTGTCAAGCATGAATTAATGCAGCCTTATAACGTCCTTTATGAGAAAGAAGGTATGATCTATAAATTCAATTATATAACTTCTTCAAACATGAATTATTCTGTACTCTTTAATTCTTCAAATTGCTTGTTTTATTGATATTTCCTTCTTTTTTTTTTGTTTTTTGTAGGAGAGTATGTTGCCCAATTTAAATTTACAATTATTTTAATGCCAAATGGACCACTGAAAATCACCAGCCCGCCTTTTGAGAATTCTATTTATCAATCCGAATACTCGGTAACTGATGAAAAATTAAAGGTAATTGCATGCAAAACTTTAGTCTTCTTAGCATTAAATTTAAAACAAGTATTTTCCTTATAACATCAGATATAGGATTAAAAGCAAATTTTAATACAAACAAGGAATGAAAAATTCTATGCTGTTTAAAAATACTTTAGATATGCTATTATCATTAGTAATCTTGTATAAATACATATCACATCAAGCATATTGGCAATATAAAAACTGCATATACTTAAACACTTTCATAGAACATATTCAGTGGTTTAATATAAAATGTAAGTTGAATCCTTTACGTATTTTAAGCATCAATTATGACTAATAATAAAGTTGTTTTTTTTTCTCTCTCTCTCTGTTAAAATCATACACATATCTCAAAATATTGAAACGAATTAAAATTATAGTTAAACATTTAGCAAAACTAAATCACTGTAAGTTTCATTATTTTAATGTTATATTCCAGGCCCTCCTGGCTACTTCAGCTGACCGGAAAAATGTGAAAAAGAAGAAGAAAAAAGCTGATCGAATGATGGCAGAGAATGCTGATGCCATCCAACAGAAAGGTGAAGGGAAGGTCCATTGATGAACAGCAGTTAAAGATGCCAACGGTGCTTGACCTGGAAGCAATCTTCCAGTACGGGCACTTGCTACTGAAATCCTAGAGAGAACACAGTGGCAGGATTGGTCTCTGGTGCCATCAATCACTTATCTATACCCCCATTTGTAGCTGGCTGGCATTTGCCTTCTATTTGACCCCTGCCAAGAGTTTGGGGGAGGAGAATAAAATGCCATAATATCAGTTCCTTTCAATTATTTCTTGGATCTATTGTTATTGTGTGTGAGCTGTTCAATTTTTAACTCAGCACACCAATTTTGGGAGGTAGTGGGTTTACTTTGTTTCTATCTTTCCATCTTTGGTAGGCGTGGTGACCAGTATTGTTGCATAACTGACTCAATAGTTGATTACCATTTTGTACATGGAATCTTGCAGTATTTATTAGATTCCCAGCTTTCACAAGTCCTCCCTTCCCTCTCAAAATTAAGTAGTATAATTGCTAGAATTCTTTTAATGTATAAACTTATTGCATAACTGGACCATTTTTCTGTTCAGTAGATTATCATAGGATAAATGAGTGTTTAAAACGTATCATTTTAATAATGTTATTTTCTACAGATACATCTTTCCCCTTACCTTACCTTCTGATACGATATCAGAAGGTAAGATATAGCCTACCAGTTGCTTTTAAAGTGGCAAATTGCAAACAGGCAAAATAGGTTGTTTTTTGTTTTTATTTTTTTAAGTGGATAAATTTTCCAATAGATGAAAATTCATATTTCACTTAATTAAAAAGATTTTCTCCTTTTAACAAAGCTAATGACATGTTTGAAGAAATTTTGATCTCAAACTTTTGTTAATTGTTGCTATCTTTTATACATCTTTGCTTGTCTACCTACCCTAAAGAAACAAGCAAACTTCTGTTTTACCTGGGAGGTCTTGGTAGTTCATGCTGTTAGATCTCAAAATCTCTGAAACTTGAACTCTTCTACTGTGATAATGCTGGGAAACTTTTTCAAAATTTGATATTTTAACAGTTCATGGAGAGAAATGCCAAGAGAAATTCTTTCCCTTTTGTTTGTTCTAAGCTACATTATTTCATTGCTTTCATGCACACAAACACATAAGCGCTAACATGTTGTTAGTGGTTTTTTGTTCACATTGGTTAGAAAAATGAGAAACTCTAATCATTTTTAATTGGTCAGTATGGCAACAACAAAATTAGAGCAAGGAAGGAAAATTTCACCATTTTCCCCCCCTCAGTCCCACCCCCTCCTCATATATATATATATATATATATATATATATATATATATATATATATTAGTTTTCTCTCTTCATTCACTGATGTGCACCTTGGGAATACTGCCAAGTACTGTGTTACTAGCTGACAGTACATGGCCAACATTGTATATAAATTCTTGCATAGTGACAAACTGAAAGGTCATTCTCTGTGGATGTATTTTGGTTTGCTTTTTATGGCTTTTGGGAAGGCTGTCTCCAACCACTGGTTGTTAAGGTCCATTCAAGACAGCTGTAACCGCTGATTCTTAGCAAGCAGAACCATTACTTGTTGGGATGTTGGAGGTATTGTTATTGGGAAGCACTGTTAGAAGAGCATTCTTCACTTGAATTTTCCAGGTGGGTGCTGTTTTGGTGATATTGATGTTCATTGTGGATCTTGAATTATAATAAACAGTTGTGAGCTTCAATAACAGCTGGCTCACAGCTTGGATGTCATGTTAATTTGTCTTTTGTTTTTAATATGAAAGTAGAAACCTTAATTTCATTGAATATTTTACTCCAAAGCAACTTTGATTGTTATTGTGTTACATTGCATTTGTAAAATTTTGAACTACCATCTAAAATGATTGAAAAAGAAAAATACTTTATAACTAAAGCATTTACTACATTTTCAGAATTTGTAGTGCTATCTTGTGTTAATTATTCCCAGGTTATGGAACTTGATATAAAATCTTTTTCCAATATTGTAAAAAGTTGAAATAATTTTTTTGCTATATATGAAGATTGATCAATAATTCTGTTGACAGTTAACTTTTTTCTTTTTTTAAATATAAAGTTGGTCAGTATCAGAGATTTTGATGTCTGGTGCATTATAAGTGCTTAGAAAGATATTAGTGATGATGGATTTCTATTTCTTCTTTGAAGTAAACAAAATAAGTTAGTTTCTCTCTCAAAAAAAAAAAAAAAAAAAAAGTTTTTTTTTTTTTTTTTGGTCTTTATTTTCTAAAAAAATTGTTTTCTCATTTTAAACATAGTTTTCAATATAAAATATTTTGATTTGTTTTTAAAAATAACATTTTAATAAAAACCGAATCTAAGCTTTAGGTTTTTTAGGTGCTTTTTTGGGGAAAAGTGGGATGAATGTAGATTTCAATTTGTAAAAAATGTCATTAGCAGACAGTGTAGAATTTGTATCTTCAGCTGAGCTTTCAAACACCCAGCCAACCAATCTATCAATAGCAGCAGTGTCCAAATTTGAACCCATTTTGTGAAGAGCTTTTTTAAATTGGGATACACTGAGTGAACTGAAAATAAAATAAAAAATTCAATTACTTACTTTAATAGTTATTGTAAATTTCTAATAATTGGTATCACTTCTATACTTCACTTATGTTTTACAAACAAATGGGGGAGATGCATGATCAGCTTCTATACCATCCTACAAGGATAGCTGTATCTTGATCAAAACCATTTTAAGTATTGCTTGCTGTCTTCATCTTTTGTTTCTTTAGAAATTTGTGCCATGATTTGAAGAAATCACTAATTTTTGGGGGCTGTTGCAATGTTGAAAAAAAAAAAAATTAATGGCAAATTTAGGTGGTTGTCTCACATTTTCCTCTCCCATTCAGGATCCCCTGCTCTGTGGTTATCTAGGCTAATGTTTCATCGAAAAATAGGTTTGTCAAAATATTACATGCAAAAAAACAAATTTAAAAAAAAACTTACCTGCCATGTCCACTATGACGTAATTTATTAATAAATTCTGTCTGCATTTCATGCTGCCAATTTAAAACTGCTGTTAAGAATAAACCAACTTCACCTTCCTCGTCCTGTAACAACAAAATATTTCTTTATATCTAAGAAATTTGAAAGTGGATAATTTCCCAAAACTTTTTTTTCTTTTTTTTTAAATTTACCTTCAAAATGTTACTTTACAAATGAAATATGCAATTTAATAATGCATAAAGTTACTGCTGTTCTTTATTGGTTATAACTAAATTCTAACTTCAAAATTTGAAGTCTTGCTAATGAATGACATTTTATGTCATGATAGAATCGTTAAAATATTAAATTAGCAACACGTTTGGTGGAGAAACCATACACAGGTACAAACTATTGTATTTAAATACTAACAGGATAACTGTTCATTAACATAGTTTCTTCTACTTGAATTAAGTTGAGGAGACTAGTACATTCTATCAAACTCTTGTAACAAAAGTACCAACAATAGGTAGGTGTGCTCATTACCAGAAGAAAAAGCTTTGTATATTCTATGTTGCCCTTTGTTTGCAGTTGCTGTGAGGCCACCTTTAACAGAAAAAGCATATCCTCTTGGTGTGTGATACCGAAATATTTCACAAGTTCTTCACTGAATTCTTTCCGAGTCAGGAAACCCACATCTGGTGGTTCTGCAGTATCCTCATTCTTTTCTTCCTGCCTCCTTTTTTCAGCTGCTTGTAATGTAAGAAGTAGATTTGATGATAGGTTTTGTCTTGCATAGTATATATTTTCATCAACCTGTTGGTACAAAAACAATACAAAGATTTTGTACTTTAAATATAAAATGTATGTATATTAAAAACAAAAAAAAAATTCAGAAGCCTGAATTTTAATAAATCTAATTTTTATTTTGTCATGCTATAGTTATAAACAAACTTGTATGTTATAGAGAGGGGGAGAGGAATTTAGGAATGTGATTTATATTGTTAATTTTAAATAACAATATAGAGGCTGAATAGAAATGGATAAATTTTTAAAGACATGGAGTGGGGAGGTCATTTTATAGAAAATTTCAATAGTTTGAGAGAAAAAAAGTATTTTGTCTTACATTTCCAGTGAGGATTTCCAGAAACAGGCTAATATTGTCATAGTTATGTGACAATTTTTGGCAGGCAGTATTAAAAGTGTATGCCCACTTAATCCTTTCTGCAGCAGTTGGAAATAGTTGTCGCAGATAGTCATTAAAAAATTCAGCTAAAGGTTTAGACTTCTACAAGAAAAAAAACGAGAGACCTCAATATTTTATCTGAATTTATGTAACATAGGTATGTTGTGTATAAAGTTTAATGATTTAGTTTAGAAATAGGGGTGGGGGTCATTTTGTAACTAATTCAACAACAAAAAAAAAAAACATTTAGGAATGGCCCACATTGCAAATACTATATATAAATATCTAACAACTTTGAGTTCAGAGGATTCACCTACATGTGAAAATCCTCATAAGAAAAATGAATAGACTTGAAAACAATTATCACTGAATATCGGGACTTAAGTGATTTAATTAGATCAGTAATGTTTGCATTTATCATATTGTGATAAGATTGTCTGTCCTGATTTGGAGATGGGGATTGGCATTGGTTATTTAAAAAGAAAAAAGTTTCAGTGCCTTTTCATTTGAGTGAATTGTTGAACATAATTTATCAATTAGGAAAAGGTAAGGAGTTTGCCCCCTCAAATTTTTGCCTCTTAGTTTCAGACGTGTTCTCTATTAGGAATTGGGATTCTTTCTCTTTTTATTTGCCTAATAAGAGCAATGAAAGCAGCCCATTAAGACTATGCATTATGTTGTTTAACAGTAAAAAGATGACTAATTCGATTTTCTGCTTGAGACAGATCAACTTTAATCCCCCAAAAGCCATAAACAAATGTGATGATAAGCTAACTCTATCCACACAATGTCAATAATTTTCATAAATATATCATGTCTGCAACTTTAATTCCAGTCAACCTCTGAAGCAAGGGGGGACCACCCAATTTTTGAAAAATAATTTTTAATTTAAATCACTAGAAGTGAGATCATTGCTTGGTCAAAAAAATTTTAAAACTTAAAAGTCGTTTTAAATTTTGATGAGTTATTAAAGACACTTGTCCTGACTAAAAAATCCCCAAGACCTTTTGCAAATATTTTAACCATTTTTGTCTTGTCATTTAGATACAATTCAAAATGTGAAAATAATCCATTGAACTATTACTTACCATAGATATTAAGATAGTCACAAGTGTTAAAATGTGTTAGAAACACGTAAGGAAGTTAAAAAAAAAAAAAAAACACTTACAGCCTGTGTCTCTCTCATTCTGGCTGCCCAAATATCAGCCACCATTAGATAACAATCTCTAACAAACATTCTATAGCTCTGCACTTCACCTTCATATCTTAAAAATGCAGGCACTTTCGGATCTAGGCCCTGAAAAAAATATTTTTAATGAGTATAAATTGTAAAAATTGCCTTTTTTTTTTTTTTGTGACACAAATGTAGAAAAAAAAAATGAAAAGACAAATTTGCTGATTGGGCTACTACTGGTGCACGACAATGGTTAGAGTGTTAGCATTCCAACTATGAGACTTGGGTTTGAATCTCATCATGATCAATTATACATTGTTAAGAATGCAAAGGCCAGAACCAAAATAGTCTGAGTGGCCAGAGTACCACATGGGTGTTGTATTCTGATATTGATGGATTGCCTTAATCTGGGTTTGGGATTTAGGTCCAAAACTGAATCCAACAGATGGCTGCAAGAATTTTGAAGCGTCAATATGCTTGCAACATCTGGCTTCAAGAAACACTTGGAAAGGAATGCTAAACCAAAATGTGATTCCTCCGGCTGCCTCTTGAATCAAAGCTGCCACATTTGACTCTCTCTTCTAATAATGAATAAGAAAAAAATCATCTTTTTTGTTAATATCATGTTATGTGGTAGCATGGGGATCCACAGACGACATGGAACACAACAAAAAAAAAATCAGTTTTTTAAAGAGGTTAAAAATCATGCATTCTTGGTGACCAGTTACACTATACACAGATGCATTTTTGGCTGGAGTGGTTGCACTAGACATGAAATCAGCTTTACACAAATATATATGGTTGTCAAAGGGGTGACTTTTTGATAATATTGTCCAGGGGCCATGGTGTCAGTGAGCTTTACTGTTGGCAAGTGCCTGGAAACCATATTCCAGGTTGATCTTGTGAGTGAAATTAGGTAGACAAAATTTTTTTAGAAATCATCAATAGTTGTGTTAATCCATAGCCAGGAGTTCTCACCCTATGTTGGCAATCCTTCTAGAGATGGTGTCTCAATAAAATCACCCATCCCTAAACAAGGAGTACTGACCTGAAAAATGTAAAAAAAAAAAAAAAATATCCTGTCTATTCACAATCTGCTACAGGTAGAAATAGAACAACATGACATGATTGGGTAAATGTGTCAAAAGTGTTTTATGTTGAAGATTTTTCATTGAGTGTTGCTCTGATTGAGTTGACACAATTAAATAAAAAATGTTGCTTGATGATAATGCTATACCATATGGGCTATAGCCAGTATACCCAAATTTGTTGCATTGCTGTATTAGTACCCGCATAAGTGAAAAAAATTCCTACTAGAATATATTTCTAGAATGGTTTGATATTTAGACAATGAAAAGTGGATACTTTACAACAACAGCAAGAAGATATTAAGTGAAATGAATGACTAAAATCTGGCCATCATAACTAGCTCTTCATTAAACTGAATAAAAGCAGTTGAAACCAAAAACATTTTAGAAGTGTAAAATAAAACATGACAAAACAATTATGAAGGAATGCTAAAGTTTTTAACTCTTCCTCACAAAAAAAATGTTGATATTGGTCAGATTTGGGGAAGTAGGTTAAGCTTTTCAGAATTTTCTTTATACTATGAAAGAAAAATGCATAAAATAAGTATCAAGTTGTGTATTATCCAATCACTTTTTAAAAAAATAAATATCCAATCCATAAAAAAAATTTGTATTTATTGACTTTTAAAATTATTACTAGAATTAATTCAGTATTTATTTTTCATAATGAATCACCTGTGCAATCATGAAACTGACTTATACTACTTTGTATATTTGATTGATAGATGAAATAGTTTCCAAAATTAAATTTTTGGAACAAAATATATATTTTTTATTTTACCCCAAGCATGGTAATAAAGCCACTAAGATGCATCAGATTATTGAAAGTAAAGGACATTGAGAAAATATTACTGAGGAGAAAGGACAATAAAAACAGGATTCAAAGACATAGATGTTGATTAATGCTGCATTTAAATTTTTGAAGATCATAGATGACAGGAAAGGAAGAAGCTGGAAGATAGTTCCACAGGTGAGATGTGTGAGAGAAGAAACTATTAGAATAGAACTTACAATTATATTTATTAATTTCAACAGTAAAATGATGAGATCTAGAGGCCAGTCTAGTACTGCACCTAAATTAATGGAGTTGAAATACCAAAGAGGAAAGCTATTCAAAACAATTGCCATGAAAATATTTATAGAAAGGCACAAGGAAGCTATTTTATGACATTGGGAATGTAATTGAAGCCAAGGTGCAAAGTCAACTAATAACATTGCAGATTCTTCTTTGGATTTTATCCGGAAACTCTATTCCATTCATTTTTACATTTTCTAACCAAATATGGAAAACAAATTATTGTAATTTCATATTTTATATTTGCGTAACTTCAAGCAGGACGATAAAGCAAAAGTCGAGGGTGATATAAATTCAACATTTGGAGACATAAATAACAACATTTTGGTTTGAAAAATCAGAAGAAAGAGTGGCTAAAACTATCAACAATTAAGGTTGTAGTGGAAAATGAATTTAAAATCTACGTTAGAGACATTGCAGTAAACTTCAGTGCTTCAATTAGAAGAATTTCAAGTCATTTAAGAGTGCCTCATTCTATCAGCAAACAAAGACTTAACTTCATTGAGGATATGTTTGTAATTATTATAAATAGTTAAATGAGCATTCTGTTGTGATCAATGATGTGTGTATATATATATATATATATATATATATATATATATATAATAAACCAATGAAAGACTGTGATAAATGAGTTCCATTTGAATTGAATGAGAAATAAAAATAAATCAGACATGCAGAAACCTGCATTAATTATGTTCAATGGTGTGAAATTAAATCTGTTTTTGCATTGTATTGTCACTGATGATGAAAAATGGATTTTGTATATTAAACTGAGATCTGCACAATGGCTGGATATAGATAAGAAGCCAGAACATCAATTGAAACTGTTATTATCACTTGAAAGTTATAGTGAACATTTGGTGAAGCAGGAGCAGTTAGATATACCATAGATTTTTTTTTAAAGTATGAGGCAACAAAACAAAACAAACTACCCAGCCGGGTAAATAAATAAAGTAACATTTATTCACATATTGAAAGAATTATAATGAAGTTCAATAACTTAAAAATGGAGGTTTTCCTATTCACCCAAACCATTATAATATTTTTTGAGCATTTAAATCATTAGCTTTCAAGTGCAATCTGGATCATACTACAAAGTCTTTAATGAATTTACAGGTTCTTTAATGAATTCTTCAACAGGAAATTCATTTTAAAAAATTCTTTCAAGGTCAGGAGAAAAAGAAATCTTTTTTTCAGAAAGTTTTCAATATTTTGTTTAAATAATATTAAATTCCATGACTTTAAATATAGAGAAGGGCTGTAATGTTTGGACATAAACAATTGTTTATAAAGGGTGTAGATATAAAATATTAATGAATCAAAAAATAAACATTTTAGATTACATAGCAAAAATATACATTGTTTGGTTATCATTGTGTTGAATTGGCATGTTCTACTTTAGTAGAATGGAAAATGCAACTTGTTTTTGTTATCAAAGATCTTTAATTCAAATAAAGTTAACCACCAATAGGAAGTCATAATGATGCTGAAAGGTTCTCAAGAGCTAAGCTCTTGAAGTCTATGTTGGACCACTTGGCAGGGAGAACAAAAAAAGGAATAGCTTTAAATAATTCCATCAACAGATTAATCAATAAGAAACTTCATGCAATATACAAAGTAACACTTCCCAAGATGCCTAGAGATTCTGTTAAGTGATGGTTGTTTGAAGTTACATTTCTTTTAACAATAATTAAATAATCAGTTACTTCCTAGGAGAGCAAGTCTTGTTACTTACCAATCCAGGAAGGACAGTATGTTCTATAGCAATGCTATCGGTGATTGTTATACAACCACTATTTTCATTGATCATTTCCTGCAAAATCTCAAGCAGACATTGACAAGACGATCCTGAAGACACTTCCTGCCAACTTGTCTGACCTCCATTTATGTAATCAATGCATTTATTCCAGTGATCTCTGAAAAAAAAAAAAAAAATGAAGCATCATCCAATATAGATTAAAAATAATTATACAACTGTTTTGATATATTACTTAATATCTACAATATTTGTTTCATCATGTTTTATTGAAAACATTTTCATTGGCATGAGAAAAGTGATAATATTAAAGGTCCCCACTTAACAAAAATGTTTTGTGGCTAGAATCTAGAGATATATTTTTCTACAGCGTAGTGGTGTTAATGATTTTTTAAAATGTTGACAAACATTAAAAAAAAGAAATTTTTCTGGAAGTAATGAAATTAAAATAAAGAAACTCAAAACCAGTGAACTCAATTAAAAAAAAGAATTTGGGGTTTTGATTTTTACAATAGAAATTCTGGTGAAATTCTCTGTTAAAAAATGTCAATGTATGATTATTCCTAGATGTTTCCTATGATATGCACTTTAACTCATTTGTCGTCGACATTCGCTTGCATTCAAGCATTGGGGTCATCGCCCTCTCTCCTTATTCCCTTTCTCCTCTCTGGTGGTGGTGACAGAGATGGCTGTGAAAACCCATCTTACTCCTGAAGAATCATGACCAGGAGTCACAGAGGAGTGTATGTGTGGTGGACACAGCTGGGTTAGTCAAGCCTTCTTGACAGCATGTTGCAGATCCTCTTCATGTTGATGGTTGGACTTGAAAGTCTTGGCCCACCTTCGGATGATCCTATGCCAAGGAGCCTGATTTGCAGCAATGATTTCCCTGGTGTCAGGGTCAATATTGGCCTGCGTCAGGAATGTTTTCAACTTGATCATCGTTTTGTCTCCACGTAGCCTTTTGCCACTGGCAAGCTCTCCAAACAGGATGATATGTAGGAGCCAAAGGGGACACATTCTGGACATATTTAATTCATATTACACAAATTAATTATGAGTTTTTATTGGAAATGAATATTTTTAATAACATATTTTATACAGAATGTAAATATCAAAATATCTGCTTTAAACCAGGTGGAAGAAACATTTAAAATCTTTAAAAACAAAGCTACATTTTTTTCATCATTTCACCTCAATAAAGCCATTGAGATGTAAGGGGTTACTGAGTGTGAAACAATATGAGAAAAAGAAAACCTACATTACTAAGGAGAGAGAACAATAAAAGAACAAATTAAAAAGAAAACAATTGACATTGCATTTAAATTTTTGAAAAATCGAAGTTAACTGGAAGCAAGAAGATGGAAAAGAGTAGGAACTGTTAACATAGAACTTACTAGCCATTTCAACTGCAAAATGGTGAGACCTAACTGCTAATCTAGTACTGTGCTTAAATTCATAAAGTTGAGGTACCAAAGAGGAAAGTTTATCAGAACTATTACTGTGAAAATATTTATAGGAAAAGCACAGGGAAGCTACATTATGGTGGTGGAAAATTGTCTGAAGTTGGGATTCCAGGTCAGGACCAGTAATATAGCAGGTTCTTTGGATTTTATCAAGAATCTTTAAATACATAGAAGTACTAGACCAGATGTGGCAGCAATATTGAATGCATCGACAAATGGTAGACTTATAAATGTGTAAGATACATTCTGGTGATAAAAATTGTGTAGCATAACACAGAGAACCATCTTTTCCTTGTAGACCTAGAAATGAATTCAGTATAATCTTTCTTCTTCATGTCATTGGAAAACATTAGCCTGAGAAGGGCGCAATGAGTCACTCTCTTTAAGGCTAGCATCAGCCAAGCTGATGGAAGGTGAAAAAGGTTGTATAAAATGATTAAAAGAGAGTAGCTTCGTTTTAGAGGCATTAAAATTAATAAGCTATTTCTTGCCCCAGTTAACAACAGATTGTAGATCATTTTTTAAATTAGCTACCAATATGACCTTATTGAACCTGTCATATTCTGTTGTAATTCTAATTCTTTAACTCAAACGGAACATCCACAGCTCATATGCCAAAAACAGACCCTGATTTAGTCTTGCTCTGCACACCCACTTTCAGAATACCATCCAAAAATATCAGGGTCATAAAACATCTTTTCTGACCAATCAGAAAGAGGCCCACATGGTTTTTCACAGCAGCCATTTCTAAGCCACTGACCAATTAGGCTGGCATTAGAAATGGATTCCCACACAGACAAGAATTTTGTTCTTGCTGCTGAAGCCACCAGCAGAAAGACCAAAATGCTTCCATCAACATCAGACTCACTCTTGACTACTACAACACGATAAATCATAGAATATTTCTCTCATGACTATCTCACCTGACTACATATGTGTGTTGATTTTCTCCCATGAGTCTATCTCGACTATTACCTTGTGTCTCCCATGACTGATACCCAGAATGAACTCCTATACATATCTCAATTGCGTTTTATCTCCATTTGTCGTTTTGTCACTTCCACTTTTTCCCCCCTTGGTAATGGTAAGGCTGCCGTTACAAACTGATCAGACTTACAATTAAGACATGAATAAATAGTTGTGTCATCAGAGCGTAGATACTGACACAGATAAACTCCGAGAGGTCATTGATAAAAATTAGTAACAATGTAGGTTGTTGAAATAACGTAACCTTTCAACTTGTGAGGAAGACCAGAATGCCAAACCCTGTCAAAAGTCTTTGAGATATTCAAATCAATAGCCTGAGTTCCATCCTTCTTATCTAAAGCTTGCCAGATTCTTTCAGCAATAATTTAATACATCAGCAGTTGACCTAAAGATGTCAAAGTCATGATGCTTGTCTGAAAAACCCTGCAAGGTGAAATGTTTAACCAATTTGGAGTTGATTAGAGCCTCTAGTACGTTCTTAGAAACTTTGCATCACTTACTATGATTATTATTTTATTTCACACCATTTTATATGAGGGAAAATCTGAAAGTAATGTTTCCTATTTCTATGGAAACTACAAAAGATATGAAGAACACAATAATACTTTTGGATTGAACAAATTCTCACCTACAAACCACAGTTTTTCCACATAGTCACTAACATTGGTTATGCATTTTCAACAGCAATAAACAAGTGCATGTATGCCATTTCCATAAAAATGTAGTCTAACCTTTATTGGTCTGAACAAATTAAAGTCGGAAGATGCCAAATCCAAACTATAGTGGGTATGTGAGGACATTCCAGCTAAAATTTACAATGTGATCTCTGGCCTTCAAAGTATTATAAGGAAGGTTAAAAAAACTAATGTCTTTCCACCAACATCCTCTACCTTCTACACTGTGAATCAACATAATGAAGCATTGCTTTTGGAGAAAGCCTCATATATGTGCATCTTTATAAGTCAGTTATAACTGAAAGATGCCAAGATTAAAAATTTCTAAACTTGTCACTGTTTTCAATAAATAATTTTAATCTTCCTTATTGGAATTTATCTTTAGGGGTGTTAAATTACAAATGCTGATAAAACAGAATTTTTGTTTGTATGTAATGGAAACTACTATTTTTAAGTAGAGTCTTAATGATTTCAAGAAGAATCCTAGCTTAAAAGAAAAAAGGAAAGAAAATCTATTTTCTTAAGGTGAAAAAAATATAGACTTGATCAAAATTCAAAAGAAATATTTGTTCTACATACGTAGCTACTTCAATCCTTTTTAGTTTCTCACATTCAACATAATAGAAATTTCGCTCCTCTGTCAGTTTTGAATGAACAGCCAATAATTCACTGAAAATAAATTTAAAATATTATATAAAAATCAAAGACAAAATGACTAATTATCATTGAATAAAAAATAAAATTAAAATTGTCCAAAAATTATTTTCAATAAAAGTATCTAACCTCAGCAGAAAGATATTTTCTAGCTTTGAATTAGTCAACTGCCTGAGGAGAGAACTTAACCCTATTTTGTGTTATAATTATAGGTCATGATATTTGTAATATATAATCTATGTGTACAATGCAATCTCATGCATTATTCGATCAACCACCATCAAATAGTTATGTTTAAAAAGCAAGAATATTTTGTATAAATGTGATCGCTACTTTACTATACATTAAATTTTGTGTATTGTTTTATCATTAGGATGATTTCAACTACACATTGGGATACCTTTGGAGATGTAAGAATTGATAAAGATGAGGGTTTTTATCCCAAAGCATATCCACGAACCATATATAAAAGGTAGCAGTTAAGATTTTGCACCTACACCCAAAAAAGTTCTTGCTAGAGTTAGAACCAAGAGATCTATTTTTCTACAGTCTTATGGTATCAAAGAGAATAAAAAAATGTTTCTGCTTTAGTATTGAAATATCAAAACCTGAATATCATCTTAACTCCAAGAGGGTGCTGAAAAGTTCTCAGCCTCATCCACCTATCCAAACCCAGTCATAGTTAATTGTAAATAATAAATTTTGTTAATTTTGACAAATTCAAGCAAAGTGAAATTTTCTTAATAGAACCAATAAAGGAATGACCTAGATGCAAAAACTGCATACGTTCTTCCACATATTCCTCTTACAGTTCAACACCTTTGGTGCATTGTTTTTCAAGTTGTGCTAACTTAAAAAAAGAATAAAAAATGAACATTGTAATACTGATCACCTGTTGTTGTCACCTCTGAATCCTTAGAAAATTTCTCTCCCTTTTAAACTCCTTTTGAAGTTTAAAAACAAGAAACAGATGGAGCAAGATCTGGTGAGTATGATGATTGGTCGAGACATTCAAATTCCAAATTCATCAAAAATTCCAGTCTTGCCAACCCTGTGAGCTGATGAGTTGTTTTGAAAAAAAAAAACAAAAAAAACAAACCGTTTTCCACATCTTCCTTCAATATTTTTTCTTTCTAATTGGTCCTTCAGAAGATAGTCATCCAAATAGCTTTCTTATCTTCCCAGCAAAAAAAAAAAAAAAAAAGAAAAAAAAAATGGAGTTATGACATTTTCTGCTTACTTCAGTGTTGAATTTCTTTGGCCAGAGAGAACTCAAGTGCCACCATTACATAGAGAGTTTGCTTAGTCTCCAGACATATCGTTAAAAAAAAAAAGCAACTTATCACTAGATTGTTGCAAAAGCTGCAAAATCAATTTCACTTGATATCATTTGTTGTCAGCATTCAAAAACCTTAGAACTTACTTAGCGGATAGCTTCTGCTCGTCCAACTGTTTATGAATTATAAACCCAACCCATCTCCTGGATATCTCTTGTATTTCAACAATTCTTTTGACCAAGATTGTTGGTTGGTTACAAACATGATCAACAGTTTCAAAAGACAACATCACTGAAAGCCTCCCAGACTTTTCAGCATCTTAGGTCCCAAAAATCTCCATGTTTGAAGTTGGCACGCCATGTAGTTACAATTAAGTATATGTCATGCTATGGTGATTTTCTAAGCGTAGCTTAGATGTGGTACAAGGCTGAATGTATGTGACACTCAGTGAAGATCAAACTCACTGCTTGTGATTGTTATAGTGAAACATGTTTGTTAACCATTACACTTGTCACCCTATGTTTGCATCATGTACTTATGGATTCTTCTTTGGAGTTTTCTTCTACAGGAACTTTATGACCGCTTGCAGTTGAACCCTAGAAAATGCCATACTTTCTGTTGACATAGTTCAGTCAAGGATCTGAAACAAATAACAAAAATAAGTGCAACGATCCTGTAAATTGGACTTTGCAATATAAAAGAACAGTCTTTCTAGCTACAGAAAGAAAGATTTTGTGAAATGGACTGGGCTGAGAACTTTTTATCACCCTCTTGGAGTTAAGATGATATAAAGCTTTTGATATTCCAATACCAAAGCAAGCACATTTCAGCCTCAATTTGTTTTAATTTAAAATGTATAATTTATGACCAGAACTTGCTTATCGGAAATCTCAATAAGACCATGTGTCAAATTTTATAAGAAAGCAGCTTTAGAATTTGTTTAGACGGACAAAAAAAAAAAATCTTTTGTATATGAGCTAACTTATATATCTGATATCCCCAATTTTTTTTGTTTTAAATACTTGATAAATTTATCTTACCTCTGTTTGTTTTGCATTGATTTAAATTCATTCAAAGTTTTCTCACGGTTTTCACTAATTTCCTGAGAAAATAAAACAAATCAATAAAAAAAAAAAACACAATTTGAAAATTTGTCCTTTTCCCTTGATGCAAATTCTGTAGAAACTGTAAAATAATGCAACTTGATTACAAAACAAGAACTAACCAATGATATGTCAGATTAGGAGAAACAAGTAACCTGGACATGAGGAGCATAACACTTTAGTGAAAGAAACTTTCCACAATCATAATAGTGTATGTGATGTGTATATACATACTAACACACATTATATATTAGGTTGTCCAGAAAATAATTTTACTGTTATGAATTATGAGTCAACAAACCAACAAATGGTAGGAAACTATCTAGAATAAGTTTATCATTTCTCCTATCTGACCATGTATTATTTATAATGCATTTCAGAGTAAACCCCATGGAGGATAATAACTTTAAAAAATAGCATATTGACATTAATTACTGTATGAATTCCAAAAGGGTAGTACTGTTACAGAGACATTTAAAAACATTTGTGAAGTGTATAGAGGTGCAGTGAAGACTTGTACATTAGTTGTGGTTTAAAACATTTACAAATAGCAATTGTGACATACCTAGCAAGCCTTACCTTCTCTGAAGGAATAACTTTTGAAAGAATCTAATGAATTGGATCCACATCAAAGCACCAGAGATTTGGTGTCATGTTCAGCTATCCATGAACAGCTCAAATGAGTTGGGAAAACTTGCAAAAAGGCTTGAGAACTGAACATGTCTTTTAATCAGGAATGCCAACCTTTCATTTTTGCATAGCATTGTTATAGGTAATGAAAAATGAGTTTTGAATATCAACAGAAAATGAAGACAGCGGCTATCACAAAATGACAAACCAGTGCCAACAACCAAAACCAGGACTCCATCCACAGAAGCCCTAGCTTTGTGTCTGGTGGAATATGAAAGGTATTGTCCATTACAAAGACCTCCACTGCAGATGCTTATTGTTAGCAACTTGACTGGGTAATTGAAGCATTATGTTGAAAGTATCCTGCTTTGGTGAAAAGCATGATAATGGCATCTTTTGCAAAAGAAAAGAAAAAAAAAAAAAATATTGTTAGAATGGGAGGTTCTTCTACATCCTCAATACTCACCAAATTTCACTCCTACACATTTTGATTTGTCTCAATTACTAAACATTTCTTATGTGTCAGAACATTTAGAAATAAAATAGTTGAAAAGACTATTTCAAAGGTTTTTTTTTTCAGAGAAAAAAACCCAGATTTCTTAAAATAGGGAATAGAAAATCTGCCTTCTTATTGGGCTACAGTTGTTGAAAATGAAGGTGATTACATTTTTGATATATATCTAAGTAAATCTAATTTATATTTGTTTTTATATAATTTCAATTAAAACATTATATTCTGAACACTCTTTTTCCTTGATGAATATATTTTCAACAGAACCCTCTATTTATTTACATTTAACAGTAAACGCATGACATTGTTTGAAAAGATCAAATGAAAAAAAGATATTTTTTTAAAAGTGGTTTTGCATTTTGATCTGAGAAATATACTCTCCCAGACAAAATTAATAATGGTTACTAAAAAAAAGAGCCTTCACATTGTCAGTGTATTGATGGCTAACTCGAAAAAAGATGAAACAACACTTAGTAAAAGAAGGTAAGAAGAAAGGAGTAACCATTAACTGTAAGAAAACAAAATGCATGGTTGTCAGCAAAATGGTGAGTTACATATTGGGTATGTCAAAATCAGGTACAGAAATACAACTATCTGGGTCATGTAATAACAGGCAATACAAAGCGTGACACAGACGTCTGAAGGTAAATAGGAATAGCGAAAAGATGCCTTTCAGAAACTAAGCAACATGTTGATATTGGAAAATGTTTTTAGAAACAAAGAAAAGAGTGCTGAACTACTATGGAATATTTCATCTCGTATATGATAGTGAATGCTGGACAATCTCCTCACAGATGAAGAAGAGGCTTAAGCTTAAGGTAACAGAACTGTAGCTCTACTAATGAATGCTGAGAATACCATGGACAGAACATGTGTGTAACTAGGAAATTTTAAGGAAAATAGGAACTCCAAGCAAACTGATACTTACTTCTGAGGAAGAGTTGTTTATTGATGGATTGATTTGTTTTTTATGGCTTATCAGCCCTTTGTGGGTTGTTGGATTACTGTCCCTCTCAAGGTAATCTTCCTCTTTTGCCTTTGACTTTTGGAACACCAAGACAGGATTTCTTTCTCTCCAATTCAGACTAGGCATATAAGTATTTCAGACACACAGACTGAAGATTGTTTTGAACTGTTCATAATTTCTACTTGGTTTCTTTCCTTACTTTTTGTAACATGTCATGTTAATATATTTATTAATTGTGGTTTGTTTGAATTCTATGTTTTGTGCACTTTTTTACCTGGACTCATATGAGTTTGTCAAATAATGAAAAGAAGATGTTAGGAAGTTGCTACTCGCAGGAAAATAGTAAAGGCAAGAGAAGCAGATGGAAATAGCATGTGATCTACGTAATGAGCTTATGAATGCATAGCAGAACAAGGACAAAGAGGGATAGTAAAGGGTCAAAAGTTACTTAGAGCAACAAAAGACAGGAAGTTGTGGAGAGTTATGATTGTCCACATCCTGAAAGGATATGGCACATAAAAGATGATGATGCTTAAATTTACAGATGAAAGAGATATTCATGCATATATGTAATTCCTTATATGCATGCTACACGAAGTGTGTGTGTGTGTGTGTGTGTATATATATGTATGTATATATATATATATATATATATATATATATATATATATATATATATTTTGACAATTGGAAATGGTCATGAAAATAGATTTGGATTAGAAATATATTTGATAGTGCATTTCGCCATTTAAGGCTTTCTCAGATCTGAAAACGAAAGAATGAAATGTGTTTATGTGTATATGCTTAAATAATGAACCATAGTACTTTTTCCCTAAGTTGGCGTTCCTTGTGACTAAAGAAGAAAGAAAATGAGTGACATTTAAAATAAGTCATTAATATTTAGTATCTTTTCTTTATTCTTAGTTTGAGTTGAAAGTTATTAATATTTTCCCAGTTTTTGATATTGAATTAAAGCATACACACAAATACATATACCCACATTTCATTCTTTTGTTTTCAGATCTGATGATGCCTTAAATGGTGAAATGCATTATTGGATATATTTCTAAACAAATCTATTTTCATGATCATTTCCAATTGTCAAAATTGAAAAACTTTGTTGGGATTATATATCATTATATGTATATATAAATAAAATAGGATACATAATGCAGACAAAGTTTAAAGAATATGACAAATAGAAAACTGTTTCACTGAAACTAGATTATGTGTTTTGACTTTGTTAGGCTTCATCAGATCAAAATGAAAGAAAGAAGTTTGTATGTGTGTGTGTATGCTTGAATAATAAATCATTAAGACTTTTTCTGCTTGGCTAGTGTTTCTGAGGATGAAAAAGTATAAAAGCCGTTATTTTTATGCTGTTGTTTTCTTTAGAATTTTCTTGTTTTTATGCAAATTTATTTATACATTCTCCCAGCTTTTCTGCATTGAAATTAAGATAAATCCTTATCTTATTTTCAGAATTGGTTTAAAGAGCCCTTTTCACAGAGCCTTTTCTGAAATTAATTTAAGGTAAATATTCAACCAATTTTTCCAGAATGGGTTGAAAATAAGAGTCATATATTTTTTAGGAATGTCTTTGTGTTTTCCATGTTGACAATATATATATATAAAATAAGATATAGAATCCAGACAAAGTTTGAAAATATGACAAATGGGAAACCGTTTCATTGTAAGTAGATTACGTGTTTCACACTTGCTAGGCTTCATCAAATATATTGTTAAACTGAAAGAGCAAATAAGAAATAGAATGATGGTCACTTTATTTGTGGTGATTTGATCAGAAACTGAAATATGTCATTGAAACTATTCAGTAAAATAATATTGTCTTAATTTCTTACACCTCTAAATGTTCTGACCTACAACGTTGCATACATTAATTTAGTGATTAGAAGATAATTATGAAAGATAGTTCTGAGGATGAAGAAAGCCTAAGAAAGGCATGTAAACATTTTCATTGTATTTAATTTGAAAATTAAAAGATTAATATAAATCACTAACTTTATATTTTTCTTCAAGTTCAGCATATTGGGGTTGTGGTATGAGATCCGAATAATTAGCAATCATTTCATTTATTTTTTGACTGGATATTTTTTCCCGATCACGTGCCTCCCTTGAAGAGAATAAGAATAAAGAAATTGCATATAAGAAGTTTTTTCCACATATAGAATAAAGTTCTTATTTCTACAATTTAGTCTATCATGCATTTTCTACTGGTTGGGTCTATCATGCATTTTACAACAAGGCTATGAAAACAAAAACTTTAAATAGTTACTTGCAATTGTTCATTGAGAATTAGATTTGATCTTCAATTTAGGATTATTTTAATTGTTACTGTTGTGAGGGAGAATATTTCCCTACAAGTTTGGATTCAGCCGTCTGACAAAAGACATAAAAATACTCCTACATCAAGAGGAGCAGCAGTAGCGTTTGCTGAAAACAGTTCTTCACAGCTATACATTCTCTTCTGTAGTTTCTATTCTACATTATGCTTCTCTGTACCAAAAGGTAATAAACTTGTTAAACCAATTCCAGTTTTCTATTGTTATTTTTGATAAATCAGTTACAATAGTTACTTACAATAAAAAAATTCAAAAGATCTTTAAAATGTTATGGAAAAATTTAATTCAAAGATTGTGTAATTAGGAACAGCATGGCATAGTTGATAAGTAAATAATATTGAAAAACAAAAGAAAATTAATCTTAGCTTAAGAAAATGTACATTCATAAAAAATTTGATCAAATATAGCATATACAATAATTTGAGTTTATATCTCTTCAATTGATTATTCTTTTATAGCTTATATTTTTGTAAGAATAATTCTTATTGTGAGTCAATATTGCATTAACAATTTTTTTAAAATAACAATGATTTTGCTAGATACATGTCCTATTTAACCAATAGCTGTGGGAAGGAGATGGATTTATACCTTTCCCATGGGTATTTGCACAAAAGTGAATGTAATGAACCTGACTGAATATATCCCAACAAAACAAAAATTGGGGGTAAGAATATAGGTCTACCTGTCAAATGGTTGATATAGAAAAGTTACATCATCACAGTAACAGTTGCGGTAATAAATATAAGTTGGTAAACAACAATGTAGAGAATAGTTAAAATGTTAATTGTTTTTTTTAAATCATGGAAACCCAACTAAAACTGTTTCATACAAAATAAACATAGAAAATGTCTCCAACATTCTAACAAGAAAAAGGAAAAAGATATCCCTGCCCATTCTCAAGGCAAGGTACAACCTGTACTTAATATTTAGATCTATAACAGAAATTTTTAATTACAATATTTACAGTCAGACTAATGCTTCATCTTTGTTGATATTATGTTTTTCCCACTGGCCTTCTTTAGATGTCTCTTGATCCAGGTAAGCTACAGCAGTTTTTGAAATGGACCCTTCATTTAATTTTTTTTGGGTAAATTGTTCTTGTTCGATTGTTCATGTCTATGGATATCATAGGGTTAAGCAATATCGAGCCTGGTCAGTACTTAGATGGGTGACTACTTGGGATTACCAGGTGCTGTAAATTTGTATGTGTGGGTGGTGTAATGGATAACAGCTCAGAATTAAAAATCGAAGAGATGAGTTGCAATTCCAATTGGGTTTTTTATATTCCCTTGCATAAAAATATTCTTGGGAAAGGTGTGAATCCACCTCTTCTCCCCCTCTGCGATGGGTTAAAAAGTATGATTTGTATCAGTTAATCATTATTATCTCCAAAACATTTTTACAATCTAAATATATGTTCTGGCTTTAAATAGTCAGAAAAAGGTTGCTAAGCTAAAAAGAAAAAACAACTCCCTATAAACATTTCCACTCCCACTACCTTCTAAAAATAGAGGCACTCTGGGTTCCCACTGGTCAATGACCGACCAATCATGCACCTGTAAATTTAGGGGTTCAGTTCCTTCAACCTGCTCTCGGCCTCTTTTTCTGCCAACTGTTGAGGATCCAACATTGAGTTAGAGCCATCTCCAGGGGTCAAGGAACAGAACTTGAACAACCATAAGGTGCCATCTCAATGTTTGTTAACTGGACATTCTTCTTTGACAAGATAAGTAAATTCCACAGATACACATCCTATTTGCAAAAACGCCCACCCACCCCTTTAACTTTCATCTACTTTATTGCACGTGTCTTGTTACCTGCTGTGCATATTTTGTCTGTTATGAACAATTTTTTTTAATTACATTTTGTCAGTGTTCTCTCCTTCAACTGTCCGTTACTATCTGCCCTACACAAATCATTTGATAGGGATATCTTGTTCTTTTTTAATACTGCTACCCACTTTAGATTAAATTATGGATTTAGTTCAAAATTTCCTAAAGGTTACCTATGTTGACAGACACCTGAAGAAGGCTGCAGAGTAAAACAGCCAAAATGTTGTGATAATAACAAAAATGAGGACAATAGTGTGAGTGTAAATAATGATAACTCCTCATTCAATAAATGCTGTCACAAGAAACATCAATTTTTGTTTTGATAAATAAAAATTATAGACATTATTTTGAATACCTGATAGCAGTTCTAATGGTGACAGGATCTTCTTGTGGGTCTTCATGGCGTTGAGCTTTGATTTCTTCCATCTTCTCCATTTGAAAACGCAGATCATTTATCTTAGTAACTAAGAATCGACGTTGATTGACCTGTTCTTGATATTTTGATTGCATGTTTTCTATTTCCTTCATTAATCTCTGCATGGAATACTCAGCATCATGCTGACTTCTTAGAAGAGACGTGAGTTTTTCTGAAAGCTCTTTATGGCTGAACTGTAGTTCATTCAATCCTTAAACAGAACAAAAAGTCGATATTTAAATATTAAAAAAAAAAAAGAATGTATGTGATTTGCTTTCAAAACATTTTTTATTATAGTGTAAAATAATTTGGACAGATAAAATATTAAGTTAACAATAAAAATTACAAAAACATTATAGTTGTTCAAAAACAGTAGAAAAATAATTCAGCAACTATTTTTTTATTCTTTCTGAAACAAGCATGGTTTGTTTTAAGGAAATAAAAAATCATTATTGTACATTAGAAAATGCTGCATAATTTTAGTTTTTTTCTGTTTTCACTGAAAGAAAACCTTCTCTTTGTTATGAATTAAGAAAAATACAGAGATAAAAATGCTTCATGGTAAGATTTGTGCCTTGAGGAATTTATGAATTTAAGCATACTACTATTAGGTTGGTGCAAAAATAATGTCGTTTTCTCACATATGTTACTTATGTAAATAACGACATTATTTTTGCACCAACCTAATAGATTGGCAGCAAAGCCTCATCATTTTACAAGTTGAAATGGCTAGATGTAACTGTAAGTTCTATGCATACTTTTCTCACACTTCTCACTTGTGGAACTCACTTCTGGCTTTTTGCTTTCCAGTCAACTTTGACTTTTAAAAATTTAAATAAAATGTCAGTTGTCATCATCTGTCTTTTTAATTTATGATCTTTTATTCTTCTCTCTTTAATAAGGTTTTATTTTCCTTATATTTTTCACACTCAGTAACCCCTTGATTCTTTGTGGCTTTATTGCCTTGTTTAGAGTGAAATGATAAAAAAAATGTGGGTAGAATTTTTTTTATTTTCAATTTCTGTTGCTTCTTATTAAAAAATAATTATATAAAGCAAATATAATGCTATAAGCATGAATGCCAAAACATTACAAACAGCATTACACTGACTTGTTTTGCCTTCTCTTACTTGTAGCAGTTGATTCAGCCAGATGATATGCATTTGTGACATAAGTAAAGAGGCAGTGTAATTGTGGCAGCCATGTGATGTAGACAGGATTTAACACTGTTTAACTGTGAAATTGTTGTTAGAGACAGAAAGGTTTGGAGCATTCTATTTTTGAGTTAGCAGCTGCTCTAGGTTTTTCTCAGGTGAAGGGGTAGCAAGTGGGAATTTTAGGCAGAAATCACTGTGCATCCATGAATAATGCAGAAACAGGACAACTGGTGATTGACAACAAAATGGTAACCAACTAATGAAAGTGAACTTTGTACACATCACAATTCAGCACCGGTCTTGCTTAACCTTTCAGTGAATGTAAACCGCATTACATGGTGCAGAACATTTGCACTCCTATATGCTTGCCATATTTCATGGTGGTGAAGATTTCTTTCAGCAAAATAATGCAAATCTACCATCATGTGCAGATGACACAAAACTGCTTCCAGGACTAGTTGGCTGACATCAAAGTACTTCATTGCCAACACAACACACCCTCATCCCCAGATTTAAACCCCACTGAGCATGTATGTTACAGACCACATTAAATTCACTGTAGGCACAATCAATAAATATAACTTTATTATCAACAGCCCTGGAATGTGTTTGAGTAGATATAATCATGCAATGATTCTAGAAATCTCAAAGACTGCATGCCATGTAGTGCAGCTACCATTTATGCAGGTGAAAGGAGGCACTACACATTATTAGGTAATTTCTGGTACCTTGGTTTATATATAGTTGGAAAACATAGAAATTATATAATAAGTAATATAAGTAATTCATACATTTTAATAATACAGAATAAAACTTATATTCTTGATGAAAACAAAATTATTTAAAATAAAATCTTTAGAAACTTTTTCCCCAAAAAGATATTCTGCTTTGCTGTTTAGCACTTGACATTGTGACATTTTGCTGTGGAAAAAGCAACAAAACTGTATACAGCTTTCAGTAATTTTATTATTTGTTAGACACACTACTATATTGTAATGACACTTCTGGCTATTCGATGTGGGATTATGAGTGTAACACGGTAGAGGTTAGGTCTGATAAAACATTGGAAATCATTGGATTACTATCATGTCTGCTGTCTGGTCATGGTTTGACAAAATGATAAAAAAAGCTTTCCTTCACCCACAGTATGTCTGAAGATGGTTCTCCGCATGAACTGTCAGTAATTATACCCCACCCCCAGGCCTCACCAGGAATGCTGTTTACATGAATTGTAGTTGTTGACCACTGGGTGAATCATTCTTTCTCAACTACAAAATTTAAAAAAAAAGAAGCCTGATGTAACTGCAATTGAAATGTTCATTTTATTTTACCTTAAAAAATTGTCATACAATCAGCCTTACCTTAAATTATATCTTGGCTTGATAGTACAGTTATTGATATCAATATTTTCAGTTGACTTCTTCTACTTACAAGATAAGTTCACTTAAGGGAGAAAATAGATAAGTAAGCTGTTACAAATCAGTTTTATCTCTATGATTCAGAAACTACTAACAACTGTCATTTCCAATTTAGCCCAAACAGATTTCTTTTGTTATTTTTATTGTTTGCTTATTAGACAATCTACAAATTATTTCAATCACTTTCTATTGGTCTATTGTCACATGCAGCATCTTTTATGAGAGAAGAATGATGCTTTTAAGCATTTGGTTACATTTTTTCCTTCTAACTGAATATTCTTTTTGTCTTTCCTTCTAGCCTCAAATAAGCAGGTATTCTCTATGAACTGTTGTCGGCAGACCATTCAAAACTGAATTCAAATATTTTGCCCGTTTTGGATTGTTTTCAGGTTTCAATATTTCTGAAGTTTGGAGAATCTGATATTGCGACACTTGGCTTCTTGTTAGTGAGGTTGGCTGAAATTGTACAGGAGACATTAATGACACAAGTCAATGGTACAACATTGTCTGCTAGTCTATACTGGTTAAAAGGCACTGAATCTGAAGGTAACTAATACCTCAATACTGTTACATCATCTTTTATATAAGAACAATTAAGGTATTCAAGTATATTTCACACTGACCCTTAAAATAATATAACTCAAGTATTTACATGTTTGACCATGATTCATTTTCACCAATTTATTTTATATACTGTGTGATATAGATTTATTTAAGCAATAGTGCTAAATTTGTTGGATAGTATGGGAGGTGATCTCATCTTTGTTATATTCAGGAATTAATTCTTTAACCAAACACATGGGTCTCATGTCAATCTAATAAGTCTAAAGTGTTAGGAGAAATGATCAGGTGGCTTAAATGTCAAAATATAAATTTGAATTCAAATCCAATGGTTTCCAAATGCTAGCATAATTTATTGAATAAAATTAATTTTATAAATTAATTTATTTTTATTTTTTACACCTTTTCAGTTCTCTACAGGCATTGAATAAAATTAGCATTCTTAAAAAATCCTCCATTTTTATAATGGGAATAACAGGTATTCTTGATAGTTCATGACATCAAATCCCTTTTGGGATAAGCCACATTGCAAGGTCTGTCCATCCAACTTCAAAATTTTTTCCCTACTACTAAGATTAATTTACATGGTAAGAGGGTCAGAGTATTCACTGACATAGCTAAACTTTGTTTGCACTCACATCCAAGTGCTAGTACTGTATTTCTAGCATCAACTTCATGATCTAAGACTTCTAGTTAATGTAGTGCTGAGAGGATGTCATTATCAGAATGTGAAACTGCCTGATTTATGTGTTGATGAAATCAATAGACAGCTATTTATGAAACAATATTAAAGCATTTATGTATATTTTGTTGCAGGAGAAACTTCCATTAAATGTTTGTTGATTAGCTTCATTTTCCGTTTTCTCTTCTAGATCTCTTCTGCTAATCTAACCAATGATTGTAGCCTAGTAGCTACTAAATCAAGAAAATATAGTTCTCCAGACAAACATTTTATTGCACCTGAAATAAAAAGGCTATTTATAGAAAAGTTAGTGGAGTCAAACATCTATTTATAATGTTCTCAACTTGTCATGACCACCAATGAGTGACACAAGTAAAAAAAAAAATTATTTTGATTACTTTCAGGCTGCCAAACACTATAGTTCAATATCAATTCTTTAGTATAATTGACTTGAAATCTTCCTACCATCAAATCTTGAAGACAAACATTAAACTGCTTTTGATGCTTGTGTTAAGCTATATCAATTCTACCATATTCCATTTGCAGTAATAATGGAATTGCCTACTTTTCAGTTTTCAAGTTTGATCCCCTCCCTAAAATCTTATTAAATGACCAAACATCAGATATTTTTAAAAATTTATTTTTTGTTTAGGCTGAGAACTTTTCAGCACCCCTTAGTAGACATGATGCTTACCTGTTTGTAGAAAAAAATTAAGGTAAAACATGGCAATAACCTCAGATTAACTGAGGCTGCCAAGATATTTAACTTGACCTACAATCATGATAAGCACACAATCTCTGTAGACTTCCTAGGCTATATTATTCCTAAGGGTAAAAATAAGCTTGACCCTGAAAGACTTGGGCCACTAAAAGAAGTTCCTTTCAGACTTTAGATTGAAACCCTGAATAAATCATTGAGAAATAAACTTGTGACAGTTGTCATTACATTTTGGATAAATTCTTGGTTTGCAGAGAAACAAATGTATCAATGTTGAGATTTCATGTTTTTTGAGATTTTATACTTTAAGAATATACTCACTTTGCTTATCTTGTTCCCGCAAGGCCATTATTTTATATTCGTATCTTTCAGCTGTTGTGGCAGCCATTTGCTGAAATAATTATCAAAGCTTTCTGGGATTTATCAAATCTTATCAAAACATCATCTGCTAGTCCTAAAATAATATCTATACAATTAAGATACAATAACTGTTTTCAAAAGAAAACCATTTAACAAATATTATATAAATTTAAACTAGGTTAAGAGAATGTATTCTTTTTCAATGTCTGGTAATGAGCTTCACTAACCTAGTATTGAGAATGTACCTTGTACTTCTTGGTGACCAGATTTCATCTTTATCATGCAAAGCTTTTAAGTAGGTCTTTACTGAGCTGATCAATATTCAAGGAGTACTTAATAAAGGACAAATTCATTAGCAATGAAATGTAAGGCTGGGATATTCACTACTGTTTTTTGTGCAATGCTTTTAAAGCCGTTTTTTTTTAAGTAGAATAATTGTATTGACTAAGTTATATTTTGGTATAGACCAAAAAACTTTGAGATTTTTTTTCTAGCTACAATTTCTATAACTGTGTAACTTTCTTTTTGTGCTTTATCTGATATCATTGCATATTTGGTTCATATTTTTGCTTGTTTAGTATTACTGAGTTCAAGTTGTTTGAAATATTCTACCTGATTTTTGGGAAAGTGGGAATGTCTAGATTGTAAATGTCTCTTTAATTTGCTTGGAACTATAGCTAATGCCAAAAATTATGCATGTGGGATATGATAGATTTCTTTTTCTACACATGAAACTGAATGATAATTAATCTTCATTATATTAATGAATAATTGTTTTTAATTTGGTTGCTGATTTACTGGATGAAGCAATATTCAACGCATTAGCCCTGTCTTCTAATAATTGTTTCTTAATTAAAAACTTGTCCATTTTATACTTTATAATGAAAATAAAAATATGTTCAGTATGAGCTATATGTCCTCATTGCTTCGGGGGCACAATTCAATATGTGCACAATGAGGAATTGCTGAGTCATTTCTCAAAATCAACTTTGGATGATTTTGACATATATATATTATATAAGTCCTTGTCAAATTGTGTTATCTATGGATGTGTCATGCGACCAAATTTCACCCCCCCCACCTACTTTATATATGTATAGGTTTATTTATTATAACATTGATATACTTGTATAATCAAAGGAGTTTAATTTTGATATGTACACTTATTGTGCTTTGGACGTCTTTTAAAAATAATTTAATTAATGGCCTTTAAAAATTTTTGCAGCACACCTACAATCCTCTCATGGCACACCAGTTAAAAATCACTGCACTAGACGACATTTTTCCAAAGTTGTTGTTGCTGGTGAAAACCCTTAGAAATCATTACTTGTGAAGAGTCAGTAAATGTGTAGAATTCAATAAAGTTGATAAAAAAGAAATGATTGGTAATATCGCTTATTATTTCATTCTATTTTCCAGCAACTAAGATGTTTTGGTATTGAAGAAGCACATCCATTTTGAATCCATTTTTGTTAAATATTGAAAAACAAACATTCTTAACTTCAACAATGTAACATTCAAGTTATATAAACTTTAAAATTAATGTAGAGACATTTTTGGTGGAAGATAATGGTTTGAATGGTAGAAAATATAGTATATAAAAAGGAATGACAGGCAAGTAGCTATTCTTGAAACTATAGGCAATTATAAATTATGGAAATGCATTCTTATCAAAATAAAAAAGCAGAATATCAATGTATATGTAAATGCACACCTTTCACCAGATACCGATCTTCAGCTTAGCTTTCAATTCATAAGAAATTTGATAAACTCTGATCTAATGCTCAGTCAGCAAATTTATTTCCAAAAGTGGCACACTTATTTGTGGTCAGTCACATTATGTAACTTTTAACCGCAGCAAAGGCAACTGTACAAAAATCTACCAACCTTCAATGGCTTCATTGAGTTTATTTTCTTTTTAAGTTGGTCCATCCTCATTTCATATTTATTCTTGATACGGGACATCAAAGATTTGTAAGTTTTAAAATTGTCTATCAGATATTCAAACACCTCTCGGTGAGCCTGCCGAATATATTAAATACAAATAAACATTGATGACAATGAAAAATTTACATATACAATATTTCATACATTTTACTGGGGCTCAGTACTTTAAAAATTCATTTTTAATTAAGCATATTTTAGTAAAATTATAATAAAAAACAAATAACAGCTGAATAAGTATATTCTTGCTGTACTGTTATATCTGAAGTAAATTTTATCAATGATTACTGGTATTTCTAATCAGTGGCCCTGGTTAAGTGATATTGGTGCAAGGAAAATGGTTAGTGACTGGAAGAATTAAGAGACTTGATAAATCTGATCAAAGAAGTAGAGATATTAGAAGTAGAAAATATGGGAGAGTGGTTATTCAGATTGGAGTCCAATGGAAAAAAGTTTGGTTTAAAAATATTAATTTAAACCCATAGAATACTTATGAGATTTAGTATAATTGACATCTCCAGCCCAACCCCATGGCTTCTGGTGGGTTGGCATGACATGACTAATGAGTTTGTCAAAATTCCACAGGTTTTCAGTCGTACTAGGGTTTGTTTATTTAGAGACCTATTCATCAGATTTGCATTGATTTCAATGTCATTCTGAAAACTTAAAAAAATCCAGGCCCAAATTGAAAATCCCTTCATGGCTGGACATCTGGTTTTATTACAGAAGGTTCTTTGTTTCAGACACCAATTAATCGTGTCTGTTTCCCCCTTGATAGAAGTCTGTATAAATGGAGTAGACATGTGCATGAATAAGTAGGAGTCAGTCACTATTAGTGAGTGCATGAGGGTGCACATCAGTTGGAATCAGACACCTGCAGAGAGAAAACCCTGTATACTACATTCAAACATCGAGCATTAGAAAAAGTCTACCATAAAAGTAATTCACTGCTAAGACATCTCTCAGTATTTCAAAGGGTAGAAAACAGGATGATTGAGATGAAGTAGACCCATTGCTGTTGTATGGTTTTATGTTTCACCTCTAATTAAATTGTTAATAACTTTTCAACAGCGTCACTTCTGATTGATATGCTTACCCTTTGTCAGCTGGATTTCCTGACATGGAGGAAACAACTGACTGAATTCTTGGCCTGACCAATGGCTTATAAATTCCTCATGAGCAAACACAACAATCCGAGTCCACTAGATGACACATCTTGGTGAAGTGAAATTTATTGTACTGAATGCTAGCCAATTTCACTAAAGGATAACCCTCCCTGGTACAATATTCAAAACCAGACAGATGTGCTGGATTTTGGGACTAACACAAGTAACAGATTATATTTAGTGAGGTGACCACAACATACCTATATATATATATATATATATATATATATATATATACCCACACATGCAAGGGGTCCAGTTTTCAATAACATCTATACAAATATGATAATTTCTTTCTCCTACTCAAAAGTATTTATGTTCTCTATATTTCTTTCTAGATATTCTTGCTTTTGCGACATTGTCACAACATCATATATAGCTTGAACTGGTGTTTAGTGAGTGTGGTTGTTGTTCCATAGTCAGCTATCTTGATTGTGTTGTTGCATTACCTCCATGGCTGTCTTCAGGCTAATACACCAAAGTGATCTGGTCACAATTTCTGAAAGTCAAATCAACTGTCTTTTCACTAGGAGAAAGATTTTCTTGTAGTAATAAATAGCACAATGTGTATAAGTGATATTGGTTACTTTTATTGTCCCCAGTAGGGAAATTTTGCCAACTATTTGTCAGTGACAGACAAGGTGAGGTGAATGAGAGAACTTCCCAGTTCTAGCCTTTTACAGACCCATGTGTTCGCTAACAATTCAAAGTTTTTCACTGAAGAATTTTGGAGGAAGAAACTACTTTTTATTTTACCAAGAAATCGTATGTTCTTGCTAGTTGCTAATTTGTCAATTCATAAGCCAATGAAAAGGTGCCACTGCATCTTGCTCCTTTTTTTTTGTGGGACTTGTGACTGCTAACTGCTCCAGTCAAATATATCATATTTCAGAAATACGATATATTTCCAACAACTTGTGTGACTGTTTATTAAATTTTTTCTTCTTTAAATATTTTCCTTTATTTTGCACAATGTTACACTTGCTGAATCCTAAAATAACAGCTCCTTATAAGATCTATCCAAAGTACACACAAATCTATTTCTCTATAAACTATTTTCTTCCTCATTTCCCAAACTTTTTCTATATTTTCTTTTATATGGACTCACATTGGTTATTACATCAAGTATAAATAAAATGTTATTAAAAATTGTTGAAATAACAAAATGCTTACCAGGAAAGTGAGTTCATTGTATTCATTTTCTTTTACGTTGAGAGTCTGCAGTTCTTTTTCAAGGAATTTCTCCAAGTCTTCTAGAAGTTTTGGCTTTGGGAGACATCGTTCATTTTCAATATGAAATGGCAGAGTATTGTTTCCTTGAATTTTGGTAACAGACAGAGAGTGTTCATCTGAACTAACAGGAAAGAAGTTATTTTCCTGCAATTTTGTTTTTGCCTATAACAAAAAAAGTGATAATTTGCTTATTCACTCTTTACAAAAAATGGAGGCAGGAATGTTTAAACACGTCTTTACAACAACTTTTATTGGTAAATAAATACAATATTATTTGTTATTGTCTGAGATTTTGGTCTAATTTGAGAGGATAATACAAAAGTTATGGATGATTTAGTGATTTACTGCAAAACCCATGGTGGCCAAAATGATCAGAACGGTTGCTTTTACTCCGTGTTTTAGTATATTTAACCGGCGAACTCTAATTTTCTTAATTTGTTTACGCGACGGTTTGTTTACTAAACATTAGTAAGAATATCTGCAGTGTACTTTGTTAATATAATGCTACTTACTCCATTACCAATTCGTCTGCAGATTATTAAGCTTCGAAAGAAGGATAATTTAAGTATTGGGTCTACTGCAAAGATTGTTAACAAGTCAAAAATTGTTGTTCACAGTATTCTTAAGGTCTACGATGATTGTGATTCGTGTGAAGCAAGAAAGTCTACAGGTAGGCCAAGAAAAACGACCAAGTGAGAAGATCGTGCTATGGTAAAGTTGGTTAAACAGGACAGATTTAAAACTGCTGCTGCTGCTGTTTCTCGGGAAATGAGCATTGTACAGAAGAAAACTTTATCTAAAAAAACTGTGTCTCGTCGTTTAGTTGAACATGACCTACAAGCAAGAGTACCTGCAGTGAAACCACTGATCAGCTCCAAGAATAAAAAGTGTCATCTTACCTTTGCAACCGAACATGTGTTGTGGTCTCAAAGAAAATGCCAAACAGTGCATTTCAGTGATGAATCTAAGTTTATGTTATTTGGCTGAGATGGGAAAAGGTACGTTCGTTGAAAAGTAGGTGAAAAATTGTCGCCTAAATGCCTTAAGACTAGTGTTAAATTTGGTGGAGGAAGTGTCATGGTTTGGGGGATGATATCTGAAGATGGTGTGAGCCCTTTGGTGCAATTACATGGAAAGGTAAATGCAGGAGTTTATAAACAACTTGTAAAAGATCATGTCTTGCCTGTGCTGAAAAATTCAACTAAGCGACCACCCATATTGATGCAAGATAATGCCCCATGTCACAAGACTAAGGTGGTCATGAACTTCCTCAAGGCTGAAAAGGTTATTGTTATGGATTGGCCTGCTCAAAGCCCAGATCTCAATCCTATTGAAAATGTGTGGAATATTCTAGGAGAACGTTCGAAAGCCAGAAATCCTAAAACAACCGAGCAATTATGGAATGCCCTTCAGGAAGAATGGAATAAGATCACCCAGCAAGAAATTGAAAATTTAATTTCCTCATGCAGTCGAAGATGTCAAAGTGTGATTGAAGCTAAAGGGCTTCACACTAAATATTAAATAATTCCAGTATTCTCAGTCATTTTTTATTATTTTGTTATTTTTTCAACCGTTCTGATCATTTTGGCTGCCATGGGTTTTGCAGTAAATCATCCATAACTTTTGTATTATCCTCTCAAATTACACCAAAATCTCAGACAATAACAATTAATATCGTATTTATTGTCTGTGAAAATTATAGAATATAAAACAGCTTTGATAAAAAATTATACCTACTTTTCTGATGAAAACAATGCTGTTCTGAACATTTTGGCCACAACTATATATATATATATATATATATATATATATATATATATACACACACACACACACACACACATTACATTTCAAAATTTTGAGGTCACGCCTGGTAATTTTTTAAATTAGTCCCAAAAGTAGTTGTTTTGTACTTTTTTTTAGAAATTTTATTATGACAAAAAGAAAAAAAAGCATTTTATGATTAAATTTTGCTCTCGTCAAAATATTCTCCTTTAGCCTTGATTACTGCAGCACAAATTTTTGGTATTCATTGCAAAAGTTTCTCAAAGTAGAAGTTTGATAATTGATTCTATTCTTTTTTCAATGACTCTAAGAGCTCTTTTTCATTTTTTTCCACTCTTTTGTCTAGTCTATTCAATGCAAATTCTGGTGGTGGCTTCAAACTTTTGAATTGCAGTGTGTTTTTGTGTGTGTGTATATATATATATATATATGTGCGTGCACACACACACACGTGAGAGTTACATAAATGTAACAACATATACAGTATATTATAGTGAATAGTAATGCTTGATTCTAACATTTTATATTTAAAGAAAGATTACAGAATGTAATAAATTTAGCACAATTATTTTTATATATGCCAAGAAAATCAACCATTTACCAAATATATTCCTGTATTTACTGTTGAACTGTATCTGTAAAATAATTCAAATAATCTCTTCCATGGCTAATGAAAAAACACAAACACAAAAGACCCCAACAGCATCTCAAAATACCATCGCAGTTATTGTTATTATTTTGTTGAATAATACAAAAAGACTGCTTTGCCCAATTTTTTGAATTTCCATATTTTCTTAATTCTGTTGTCTGTATTTTTACTCTGATAAAGAATTGAATTATTAGAAAAATATATTGAATTGCATTCGTTGGTTTTCAACTGGTCAGTATTTTTCATAAATGCCTCCAGACTTATTTTTCTATTGAAAATAATTCATCAAAATGATTTTTATAAAATTAAATATGATAATAATATTGGTCATTTGTTAATTACTGGAAACAGAAGATAATTCTAATTTTAATAAGTTGTCTTGTGAATTTCATAAGTGATGGCAGTCATAGAGTATACAAAGCATGAACTCAGACTAATAACAAAATATTTAGGTTTCTAGCATACCTTGTGCACATGAGTTTGAGCCACTGAAAGACATGCTATTTGGCATTTGGTAATCGATGACTTGTCTGCATGTACATTTTCACTGGTTACATGTCTATAAAGTACAAAATAGAAGAGTTTTAGCACAATAATAAATACTGTTTGATAAATTTTTTTAATTGCATAAACAAATATACAAATATATATTTCAGACTATGAGGCCCAGGTTCGAATGTGACCATGGTCAGTTTGTCAGCCAGTCTAAAGAGGCAATCCGAGCATGTAGCACCTTTGGAAAGTATCTGAAAAGCAAACCTTGGATTGCACCAAGCCTTGTAAGTGAAATTGGATAGACAAAGCAGTTCAGATAGCTGTCGATGATTGAGCTAGTACAAAGTCACAAGTCATTATGACTGAGTGTTTGAACATACAGGTGTTCTTTAAACTGCTGATCATACCAGATTATTTGCTCTCCCTCAGAAACTGTAACTAAGGTCAGCTCAGCATAGTTGCAGTATAAACCACAGCCGGGTTCTGTGGGTACTGAACAAACACAAATGTATCTGAGCAGGTATCTGCAACAGGAATTGGCTAGCCACCATATGCAGACAGGCATTATATATATATATATATATATATATATATATATATATATATATATATATATATATACACACACACACACACATGTACATACGTATATATATATGTATACGTATATATACGTATACATATGTATGCGTACACATGCGCATACATACGTGTACACATGCGCATACGTACGTATGCGTACATATACATATGCATACACGTGTATACATACACATGTGAACACATACATATATATACATATACTTATGTATACATATATATACATACATATATATATATATATATAAAAGAAAAAAAAGAGACTAAATGGAAGTACTGCTGTCCAGCCCTCACTTTCCATCCTTGACAGAGTTCAAAAGTGTATATGTAGCCTTGTGAGTGATTATTTTCTATTCTACCATCCTTTTCAAAACACTGCAAATCTCTAACTACTCTTTTGCTATTTCCATGGCAGACTAGCTACATTTATTAGTACCACTAGTTCAAACCTATAGAGTAAAGAATCACCATGCCACATACATTGGGACAAATCATTCCCATTCCCTTTATATTCCACTGATAAGGAAGTTCCAATCAGACAGCTTCTTCCCAAGAACTGTTACTTTGTGGAAGAGATTTCCAAGAGAATGCTTCCCCCAATCACTACAGGCATAACCTCTTCAAGTGTAGGGTTAACAGTTATCTTTCCTACATGCACTCATAAACTGCACTCCTTATCTCCTCTTATATTCATACAATAACCTCATTCAGTCATCTTCTGTTCTGAGTGGTTTTTGGGCCTTTTGTACAATTAGTAAAAAAACAAGTTTCTTTGTAAGGAAAAAAACAAACCCACTAAATAGAAGGGACCACTCTATCAAATAAGTATGAAAAAATGCACGAAGGCACTAAATTGTTGAAATAAAATATTTTCATGGTTAAATACTGAAATTTACCTCCTTTTTCAAATTTTACCATCTTCTAGTGCCTTGAAATTTAGCATGTTTTAGTAAAGGTGGGAACAGCTTTTAGTCTCTCTAGGTACCATTTTCCTTTAGGACATAAGCAATACCGACTGTTCACTATTTCCTGCCTTTTATTGAAATTTTTGCTCTTTTATGACTTCTATTTATCTTTGTGGTACTTATTCTACCATTGATTTACTCAAAATGGTCAAATAAGATACTCACTGTTTTCCTCTGTTTCACTGGGGCTAGCAGCTTATTCCATTACATCATAATAAATTAAAATATATGACAGTGTTGATATACTGGAATACCTTAGTAGATTCATTCTCATAGTATTGCCTAAAAAGCCAGGTGCAAATGAATACATGCTCCATTGAATAATCAGCCTAATGAACCACATAATGAAAGTTATCATTTGAATTCTTACGAACAGCATGCAATGCAGAATTAAACCAGAAATAGAACAAGAAGGGTGTTGTTTCATTAAAGACACTGGAACAAAGAATGCAATATTTAAGCTCAGATTGATATCAGAAAGAGCAATAAGAATGCAGATAGATGTATCCCTATGTTTTATAGATTATGCAAAAGTGTTTGATAAGGCACAACTGCTAGGTAAGCTTGGTTTATTTGGGAAAGATATTAGAATAATCCAGACCTTATACTGACAGCAAACCGCCTGCATATGGATAGAAAATGAATTCAGTAAATATACAAAAAAAGAAAGAGGCATAAAACAAAAACATATTTTCTAACTGGACTTATTAAAATCTTTACAGCGAGGTGATCCTGAGAGAATAAGAAGTCCTAGCAGGATTTATTATTAGTGGATACAATCTTAACAACATAAGATATGCCAATGACAAGGTGTTGATACCAGACATAGAAAGAAAACTACAGGAACTTCTTTCTACAGAAGGCAGGAAAGGAAAGTGAGAAGAAAATTGTAAGAAGGGAGAATGTATGGTTGTCAGCAAGAGGAACAATCCAAGATACAAACTACAAATTGGAGATACCAAAAATCAAGCAAATATGAAAATTTAAATATCTGTTTTTATAGAAATTTGAAAATGTGACACTGAAATCCAAAGGTGAATTGGAATAATGAAAGTTGTTGTCCAAAAGTTAAGCAAAGTATTAAGAAATGGGAAAATTTAATTAAAAACAAAGAAAAGAGTGCTGACGTGTTATGTAATATTGATCCTTCTATATGGCAGTGAATGCTGGACAATCTCCTCACAGATGAGAAGAGACTTGAGGAAACAGAAATGTGGTTCTATAGAAAGATGCTGAGAATAATATGGACTGAACATGTGAGTAACAAGGAGTTTTAAGGAAAATGTAAACAAAAAGGACACTTATACTTAACACCAGCAAGATGCAGTTGAAATTTCTGGGGCACATAATGAGGAAAGAATGCTTGGAGAATTTGATATTCACAGAGTATATTGAAGGTAAGACAGAGCAAATAACCTACCCAACAAGCTTATGTAAATGGTTGGCAGAAATGGGATTAGCAACAAGAAAAACCTTACTAAGAACTACAAAGGACAGGAGATAGTGGTGGGCCATGATTACCCATGTTCTGAAGGGACACAGGACATAGAGGAAGATTAAGGAAATTGAACATAGAATAGGATCTGCTAGGGGTAGTTTTGTTCAACACCACAAGATGCTACAAAACCAAAACATTGACCTAAGAACTTGAGTCAAGATCTTAAATAGCCTTGTCAGTTCTAGAATCTCATCCTTGGCATCCAACGCATTCAGAAATGTCTAAACTGTCAACTGTATAAAACTGCTTTTGCAGATCAATGATTAGAAATGGCTTTGAGTGAATCAAGCCTGTAGGTCTTAGAGAGGACTATCCTTCTTCTAACCTCATTGACTGGAGCTACAAAATCATAAAGATTATGCAAATAACAGAAACCATGTCATTGGAGAACTTTCAACAACAGTAACAACCAAAATGGATAGCACATGTAACTCAATAAGAAAATAATGACATCATCAAGATGTTGATGTTCCACACTACTTCAAACAAAAGCTTAGGAACCCTAGACTTGAAGAGGTCAAGATTGTAGTGATTGGGAAAACATCCTTCCAGGAGTTTGTCCTACAAAACAGCCGTTTTTGGGAAGAACCTGTCCAAGTGGAACTAACTTCTTAATATAGGAATACAAAGGGAATGGGGATGGTTCACTCTTGTGCACATGGCATGGTGGGTCCCAGTTGTAAAGGGCAGAAGTGGTGGGACTAAGGAATGTAGCAATAGAGCAGCAAAAGGTGTGTGATATTTCATCTTTGGGAAAGGGGTTGTAGGATGGAAAATAATTCATCAACCACAAGGCCATATAGATGCTTCTGAACTCTATCAAGATAAGCAAGTGAGGACTGGGCAGCTCCAGCCCAGATATGGCAACAATACTCCATTTTTGATCTGACCTGACTGTTGTATAGTAAGGGGGAGTCAGATACATACTGGAGTGATACAATGAACTGACCATTTTTCCAGTATCTTTAGCAATAGATTGGATATATTAGTTCCACTTGAAATTTGGAGATAGCCTGAGTTCCTATCAACATTCAAGTCAGGGAGCCTGCTTGAGTGAACATCCATACATTTTTATCAGCGAAATTTCAGGGCCTGCTCGGTGGTGGTACAACTTTACTAGTTTGATTTTGGTCATATCAAATTTTACAAGCCAGTCCTTTCCCCATTGAGCCACATGGGTTAGGTCAGTGGAGAGATGAGCTGCTAGGTTCTGGTCTTCCAGATCTTTGGAGGTGAACCTATAAACTGTTGTATCATCCACACAGATACACACTAATGATCGCAGTGTGCTCTTAAGCAGATCATTAATATACAGTACAAAGAGGGTAAAGACCAAGATGAGAGCTTTGTGGAATGTTGACATTGATTTTATAGGATTCTGATGGGACCTACCTGTTAAGGACTCGATAATTGAGAGAGATCTTCCTTCCAGTCGAGTTAAATCCATATTGGTTATCATTTAAGAGATATTGTTCTTCTTGTTGATTATAGAGTCAAAGAATTTGCTGATGACACTAAGGATGCCAATGGGTTGATTTTGTGACAGGCATAAGTGTTCACCAGCATTCTTCAAAACAGGATACGCAGCTGACACCATACATGAATGTAGGAAGCATCTCTTAGGCAGCAGTTGAATAGTTTTGCCATAATTGGGAGATAACTCTGGGTTGATATTATTCAGAACAATCACTGGGATTTTTTCCAGATTAGTGGCCTTCTTAAAGCCAAGGCTTTTGATAAGCCTGGAAACTTCCTGTGGCATGATAGAGATATTATAAAGTTTGTGGTCTATGAGGAGGTGGAAGTCAGGTAAGGGATGGTTCTTATCATTTAACATAGAGTTAAAGGCAAAGTTCATTGCAAAAAGCCTTGTCTTGTCAAATGAGTGTGTAATAACTTCAGGGCCATTTATGTTAGATGGCACAGACAATTTGCATCTATTGAGAATCTTACTTGAGATTTTCCAGTCTTTTATTTTCAACCTTGGTTTGGACTGATGTGCATAGTTTGTCTTTGCATTTTCTAGAATTCTCTTACATTGATTGCAGGCAGCCCAAAAGACTGCAAGAGTCTCACTACACTGTTCTCTGTGGTAGTGATGGTAGCAGCCATTACAGTGGGTTATGGCTGCAGTACATTCTGGTGTGAACCAGGGTTGGCTATTTGGTTTCTGATGGTATTTTTTCTTCGGGATAAAATTGTCAATGCCAGACAGGATCCTCTCAGAGATGAGGGAAGCAGTATTTTTTAATTTTTCAAGAAAGCTGAAAGAAGAGCTTCCACAATATAGGATCTGAAGCTATCCCAATTATCTGTCATAATGAAAGATTGTTCTGTGAAAGGGTACATCAGGGGATATTTTCGGTTTGGCATCAACGTTAACAATGCTCAGTGAGTGATATAGAAGATCCAAAGGGAGGCAGCACTAGTATGTAAATTGGTAATTGTAAGAAAGGTTTATTCTCCCATTTATATTTCTCTCATTCTAGGCATTATTATATCTATGATATAATAAGACCTTACTTCATGGACGAAACAGAAAGGCTGAAAGGAAAAGTAATGACAAACATGCTTTGTTCTCAGAGAGACTTTTATACCACTAAGACATACACAAAACTATATATACATATTTACACATGTCCCATGCAGAGTATAATATATCATATATCTACACAGTCAAGGAGAGCAAAATGAGGACGAAAAGATAGGGTCTTACATATAATATGGAGATTTTTGTGTTTCTGGAGAAGCTATGTTTAGGACTCCAGATTAAAAAAAGGGCTGAATTCATCTATGAAAGACATATTCCACAAATGGTGAATCTTGGGTTTTCTCAAATTGAGGACTTCTAGCTGGAAATTTCTATATCTGGGGAAGATATATTCCCAAAAGGAAACAGAACCATGGACTTGTAAGCTGTGGCATTTGGTAGTTAGCTGCCCCAAATGAAGGCCCAGGCAAGACAAACAACATGTCTACACCCATATGAAGTAACTTCTTTCTTGATATTTGATATACTTGACTGCATTTAATTTAATCTCACAACAGACGAATAACCATGGCTATATCGCTACACTTACAAACATAGAACAATGCCCTGTGTAGATGTCAGCTGTCTGATCTGGTTGACATGTGGTGCATAATGTCAACAAGATACAAATAGATAGGTCACTTCAGTGTATGTATGTATGTATGTATGTATGTTGCGGCATTCACCCTGGATCAGTTAAGCCGGCTCCTTCCAAGGAATTCACTGCATCCGGAACGAAGGCCGACCAAGCACGGCGATCTGTCGCCAATGCTGAAACGAGCGACAGCCATTCCCGATTCCAACGGCGGCGAATTCTTGAAACGGAGTGACAAGGGAGTTTGAACTTCACACGCGGTCCCCACACCTCGCATGCTATCCCAGTGGAGGGAGGAATATGCTCTTACTTGCTGCAGAATTTCCACAGACGCAGAGGCAGAGGCAGGAGTAACCAAGAGGCCGCCGGATGCCGGTGCAGACGCCGAAATGGTTTTGAATTCAGAGTTGACCTTCTCCTAGACCAGTTGCCATCCAAGGCTATAGAACCCAGTTTGTCCTGCTATTTACCCATAGTTGGAGGGAGAAGAAGAGGATTCACACCTTTCCCAAGGGTGTTAGCACGTAAGTGAATGTAACAGATTCGACTGGAATTCAAACTCGGCTCTACAATTCCTCAATCCGAGCCATTATCCATTACTCCGCCGTGCCTCCTCTCACTTCAGTGTGGTGTAGCTTGCTAGATCATTTATGACTGAGTATTGAGTTTGATCCTCATTGGGTACCACATACTTATGGACTTGTACTACATCTAAGCTATGTTTATTAAAAATCACTATTTTTTTGAACGGTTTGCCACATTGAACAATAAGCTTTTGTAATGACGCGAGCATGTGGATACCCACAAACAGATATTCTGACTTAACTTCAGAAAAAAAAAGATAAAATAAAACCATATGTTCCTGCATGACTCTTCTTATGTTAATTTTATTCTTTGTAAAGTATGTGTTCCCTATGTGTGATATAGAGTTTGTAAAATAAAATAAAAAATAAAAAAAAAATAATTATTTGGTACTCTAATTTTGCATAGCAATCTTTCTTTTCGTGATCTTGCTATTGTAAAAAAATAAAAATGACAATTTCTACAGTCAGATAATCTTAGCGAGCAGTAGTGTACAACTACAAATACACCCACTCATGTTTTTTTTAATAATACTCAAATGTACAACACGAAGAACTTTTAATATATCAGAGATACTTAAAGTGGGCGCTAACTGCTTCTTTGGAAGCGATATAAAGATCCAGTGAGTGAAAAAGAGGTGTGATTAGGAAGAAAGGAGTGGTAGGGGTGCAATTAAGCAGACCTGAATCAACATCAACAATAGAAGATCATATTGTGTAGGATAGTCCAGCCATTTCAATTCAACGCGGGAAACTAATAATAATATCATTTATATTCTTTCAGTTTTTAATGCCGGTGTTGGTTTCAGTAAACAAAAATAAAATAATAAAAAACAACGCTGTCAGAGAAATACGAAGTTGCAAAGTTTAGTTACCTTTCTCTTCATATTGTGAGTGAATGTAAAAAACTGTGAAATTTAGTCGTAGTCATATTGAAGATTTTTACTAAAAATATTTTAGTCATTTTGTTCACGTGAATTTTATTTTTATTACTTGATATATCAGTGGTTTGTGTTCTTAGACTTAGCAGACTTCTTGAATGATCCTTTTTTCTTCCAAACCGAGAAGATTGACGGAAAATTTACTTACCTAAACATTTGAATTTGTACCGTACTAAGTTAAATAAAAACTTTTTGAAGAATAATAAAAAAAAATTACTACGAATATTATTTAATATTCATTAGTACTGAATTGCTTTTTTGAGCCTTGTGAGGTATTTTTTCTTTCGATAAATTTTAAAATTATCAATTCGGATTCTAGTCGTTCTTTTTCTCTGGAGCTGTTTTAAAAAGATGAACAACTTATTTTTCATTTTCACCTGAATATATTTTTTTTAAAAATGTATGAAATGTCAATTTTAAAAAAAATGGACAAAGTTTTTTACGTATAAAAATAAGATTAATTTATTTATTTTATTTTTAAAAAAATTATATCGCACCTGCAATTGTTTTCGTTTTTTTTTTTTTTTTAACACAACTTAAATTATTGAACCAAAATAATACATTACCTGTTTAAAGAGGGCAAGCGTGAAATAGCGTTTCCGTCAGTCATTACTTTGAATATCAATATCTTGTTTTATTTTGTCACGTTTATGGTAATTCAAACAAGTAACTTTAGGCCGGCCGTGTTCCGTCGCTATGGAAACGCATACACAACTTTCGTTTTCGTTCGCGTAGTTTAACTGCTAGAAAAAATCCGCATTTTGTAATATATAGGTATATCTAGAATTCACAAATGTATTTTAATTAAGAATTAACAATGAATTTAATAATTATTGCCTGAAACGCAAACGATTTAAAGTGCAAATATTGTCAACGTTCGTCTCGTACCTTTCGCCAGTTTTCGAGACCCTGGTTGAATAAAGGGGGATAATCGCATTCTAAATCGTGCAAGTGCACGCGCCTGCGCACATTTACATAAATATGACAAAAATTATGTCTTCCTAGCATTTTTAAAAAGTAAAATGTTGAATAAATAAATATTGTTTTTGATTTTACAGAAAATATAGAAACAGAGTAGTGGATTGTAAATTAGTATTTATATTATTTTGTTGGGTACTGTAAATTTGGTAATTTTTTTTTGGAAAAAAAAGACTAAAACTAGACTACAACTATACCAGGTACCAGGTCGTACATCGGGACGGCCCATAACAATAACATACATACACGTTTTTTATTGAGTATGTATAAAATTTTTTATTAGTAATAAATAATTAAAGAAATTATTAAAAAAACGTGTAAATAAACAAATAAATAAATATTATAATCGTTTAGATTTGTTTTATGCACATACTTTTTGGAGAAGTGTATTTTTAAAGAAAGCCAGACAGTTTGGAGCAGACCGTGGGGGTGAAGATGTTTAAGAGAGAGAAGGGTCAGCCAGTATTTATACTCGTGGGAGAGAGACCCCTGTTGAAGGATTAAGGAAACTGAGGAGGAGCTAACTCCGACAATACCCCCCCCCCTTTGGATTAAAAGTGTAGGAAACGAACTTTTAAAATGTAAAAAGTTTTGAATATTGTTCTTATGCACTGAAAAGAAAATGTGTCTGAGTGAGGTTGCGATGTGTGATTTGATGAATGTGCTTGTGTTGTCGTCAGGGTGCTGTGTATTTCTCTAGTGGGTCAGAGTTGAGGCACGTCCTGGATGAAGTGTCAGTAGTGTTCAGCGTTTATCAAAAGTTGTCTGTTTTTCGAATACTCCACGTTGAGTTGGATTTGTTGTCTTGTCAACCTGTTTGCTGGCTTGGTCGTAGTTTTGCTTGAAAGATGAGGTTGTTTGGTTTGCTGGCATGGTCGTAGTTTTGTTTGAAAGACGAAGTTGTTTGTTTGGTTTGCTGATAAAATTGGCGCCCAAGATTTAAGTAGCGTTGTGGCGAAGTTGAGCTGATGTGGAATATCTACTGAGTGTCGAATCGGGATGCATGTTTGAGAGAATTTGCTATTATTAATGATAGAATATCGTTCTCACAAATTCTTAGGTCATTCGAGTCGCATGCTTGCAGGATGAGATAAAAGGACAGTGAGTTGCCTTTGTTTGAGATGTGGTTCACATTTTATCTATTTCAGTTCAGAAGAAAGTTGAATTTAGTTAAAAATGGTGTTGCGTTCTCCGTTTGGTAAACTTGGTGAAATTAAGGTCAAAAGTCGCCGAGAGAAAGAAAAGGTCAAGCAAATATAGACCAGTGCAGAGAAAGAGTTGTAAGGCTCGCTCATAGTAGTAATTGCAGTTTCCACATGTTGTAGGAGAAAATCATTTTGCTGTGCAGGAGAAAGTTGTTTTGTAGACATGTTGTAGTGAATTAAAAGTTCTTTCTTTAATAGAGTACGGCATGCGTAGGATAGAAAAGAAGTTTCCAATATTATGTTGTTTTGACTGGCTCTCATTTGGAAGGTCTGTATAAGAATTTGCTTGTACATATATATCGTCTTGTGTGTTAGCAAGAGTTGAAAATTTTATCACGTTGGGAAGTCACCATTTGTAGCAGACCGTGGGGGTGAAGATGTGAAGAGAGAGAAGGGTCAGCCAGTATTTATACTCGTGGGAGAGAGACCCCTGTTGAAGGATTAAGGAAACTGAGGAGGAGCTAACTCCGACAAGTTTATGAAAAATTGTTAAATTTTCTATTTTTAGAGTTTACTGTTAAAGAACCACCAAAAATATTTCAGACAAAGTGGATCATCTCAAATTCATTTTTTAAATTTAAAAATAATATATATTGTTTCTATTTATTATCCAATCAAAAAAGCCACATAAATTTGGGTCAAAGCTGGCGTTGATACTTTTGTACCTTCTCAGAAATACCAGGTGAAATCAAAATCTTCTCTATGGTTCAATCTGGCCTGTTCAGCCACTATAGCCCACAGAAATCACCAACATGATAGTTCTGATCTCAACAATACTTTCATGGAAATTGTTTGGATGAACTCTTTGCTATGGTACCTAGACTTTATGAATTTAAGCACAATACTAGATTGGCAGCAAGGTCTCATCAATTTACAGTTGAATTGGCTAGATGTAAGTTCTATGCTAACAGTTTCTTTTTTCACACTTCTTGTCTGTGGAACTTCCTTCTAGCTTCATGCTTTCCAGTCAATCTTGGTTTTCAAAAACTTAAATGCAATGTCGATCGTTATTTACTGTCCTCTTGATTACCTTTCTATTGTTCTCGCTCCTTAATAATGTTTCTCTTTTTTCTTATTCTTTCCCACTCAGTAACCCCTTGTGTCTTAGTGGCTTTATTGCCTTGCATGGAGTGATAGGATTAAAAAAAGAAATAGTCCGAATATAAATAATGATAACTCCTCATCCCAAAAATTAAAAAAAAATATAATATTGTTATATAGGAATAAAGTGTTGCTGCCGACACTGGAGTTTGAACACAGATCACCAGAGAGCAAACACATTTTGAATAAGTAGATCACGTGATGGTAAAGTTTAATACAATTTAATATCTTTTTTACTAAAAATAGTTTCGGTTAACTATGCTGACTCTTGCGGTCCTATCAAGGATTGAACTCACCATCTTTGGTTAACAAATTTCTGAAGATATTAGACTCCCACTCCCCAGTTCAATGGATATGTTCTAAGCAGCGACAGGCTTGTCTTCCTTCCTGTCAAAGTGGATTTAACCATTAGGCATTATTTACGTTTACTGAAATTTCTTCTCTTGGGAAAATTTTCTATTGACTAGTGAAGTGCTGTCACTCAGTTTATTGATCAGAATCCTATTTTATCAGTTTCTATAACCATTTTTACACAATTCCAACATTTTAATATTATCATTTTTATTAAAAATAATTTTTTATAAACAAGACAAAATCTGAACACATTTCAAACTGGATATTAACCAACTTTTATGTACAGTGTTGTTTTTTCATTATGCCAAGTTAATTAATTAGATGAAAACCTTATACTTATTTATCTACATATCCCTATATTATAGGGTGATCATATTAATTATTGGCATGATCTTTCTATTACAATCAAGAAGTAACAAATTTCTATTGTCAATTTGGAAAGGTGTTTCTTTTTTTTTTTTTTTAAGTAATCCAATTCCAGTTCAATCCATGATGTATTATATCATTGGGGGTTCTATGTTGAGTACTTTCCTTGTATGACTTTTCTCAGGGAACATCTCTCGAAATAAGAACAAGAGAGAGTGAATAAGAGAGAGTGAGAAAAATACAACAACAAAAAAAAAAAGAAATTATAACAACTGCAATGATGAATATTTCAAAGATATTTATTACATGTCCTGCTGAGTTTTACAAAATGTAAAAGTCGGTCCCAGTATATACAGATAGTAAAATTGTACAGACTTTAAATAAGAACATTATAACTGAAGTCAACACTTTGTACAGTTTAACAACAGAAAGCAGGTTGTAATAAGGAAAAACCTTGATACAACCTTTGATTTTACATTGCACAACTTTAAGAAAGCCCTGGATATTCTCTTGTGATATTAAAGGTGGTCAGTGTTAGAAGGATGAGGCCAGAGAGACAGATATAGGTGTGGTCAAAGCAGTAGAGACAAGAGTGTGGGTAATTTGTAAACTGAAGTTGATCAATGTTATATGTGGAGGAGAAATAAAGTGGGATCGGAGTGAATATTTTGTGAAAAATACTGTCTTGTACTTTTATGAAAATCATGCATGGGGTTGAGAAAATTTTCAAATGCAAAAAAAAAACAAAAACAAAAAAAACTGAAAATAGATAAATGAGTTGATAATAATGGAAGGAAAGAAAAAAAGAAAAGAACTGAAAAAGAAAGCAAATAAAAAGATGCAAAGGAAAGAAGTGTTTAGAGTCATTACCAAATATCTTTAGCTCTGTCGTTAAACTTGCTTTTCAGTATGTTGCCATAATATTTAATACTGATAATACAAAAGTTATCTTATGCAACCTGGTGTCAGTTTAAAATAACATCTACTTTCTCCCATATATTGTGACCATTTTGCTTAAAGTTTGTATTTTCTTTGTTTCAAATGAAAAATTGAAAATTTTTCAACATATTTCACTGAAATTTTCACTTTCCAAAATTATGAGTTATAATTATAGTTTAGATATATGGAAAAAATAAGATGTCAATTTAAACTGATGCCAGAAGGATATGGGTTAAATACAGCAACACAATTTTCTTCTATGTATCAGGGATCTAAAGAAAAAAGGATACGCATTAAATTTTACCTTTATTATTTTACTTAAGGTTTTCAGAATAGGCATAGTATTTTATATTTTTATTGAAGAAATACTACACACTATATTGTCATACACTATAAAAGAATATTATAAAAATAAAATTTGTTCATTTGAATTGTTTCATCCTAGTGACAGCTCAGTGATGATATGATTTAGATGACTGTAGTTAATCCTTCTTGCCAAGTCAGTATCTATTATGATAGTGTCTGGATAAATCTCTCATTTCAAAAACTGTACAAGTGGATTTTATCTTCAGGGAAAAGTCCCAAACAATGACAAACTGCTGTTATGGCACAAAAAAATAGAAACAAAACAAAGGTCAACATAATGTCAAAGTGTAAAAACACATGCTTTCTATCTAGGTTATATGGTCAATAATTGTTGCAACCATGAAGATTCCTAGATAATGAAGGTGTACAAGATTCAATTCTGAATTACTTTTTAGTAATTAAAAAAGAAGCCTATCTTATAAATAGGGATACAAGTTGAAAAAAATAAGTATTTAGCTTTGACTATGTCTGATTTTGTTTTATGTGGAAATCTAATTCTGATTCCATAAATATGGACACTGTCATTTCACATATTTACTTAAGAATTAATGATGCCAAGCAGCAATATATAAATCTATTTTGCTTCTACTGGGTCACTGGGACATGGCAATCAATAACAGGGAGATACCCCATGATTCTATAAAAACACATCCCATCATGTCTCAAAAAGGCCTTGAAATACAAAGCATAACTTTCTATTTGAAATTAAATTGCACTTTGAAATTCATTAAAATCTTAGTGTTTATATAAAATATATACACTTTCATATATCTATTAACATGAAGGAGTAATTAGTAAAAAAATAAATTATATGCAAAGGGATTAAAAAAGTCGAGTGAGAAATATTATGAGATATCCCAAAATGTATTCAGAATATTATAGTTTTTATTGATACCATGTGGTATGCTAAACTTGACAGAGTTAAGTAATGACCAGATTCAATATTCTTAAATTCACTATCAAATAGTATTAGATGTTAGTGACCTACTACTAGTATTATCTATAGATACACACATATACACAAATGTGTACATATATGATAGTGACTCTTGCAATTGAGAAAGCTTCTTTCAGGTTAGAGGACAATATATAGAAAATTATTTTTAGTGCCTATATCAACAACTGAAAAGAGATCTTTTATTAAATTTGTGTAGAAAAAAATAAAAACAAAGGAATTTGCCCATTCTTTCTTACATTTGATATATATATATATATATATATATATATATATATATATGTGTGTGTGTGTGTGTGTGTGTGTGTGTGTCTATTCTGTTATTTTTCTCTTCAATATTAACAAAGAAAAAAAAAATAACTTATAATATTAGTGGTAGAAAATTTCCACTTTGTCTCCACATGACCAAATCTTATACCTCAATCATAGGGAAGGGGGTGGGAGGGTCTGTGACCACAAATTCATTATTATTAAAAAAAAAAATCAAATTTTTTTTTATGCATTTTATATTGACCCTGGAATGTGGCACCATTAGCTTTCTCCTATAAACAAGTTGTGGCAATCATTTTTTACTTAAATATATATTTAAAATTTTTTTTTTGTCCAGACAATTGGACACAATAGAGAGCTGGACACACCAGCTGCTCAGACTACTGAATGGGCTGGCCATTTAGATATATCAGATGTCGAGTCTGCCAGACAATTTGGCCCATTGGACACAGATGGTAAAATTGCAAGACAAAGTGGCCAGTAAAAATGTCATCCAGTCAGACACATCAACTATCTAGGCAGTTGGACATAAACTACTACTATTTTTTTTTCCTCTGCCACCTGTATTTGGAGTCAAGTAAAGAGAGAAACAACAAAAAGAAATTTCGGACAAAATATTTGCCGAAACAACAAGAACAACAATAAAAAGAATGGTAAATCCAAGACTGAATTAATGAAGAAGGAAAAAAAGTGAAAGCATGTGTGCAAATTAGTCATTTTCTCTTTTTGTTTTTAACCTTTTTTTTTTTGAAGAGACTTTGCATCCTTAACATGTTTACTGCCACACAGTGCATGTGTGTCTTGTTGTATATTGCTTCTGATGTGCATGTGCATCTATTTCACTGTTTTATTGAAGGCAGTATAAATAGTGATGGCAACATTTTCATGTTTTTTACCTTGATTTGTAAAGCTGTTTTTATTTGTTTGCTAAAAATCAAAACAAAACAACTAACATACAAATGAGTTGCATGGCATGATGTAGAAAAAAAAAGGCCAGTGCCGAGTACATACATTAGTGTCAATCATAATTTAATAAATTTACTTTAGTTTTGTACACCAATTTTGCATGGTAAATAACAAAACATGTCATTATACAAGGGTTCAACTATCCAAGGTAGCAGTGAATGTGTTAAACACCTTCCAGTGGATGTTGTTTATATTTTGACTACTCTCTGAAAACTTACATTAGGAATTCTCATTGTTCAAGAAATGAAGTTTTAATTGTCTTAATTTATGAATTTATTGAACTAGCTTGCTTGTATTTGTAGAATGGATTTCTCTAATGTTTTATTAAACTGATTTATCTTCAAATATGTTTCAGACATCTTTGATTTAGATTTTATAGTGAATTAGTTGGAAATGATAATGATGAAAAAGTGTAATGGATATAGGGATCAATCAGAACAAAAGAAATTACAGGAACTTGAAATTTTTAATTATAGATTCAATGTCTTATATAACTGCACTGAAAAATAAAAAGCAATTTTAAAATGACTGTCATGTTTTCTTAACTTTTCACTAGTAACGTTTTCTAAATGATATAATGGAATAACCTGCCACCCCCATGAGTAGTGGCACTATAGGTGGTAATCACCTATAAGTATCCGTTAGGACAGCGGACAAGGGAGTCAAGCTGGGATCTGCAAGAACTAGCAGCCTTCTGATAGCAGCACGCACCCAACTGTACTGACTTGCGACGACCGTGTGCATAACTTACTTCCTTGCTTGTTGTACTGGTGTCTACAATAAACCTGTTACTATTTATCTATCATGTTTGTCCATTCCATATTCCTATTAGCATGGAATATGACACTAAATAATATTAATAAAAAGCCAAAGTATAGCTTGATAAAACTTACTGAGAAGGAATCAGTTAAAAAAACTTCATTCAGTTTAGATTAAAAAGCAAAATCAAATTACAAATCAGTCAGTGAATAAGATATCATGGTAGCATATTTTGCTAATATTGTCTCTTAAAAAACAAAAGAATCTTGTGAAACATCTCAGTTAATGCACACACAAGCATTCATCTATTTCACTACAAAATATCCACACACTCAACAACACATATAGAACCACTTCAAAGAGGAAAAAATATGCTGTAAAGAAACTGAATTAAAAAAAAAAAAAAAATGAAAAAATTCATGAACAATTAAAAATGATGAAAAAATAACCAATATTCAACAAATTTTAAAAATCTATAAAATTTTATCATCTATCAAAAGTGACAAGTTAAAAAATAACTAATTTATATATTTAAAAATCTAAAATTTCCATTTAAAAAATCTAAAAATCTCAAACAGTATATAACTTTTACGGACATTATAGGATCCACAAACAAAGTTTCTGTTATTGTTAGTATTAGTGAGCTATTAAATAATTTTTTCAAGTGATGCGGTATCTTAATAGCTAGTATCAGAAAATAAACAAGAAACTGACACAAAAGTTAATTATGATTAAGATAACATATTCAAATATTGCTGTCTGTCTGTTCTTACGCTTCAGACATGATCATCAAGAAGAACAGAATTTGAGCACCATTTCATACCATTAAGCTGGTATGAGGCATGAAAAATCTTGTCAAGAGGGTAAATGGTTGCTGCTTGACTGTTATAGTCAAGCAGCAAAACCATATTTATTGACTGGCTCACTAAAATAGACAAATTCACAAGACAATAGTAAATAGCACCAAATTTTTATTTTGGTGTATAGCTTTTAATTTTGGGTTCTTTTGGAAATGAATTTTTTGAAGAATTTAATAAGATTAAGAATTTTTTTTTCCAGAGTTTAAAAATATAAAAACCCCTCAAGGATTAATTTTTATAAGAGCAAAGTAAAGCAGAATTTGTCAGTTATGACCATAATCCAGACAATTTCTTTAAAATAGAATTTTTTCTCATTCAATGTTTAAAAGATGTAACTATCTCAATTTTAACAAACAGGAAAATTATGTTGGCTTGGCTATTTTCAAAATTGCATTCTTATAAAAATCATCAACCTGAAGAGTATTTCCATGAAAAGAATATGGACATTTTTTTTTAAAAGTTGTCTCCATAATATAAATTGAAGAAAAATTTTCTTTATATACATTTTGACTATATTTCTCCACACAACTTAATGAATTACTTAAATAACAACATGAAAGAAGAAGTTTTATAAAAAATTATCATGAAAGTATAAATGAAATTTATCTTTTTAGGTTGTGTCACTAAAATATTTTTGCATCTTTTTAAAACTTGTATAACATTTCCAAAGATATTTATTGTAAAAAAATGCTTAACATTCATTTCAAGGCTGTAAAGTTGTTTAAGAAAAAAGAAAACAAACAAACAAAAATCTCTAAAAGAATGAAGATTTTTCTGTAACATTACTTTTAGGAAAATATTTTAATGAATTTTTGAATAGAAATCGTCATAAATAAAATTGTAAATGATTTTATTTCTATAAGAAATAAATTCACAAATATATTTTTAGAAGAAAGTTTGTTTATCCCCCTTGTTACTAATCTTAAATTTTTAATAATTTTAATATTCTGCAGAGAAAAAAAATGTTACTTTAACAAAATAACTGTTTTAAAAACAAAGAAATAAAAATCTTTATAATATTATATCGAAATTATCTTCAGAAATTATATTTGGGAAAAAACTATATTAGAATTAATAAATACCGAATTTTACAAAAAAAAAATGTTTTGAGAGAGATTTCTAAAAGGGAAAATTCAATTTCCGTACTGAAAACTATTTTGTTGAACGAAGTCATTTCAAAGATATCATAAAATATAAGGCAACAGAGGCTAATATAACAATCTGCATTCTATTTGTATCTGAAATAGATCTTGTCCCACCAGAAAAATAGTAATTTAACTAAGAGAGATTACCATGCACTTAATTTTAGTGATTCTTTATCTTCAGTATATGAATCAGTTCCAACCAAAAACTAGATGTGATATATCCAATGTTGAAATTTGTTTTTTTTTATTAATGTAACACATATCTGTGACATGAAAAATCCTTGAATTTTAGGTGACTTTTAAATGAGGCATGGGGGTCTGTAAACATTTAAAAAAATATAAATGAAATCAAAATGGAACAGGCCATAACAGAAGTTTAAAACACCTGATTTTAGTGTTTGATATTGGTAACTCTGTTCACTTAAAAAAAACCACAAAGACAATTCATGCTCACATTAACTAACAGGACAACAGATAATGAAAATTAATAAAATGTCTGTTGTAGACCTAAAGTAATTTCTAATAAAAAATGTAGGACTCATTAGAATCAGGAGAAAATATGAATAAATAAATAAATTTTTTGTGACGGTGGTGGGTACATTTTTCTCATACATCAAAATCTTTAAATTAGTTATTCAAAATAATTTTGATAGCAAGTTGTTTTAATATGCTTTCACATGATAGCAACAGAAGATGATCTCTTTCCAGTGACCATTGGTCTTCTCTTTTCAAACTCATTTTTATAGCCATAAATATGTAAAAATAATTTTAAAAAATTAACTTTTGTTATAAATCATTTCTAAGAGAATTTATAAAAAAATTTCTGTCACCTTTTTTTTTAGGAATTTTATTATTATGAATAAAGATAATATTTGATTGAAGATTATTTGAGTTTCAGCCATTTTCCAGTTTTCTGATTCTATAGATTTATAGAATTAAGTTTCAAATAAAAATAGATTTGTTGAAACTCTGTTAGAGAAAAAATTATATATTACACAATATGGTAGCATCCATGAAGTTTAGAATCATTGCCATTATAATATCAGTAACAGAATAAGTAGAATAAGAATAATTACATTATCAATAATAAAATAAAGTATGTCATTAAATAAAAAAAAATGCCAAAGTTTAACTTAGGACAAGGCAAAAATAAAAACAATTTGTCAAAAGGATGTTTTTCTCTTAAAACTACTATTACTGTATACTTCCTTGGTATTTTTTTTATTTTAAAAAGCTATTTTTAGAATTTTAATAAAACTATAACATATGAAGGAAGGAGATATTTCGTCTTTTTTTTTTTTCTTTTAGTATCCAAAACTAAAATCCAAAACAAAACCCAAAATTTAATTTTTACATAGTTAAGGTTAATTACAGATTATAAATAAAGTCTCATAAATAAACAATTGAAAAAATAAATAATGTTAAATAAATATTTGTTGTCAATTCTCAAAAATTATGGTTTCATTAAAATACAAAAAAATAGCTTTTTAAAACAATGAAACTTACTGAGTAATAGTGGAGTCAAGAGAAAAAAAATATCATTTTGACACACCATTGTTTTTGCCTGGTCTTAAGTTAAATGTTACCAAAATATTTCTTGCAATGATCTTTGGCTATGTAGTAACACTTGCAGAATGAGTACAAAAATGCACAATTCTGTCTTCAGATTAACCTAATCAATTTAATGCACAAGTCACTTGTTGAGGCTGACATCAAATTTAGTTAATATTAAAATATTATGTCCAGGATCACTATGCTTTTTAAATGTCTAATGGAACATGTTATGAAGTTGCAGATTAGATATGATAATGAACTTTTTATGTTAAATGTAACTAAAAATAGGCAAGTATAAATATATATTCAAATTAAAACTTTTGTAGATGTTACAGACATTATAATAATTAAAAATATGCTTATAATATAAATGTCTGTGCCTAAGCTTCAGCTGGATAGAACCAATGCCTTCAAGTTTTGTATATTCTCTTGTAGATAAACATTAATAGGCAGTGTACTTTGTACAGGTAAGCATTTATAGGTGAGTATTTCTAATGCTTGGTCCATGATTTTGTACCAATTTACAACAGAAAAGATTTCTTTTTGTTTTTATACAGTTAAGTATTGAGGAATGAAAATATTTCATATCTTATGTTACCATGATTTATAATCTTGGTTGGACAAGTGGAAAAAGCAAATGCTTTTAATATATGCTAATAATTTAGGAAATTATATATACTCAGTTTTTGCTGTTCAAAATCAGTTTTATTTGGTTAGATAAATGTTTGTTTATTACTGCTCTTCACTAGTCTCTTTGGACTAATATCTTCAGCTTTTTAGTCTATTGTAAAACAATCTAAATGTGCTTCTGTAGTTAGATTATATTTCAGGTAAAAGATAACAAAAAATATGACATGGTGATTTAAAAAAGCTCAGAGTGATTTACTTAATATAATGAGAGAGCCACAACAAAAGTGAGAAGCCAAGTTTGACAGAAAACCTTATGAAAATGAGAATATAGATTTAATGAATCTAATGATCTCAGAAATAAAAGATTTGTAAAGCTTTAGTTTTGCTTTCTTTTTACAGAAATTACAATAAACTTTTTTTTCTTACAGTTGGTACTAGCATTCTTTTGACCTTTCAGATACTAAAATACACAATGATGCGAAGGAAGGCTGTGATGTTTTCGTTTTGAACCAGCATTTTAGTCACGGGCTTTATATAGAACCTGGCATTTGAACATTAGATATCTACAATCGTATATTAGACAACTGTAGATGGTATCTCCATAAAACAAGTATATAGTTTCTTGTGTGTTTCAATATGTCATGTAAGATTGAGTGTTTCAATATGTCATGTAAGATTGAGTGTTTCAATATGTCATGTAAGATTGAGTGTTCATTCATCCAGTCACTGACTCATTTCCATGCAACAAATCCAGAATACTGGTTGACCAATAAGCATAGTTCCAAGGGGAAATAACCCCAATGTGAAAACGTGAAACAATTGGCTCGGTTATCTCCCCATTAATGAGAAGGCTATTTAGCAGAGTGAGATCCATTTCATTTTATAAACTGACAAGAAGCCAAGTAAACTGAATTAATAATGTCAATTAAATGAAATTTATAATATTTGTATCTATAAAAATAAGGGAATTCACTATCTTAGCACTTTTTTTTATTTTTACTAAAACTACATTGGCTATAAAGAAATTTAACAAATAAAAGGAAACCTAATGTATTGATGTTTGGTGATGGTAAGTTGTAATAAAGATAGCTGAATATATTATATTTCCCACAAAACTTCTAGATGCCTCAGCATTAATAAAAAAAAGAGCCTCCTGGAAGTCTATTGTTGTTGGTAACTAGTCAGAAGATATTTTAGATCAATCTTTCCTTTTGTAGAATTAGTAGCTACTAGCTTTCACCTGTCTTTCTAGTCCTCTAAGACAATGCCACATCTCTTACCAAGATTTCGAAAATTACAGTCCCTGAGGAAGACTATTTTTTCTTGCAATGATCTTTGGAACTAATTGCTAATTGGCTCAAAAAATTTAAACATTTTTTTTTAATGTGTAGCATTCACTAGTTACACTAAAAAAAAAAAAAAAATACTGGAATAATTCATCACCTCCCTTACTTCCTAGCATATCAGTGAGGATTATTGATAGGCTATTAACGAAAACTTAGCAATTAGATAAAGATTCTGGCCTTTATCATTAATAGCAATTCTTACGTTGAACTGTTGATGGACATTAGAGATGGACAATGGTCATAACTATTTCTCAACTCCAGAATGTTTCATGCATGAATTGAAATTCTTTTAAGGTGTTTGAATTTTTTAACTTTAATGTGCGTAATATTTGGTCTTACATAAATTAGAATTTTCATGATTACGTTAAGCTCAATAATCATCAAAATACCATTTATTATATATATATATATATATATATATATAGACACACACACACACACAATTTACACATTAAGCTTAATAATTACTAGTTATACTACATTAAGATATCAAATTTATTCTTGCTGTAAGCTTAATTTTAGTGAGTAGGTATCACTATATTCTTAAAATCATCATTAATATTTTGCTAAAATTTCAGTGAATATTTTATTATTCACTGAATATTATACTTAAAAAGAAAATGAACTTGTATCAATTATAAAGAAATAAAAATTATTTATCAATAGTTCTTCTGTTCTAAACAGTAACCAATATTTTCTCAAAAATTAAATAACATACATAAATATAAGTGTGTTTGTTTATTCTCCAGAGTTTTTGAGAACCACTTCAATCCTGGCACAGAACAGATTTTAAAAGCTTCTTCTGCATTCACTTAGGCTCACAAAGAGTAAATAGATAGTTTAACAGATTTAGCATATTTTGGAATAAAAAAAGCCAGAGGTCATTTGTTCAAAATTATGACATTGAATACTCTGCAGAGTATTAATGTATTCTCGTATGAATAATTATTGAAGCAACAGTCATTAAAATCATCTGTCTACAACAAGTAAGCCTAAAAAACTCAAATCGTATGATTAATCATAATAGTGCACAAGGGCAAGTAGAAAGCTCTCTATTTAATAAATGTTTCATTTTCTTTAAAAAATATTTACACTATTTACATTGTTCAGACTGTTGTTCTCATCTTTATCATCATATTCACAATGTTTTGGCCATTGTACACTGAATCCTTCTTCAGGTTTTATACATTGGAATTTTAATCCAAACCCTTTATTTCATCCACTAGGGTAGATAGTTCTAGTTTTGTGGATAAAATAAAGGGTTTGGTTCAAAATTTCAATGTATATCACCTAAAGAAGGCGGGAATGTACAATGGCCAAAACATTGTGAATATGACACTAAATATGAGGACAATAGTCTGAACAATGTAAATAGTCTAAATAGTTACAATACCTCATCTCAGAAATATAGACAGATATTCTTTAAAAATGATTAAAAGTTAATATTGATTACAACATTAGGTTAAACAAATTTCTTTCCATGAGAAATAAAAAAAATATTAATTGATCAATTAACAAAGGTAGAAAAATGTTTAATTATTAATTTGGATATATTTCTCAACAGAATGAATTATTTTACTTTTGTTTAAGAGTAAATTTTTATCTTCTAGGTGAGCTTAATGTGATTTCTAAGCCATTTTCTACTACTGCGGTATCTGTAATAAAGATTTTTGTCGATAAATCCAACGAAAAAATTTATTAAGAAATTAGTACTCAGCAAAATTACTGCTGTCATATGAATTTGTTTCTTGTAGGCAAACTAGTGCTTTTTAAATTTGTTTCATATTCATTGCGCTGGTTGTTTGAAAAAGTAATGGCTAGCTTTAATCTGTCTGCATCACTTCTTGTTACCTCCCTTTACACCAAAGCACAAACTGAGCAAAACCTGACAGTTGGCTTTGGAGTCACTAAACATTACGAAAGTTCCTCTTATGATACACAGTAGGCTTTGTTTATTCTTATGTTTGGTATCACAAAGGCAATGCATTATAGGAGGATGGTCTCCCTTGAGGACTGAAATTATTGCTTATGATTTCACTTTAAATATTTAATTAAAAAATATATTTCCAGACGGATTCTTATTTAAAAATGACAAAGAAAATGTTACAATCAAATCACAAGTTCTTTGCATTATCATTAACATAGATATTTTTTTTTTATAAAGGGAATCTGAGAAGAAAAGTATTGACCATAAAAATATTGGCTATCTCCACCATTTTAATTTATCTAGCATTCAAATACATTTATGTTTTATAGCTGCAATCTCTCCTATCAAACGGTGCACTTAATTTTTCTGATGCGGTGGTGATTATGGTAAAAGTTGGACTCAGTTGTTTACAAGCTAAATTTGTTGCTAAGCAGCACTGTTCAATTAATTTGTACTTGTTTCTAATTGCTGGTGAAAAAGTTATCTCCCCTTAACTATTAATTTTCGTTCTTCACAAGAAAAAAATATAACTTCCTTACTCTTTCCCTTTCGTTTGGCACACAATGCACACAGATAATGTCTATGTCTAATGTCAACCCCATGTACGAATTATGACTAATAAAATTTATACCACCTAATAAGTTCTTTTTTGTCATTCGACGCGAACTGCTTTATAACCCGCCCCAAAGATCCAATTTCATTTCATTAGCAATAGGTGTATCAAACCATTGCTAAGGAAAATCTTTACAAACAAAACCAAAAATCATTCTTATAAATGCTAGAATGCTTACATTGTTCACATCTTACTAAGATTAGTTTAGCACAAGGCTAAAAATATGAGGCATTCAGTAAGTATCAAAGTCACTATTTAGTAGCAATGATCAATCAGATTAGCTTGTTAACCATTATCCCAAACTTTGGTACCCTTATACTTGCACTGTTGTAATTCAATCTGAAGACCTAAACGAGGATCTATTTAATAAAATCTATAATTTGCCATGGTATAGTCTTTAATTCAGCAGTTAAGAATTCAGGAATATATACAAAGACTTACAATAAATATTCTGTCATCAATTCAACTATTGAAGCTTTAGGGATACATATATTTTATTTCTGGGAATTTCTGAAGAATTCTTATGTAATTATATATTCCTGTAATATTCTACATTATAAATTAGGTGCTCCAAAAACTTTGAATTAGGACAAACAAGTTTCTTCTCAGATATCCTGTATAAAAAAATTGTGTTCAAATATTAGCTGATTAAGTGTTTTATTTATTTTATTTGTTATCAGCAAGAGAGCATGTCAAGAAGATGGACAGGAAAGTTAGCATTTTATCTTTTTTTTCTTGAAATCAAAAGAAAAGATTGATCTTTAAAAATTCTTGCATGTTATCTACAGTCAATAAATTTAAATTCTTGTTAAAAAAAATAGTTGAAAGTTCAAAGTTGAGAATTTTTTTTTTGTTCACTGAGGGGTGGGGGAAACAATGTTGAACTGATTATTCTGCAATGTTTACCATCTCCTAATTTTTATTTTTAAGGTAAGTAAAGTGGAGAACAGTCTTTAATATGGCAGTAGAAACAATGTCAACCAGTACTTGCAATTGTTGATAATGTCACCCATTATAAAAACAAAAGGTCTCAAGTGACAGTGGACATTCACGTTGCTCATAATGCAAGATAATATCTTGATGGACTTTCCACTCAAATTCGAGTCAATATTAACAGTGAAACAATGAATGAACAGGAATTATTTCTCTTGTTTAAACTTCAGTATCACTATAAAATTTTTTGAGATCATTTTTCAGATATAAAATAAGATAGAGTTCTTATTCATATCTGCTATCATTAATAAAAAGTGTTGAGACAATTACTATAAGTACTAATATAAAAGTATAAAAATGTTACCTGAAAATCTTTGATATTTGCTGTTATTACTAAATTCAAATGGTTTACTAAATTGTTAAGAAAATGAAAGAAAATTCAATGAAATGCAACAAGTTGTAAACTTCCTGGCTTCAGAATTACTAATAATTCTCGAGGAAAGAGTTAAGATTAGTTCAAATTTTTATCAGCACTGTTGATATGATTCAGATAAAAATTCAATTACAGTAGTTTTTTTTAAAACTCACTTTGGATTTGCAAAGTTAGCAAAATTCATTTGAGTTTAAAAAGCAAATAAACTGTATTTTGAATCTTGTCTGGTGTTGGATTTGGAGACAAGTGGGAAGGAACCAAAGGGAAACAACCCACATGTCACCTGCAATCAAATTACTTACTGTTAAAGTGCTTGCCAATCACGTGAGTGACTTTGATGTCTTAAAATCCAAACTCCCTCCTACACTACATTTTAGGATATGGCTGATTTCTGTCTAAACAGAAAATCCCCAATGAATCAGTGACTTGACATAATGAACCTTACTAGCCTTTCATTTACCTGATTTCATTGGCATACTTTTAATATATATATATATATATACATATATATTCTATATATATTATATATATATACATATATATTCTATATATATTATATATATATATATACATATATATTCTATATATATTATATATATATACATATATATTCTATATATATTATATATATATACATATATATTCTATATATATTATATATGCGAGGAACTTATTGGAAAGTGCTCAATACCAGTGATAGAGCTAACATATTCAGTTGTATGGATATGAATTTGTGACCATGGGTTTCACACTTTTGCGATCATCAGACAAACTTTGATGATCGCAAAAGCGTGAAACCCAGGGTCACAAACTCATATCCATACAACTGAATATATATATATATATATATATATATATATATATATATATATATATATATATATATATATATATATATTACAAAGAACATGTTTACCAAAAACATGGTCGACCAGTGTATTCATGGAAGATAATGCTTTTAAGGTAAGTAGTCTTTGTAATTTTAAAAAAAAAAGTGCTCAGTATCAGGAGAGAGAACATTAATAATAACAAATAAAATTAGATGTTCAACTTATCTGTCCTGACTGGGAGTTTTGTGGATATGGTACCCACTTTTCAGAGGTTTGATAGTAATATTGAATTTATTTTTAAAAAATCATATTTTTCTGTAAATAAATTTAATTTTACTATCTAGGCTCCTTACAAGTGGATACTATATCTGTAAAACTCCCAGTAGGGGCAGATAAGTTGAACATCTAATTTTATTTGTTGCTATTAATATTTGTTGATATTCAGCACTTTATTTATTTATTCATTCACACACACACACAGCTATAATTATGAGTTTGAAAGACAAAAAAAGAGTTTATAAAGATGGCTTCTACTTGAAAAGAGTAATGATCTTCCTAATTTAAATGAAGATGGCACAGAAAAGTATTAGGATGATTGGGGTTTTCAGTGTTAAAATAAAGAAGCTTTTTGTTTGTTTTGCAACAGAATCCTTTCTTCTTTGCAGGAAAAAAAACTGAGTCATTCTGGTTTTCTTTTCTCTTTTACATTGCTGGAACAAATTTAAAAAATCAAAAAACCCTGATCAACAAAATGATTGATGAAGATGTAAAAATGGCAAGATTTTTTCAATAATGAAGGTAGCAGACAATCAAGTGTCCAAGCAGCTGGGAATACGGTTTCTGCTGCTGTACATTGTGGATAAGGTGAGTATCCTGCAGGAGATCTGAATTCAGGTGGCAGAGTCAGACAATCTTTGCAGAGGCTTCCAATTAAAACAAAGAAGGAATAAAATGCGTAAACTTGTTTCTACACATTCTTTACACAGCCAGAAAGTACTGACTTGCATCCCTGACCATGTTCTCTTTGCTAATGGCTCCCACTTTCCAGAGCCACAATTACACAGTAGTAGATGAAAAGTCCAAGTCACATGACCGATGGCGCATAGCTATTGGCTCGGAGATATTCTGTTTTGTGTGTGTTGGTGTGTCTGCATCACTGCTATCTTTTGAGTCAAAACCACCTCTGTTTTTGCGACCAAATGCTTTACCAATTGAACCCTGAGTGAATAAAAAGATAACTATTTAGTAAATAAACAGATTTTATTTCTGAGAAAATGGTTGATAAATTTGATGATTTAAAAAATATGTTTAAAATTTTAAGATAAGAGATGGTTGTCATTCAATTCCCCACCACCCCCAGATAAGAATTTCTCATCTTTATTGTTTAAATCATGACAGACTTTTTTCAAAAGAGTTGTGGTTCTACAGAAAGATACTGAGAATACCATGGACTGAGCATGTGAGAAATGAGGAAGTTTTAAGGAGAATAGAAATAAAAAGGATGCTTATATTTAGAAAGAGACAGCTGAAATGTCTAGGTGACATAGTGAGAAAAAAAGTCTTGGAGAATTTGACACAGGATATATTGAAGGCAAGAGAGACAGAGGGGAAACATCAAGTAACAACCGTTAGTGAATTTTTGGCGAAACAGAGTGGGAAGGATGGTGAAAAGAAAAGCTTTACTAATAGCTACAAAGGATAGGAAGTTGGGGAGAGCCATGATCGTCCACGTCCTGAAGAGACACGCCACATAAAAAAAAATCTATAAGATGTATGCACGTGAGCATTTCTATGAAACAAAGTGCATTATAAAGAACTTTTTTAAAATAGTTTTTATTTGATTGAAAGAAAAAAAAAAGATGTAACTTAAAAAGTCATTCCTTGAGAAATGAGTCCTGGGTATGATGATAAACTAAATCCAGCAGCAAGACCCAAGATTGGAGTGTGGAAGCACCTCTTAATTGTTGTTGTTCCCAGGTCCATCCTGATCTGGGATGGTAGCACCTGTTAGGGTCCCAACTATGGGAAAATTGTGAACCCCCAAACAAGAGCAAAACACTATGAAAATATAAAAATACACTTTTATAGTAAAATGACCAACAATACCTATTTATAGTAGAATGACCAACAATACATTTTATCTGTACTTGAAGTCATGCAATTTCATTCAAAATATTAAAATTTTGGCATTAAATAACCCATAGAGGTTCATATGCTGCTAAATGAAATTGACCAAGCAACAAAACGAAAGAACTCTTTCATGACTTTAATCCATATAATATCCTACAATTTCTTAAAGAAATCAAACTGTATTCCAAAATATAACTTCAATGAAACTACAACAAAACACACACATATCACCACCTCTTACACAGGCATGTATATGCAAAAAAAAGCTGAGTATTCTCTACCATGTACTCAATTGTGAAAGTAAAATAACATATATCATATTTTTATTACTTCAAAGCTCAGAAGAAAAGAAAATTTCGGCATTAAATGACCCATAAGGTGTTGATATGCCATTAATCAAATCATTGAGAAAATAATGCATAGCCACAATCTGAATATCTAATTACAGATTGCCAAGTTTTTTTGTTTTTTTTTAAACATGCCTGGGTGAGTTGATGAGTGGTTAAGGATTGTATGAATATGAAGAGGTCAATGTTTCTTCTTGCTGCTATATCCAATCTTGTTTCTTCTAGAATCAAAACCTGCACATGTTGGTCATTGATGACTGCAATAACAGGTGATTTTCTTTGGCTTACATGTCATCTTTAGTGGCCAACATTAATTAGCAAGGCTATCCAGTGATGTGCTGGTTCTAAAATCTTTTGAAACTGGACTTTTATCTCATCCGAGTTCTAAGTTAGGTCAAGAATGCAAAGTTTGTGATAAACCTAAAAAGTTTTTTTCCCTAAACTTTACCCAAATACAAGGCTCAAGAGCCACTCAAGGTAGAGGGTTACTGAATGAGATGTGTGATATGATGGTAAGAGGTAGTAGAAAGAAGACAAGATTATGAAGATGAGGATAGATGACAATTGACCTTGACTTGAAGAGATTAAGATTTTAGTGTTCAAGGAAAAATGCATTTTCAACAAACTGACAGTTTTTTGGAAAAAGCTGTCTGAGTGGAACTTCCTCCTTACAATTGTAATATGGAGGAAATGTAGGTGATTTGACTGTGGACATGTACTGGTGGAACTAAAGAGTGTAGATCATCTGAACATTTGCCATGGAAATAGCGATAGGCTTTTAATGTTGTGTCTGTGAAGAAAGAGGTTGTAGAGTGGAAAATGTCATCTCTTACGAGACTGTGTAAATGATTTTGAACTCTATCAAGGTTGGAAAGTGAGAATTGAGCAATCTGGATATGTCAGCAAATCTCTATTTTGGGTCTAATCAGACTTTTGTAAAGATAAAGTATGGCAGAATGAGTCAAATAACTTTTGGAATGATAGAATGAGCAGACCATTTTCCCAGCATCTTTAGAATTGGATCATATATACAGGGTGTATCAAAAATACTTTTACAAACTTTAGGGGCAGGTTCCTCACACCAAAAAAGGGACAAAAGTCTGTATAAACATATGTCTGCAAATCCTTTGTTTTTGAGTTATTAAGTTTAAAGTTTATGGTAGATGCTGTTAAATGTACAATCCAAAAACACTTTTACAAACTTTGAAGGTGAGTTCCAAACCAAGGTAAAATGTCCCTATAAACATATGTCCAAAAGGCCATCGTTGTACCTCAACACAGCAACTCATAACAAATGTTCAAAATGTCCTTGGCTTGCTTCTACATGTGCATGCACCCTTTCAAATCCTCCCACACAGTGTTGAATGATTTTACAGGCCCCCATGACACATTGATGAAGTGCCATGCAGTATTAATGCCCGCTGCATAAACCAATTGTTTTAAGTAGCCTCACAGATAAAAATCCAAAAGACAGAGGTCAGATGAATGTGCATGGATATGGTCCTCCCCGACCTATGCATCTTTCATGGTAGAATTCAGCCAGTGCATCACGAACAATGTGACTAAAATGTGCTGGAGCCCAATTATGCATGGACCACATGTGTCTTCATATTAGCTGGGGTACATCTTCTAGCTAGTCTGCATTTGTGTTCGAAATAAAGTCCCTGTAGACAGCTCCTGTAAGACATGCTGGGAGTAGAAATGGACCTACCAGACAGTGACCTACAATTCCAGCCAACACATTAATCATAAACTTAACCAGTTCAGAGTTAATTAGAGCATCTAGTACTTTGCCAAAAAGAGCTAAAAGGCTAATAAGCTGATGGTTAGAAAGATTAACAAGTTCACCTGACTGGAACAACAGAAGAGGATTTCCAATAAGCAGAAAAGCAAGCAGCAGCAATGCATTTATTAAAGAATTTAGAGAGAACAGAAGCCAGTTCAGGAGCACATTGGTTAAGGACTATTGCAGGAAAATTATCAAGTCCATATGCTTTGACGGGATCCATTTTAAAGATGATAGCAAAAACCATGGCTCAAGTTATATGCATATCACCCAATAGAGAACTAGCCACACTGAGGAGCTGTGATACAGCAAAACAGTCTGTCTGTGGATGACAATATATGCTCCTGGAAATCTGGTTGAACTCTTGGAAGAAAGGGTTTTTTAAAAACAGCAGCTCTTACTGCTATTAAGCATTACTCTTTAAGTACAAATTAAGTTTTCCGGACTGCTGGCATATTTCATATAGAAGAAAAACGTTAAAATTCCCTTCCTTCTGGCCTAGGGGTAAGATATCTGACTGATGTCAAATCAGTTAGGTTTCAATTCCAGCTTGAAGCAATTGGACATCTAGGCACACTGAGGAGCTGTGATACAGCAAAACAGTCAGTCTGTGGATGACTAATATATATATATATATATATATATGTGTATAAGCATTCAATAAAAGATGAGAATCATAGTAGTAGTGATTGTAGAAAAGTTAAAAATTTAAATTAACTTACTTTTTACTCATTTCAAATTGACAGGACAAATGAATTTTATCTGTTTCTGTTGAAAATTTAGAGTTGATCTCATAGATTTTAGATTAAGTTCGTAGATTTTATCATAAAGATTGTCCTTTTTTATTATAGTAATAAATGTAAGAACAAATGTAAGAACTCACTCTAATACTCATCCTGGATTTTGGTGTCAAATCATCTACGCTGGTATTAGTTCGGAATGATCGAGGGAAGGATCGACCTAATGACCCACCATTAGCCTTCTTCTTGTAATGGACTGTTGTGTCCAAAAGTGCTCTGTTTCATAAAAAAATAATTAGGGATAAAGAGACAGAAAGATATCATTTTACAAAGCATAATTCCAATAAAAACAATATTTTGTTATTTTCTTTTTGTATCAAAATTTATGTAAATATTTTCACAATATAGAATTACTGAAGAAATGACTTTTTTGTTATGTTCTAATTAAGTTAATGGTAGTATTAGCCATTACCCTACTAGGAAACATTTGGTATTCATTGACTGAGCAGCCAGTACTGTTTTCAATTGAAATTTATAAAATCTTTTTCTTAAAACACTTTTTAAGAAAACAGGTTTCTTATGTCCAGTAGCTTTTATTGCTCTTTCCAGTATTGATTGGGTTTTCCTTTTGAGCATTCTATTTGAGGTGGTTGGGAATGTTAACATATTGATTGTAGCATTATTTTTTTTTTTGAGTTACATCTGCTATCCATTTTAGTTGTTGCTGCTGCTGGTAGTCCTCAAATGATGTGGTTTCTGTTCTTTGGTATAGTTCTTAGTTTGTGATTCCATAGCACCAGTCTACAATGTTTGAAAAAGGTTGATCCTTGCCAAGGCCCTCAGGCTTTACTCACTCAAAGCCTTTTTTCCCCATTGAAAGATTCTTAAGTAATTTTTGGGTGAGTAAAAAAGTTATATACATTTTTAAATTATTCAATTTTCAATTAAAAATTAGCGAGGAAAATAATTGTTTAAAGGCAAAATTTAAAAAGTTTTCTTCGATATTTGATATCCTAAAATAAATAGAAATATACGTCATTACATCCACAAGTTAATGGTTAAAACATAAAAAAACAAACAATATTTATTTTCAGTTTGAATTTATAGGATGAAAAGCTTACATTGTTTACATGTGGACTATTGTCCTCATTTTCTTTTGTTATTATCACGTGGTTTCAGGTGTTGTGCTCTCCAGCTATCATCAGGAGATTATTGATCTGAGTAACTTTCTGGAGATTTTGAACTGAACCTTTTATTTAATCTATGAGAGTAGATTGTTCTTGGTCTGCTGCCTACGTCTAGAGATACAGCGTCTAGTTCTTATTTAGTACTGCCCAGTTATTGCTTAATTTGGGGCATAGTATTTATGAGTTCAATCCCTGGGCTGGTTAGTGTGTACTTGTAGCCATTACATCCCACTGCACTTTCTATGTAAATGAGGAGCATTCTGGTCGCTTGATGATTGAAGTATCGTGACACTCAAGTCGCAGCCTGAACTTTGTTTCTTTTCGAGTTGTGTCACTGGGTAGCATATTTGTTCTGTCTTGCTCATTTAGACATAGAGCACTTTCTTTTACTGCTTAGGTAGATGTCTGTCTTTGATTTTAATTATTGGATTTGTTTTTTTCTTTTTATTTCCTTCGGTCACTTGGCAGGCTTTGTGTTGGTTTTACTAATACTTTGGTTTGTTGTAAATAAGAAGCAAGACAAATAGGCACGTGTGCAAAGCTAGAAATATTGATGCCTTTCTTGATATTAACCTTCTGTCTTAGCACCCTCACTTCCATACCTATTTGCTTCTTCATCACATGATGCTGAGAATGAATTAAAGAGATAGAGATGAAACTGGACAAAATCAATGAGGAACTGAGGATTGACATTGATGACTCATGCTTTTCTAACAGTGAAAGGTTTTAAGGAAGAAGAATGAACAAAGTGCCATTTACTCCCACTTAGTAAAAAAAATTAAAAAGTTAAAAAAAATAGTCAAATAACCCAAAACAAGAAAATCTTTTAAAAAATTACCTGGCAGGTTTTATTAAGGCATCTAGCTCAGTGATTAGATGTCTGCGAACGTAGGACTTTGATGGAGGGATACCCAGAGCTGTGGCCAGTGTATCTGCATTGAATAGGGGTTCTAGAACAATGAGGGCCCCATGCACACCACTTTCTTTCAAGTTGTCAGCATACTCCTGTAAAAATACATCATCAAATAATAGACAAATAATCAGTGATGGACTGGGTCTAAAAATATTGGTTGCCAGGAGACAAAGGGGGCCCACTCACAACTACAATGCTAGCATTTAATTTTCATAATGAATAAATAATATTTTAAAAAATACATATAGAAAAATAGAGGCACAATTAAAGATTTTATGGAAAAAAAGTGTATTTCTTCATAATTACAGTGCACATGTACTGTACATATTACTGGCAGTAGATAACAAAATGTAAATACAGAAGGTTATAATTGAATTTTTAATTTTTTTCAATTTTAAATAATTAATTGATATTTTCAAATAGTTTACTGTACAATTTACACATTAATTAACCTAGGGAAGGTTACTGAATAGAATAATGAAACGAAGTTTGGTAATGAACGATAATACTTAGGACAAGAAAAATACATATAAAATAAGCCAGCTGTGTGTAGAAGTAGTCAACTGCTAGAAGTGAGTCAAGAGAATTCCACAATGAATCTCCAACTGCAGACCAACATACAGTATTTACTATTGTATTTATGTGAATGGGGACATACCCATTATCATCCGTAGGTATACTACAACAAACAGATAGTTCAAAACCACAATAAATCATTACAGTCTACTATACTAAGAGCAATCATTGTGTTTACTAACATGGTGGAGTATTGGAAAGCAGCTCAGATTGAGGAATCAGAGAGCCGAGTTCAAATTCCAGTCGAATCCATTACATTCACTTATGTGCTAATACCCTTGAGAAAGGTATGAATCCTCTTCTTTCCCCCCAGCTATGGGTAAATAGCAGGACAGACTGGGTTCTATAGCCTTGGATGTCAACTGGTCTACTGTAGAAAGAAATGGCAACCTACTGCAGGAAAAAAATTTGCCTCGTCAGTCATGTATCAAAAGATACATGATCGCCTAAGCATGCATCATGCATACCACATAACTGACTAACTGGAGTGATTGTTCAAATTTACCAATAATTGTTTCTGCATCCAATTCATCTAACAAATTCTTTTCATTGGATAGAAACATGTATGATTCCATATTCTCCACAGACAGTGAATTTCTTAAACTTGTCTTTATGATCTTTAGCTTTGAAAAATGTCCTCTCCTCTGTTTTTATTACTAAAACAATTGTCTGTGTTCATTTCTTTATTGTATTTTTATTTGATATAGGGGGCCTACTCCATCATGGTCCATTTGTCATTGGGCAAGATGACATCCTGATCAATCTGCTACTGCAAATAATGCTTGATTTGAAAGTTTAAAAGTCAAAATCATTTGGTGAGACTATTATATCTGCCTGCAAAATGAGTATCCTTAACTTCACACCCTAGCAAATTGCTTGTCTAGAAATATATTGATGACAGACAAAATTAATTACTATAATTCAACACGTATATAACTCATAGACATATATCTGCCATTTTGGTAAAGAATTAAAAAACAAAATTGTATAGAAAATCAACGTTACTGGAAATTTAACATTTTCTACTTGACCCAGTTTAAAAAAATTCTCTTTTGTGCATTTATTACTGATTTATGAAATTCAAATTGGCATGCAACCGAGACATATGGAGGGAGCAAGTCAGGTGCACAGTGATACTAGAACCACACCCAGTCATAGGACTGATGATGATGAAACAAATTCTGTTGTGAGCTTTTGAATTAGGCATAAGGTTGTCATTTTTCTGGATGGGGAAAAATAGTTCAGTTAATCACAAAGGCTCAAATGTTTTACCTACTTTCAAATCAATTGTCTTCACCCATTTGATCACCCGTTGCGTACTCCAGACAAGAGGATCAATGTTTTGATCCTCACATTTGGCTCGTCTTTCACTGAGTGCCTAGAAAGAAACGAGAGATTTATTTAATATGCAATATTCATTTGAAAAGTGTAAACAGGTTTTAAGATAAACAAGATCAGTTTGAGTCCAGGTTACACCAGGGATTAATCGAAATATAAACAAATGTAATGTTATTCATTAAAAAGACTAAATCTTTTATAAGTAAAATTATTGTTTTGTAGGTTAAACCACATGGCTTCACCAAAAGCGCCCATTAGCTGGTGCTATTTAAGTCTATAAAAAGGCAAACATTTCCTTCTCTTTCACTTTTTTCTTCTTCTTGCTCCAAATGAACGCACTCTGTTGGGTGTTCTTACCTATAAGAACACCCAACAGAGTGCATTCATTTCCCCTGGTCAAATTGACTACTGAACTACCCACACATATGTGTTACACACACACACACATACACACATTCTTATAACTAGTTTTAATGAATTTTTCTTTGATTTCAATTGTGTACACATGTCATTTCTTTGTTAATAACATACATTACCTGTTTTAAATTCCATGTTTTGTGTTTCTTATTCATACCTGATGTGTCTGCCAATTATTGTTTGCAGGACAAAGGTACCAGGAGTCATTAAATATTTACTAATAAACTACCATACATCACAACCAAAGAGGTGATTCCCGCAACAGTTTATTTATTTCAGCATGAGAGTTTGTGATTTTGGGACTTTTTTCAAATTACCATTTTTCCATCATCTTTAATGATAGATCTCATATATATATATATATATATATATATATATATATATATATATGTTCCTCTTGAGGTTTGGGGTGAACTTGAGTTTCAATAGAGTTTTGTTTATAATAGTATAATTAAATGACTTGGTAGCCTAAATAAGCATAACATTATCATTGTACAGACTAATAAGAACACAAAACAAAATCTTCCATATATCAAATTATTATTTATTCACCTCCTGACTTCATAAGTATTGGCATTAAGGTGTGTGGTAATGGGACCTTTTGTCAAACATGGATCTTCTAAAAATGTAATGTTATCATTTTAAAGGCTAATAAGAAAACAACACTAAATCTCTCATATGTAAAATTATTATTTATCATCTCTGGTTTTCACCAATAATATCAGTAACTGGTCATGTGTCTTTGGGGGTCTTCTATCTCTTTCTCATAAGGATGTGAGAGAGACTAGCTATTCCATCTTGGGTGGGGCACTTTTATAAACTTTCTGTCATCTAGTTGTCCGGTGCCTGCACACCCTATGCTCAGCTGGGTTGACAACCTGTTTCCATGCCAGTGACATCTATTGAGGCTGGATTCTGCACTTGGCCATGCGGTCACCTTCCAGGTGAACCATCTAATACACCTAGCTCCTCAGATGCTCTAGTTTGACATCAAAGTGCAAAGCCTATTTTAGCATCTCTTGTGGTGAGCCTCAGGACATATTGGGGTCACCACAGATCAACACCTCTTAGAACAAAAGTTCCTTATTGATATTAACTTCTTCAATCCTGAATCATATGTGACACAAAGACCAAACAGGCAAAAGCAAAATTAAGATGAATAATAATATTATCCTGCATCAATTAAAACTACATCCAATAAAATAAATCATAAATGCATCAATAAAATATAATAAATAAATATAAAAATATAAATTACGATAAATTAAATATATATAAATTAAAAATAAATTAAATATATATAAAATAAATTAATAATAATATTAATAATAAATTAAATATTAATAATAAATTAAATATATATAAATATAAATTAAATATATATAAATTAAAAATATAATAAATAAATATAATAAAATAAATCATAAATGCATCAATTAAAACTACATCCAATAAAAGATCATTTAAATTTAAAAATCAATTCAAATGAAAATGAAATCAAGACTCAATTTGCTTTAATAATCCAAACAAAATATGAATGGAGATAGGAAATAAGCAGCTTAAATAGATAGACTCACTTCTTTATCGAAATCCACAGCTTTTAGAAGTTCCACAGCATGAAGAATACTAGCTTGGTGAAACTTTCGGTGAATAGCGAAATGTTTCTCCATGTCTTTCTTAGAGATTGTGTTCAACATGCGTCCATCCACAAGCTGAGTTTCAAATGTTCCTTTATACTGAGGCAAGCCGATATCATTCAGCCAACGTTGACACACCCAATTTTGATCCAGTTCAGAAGCTTTTGGGTATTTACTGAAGAAAGAGAAAAATAAATGGTAAATCAGTTCAAAAGCTTAGTCTTTTCTCTTATTTTTCTAACTGTACAGATTTGTACTTGTTACTTGCATGAGAACTTTAAGAGTTTCTTTCAAAATGATAGAATCTCAGGAGTATTTATCAAAGTATAAAAAACAAAACAAAACAAAAACCTGTTAGCTTCTCTCTTATAAATTGAACTCAAATTATTTTACATCAGAGACTTTGCTATTTAACAGTACAGAAATGTTATAAAATAGATATATTTTTTAAAAGATTAAAACTTTGGTGAATTCAATTACTTTTTAAACACAGAGTAAAGATAATAAATATTCAGTTATACTTTAAAAGGGAATTTAATTAATGATCATGAAGTGGGGGTTCAAAAAAGAATTAGAATTTTTCTCCTGTTATTTTTTCTTCGGTTCCAGCAGCACAAAAAGGAAGAGCTGTTAAAGAGTGGATGAAATCCTCAAAGTCAACAGCCGTCCACCTCAACTATGGATAAATAGTCTCACCAAGTGTGGAGAGTACAGCTACATCCCTGAAAACAATCAGGGAGAATGCGCTATTCAAAAACAATTAATGTCTTCATAGCATGTTCACCAAAAGCCATTTTAATAACATTTCACTGGCACCAATCTTCATATAAAAAATTGATGCTAATTCTGTTGTCCAGATTCTATCAACCCTCAACATAAAGACTCTCCTTGGCACATCACTATGAAGTGTTAATTGATATTAATTACAAAAATAAAATAAAAACTTACATTTCTGAAAGATCTCGCTGATCTTCAATTGCAAGTCTTAATTTTCTCCTGTGCATTGGATTTGTTATTCCCAGAGCTGAACTTAGTTCTGAGTCACTCAAACCCAATAAAACCTGTTTCGTTTTTTTAAAAAGAAAAAACAGTAATTAAATTATATATTAGATAGTGATAATAATAATAATGCAAATGAAAATTACATGAATTTAACATTTTTCAGACCAGCAGATGTGTCAAGAAACACTTAAGAATAATATTCAATAAACCAATGGAAGTTCAGTTGACTTACTTGATTGAATAAAGCGTTCAAACATTTGACACTGATGATCAGATAAGTCAGCTAAACTTATGTTGATTTATTGAATATATTCATATATGATAAAAATATAGTTTTAAGGTATGCTATATTTATGGGTAAAAGTACTCAATAATGAGATTGAGTGTATGTAAATATCAAAGACAACACTGAGGTCAACACCAAGCAACAACAGTTTCATGTTTGAACACAATCTTCCGGCCACATAACTCATAAATATAACATACCATAAAACTATATATATATATATATATATATATATAAAGTAAAATATAGTTTTTAGGTATGTTATATTTATGAATTAAAATGCTTGATATCAGGAATAGAACATATATAAATATGACATTGAGGTCAGAACCCAGCGGTGACAGATTGTTTTACGCTTAAATGCAATAACCTGATGATTGTGCTTAAGCATGAAACAGTCTGTTGCCACTGGGTGTAGACGTCAATGTCTGTCTGTCTATATATATATATATTCCAATGGAATAAATTATGACCATGGAATATTAGTGTTTAAGTCTTTTTATTATATATATATATATATATATATATATATATATATATATATAGTGATGAGTTGTAAGACTGAAGCCAGAATTTCTGATTTTCAGTGGTTTACTGGTAGAAAGGCATTTAAGGCAAGCAGATTTTGTGGTAAAGTGCTTGATATTAGAGATAGAACTTTAACAGAATTAATATAGAGAAATTGTCACTTAACTGATTGGTGTCACTCTAGTCATAACAACTTTGAAGTTTCGTAAATGTATAGAATATGTTCACTTGTCAAGAGCTTACCCATTTTTTCTGTTGATATTTCCAATGTTGGCATGTTATATGCTGTTGTACACATGTTTTCATTGTTATTAGAATTCTCTGTGAGTTTATAAATTTGTGGTTTTTCGCTTGATGAATTTCATGTTTGTCTTTTGGTTATATTTTTTTTATGTTTTCCCATTTAATTTTGGTTGTAATGTTTTCTTTTTGGTTCCATGTATATTTTGATAGGATTGTGTTGTTTGAGTATCTTTCTGCTTTGAATGATGTTTTGTAAATGTTAAATCATTATTTAAAGGTTGTTTCTTTGGCTCCTCTATAAATTTTTTCTTGTGTTAATATTACTTTTTCCAGTAGCTTTGTATATTATATTGTTGTTTAGACATTTGTTACTGCATGGAGGTTTGTATGAGTTGTTGTTTAGCTTGAATGTTATATCTATAAAGTTTATTATTATTAGGTTAGATTTTGTGTCTATTGTGAATTGTAGTGTGTTGAAGATTTCTATAATTTGTTTTATTTCTGTGCTTCTGCTGTTACAATTTCTTATAATTATTATACCATCATCCCTGTATAAACCTATGTCTTTTTTGTTAATGATATTTGTCAATTTGTTGATGACATATATGCCTATAAATTCATGTAACTACCCATTGTTATGTCAAAGCTGTGATTGTTATTGTCATTGTTGTTGGTGCTGTACTTTTTGTCCCTATTTTAGTGTTGTAGTATAGTATAGATCTTTTGCAGTGCTTTATAATGTTTAAGTCTCGAATGTTTATGTGTTGTTTTGCTAGGTTTAATGCATTGTTTAGTGTGTACTCATTCGTGGATGGGTAGAAGTCCTTTATGCCTAGTTGTATAAAGGAGCAATTTTCTTTGTTGGTGGTGTTGTTGAACCAATGGATGGTTGCTTTTGTGTTTTTCCATTGGTTTATATTTAGTGTAGTCCTTAATTTTGTGCATATTTTCTACTATTTGCTTGCTTATTTTCTGATGTTGCTATTTGTGGAGTTTAGTAGTCTATGTGTTGGTTTGTTTAAGAAGTTATCCATGTGGTCTTTTAGTTTGATGGATGGTTTTAATTTTGGTAATTTTTTGATTCTGCTGTCTAGTTTTAATTTATCAAACATTGGAAATATCAACAGAAAAACCAGATAAGCTCTTGACAAGTGAACGTATTCAATATGTTTATGAAACTTTGAAGCCAGCATGATAGGGATGACACCGATCAGTTAAGTGACAATTTTTTTCTGTCTCTCTCATATATATATATATATATATATATATATTAGAGTGTGCAGCTTATATATTATATCATAAAGAAGTAATTTATACAAAGAATTAATTAGCAATGTTAATGTGATTGATGGCAAAATTACTTCAATAACAAGACTTAATAAGACATTAACTTACTATCAAATCCTTGAATAATATGATCCTTATATTCTAGTTGTTGTCAGATAGAATTGATGAGCCAAGTATTTTCAACAATTTCAAATTGTTATCATCAGTCTACACTACACATATTTTGTCTCAGTGTTTTGCCTGTATATGGAAAAATTGTGCCCTGAAGAAACTAAGTAAACATTACCAGATGCTGATGTGGATTTGGTCAAAGAACACACACACACACACACACACACACACACACACACACACACACACATTTGATTGATTAATTAATTTGTTTTTTTACAGCTTATCAACCTTTAGCAGTTTATTTAAACAATTTTTTAGATTGTAAAAATTTTTGGGAGATAATAATCTCCTACTAATTAATATAACGAACCTGATTTCCATTTTCAAGCTATTATCTGTCACACCACCTGCACATCCAAGCTTACAGCACCTGCTTTTCTCAAGCAGTCATTCATCTAGGTACTGACGAGGCTCGATGTTGCTTAACTTTAGTGATTGTACGAGAACCGGTGTTTCAATGTGATATGGGCATAAGCTTTATACATGATATAAATGTTCTGCCATTTCAGAATTGAGCACTTTTTACAGTGTGCCATTTTAATATACTCCTTCAGGAGTTACTTATTTTTGTGTGCTAATGCATATATGCTCTGCTATGTGAGCTCCTAGGGATGCAGTACTGCTCAGCACATTTTCCCTTTTTGCCTCATGCTCTTTTTATGGGTCACTTGTAAATTTATTCTGGTGATTTCATTTTTTTTTTCTTCTCAGATAGCGGTGATTTTTGGCAATTCAATCTTCAGGTGTATGAGTAGTCCACCCTCGGTGATCTTAGTTGGTGAGTACATTGTATGTATTTACCAGCTACCCTCACTCTAACAACCAGAGTTACCCAAGGGGGTATAAATGCCCATATCACCAGACACACCAGTACTGACTGCCTGAGGATTGCATACATTAGCATACAAGAAGCTGGTTAACGTGTTTGGTTGTGTGTACATAATATTATTGTGATAAATATAAATGGTCAGACATTGTGGTATTGGGTTCTCCTGTGATCACCAAAGTTAAGCAATGTTGAGCCTGATCAGTACTTAAATGGAGGACTGCTTGGAGTGCTGTAAGCTAAAACCAGGTACAAAACCAGTTGAGCATAGGGCTAGCAAGTCCCTCCCATGAAAACCTTACTTGCTATGAAAACCACAGCTGCAACGCTGAGTGTTGTTGTGACCTGTAGCTACGTACAACTTGGGGGAGTCTACAGGATTGAAGGCAGTGGTAGATTGTAATATTGAGCACTTTTTTCCTTATGTGCCATATATTATACTTCTTTGGGAGTTACTTTCTTCTATGTGTTAATAAATATATATATATATATATATATATATATATATATATAGGGAGAAAGAGAGAGAGAGATAGATAGATACGAACAGACTGAGATAGACAGCTAGATATGAACAGTCTGAGATAGATAGATATGAACAGACTTAGATAGATAGATATGAACAGACTTAGATAGATAGATATGAACAGACTTAGATACATAGATAGATAGATATGAACAGACTTAGATACATAGATAGATAGATAGATATGAACAGACTTAGATACATAGATAGATAGATAGATAGATAGATATGAACAGACTTAGATACATAGATAGATAGATAGATAGATAGATAGATAGATATGAACAGACTTAGATACATAGATAGATAGATAGATAGATAGATATGAACAGACTTAGATACATAGATAGATAGATAGATAGATAGATATGAACAGACTTGGATAGATAGATATGAACAGACTTAGATAGATAGATATGAACAGACTTACTTAGATAGATAGATAGATAGATATGAACAGACTTAGATAGATAGATAGATATGAACAGACTTAGATAGATAGATAGATAGATATGAACAGACTTAGATAGATAGATAGATATGAACAGACTTAGATAGATAGATAGATATGAACAGACTTAGATAGATAGATAGATATGAACAGACTTAGATAGATAGATAGATATGAACAGACTTAGATAGATAGATAGATATGAACAGACTTAGATAGATAGATAGATATGAACAGACTTAGATAGATAGATATGAACAGACTTAGATAGATAGATAGATATGAACAGACTTAGATAGATATGAACAGACTTAGATAGATAGATATGAACAGACTTAGATAGATAGATATGAACAGACTTAGATAGATAGATATGAACAGACTTAGATAGATAGATATGAACAGACTTAGATAGATAGATATGAACAGACTTAGATAGATAGATATGAACAGACTTAGATAGATAGATATGAACAGACTTAGATAGATAGATAGATATGAACAGACTTAGATAGATAGATAGATATGAACAGACTTAGATAGATAGATAGATATGAACAGACTTAGATAGATAGATAGATAGATATATAGAGAAGTAATACAAGTTTGCCACTTAGCTGATTGTTGTTACTTTCAGCAACCAACACTAGATTTCTGTAGCTGGACCCCTGGGAATCACTCCATCCACTCATCAGGTGGTATCAGCAATTGTATATGTATGTGTGTGGGTATGTATATATATATATATATATATATATATATATATATATATATATATATGTAGTGTTGATGGAAGTAGTCTTTGATATAAGAAAACCTTGTCCTTTACTCAACCAAAACAAATTCTGTTTCCATTCTGCAGCTGATTAAAGTGTGAGCATCCTTTACATTTCCCTATCAAATATGAATTCTTTTTTGATTCACATGACACTAAATGTTATATTTAACGTTTGTTCTCTCAATATTTCTACAACACATATGAAAATTTTTCACGAGAAATCATTCATAATAAAAATCACCTTA